>OZ007586.1:263559333-264759333 GCA_963931845.1 Maratus michaelseni | reverse complement strand
TAGAAGTCGCTAAAGAACTCGGATTACACGATTTTAAGGCTTCCAGTGGATGGCTGGAAAAGTTCCGATCTCGGCATAATATCTCTTTCAAAACAATATGTGGAGAAGCGAAATCTGTAGATCTTAAAGAAGTGGAGGATTGGCATGAACGACTGCAATCAATTTGTGAAGGTTATGAGGAGAGAAACATTTTTAATGCCGATGAAACCGGACTCTTTTTCAGAATTTTCCCGAATAAGACTTTGTGTTTCAAAAAGGATGACTGTATCGGCGGAAAAATGTCAAAAGAGCGACTCACTATTTTATTATGTTGCAATGTGTTAGGAGAATTTGAAATCCCTCTTATTATTGGAAAATCTCTGAAACCTAGGTGTTTTCCAAAGAACATTCAATTTAATAAATTTGGTATTGTGTGGAGAGCGAATAAGAAATCGTGGATGACCAGTCCTTTAATGATCGAATGGTTAACTGCCTTTGATAATAGGATGAAAAAGCAACAAAGAAAAGTTCTCTTGTTTTTAGACAATGCAAGTTCTCATCCAAAAAATTTGAAATTCGACAATGTTGAAATTGTGTTTTTCCCCCCAAACACAACTTCAGTATGCCAGCCCCTTGATCAAGGCGTAATACACAATTTTAAAGCCTGGTACAGAAAGCTTTTATTACGCCACATTATATCAAAGTTAGATTCTATGACTACACTTGAGAACTGCCTAAAATTAGTTAATGCCCTCGATGCTATCATTTGGATTTCCTCAGCTGTAAAAAACATTAAACCGGAAAGCGTACGACAATGTTTCAGAAAAGCAGGCTTCATATTAAAAGAAAATGAAACACACATTTCCGACACAAATGAAGAATTAAGCGAAATAAGTGAATTAATGAAATGTATCAAAAGTGAAGAAACTGCCGAAATTTTCATTAAAATTGATGATGAGTTACCTACTGCAGAAGAATCAGTTGATGTATGCGATTATATTCCTTCAGAATTTTCGACAAAAACTGACTCTATTAGTGATGATGAAACAGATACTGAAACTGGAGATGTTTCCTGCAATATCCAGAATTTCCTGGAAGCAGCAAAATACACTGAGCAGTTGCACAATTTTTTTGTAAAAAAAGATGATTCAGAAGGATTAAAACTACTGACAGAGTTAAAACTTCACATTGAAAAACAAATTACATGTAATCGCAAGCAAAAGCAAACTTTTGTAACAGATTTTTTTCGCAAGAATGTAATAAACAGTGGATAAAGGTATGCACAATTTTATTTCAGTTTTATTGCTTAAAAATAATTTTAATTTCTTATTAATCATAAAATAGAGGTTTTAGGTCATATAAAAGTCAATTAATGAAACATAAGCATTTCTTTGCAATTTATGAATCTCTGAGGTTTTCCCAATAGCGGACACCTCCGAATAGCGGACAGTTTCCGCGCTCCCGAGGTGTCCGTTATTTAGAGGTTTTACTGTATTGTGATTATACCTAAATTTCATAAAATTTCTTTAAAACTTCGTACAGTAACTATTGGTCGTAATGCATATAATAATAATGCTAGTAACTTTCTATTAAATATTCTCACTAAATTGCTTGATATTACAAAACAAAATGATAATTTATACAGCATAAAAATAGTTTTAAACTTGTCAATAATATAAAAAAATTAAATAACATACAATACATAAAAACGTTTGACTTTAATGACTTATTTAATAACATTGATATCATATAACTGTTCAGAATTATCAATTTATTTGTCAAATAATACAGGAATTCTCTAAATTTCAAAAAATAATATTTCTTTATCTTACTTTAAAACATTAGCTAGATTTATTCTTTATTATAATTATATTATTTTTAATTATACTATATATCAACAAAGATATGGTCTTCCACAAGGTGGGATTGTATCATCAATTCTTGCCGAATTGTATCTATATTATTATAAACGTAAATCAACTATTGTTGATTGTAAAATGAGATGATAAGATGATATTATAGTCTTTTTTTAAGTAATTCAAATTATTTATTACAAATAAAATATCAAAAAATTTAAACTATAGCGTTAATGATATGCTAAATAATGAAATTAATTTCCTTGATCTTAATATAATTCTTTGTGATAATAAAAAATATTCTTTTTGACATTTATGACAAGCGAAATGATTCTAAATTTCATGTAAATTTATTTACTAATTATAATTCATGTCTACATAAATCAGTATTTGTCAATCAGTATTTGATCAGTATTTGTCACAGAATTAATAATCTTTGTTCAAATAATTTAAAAAATCAAAATTTAAAACTTGTTCATCAACATGCAATAAAATACGGATATCCATCTTTTCTGGTTAAATCAATTTTACACATATAAATTTAACTTTCATTATGGATATTTGTTTTTATGGTTTTATGATACATCTCACTTTACGTTTAATGCTATTCATGATTGTTTCTTTCTCTTCATTATAGATTTATTAAGTTAGGGTTGCATTGTGTGCGTTGCCACAATGAAATAACTCTGCTACTTATGATTTATCAATAGGAAAAAAATATATATGAATGCGAATCCTAAATTTATTGTTTTTGTTTATATGGAGTTAAAATACTGGGTTTGATACAATGGTTATTCAATACAACTTTATTATATTCATATATTCAATAGATAGTTAAATATATATCACTAATTATAATTTTAAATAAAATTATTATAAATAATAATTTATTCTTTACTTTTTATATTGGGTTTATACTAATTATGGGCAGCTTTTGGAATAGATATAACATAGTTTTAAATTACACTCAATAGATGGCAGCATTTTGATATGCATTTTACGACTAAGCAATTTTTAACATATTTTTAAATATATATCACTAGATGGCAGAACTTGCAAACAACGGGTATTATTAGGTAGCTTTCATTACAAAAACTATCTATTGCAGCCGTTCGGAGGAAAGCAGTTCCAAAAAATTTTGGTATAAATATAAATGCTGGACGATTACACCATGAAAATTTATTACAATAATGACGTGAGTATAAAATATCACAATTTACTAAATGTGTATAAAAATGTCATAAAGTTAAAACTACACAAACATTAAAATCAAATTAAAACCATCAACGTTTCAGCCATATTCTATGGCCTTCCTCAGGAAATAGTTGTTACATTGCTTCTAAAGTTTCAAAATGAGAAAGACAAGCCGTCCACAAATTTAAAAAGTTCACTAGGTTAACCATCAACCATCGTTCCAACCAACCACAGGCAGAAAAGTTGCAGAAGCACCGCCTAACGGACAAAAACATAAAAGTTTAAATGAATTACCGATGAAGAATTCCACGGCACCCCCTGTCGGTTAAAACAAAAATAAACTAACCCCCAAAACATAAAAGGGCAACCGTGATGATGACTATCCAAATCTGACAGCACAAGGTAATGACCCCCCAAAATAACTGAAAAGGCGATTTTAGATGGAAATATAAAAACAAAAAATACTGTATTTTCAAACGCGAACATCAAAGGATGAATATAAATGCATTTGACTATTTTAAAGTTTTTATTTTAATAATCCTGACCCAAAATTAAAATCCCGTGTAATAACGTCATTGAGGGTCGGCGGAAGGAGTCAATTGAAGTTATTGTTAGGAGTAACGAGGTTTGTAATGATAGCATTTCATTTAATATCCTTAAACTTTGGACGAGTATCTTAAAATAGTCAAATGTTTATATTCATCCTTTGATGTTAGCGTTTGAACGTACTATCCTGACCTTCCTTGATACAGAACATGTTCGACACTGGACAGCACGTTCTCCAGATTTCTCACCATTTAAATATGTCTGATCAATGACTGCTGAGCTAGTGGCACGCCACCACTCGCCAGTCACTACGGTTGATGAACTGTGGCATAGTGTTGAAGGTGTGTGGACGGCTGTACCCGTACATGACATCCAATCTCTGTTCGATTCCATGCCTAGGCAGATAAATGCTGTTATTGCGGCCAGGGGTGGCTACTCTGGGTAGGGTTTTCTCAGGATCTATACCTCTAAATTTTCTCAAAATGTAATCACTTGTCCTTCCCATTATAATGTATTTGTCTAATAAATATCATTCTGTTATTTGCATTTCTTCCTGGTGTTGCAATTTTAATGGTCAGCAGTGTATTTTACATTTTTCATTTCATAGGACTACATATTTTAATTTGAATTTTGCCTGTGCTATTTCTTATAGTGATTTCATAATATTTGGTCAATATCTTATGTATTAATGGTTTAATTGTACAGAAAGTTTATATATATGCCAGAATTTTTAATAGCATATAATATTTATGTACATGGTGTCCATAATTAAACGACCCTACTTTAAAGTTGTCTACAGACGAAATTATTGGTCAGAAGGTTGTGAAATTTTGTGAAGGACATAATAAAAGAATGGGAATTTGTTTAAGCAAAAAAAAATTTAGTTCAAAATTTCGCCTCCAGAGGGCGTTTTTTTAAATGAATTACACATTTAGCACACATTTACGATAGGTTACAAATTTTATTACAACAAAATATGTTGAACAAAACTTTTTTTGAGACATGTTTTTAGCATTTCCCTGAACACACTGCAGGCAACTCTGGAGCATGCTATCTTACAATTCCAGATGGTAGTTGAAAATTATGGCCGTCATGTGGAACATGTTTTGTTGCAATAAAATATGTAAACTATCTTAAATGTATGCTAAATGTGTAATGTATTGAAAACGCCACCTGGTGGCGAAATTTTGAACATTTTTTTTTTTGCTTAAACAAATTAACATTCCTTCATTATGTCCTTCACAAAATTTCACAACTTTCTGACCAATAGTTTCGTCTTTAGAGAACTTTAAAGTAGGGTCGTTTAATTATGGACACCCTGTATATTTAAGCTTATTAGTGTTTCTCAGGAGATACCACGAGGAGATTGACCGAACATCTCTAATATATTTATTTTACTTTTATTTATTTTAACAATACTTTTTAATAACATTTACATGATGTGAATAACGATATTCTGATTTACAAAATTTAGACAACAATTATATTGCACATATAAATATATTTTTCTAGGTCTTTGCGACACATCTTCTGACGCTTTTCTTTTTAATGAATTTGAAACCATTTCTCTTTGTAAATTCTTGCTCTTACCGTGGGGAAGGTGGGGGATAATTTTTTTTCTAAAACAGACCGAGATATTGTCATCTAACTAAAACTTTACAGGGCATTGATTTACAATACAACACCGTGTATTTCTTTGTATGAATGTAAATGCCTATAAAATTTAAATCGCGAATAGAAAATCATTTTTCCATTTATCAATCAAGGAGTGTTTAAGTACGAATACAGATTTTGTTTGTAAATTTTGAGTCAATTTTCCCAATACCCACATCTTTCTGATCCACTGCTGGCAGATGCAATCTTTCACCGTATCTCCTGGTAAGTTCACCCCTAAAATGTCGCTACCGAAAAGGTGAGGCTTCTCGGATCACAGAGAAAATAAATAGAATGTTGTGTGTGTTTATGAGAGTCAAAACATCGAATGGCAAGAAATTTTAAGAACCTTGACCTCGAATATTCGAATAATAAATCAGCACATAAATTTTACATTCAATCCCAAACTTCAGGACCCTTTTCAAAAGTTCCGATGTTCGATATTTTATTTCATTGTAAATATATATACTCCTATATTTGTTAATTAAAGATCCCACGATACTTTCAAAATTGTCTTTTAGCTACACACCCCACAAACATACCAAAAGAAATAGCTTATATGCAGACTGCATTGCAAGAATTCATTTTAACGCTCAGCAATACATTAAATTCTTCCAAGTTGAACACATTCCTAAACTGGGCATAATTTTAAAGTTTGGAACCTTTTTAGCACTTTCCAACCTAGTTGAAAAGTGCTTATGACTTCGGTTTGTCTGGCCGTCTGGCCGTCTGCCGTCTGGCCGTCTGGCCGTCTGCCGTCTGGCCGTCTGCCGTCTGGCCGTCTGGCCGTCTGCCGTCTGCCGTCTGTCCGTGCTCTAACTCCCGTAAATATGCTCGGATTGCTCTGCAATTTTTATATGTTATTATCGTTATCTATAGCATGTTCCCTATTTCAACGGAAGTGTGTAGCACTTATAGTTTTTTTACAGGGACACTCAAAAGAATTCCGTTACATTGCGGTCTATGGGGAAAAATCATTTGCTGTTTATTTAAATAATGTTTCACTATTTTAAACGCATTGAAATTTATATATATCACTAAGGTGCATTAGAAGAAGCTTAATATGGAACAGGGTGTGCATAGCACTTATAGTTACTTTACAGGGACAGTAAAAATAATTCCGTTACATTACGTCTATGGAGAAAAATCGTCTGCGGTTTATTTAAATAATGTTTCACTATTTTAAACGCATTGAAATTTATATAGATCACTAAGGTGCATTACAAGAGACTTACTACGGAATATTGTGTGTATAGCAGTCATCGTTCATTTACAGGGACACGCAAAAGAATTATCTACTGTCTGTTAACAATAATTCCTGGAAGTGCGTTTTAAGTTACTGAACGCGATTTTAATGTTAACTTGCTTTTTGTCTATTACGTGGTGTGTATAAATTCTGTAGATCCTATACAGGGCAGCACAAAAGTTCGCGAACACATTTCTGTTTATTGACAAACTCCAGACGGAGAATTTTAAAATGTGCTACACGTTTCCTAACTGAACTAAAATTTAGCATCCTATGTAGTATATATACAATTCTATATATCCTATACAGGGCTGAATAAAAGTATTCGGATATTTTTCCGAGTATTGTATATGTTGGAAATTCCTGAAATTATGTTTTTAAATATGTTATGCGTTTTCCAAATTGTTTACTTAGAAGTTATCTTTTAGCTTATTAAACGGTATGATTTGTAAAATTATTTTGGAAGCGTTGGAAAGTGCTACATAATCTATGCTTGACGCATGATTTTTCGTTCTTGTTTTGTTTTTGTTTTTGTTATTTTGATTTTTTTTGTGCACATAGCTTTTGATTGTGAGAATCATTTACGGTCAGACATTACGGTACTCTCGTACACCAATTACTTTATTTTCTATTGAATTTTAAAATGTGTCAAGGACTTTTGGTCTATCCTGTAAGTTGCAAAAGTTACAGTCTGCCATGCAAAGAGAATAAATTAGTAGTTTCATAATCAAAATGTCTCTTATGAGAGCAATCTGAACAGGTGATACTCTCAGAGCAGGTGATACTACAATGAGATTCTTAATGTTTGATTAATGTTGCTCAGGAAGTTATAAATTCGCATTTTGGAAATGCGAAAATAACTTCAAATTCTAGATGCAAGAGTCCCACATATTTATCACAGAATAGTTGTTTGAAATATATTGTAAACATCCGATGATTAATGAGTTTTTAAATAATAAATTCATTTTCAAACTATTGAAATATCAATGCCCCTATAATAGTATATTTGTGCATTGATAATTTCGTGTTGGAACCGTTCAGTTAAACTTAGAAGATAATCGGGAAGCTATAATTTATTATTATTACATGATTATTTTTGCAAAATTGTGTAGAATTCGATTATTTTTTCATTTAAAATCATAATAAAATTTTCTTCATTCAGGATATATGAAATATTTGTACATATACATATTTGAAATCGTAAATTCGTCAAGCAGATATAAAAATTTTAATTATGTCACTATTTAGGTTATTGAAGTGAAAATTATATTAAAATTAATTGTACTTACTGCAAATGCGAATGTTGCTGGACTCTGTCTTAAACTTGCAAACACTAGGGAAAAAATAAAAGAACAAAAAGTATCAACAACAAAGAACAAATATAATTTATTAACATTCAAGTCTTAGATATTTAAAGAAGACAGCTTTATTTCTATTTGAAATTTACTTTTATTTGGTTTCTTCTTTATTTATATATTTCACTGTAATCGGAAGGTCAGAATGAGCAATTTATAGCCAGAAGGCTCCTGTTTAAGCATTGTCTATTGAAATACTGTGGAATAAATTCATAGACGTGCACATAAAGTTCGTAGAAAGCCATCTCACTATATGAATGCTAGAAAGTATAGAGATAGAGAGCTAGAAGACTGTCTCTCCTGGTAACTATCAAAGTTGTTGAGCAAATATAAACCGATACCGTCAACCAGGGTGACTTTGTCCCATCTCAGGGATAAAGACAAAACGTCTATTAAATGAAATTCGATACAATAACACTAATAAGTAATGCCGAATTCTAATAGAATGGAGCAGTAGCTTAAACATAAATTATTTAATTCAGCAAGTCACAAATTGAGCCTGGCATCAATTCCGTTGCTGTTTTGTTTACTTTTTACGCGTGATTTTACTGGAGCAAACTTTTGATTGGAAAAGTTATTTATATCCAATGCTGTAAAGTGGTAAGAACATTTTTTTTTCATTTCTTTATATGTTTTCTTAACAAATCAATGAGATTTATATATATATATTAATTTGATATTTTAGATGTTACATTAATTTTATTTACTAACGACATTTTGAATACGAATTTGGGGTGAGATTGTCTCAGGACAAAGTCACCACAAATTTAGTTTATTTATCATATTTAACTTTTCTGAAAATATAATCATAAAAACAAACATTTACTGCAAATATACTAGTATATATACAGTATTCCCAATAAAGTCCCATGCCACTTTCTTAACTTCGGAACGACTGCTGCTATATTCATAAAAGTGGTGTCTAGGTATAGTAAAGTAGTCATGCGCTACTGAATGAAACCGCCTACGGCGCCACCCGGTGGAAAACTGCAAAGTTAGCATTTCTAAATTGAAAACGGAAAGAGATAGGGAAAAAAAGTGATTTACAAAGTTGTAGAGCATCATCAATTTAGTACAAAAAACACATTGTGGACATTAGTGCGAAGAATAGAACGGTTAAAACGCGCATTTATTTTCTCGTGATTTCCTATACTGTGACGTGACAAAACGATCTTAGAAAGAAAGAAACAACCAATTATGAAACAGCAGGTGTATGCGAATGTTCCACAAACATTACAGGACCTTAAACGACGCCTTACGGACGCTTGTGCCAACGTGTCACCATGTGTGCTGCAACGTATGCAACGTGAAATTCAAACAAAGATCCAAATATGCATTGCAGCTAACGGTGAGAAGTTTGAACATCTAAAATAAAGGTATATTATTATAACTAGTTGTTGTTTTTTCTTTCTAAAATCGTTTTGTCACATGACAGTGTAGGAAATCACGAAAAGACAAATGCGCAATTTAACCGTTCTATTCTTGGCATTAATCTCCATAAGGTGTCTTTTCGTACTAAATCAAAAATGCTCTACAACTTCGTAAATCTCTTTTTTTCTCTATATCTTTCCGTTTTCGAGATAGGAATGTTAACTCCACAGCACTCCACCAGGTGGCACCGTAGGCGGTTTCATTGAGTAGCGCATGGCTACTTTACTATAACTATAGTCACTACTTTTATGAATATAGCAGCAGCCAAGTTAAGAGGGTGGCAAGGGACTTTAGTGGGCATACTGTATATATATATATATTGAACAGGTGTTGGTGTAATAGTTCCTTGTATGTATCTCCTGTAGGTAGTAGTAATTATTTAAAAAATATATTATTAAAAATATGATAAAACGCTGCAGAAAGCGGTAGATGTTGTTCTACAACATGCATTAAGACAAAGAAAAGCCGCTAAAAAATATTCAGTTCGAATTACTACTTTAAAGAATAAGCTAAAAGGTCCTAAAAATATTTAACCCTCCAATACCTATTTCTTTTTAAATAAATGTTTTTCAGTATCTTAAATAAGTAAATATATCTAAAATTTTGTCTCTTAAAAACATAAATCTTACCATGTCTTAATTGTTAATTGTTTTTATATGTTTTGCATTATGGTAATTTTTTAATAAAATTTCGTTTTCCTGTTCATTTTCAAACAAAATTTGTGTTTTTTTAATGACGAAATGACGCATTTTTTATTATGTTTTATTACTCTATCATAATAGTGGGTTGCATTGTTTTACAAGGTTTATAAGGCTTCTTCAATGTTTTTTTTAGTTTTGAGACAAAGTCACCCTAAGCCAAAGTGACTTTGTCCCATTTAAAAAAAATAATTTAAAAAAACTATTCTTTAAAATTACTAAATGTGAATTTTAAAATTTACAATTGATATCTTAGAACTAGAAAAAAATAATTAGAAATTGTTTAATGGAAAATTTCAATAAATTTTAGACTTTAAAGGCAGCAAGATGCAAAAAATGAGACAATGTTAACGATATCTACACTGAGAAAAAAACTGACCTTCTCAACTAGAATCTAAATTGTGACTCTAGAAAAAATAGTTCCATGTCATCCCTATAAATTCTAGTTCCCTTTGCCAGAGAGTTCTAGAGTCTCCTATTAGAATTCAAGAGTGTTTTCCTATATTCTCGTGGTCAAGCGTATTTAAAAATGTCTGCAAATAAATGCGAATACAAGACGCTAGTTTTAGTAACTATAATGCTAGTTTATAAATCCATTCCAGAATTAAAGTGATAATTTCTCGCAATTTACACGATTCATTATCGTTTCGTCACCTAGAAAATAAGAGACTAGAAATTCTCGATCATTTCGTCTATTCAGTTTAGTTGCTAACCGTATTCGAATAGCTCGGACTTCTATATTTCTAGTTAAGGGATTTAGAAAAAGTCTAACTATTCATTCTAGTTGAAGGAAGTATTTTTTTTCTCAGTGTATGCTGCCAATGTGATGGCTCTGTATAAAATAGCCATTATTTCTGGAAATGTTTATATACAAACAAACTTCATTGCAAGTGACCAATATAAGCTTTTAACCTCAGTCAGTATAAACTATTTTCAGTACTTTTGGGTTATAGCGGCCTCTAAGAATGAATCAACAAGTGACAGAGATTTATCGCCAAGTTAGGTGTAAAATCACGACAAACGTTTGCAGTCTTAAAAAAGCTGCTCGTGTTTATACTATCATCATATTAATTTTTCTTTGATGTTACAAAACATATTTCACATGTTACTTTGTTTTTTAAATTGTATGTTGCATTATATTTTATTTAATCATCTGCATTTATTTTTATAAATATGGAAACAATCTTTGATTTCCGAGTACCGAGATGGATTTAATCTTTTTTTTTTCAAAAGCGAGGACTTTTACCAACCAAAGTACTACGCGAAAACGGCCATGATATAAAACTGTATGTTACTAATGATGAAGATATATGGAGATGCAACGTAAGAGGTTGTAATAAAAAAAGGCATCCCTGTTTGAAATTGGTTTATTGGTTCGAAAATGCCATTTGTAACTGTTTTAAAGTTTATGTACTGTTGAGCAGAGGAATTAACATCCATAAAATGATGTAAGAATCAGCTACATATCAGTGAAAATGCGACAGTTCATTGAAATAGTTGTATTAGAGAAGTGTGTTCCCTAATCCTAATACGACGATTTAATTGACGAATTGGTGGTGCCAATAAAATTGTCGAGATGGATGAAAGTTTGCGCATCGGAAAAACAACAGCGGCAGGATACTTCCACAACAGTGGATTTTTGGAGGCATATTCCGGGAAAATGGCGAATGCTTTCTCGTTCAAATCCTAAATAGAAATGCTAGCAGCTACTACGCTGATGCAAAAAAATTTGTGAGCATATAGAAGATGGATCAATAATCTACACTGACTGCTGGAAAGGATACAATTCAGAGGTGCTTAAAAAAAACAGGTTACAATCACTTTATGGTGAACCATATGTACAATTTTATTGATCCAACAACGGATGTTCGTACACAACATGTTGAAAGAATGTGGGTTTCTGCTAAATTGCACAATAAAAAATCACGAGGCACAGATCGGCATCACCTCGAATCGTATTTTACAGAATATATGTGGAGAAAGTTCTTAGGAAATTTTTTTTTATTAATTATTAAAAGCAATTTTGAAATATTGCCTATAATGTAACGCGTAATACTCAAAAGTTTTTATTCTTGTGAAGCATTGTTAGAAATAGTTATGAATTTGTTAAGAAACGTTGTAATATATTTTTATTAATATAAAATATTATATTATTTAATGAAATGGCATTAAATTTTATATCTCTATTATACATGCATGCTTCTTTCGCGCTTCACGAGCTTGGCTACGACCTTGGTGAAATTGACTGCAACTTGGCACAATCGTAAATATGGGGCCGCTATAATCCAAAAGTACCCTTTTTTCGCAACTTACTTTAGAGGGATAACTTGGGCAAAATTTCAGGTTAATTTTAACTATCGAATTCCGAAGCTTATATTCTAGCACTTATTTAACACTTTCTGTTAACTAAGTCACCATATGTAAGTTAAGTGCTTACGTATGATAAGTTGATTGAAAATCTTCTCTCCAGTACTAGATACATCATAACGTATTTCTGATATTTTTAATTACGCATGACGGGCTTGGCGATCATCTTTCCATATTTTATATAAATTTCTTAGCACCCAAGGGCCTAGTTAAAATCCTAAATTCGAAAATATTACTAAAGCAAAAATTTTATGCTTTTCAGGTACATATATTTTATATTTAAGCTGGCCGCCGAGCCCATCACGCATAAATTTGAATTTTTTTACTTTTCAGGAATACGTTATGATATATTTAATACAGAAGAGAACTATTTCTATCAACCTATCATACGTAGGCACTTAACTTACATACCGTAACACAGTTAATAGAAAATAGAAATGTTAAATAAGTACCAGAATATAAGCTTGGAAATTTAGGGTGTCATTCTACCGAATGGAGGATATACTGAAAAACTTTGCTCTACAACGATCCCATAAACGCTATGCAAACCGATTTTTTATCTACTATTTCTTTTTTATTAGTAAAATTTTATTTTATTTTTCAATTTATCTGTATTCCGGGGATACACCGTGTATTTCATTGAACTCCATATCCATTATCTTGTGATTATGCATTTATTACGAGGATCACTCTAATAGTATTGCAATGGGAAAATTTGACATGCGGGATGGAATAAAAGGCGGCCGCTTAATTAAATAGGAGCCTTCAGTAGGTTGGCGTGTCAATTTTTTCCCGCCAACTCTTTGTCACGTGGCTGTCAGGACTAGATGAAACCAGTTCCTATGCTGACTCAGTCACACTATGGATGTGGATCTCTCAATAACATTTCCGCGTAATGATTTTTTTATGATTTTAAAGAAGATTTAAGTAAAAAAGACTTTTGTAAAAGAAATTCAAAAACTTTTCTTTTCATCTTTCATATATAACCATAACTGGATGGTTTCAAGAATTTAAGCGTAGGAAATCTGATTTTAAAGATGGCGGGCGAAGTAAAATTCCCTCTAAGGCATCTTCAAATGAAAATACTGAAAAATTAAATCTAATTTTAAAAGATAACCTATATACAGGGTGGTTCAGAATTATATGTCAAAAATGTAAAGGCATGTAGAGGGGACCTAAACAAGCAGTTTTCGTATAGGAATGTGGGTGCGGAAATGCAGCGTTGAAGCAGTAGAGGGCGCTGTCGAGTTCGGCGGATGAAAGCGTTTCGTTGGCTTGAATCGCCATTCCCCGCACGGATTTCGAGCAACATGCACCGTTACACCAATGCGGATCATGCCGACATGCATTTCACTTATGGGGCTGCGCAAGGAAATGAAGCGGCTGCTCAAAGGATGTACATGGAGCGATTCCCGGGTAGGAATCTGCTGGATCGCCGAACATTTGAGCGTCTTCATCGAGAGTTATGCATAAGTGGATCGTTTTATGCTACCAGGCGTGATACGGACATGCAAGATATCGCAGAATTCCTGCAGTTAGAAGAAGAAGTATTACGCACAATATAGGATAGTCCTTCGACAAGCTCGAGAGCCGTTGAACGTGCGCATCCTTTGAGCAGCTCCATACATAAATTGCATGTCGGCAAGCTCCGCATTGGTGTAAAGATGCATATTGCTCGAAATCCGTGCGGGGAATGGCGATTCAAGCCAGCGAAAGGCTTTATTCCACTGAACTTAACAGCGCCCTCTACTGCCCTAACGCTTCATTTTTGCACCCAGATTCCTATACGCTGCTTATTTAGGTCCCCTCTACCTCCCTTTACATTTTTGACATATAGTTCTGAACCACCCTGTATTACACTTCAATCTAGTCAGCAGACTCTGAATATTGGATTGGCAGCAAGTTTTAAGTTGCTACATGAAGATTTAAAAATAAGGAAGTTTTGTAGCAGATGGACGCCCCATGAGCTGACCTAGGTTCAAAAGCAGACAAGAATGTCATGCTCATGGACATGGTGCCAAGAAATGTTGGTAAAATTTGATTCTGGCACCTCCAAGAGTGTTTATGGCGTTGTTACAGGAAATTAAACATGTATTTACCAATTTGATCTACAAACTGAAAGGCAATCTTCAATTTGGGTGTTTGAAAATGAAGAAACGCGGAAAGAAAATCAAGCGACCAAGGTGTATCGGCACAAAAATGGTGGCCACATTTTTTCCAAAAGTGGCCATATTGCCTCAGTACCTTTGAAAGAGCGAAAATTTTTTACGGTCAACTGGTATACAGCGATCTGTCTACCAGAGGTCATTAAAAAGTTGGAAGAAAAGCTACCAAACACAGGGACAAGATACACTATTCTTCACCATGACAATGCTTTAACTCATTCTACTTCGAAAAAAGGACTTTTTAAAACAAATCACATCCAATTGGTTGGGCATCCACCATACCGCCCTAACCTTGCTCCATGTGACTTTTTATGTTTTAAAAGTCAAGGAAAGCCTTTGCGACACAAAATTTGCAATTGCTAATATTGGAGCGTTATTTGACCCTCCTTTAAGAAATCAGTCTGGATGAGTGGGTAAAAAATGAAATCTGTAAATTGCAAAAGTGTTCAAAGAAGGTAGAAATTAAGATTATGTTGATGAAATAGGCCTACCATTAGTAATAAAAATAGAAACAAAAAACAGAAAAATGCGTTTTTAGCAATGGAAAGCTCCAAATTTTTATAAAATTCAAAGTACCATAACAAAGTGAGATTTAGTCGTAGGAGAAAGGAATTTTTACTATTGCACCTGTCAGAGCATGGAGAATTTTTTTCTAAATATAACCTATAACCGTATAAAAATATGTAACTTTTTGAAAATTAATGGCAGGACAATTTCATCAACATAATCTTAATTTCCGGATTCTTTTGAACACTTTTGCAATTTACAATGCCTACGTATTTCCAGCAGGTAAAAAATTAAGGTGCGTTTCAATCTTTACGTGGCATCCAGTATATCAATGAAATCGTGTATAAGCAATGACGTTAGTTTAAATAGAAGATACAGGAATTTAATCAATTTTTAATACTTTAAAAAAATAAGGGAATTTCGATGATGTTCCATAAATTTTATTTTAAAAATGAGCCTATTTTTATATTTCCATGTAAATTATAACAAATTCACGTACGATGACATATCTCTCACTCACTGAATTCTTAATGAAATAGACTTATGAATGAAAGTTATTAAATGATAATTAATGCATATATAATCTTAACTATTCATTAACTAAAAGAAAAGGTAAGAGGAATTAGTAGTATGTAATATTTTTGTGTGAGTGTTGTACTGGTGAAATTTCTTGTTGTAAACTTTTATATCATCTTTTTTAACAATTCTGGCATGTTTTGTGCAGAACAACTTTTTCCTTAAGTGTTTTTGCTTTTTTTTAAATAATACAAAAAAATGTTGCCTTTTACAAAACACCTCACTTAAAGTTCAATTTAAGAAAACTATAAAATAAAGCAATTAAAAGCTATATTTCATTCAGTATTTGACTCATTTTAGAAAAAAAGTAATTTGTCATTACTATTTTTATATCTTGAATCGACAACTCAAATGAACATTTGAACCCATGTAAAAAAATTAATTCTGTCATTTAAAAAAAAAAATGCTCTTACATATTACTTCCTTCAGGCAAACGCCCACAGTCAACAAAGTCAATCTTGAAGTTCTTATACTTTCATTTTATTGTTTTTCGTTAGTAAGAATCTCGTGACTTCATAAAAGGAATCACATGACTATTGCTTTCACTATTTATGTTTCAAAGCACGTTTATATCTCTCCCAATGCAGATGATGTTATTTAACGATCCAAAATCATTTTTCATGTCATTTTTCAGTGAAAATTCGGAATTCCGTTTACATCTTTTCTATAAAATTTCAAAATTTTGTTCTGTTATAAGCAAAAAAAAAAAAAAAAAGAAAAAACGAAAAATTAAATACGAGAAAGCCTCGTTAATATCAGGCATAATTTTATGTACAATTTTACCGATAACATGTTAAAATAAGTCCTTTCGGCTCAGTTGGGAGATATATATATTTTTTTAAAGGTACATGTATCAGATTTCATACAAATTTTATAAGAATTGGCCTCACTCCTTCTAAATTCGCTATTTCGGCGAGAAAGGTAATTTGCATGGAAATTTTTTATTAGGCTTATCAAATGTAATTGAATGAATATAAGGCAATTACATAAAAAATGTTAAGCATTTGTTGGAATCATAGTTTAAACTCGCCATAGACTGTAATATAACACAAACCATGCACTGAGGGCCTTCAGAACATTTCTGTGTAGCTGCTTCAAACAAACTATACGAACAACATACTTGATTAACGAATTCATCCAAGATACTTGCAAGATCAATACATTGCCACAATTATGTTTGAATTGGATCAATATTTTGGACGTTATCGTGATGACAAGTTTTGTATGTTTTGTTTTTGTGTGTCCTTGTAAACGAACTATAAGAGCTCCATATAGTTGATTAACTAACTCATCCAAAATATTTGTAAGATCAGTACTCTGCTCCAATTAGATTCGATATGGTACAGTATTTCGGACGTTATCGTGAAATTTTGCATGTTTGTTGCTTTTGTGCATTCCTGTAACCAAGCAATAACTGCAACATACTTGGTTAAAGAATTCATCCAAAATACTAGGAAGATCCATACATTGTCCCAATTAGGTTCAGCATATCGTTCGTTATCCTGGTGACCAGATTTGCATTATATAGATAGATAGATAAACGAAGTGATTGCAATAGTATTTCTAAAGAAATCAACCTAACAAATACATGTACACGTCGAGAATTGTAAAACTATCATTACCAATAACTTGGTGAATTGACAAAATAAAAAAGAAATAGTATAATTCTCCTACCACTGATTACTGTGTATTAACAATTTAAAAAAAATCTACGATGGTTTGCCGATTGCCTTTGATTTTCTTTCCTCATCAAGTACAATTGATTATCATTATCACAAATAAGGGCAAAATTTCAAATTTCTTTAAAACTTCTGAATTATTCTTTATTTTTAACCAAATTTATTGTAAAACTTTTTTTACGTTTAGCGTCTTTTAGATATACCATTCTTTCCTTGTTCAGCACACGCATCTGACGCAGTCTATGTCATTAGAGTTGTATAAATAACGTAATACACTGATACATTTGAACACAAGTCCAAATGAGGCAGAATTTCATCCAATAAACGAAGTGATTACAATAGTATTTCTAAAGAAATCAACCTAACAAATACATGTACACGTCTAGAATTGTAAAACTATCATTACCAATAACTTGGATGAACTTACAAAATAAAAAAGGAATGGTATAATCCTCCTATCACTGATTACTGTGTATTAACAAAAAAAAAATTTTTTTTTCGACGATAGTTTGCCGATTGCCTTTGGGTTTTTTTCCTTCACCAAGTATAGTACAATTGATTATCATTATCACAAACGAGGGCAAAATTTCAAATTTCTTTAAAACTTCTGAATTGTTCTTTATTTTTAACCAAATTTATTGTAAAACTTTCTTTACGTTTAGCGTCTTTTAGATATACCATTCTTTGTTTGTTCAGCACACGCATCTGACACAGTCTATGTCATTAGAGCTGTATAAATAACGTAATACACTGATACATTTGAACAGAAGTCCAAATGAGTCAGTCTTTCATCCATTTATCGTAATAGCACCCAACAAATCTTAGCATCTTTAAATAGAGAAAGATAGTTTAAAACTCAATTTCCTTTCTTTGATATTAAGTCAATATTGTTATATTAATTATTCGGGTAATTAATAAATAGTATTTAAAAAATTATTTAAAATGTCACATGGCGTATAATCTTTCCTAAAGCAGACTTATGTGCATAACTTCATGTGTATCATGTGCATCAAAAAAGCATACCTTCTGGAATGCAATTTTCACCTCTGTAGATCTATTATATTAAAATCTGATTGTGTCACATCTACTTCTCCGAGACTATGACAAATTGCGAGTTAAAACTAATGTCAATTATTCACAAGGATGGGATAATGTTAAAATAGCTTTTGAAATTTGGAATTTAAAATTAGTTTCAGAGATTTTTTTTTTGTAATTTTTAATGACATTTCTGTGATGTTAGCAACTACGTTACCCTATTGATGTGAAAAAAAGAAAGGAAAATGAAAATGATAAGATTATTTTATTTTGTATACCATTTTTTCATAACCATTGAAAAAAAAATCTTTTCAATTTGAATAGCATCTCACATGATTTAACGCCACGATTATCGTCTGTTATCCGAACTAGTGAACAAATAAATATCTTTGGTTTTGTTTCGTTAGTATAAATCTATTTAATAATTTTTCGTTTACCTTCTCTTTAAATATGTATTGGAAAGAATATCCATGTGACTTACTTCCTTAATTTACTTAATTATTACCAAAAAACAAAAGTTCGCATATTATTAATCCGTATGAAATACCATTTTCGAAATTTCAAGAAAATGCATATGAATGGCCTCTGATAGAATACTTCTGATCTGATGATAGAAACAAATAACTATTTAAAAATCATTAGACGTCCTATTTTTATGTAGAATTTCTATATGTCAAATTTTTTGCCGAGTTGCCGCTTTACTCTGTGTTTATGCACCAATCCGGTAGTCGTTGTGATGTTATATGCACACTATCTATGTATGTTGTTTAAGATTTTTTTAAACAAATCTAAAAGTAAAATACTTTAATGGATGGAAATTACGTTATCTTAAATGAAAGATTGTATTTTAATTCTTAAAACTGAAATACTTTTGTGTAAGTGTGTAAAATGACTTCTGATTTTAAGCAAATGCAATTTACATCATCTTCATTCTAGCATCTACAAAAGACGAAATGCTTTTGACATGTAATGTTACATTTGAAAACGACGTTACTGAAATCGCAAATTTTCACTGAGAAAACTGCAAAGCATTACTGTAATTTAAAAAATCTTTATTAAAAAAAAGTGTCGAAAATACGTACAGGGCGAATGCTCAAATTGGAAGTTTTTATCCAAACCAAAAGGCGATACTCGTCTGCACATGTTCGATTTGAAGAATCAGACAAAAAAACATTCTCTTGGCTATAATAGCAAGCTCGCGAAGTTCTTGTCCAAAATCCTCTATGGGTTGGGTTGGGTTCATTATTGACGGCCAATTATCTACACTTGGGATATAGGCCCGGGGATAGTGCCCTTCGTGGGGGTTTTCTAAGGGAACCTAACCCGTATTTACGCATGGATAAATCCACGGCTCGAAGAAAACCACGAAAACTCCGAACGATTAGGCCGACGGGCGTGATTGGGATCGAACCCAGCACTTCCCGTCTACCAGCTTCGAGAGCAGAACCTCTCAGCCACTGGTGGGGCTCCAAAATCCTCTATGAATCAAATTTTATTGTCCGTACGTCGCCGCTATCTTATAACGGCATTCTACTATAATTGCATCAAAATCATTAATTTGTAAAATGAAATTTTGAATTAACCTACATTATAATTAACCTATCTTACAATTAACCTACATTAATTAAATGAAATTAGTAGGTTCAATCCGGGTTACAGAACATAAGTGAAAACATTTGGGGGGGATTTTAATATGTATATATATTTTTTACATTGCTTACTAAAAACACCAAAAAGCATTTTTATATGGAAAATATCATTAATGTATTCAAATGAAGGTTCGAAATTTATTAAAGTGATACTTTCATATTCAGGCGTTAACAGTCGAAGAAATCGCCCAAGCTTTCGCTACTTATCTACTAGTAGAATAAAAAAAAAATTCTGATTATTTCACTGGATTAGGGCCCGTAGTTCAATTACATGTCTGTTAAGATTGTGTTTTATTTATATACTAGCAAAAGCCATGCTTTGTTTGGATTCGCGAAGCATTATTTCATAAGATAAATATTTGAAAGTAACAATATTTTTTCAGATTGTATATGCAGATTGAATATGCATGTCAAACCAACGACGATGACAAATTTTACAAAAATATAATTTTACATTTCTTTGTGCATCTTCGAAGTTTAAAGCATATTTCCGAACACATGCATTCTCTGTCAGAAGAGATTCGTCATGTCGTCGTTTTTTACGCTGATATCGAGCATCTTGCCTTAAAGCCAAATCATGTTCGCCTTCTTTTCGACCAGTAAGTGTACATTTTCTCGGCATTTTTTATAATAGAACTAATACATTCCATAAATTGTTTTTAAACGGCAAACATATTAAAAATAATACTAATAGCAATTACTTCTTAATAGTAAATATTTCATTTGGTTCAATTTTCAACCTTCGAATTCGAATAACACTTAATATAACGAATTTAACATTAATTTTATTAGTTTACAATTCTTTTGTTGCCACTTTACAAAAAAAATCATAATATAATTCTTTTAAAATGCGTAAGTATCGTCTGCGTAAATGATTTCACATAATAAGAATAAATTGTGTATTTGAATTCTTAACACTGAAAAATACTTTTATAATTGAATGTAAATAATTGAATTTTCACAAATTTTAATTCATTAAAAATATGCTATAATTTTCATAAAAAAGGGTATTTTAAAAATTTCATAAAAGAAATCGTGAAACTATTATATGATTAAAAGGAATGAGCACCAAGATATGCGCCATTTCTAACCAATCTTAATAAAGTATTCTATTAAAATGTATATTTTCCTCTCAAATAACATACATTTTTAATATAAGAAAGTTTAATGTTCTTTTACGGTTTGAAGTATAAATTCTGCAGTTATTTTCAATATTTAAAACATTTCGTCTTCGCAAAATGCAGATATATAGGTTCCTTTTCTTATTTAATTTTTTTTTTTTTTTAAATAGAAATTTTGATGCAACGATAATATTTTACGTACTTAATCATTCATGACTTAGTTCATTTTTACTGACTCAGTGATTTTTATTTACTGCAAGAAATACGCAGGTTTCATTACCGTTTACAAAAATGAAATAATATATTCAACAAAATAATAAAAAATGTTTTTTTTTTTAAATCATTCGATAAGAAAATAATATTGTCAGAATCTACAGTTCATATTTTATTTCTATCAAGTCCAAAAATATTTCTTTTTTTAAATAAATTTAAAAAACAGTTTTTGAGATATTTTGGCAGATTTATTTAATTAAACATGATTCTATCTATAATTACTGACTCCATGATTTATTTTTTCTTCTGAAATTATACGTGTTTCATTTTTTAGTTGCAAAAATGCGTCCGTAATGGAAAAACATGTAAAATAAATTAATTTAAATAATAATTTTTTTAAGGTTATTCTGTAAAAAAAAAAATAATAATATTATGTAAATCTACAGATCATAATTTTTTTTTATGTTTAATTTCAAGTCAAAATACTGAATAGTTTTTTTTTTTTTTTTTTTTTTTTTTTTTTTTTTTGTAAAGTGTACGACAAAATGTAATTTGTGTAGCCTAGTAGATGATTCGCTTCGCTCATCCTAATTATTATATTATGTTATTTATTTATTGGTGAAGTTTTAATGTCGTTATGTAAAATTAGAAGGGAACAAACGTTGAACAATTTATTTTGTTTTAAGTGCAAATGGGTTAATCTTTCATAAACGGACTGCAGGAAACAAAATTAGATTTTTTAATAAATCAAGGTTGATAATTATTTTAAAAACCATAAGAAATCAGTAAATTAAGATGCAGTTTTCAAGCAAATTCCATTTGAAAGAATAATTTTTCCTCTTCAGCGGTGTAAAAATCGAAATTGTGTGATGTTTAGAAGTTACAAAAAAATTGCAGTAAAAGCGAAATTTATTGGCCAGGTGTTGCCACCAACAATATGACGTCGGCGTTACTCACGGACATGTGCTTCGGTTTTATAATATAGATTATTAATATTATAAATAATTTCTGAAAGTAGAATAAAATTATATTTATTTTTTCCCTAATATCGAAAGATCTCAAACAATGCAAATGAAGCACATCGGGTTGCTACGGACTTAGTAGTAGCTAACATAGGCAGTCCAAATGGTTAATAAATTAAATATTTAATTGTATTGATTTTCTCGTACCACATTCGCTAGTGAATGTATTAAAAAATGGTAACTATTTGAAAACTACGTATAATACACCCCCCCCCCCAAAAAAAAAAATCGATTGCTATAACTCCAGTTCTAATTAATGTAAATTTCAGTCATTTTCATCAAACTTCAGATTCAGTTAGACCTTGACATGAATAGACGCTGATTACGTTTTGGTGTAGATATCCCAACAGGTGGCGCTGCTATACCACTTTTTTCATGCTTTTTACGATAGCTATATTTCAAGAACTAATGCACGGAATTTCATCAAACTTCAGATTCTGTTAGACCTTGACATAAATAGAGGCTGTTTATGTTTTGGTGTAAATAGCCCAACAGGTGGCACTGCTATGCTACTTTTTTCATTATTATCACGATAACTATACCTCAAGAACTAATGCAAGGATTTTCATCAAACTTCAGATTCAGTTAGACGTTGACATAAGTTGTTGTTGATTAGGTTTTGGTCTAAATCTCCCAACAGGTGACGCTGCTATGCTACATTTTTCAGGATTTACACGATTTTAGCAATAGTCATATCTCAAGAACTAATGCAAGGAATTTAATAAAACTTTAGATTCAGTTAGACCTTGATATAAATTGATGCTGATACTTTTTAGTGTATGCGAAACCTTTGTGAGATAGAAAAAAGTTTTGGGATTGGCACATCCGACTAGTTTGTTTATAGCATGCAGAATTTTCAACCAAATGTAACGCCTCTTTCAGGAAAATTGACAAATTGCAGTAGACTTACTGCAATTAGAATATATTAAATAATTGATGAAATATGATCATTTTTATTAAATAATTTTTAACTGCACATGCGCAAAATATAAACTTTTCTGGCATACTTTAGTCGTCAATTGTATAAGGCAACTCATCTATTGAGTCATCCGGAAAGTTCTGCGGTTTTTCAAATTGAAGCGCGGTTTCGTCTAGTTATTTTGCTACTGCTGACCTTGAAAGACCCAGATATGTACATTCGGTCTTTTATACTTGCGCGGCATAGTTCTCGCTTGTGTTGTGGGATAATTTTTGTTTCAGTGCAGTGCTAAGAATGGAGAACTGAAAAGTTAATTTTCGTCATATTATGCTCTTTTATTTCAAGAAAGATAAAAATGTTAGTAGGACCGCTCCTGAAATTTGTGCTGTATATGGACAAAGTGCTGTTTCGTATGACACAGTTTGAAGGTGGTTTGAGAAGTTTAAGCGCGGAAATTTCAGCCTCGAAGATGATGCCCGCTATGGACGACGATCATCTGTAAAGAAGGACCTCTTAAAAGAAGCTATCGCTGAAAATCCGTGTTACAGAGTTCAGTTGCTATTACACAGACTAAATATTCTAAAAAGTACAGTGCAAGATCAGGCATAGCTTCTTTTATAAGGGGTCCTCCTCATTGTAGTCAATATCTTTAATTTGACTACCCTCTATTAAATTTTTGACGTATCCCTGTCAAAAAACTGTGTACGATACAATAAATATTTTAAAAACATAAGTAGTACTCTGTACATCATAACGACATGTTGAAATTTCTCGGCGTGGTTATTTTTCAAATATTACCGTATAAAAACTAAAGAAAAATTTTAAAAAATGACAAAAAAATGGACAACCAGACAAACATGTATTTTTGGTTCCTGGTCAAATTTATAGTGGGGCCACCACCAAAACAAGCTTTTTCTATCAAAAAAAAAAAAAAAAAAAAAAAAAAAAAAAAAAAAAAAGTCATGACAGTTAGAGAATTCATTTAAAAGTTATATGCGGACATACATTTAAGAAAAACAAAGAATTGTATAACCTCCTTTGGTGGAATTCATTTAAATATTGAGAAAATATACACAAGAATATAAAAATATGTATCGTCGAACGCACAAAAAGCAATATTTTTTAATTTTGTTTAAAAAAAATAATTATTATATAATATTTGATTTAAGAAAATATAGACATTGAAAGTCAAAAAATAATGAATAAAAGAGAGACTAAAGAATTATCCCTCGCAAAATGAATTAAAGCTATGGAAGTAAGGTCATTGTCAAGGTTACTGGTATACAAAAGAAAGGAAGCGACCTCACAGAAATCAAAATGAGTAAAAGCAAGAGTGCATCATATTCCAATCTAAGAAAACTCAAAACTTTGGCCTGAACTCTAGAATACTTTGTTCAAAGGACTAAGGCGTGAGACATCAAAGATTTCATTTTCCCTCGGAACGGGAATTTGTCTTCTGTTACCTCCACTAAACAAACTACTACCCCTACTATCCCATTCATACATTATATAAATTTCTCGTCTCTAGTATGAAAAACGAGCTTCAGATTTTTTGAACGTTTATTTTGAAATCGTAGATTTCGTTAATGGTTGTGAATTGCGAAGAAAATATGATAGTCTCAGGGTTTGATGTCTAGGAAGTATTGGTGAAGACGACAAAAATTCAAGATTGATCTGGTTATTGTTTCCTTCTCCGGTTTTGATGAATGTGACTTGGCACTGATTCCTACAAACTCAGTAGTGAGTCTCATCCCTGTATTTCCAAAACATTTGTCCTTCAGAATATCAGTCTTTTGACAATAGATAACGATTTGCGAAATCTGCGATTCTAAAATATTCAAAGGAAGTTAAATCTTTTTTTTTTACGACGACACATTATTCATCTTAATGTAAGAATGTTTTTTCACATTCCCTGAAATAGGAAATACGTTTTACATTTTTATTTTACAGAATTGTCAGAGTCGATTTGCATATATGTAATAATGATTTTGCATAAATGGTAAGATATGTACTATGTTATGCACGATATGTATATTTTATTAAATGTGTAAGGTAAATAAAGCACGAATTATTTTATTTAAAAAAGATAAAGTCAGTAAAACTTAAAATTATTTTGTTTACAATTTAATGAGAATCATTTTTACATAAAAATATTTCTCATTGTGCTATATTGCCATATTCAGTACATTCAACTTTACGACGAAATGTTTTCAATCAAATTGGTAAATGTATTAATTAAATGTAATTGACCCAATTCAGAAAAATATTATCAGAAAAGTATTATTGGTTTCATCTTCACCTAAATTCATGTTTTATCGCTCTCCGGTATAGTAAATAAATTTTGCGGGTTCCTTAATTTTATATGTATAACTTCTCACTGCTACACGACTTGTGCAAAACGCACAAACCTTAAGTAAGATATTCTAAGAGAAAATTAAAAACGCAAATTTAAAATACCGGACATTTAATCAAAGAAAAGTGAGTATTTTTAGTCAAATGAAAATCTGCTACTCTGCAGCACTATTTCTCCTGCATTTTTTGTTTTTTTAATCTCGCGGTACACTTGAACCTATAATTAAATTTCTGCTGTACAGTTACATTATTATGTTAAAAAAGAAATTGCAGACGTTCTCACAAATATAATGTTGGAAGTCGAAGACTATTTGTAATACTTGTAAATTCTTAATTGAGAGAAAAATAACAGATTGCAATATCCGTTGTTGAATCTTTGTGTTTCAGCCGTCTACCATTTCTTATTTTAACCCTCCAAATCCCATAAGTAAACTTTTTTCCAATTTCATATGTGGTATTGTATTTTTTCACTAAAAATGAGTAATAAAAAAACAGATTTTATCAAAACGTGCATGTATGACTGATAATTTGGAAAGTCACCCATTCGTGACACATAAATTCAAGATCGCATCATAGCAAATAAAATTAATCAAACCTTAGAAATCCTTTAAATATCAATTCAACATTTGGTAAAATTTAACATTTAGGTAAAAACAAATATGAGATTTGCTGCTTTTTTTATATTTTTATCCTAAAAAGAGAAAAAACAACTGAATTCCTTGCTTGTTTGGAAAAGGTACAAAACTTTGGAAGGTTATAGCATGATAGAAATCCAAAAGATATAGGACTTTTTTCTATGATTTGGTAGATACTTCTAGATCCGAATAAAGGCGGTACATATTCACTTAAAACATGGTACACATTCACTTAAAATTTAAGCCTAGAGGTCATTTCATAGACAAGTCGCCTGGAGGTGACAATGAGCTAGGGCAGTTTCTTCAACTGTAATGGGCACATGCACACGTTCTTCTTCAGAAGAGTTTGGTATAAAGTAATTGGGCTGAAAAATTCTTCAAAATTTCTGTATAATAAATCTCGTATAATAAAAGTTCGTAATATATGTTCAAAAAGTTTTTATACAATTTATATATTTTCATTAGTTCAAAAATTTCTACTGCATTTCTAATTATTTTCCTAAAAGCATTAACTTTAACTGAATATATGAGATCATTTATATTATTTCCTGCTCATACTCTAAATAAATAATATTCAAACTCTTATTTAAAAGTGCAATAAATGCAACTTTATTTCATTAAATCTCATCAAAGAAAAGTTGCGTAATTAACGCATATCGCATTAAAAAACATTTCTGTGGGATTAAAAAATACATTTCTGTCTCTGATTGAGAACTATTGCTCTACTGCAATGTAATTATTTATTCCTCAGCAACTATTTAACGAAAGAAACTGATATTGTCTTAGAATTACAACAGGAATTTTCCCTTAAACAAGTTGTGGCTTAAAGTCCTGCGCAAGTCGGGTTATACCCGACCCGAACCCGAAAATTATATATAAAGTCGGTCAAAAAAAGTCGTCAAAACGAAACACGACACACTTCAACCCCAATTCGAAATTAAAGGAAATCATAATCCTAATCCTAATAATATTATAAATCCAATTGTGTGCAAATGTTAGGCTGAAGCCAGCGTCAAAATGGAGCATTTAATGATCCTCTATCTTTGCATATAGGTTGATTATAACCCTCAAATGAACATAGGCTGATTTTTGTTTATTTTATTCAAATATTTTTTTAATAATTCAAAATTTCGTTATTTTCATAGAGAATAAATGGGCATTTTTTCGTATAATATTTTAAAATGGTTAAATTCACTTTACCATTGCTAATACTTTATCGTTGCCGAAACTAAATCAAAACCTATAATAATAATTTTTACTCAACAATTTAGTTTCAATTGAAAAATTTTCACGTGAAAAATGAAAATGAAATAAAAAAATTAAAGAATTAAAAAGAAGATTAAATAATATTATTAAAAATAAAACGTACTTTTTTAGTTTTTGATAATAGTACAAGGTTTTAATATGCGTAACCATAGGAAACAGGCGAATATGACCTCATACATCGAAAATAAAACGGATATGCTTTGATGGTGATATAAAATGATCTTGGGTTTTTTCTTTACTTTTTTTATTTTGTTGGGTAACAATACTTGGCGTTTTACCATCTGCACACGGCTAATATTACTATACCGTATTTTTTATTTAAATTTTTAAAAAGTAAAAAGAAGTTTGAAAAGAAAATGGTTAGCAAATGTCTATAATATGCTCCGCAAAATTATCCATGTCGAAAATGATGTCATGGATAGTGAGAAATAGTTATTTTCATTCTTAAAACTAAAAGAAATAACTCGATTACCTAACAGAAAAAAAATGACGAATGTTAATAGTTCCATTTTTGTTGATAAAACCTAAAGATTTAATATTATTTCGTTAAAGTAACATAATTTCCCCTATGCCAGTATTGAAATTAATTGCCTGGAAAGGAAAATTAACAAGAATTATGTCATTAAAAAGGGATTTCTCTGGGGAAAAAGAGGCGTCATATTTGAAATAAAACGGGAATTTTCCAATATGTTTTAAAATGAGTGCGAATCAATTACTTACATTAATAATACAAGGATCAGTAAGTATAGAAAATAGATGAGTTTCACGCCATATTTATAACGAAAAATTTAAATGTTTTTTTTATCTATACTGATTATTAAGCATGAGTGTCCGTTATATACAGATGAGAGTTTTCTGCTAAAAATCACATCATAATTTTAAGAAAAGGAAAATGAACACGAATCTATTATATTAAAATCTGACCGTGTGTTTGTATTCCGCAACTACTCCTAGACTATTGAACGCAACGCGATTTACTTAATACCGGTTATCATTGATCCGAGGATGTCACACAAACTTTCAGAATTTAATAAATTAAATGCCAAAATTTTCTCTTTTTTTTTTTTTTTTTTTTTTGTAAATTTTAACGGAGTTTCTCTAAAAAAGGAAAGTAAATTACTCCATATTTGTGTATAAAAAAGCAGAAATAAAACAGATCAGTATATTTTTTACACCATTTTCTCATTAAAACTGAAAAACAGAATTTATTTTCACTTTGAATAGAGGGTGAAAATAAAATCTTGATTTCAGTAAATTATCCGAAAAATAAAAACATATTTTCACATATTCAAACTTCATGAATCAATTTATTCTGGAGAACAAAAATTCCCTGTCAACATACTGTCATTTAGAAAACAAGATTTGTTTCAGCTATACATTAAACCAAGGAGGCAGGATTGAATTTAAAGAAAAAGCATATACTATTTCCAATTAATGTTTTCTTGAAGGATGGCTGTTAAAACGTTTCACAAAGGCGTTAAAAGTAAAATTGTTTATCAGGTAAATTGACATTTGTTTTTACCCAATTCGTCCATGATTCCATGATTTTATTTGGCCCTCCTTTTTGCATTGGTTGCAATTTCATTTTCGCGATTATTTGACACAAAATTTTACTTTTTTAGGACTGAGTTATGCCAAGGTCCCTATAACAAAAAATACCGTATTGTCTCCTATGAAATGTGATAAATAGTTAGTTAATTATTAACGTTTTTAATTATCGGGTGTGAAATATTTTTCTTAATTAATGCATTTATTCTTCTTTTAATGTTGCGTGAACGAAGTCACGGGTAACAGCTAGTTAATCTATATTAAAGGAAATTAATCAGTAATTAAAGGAAATTAATCTATATTTTACCTGTTAGAGCATCGAGAAAATTTTATTAAATAAAACTTCTCAAGAACCGCATAAAAATTTTAATTTCGTAACTTTTATTTAGTTTTTATTTTTATATTTTGGCGTAAACGGTATTTATTATGATGAATAATATCGTTTGAAACGTTTTTTTCAATTGGAATTGTAACTCTAATAAAACTTTAGCTAATGGTCAACGATAAGGAGGTATTATACCCTTTATTGTTTGACCTGTGATAATTCAAAGTTTATTTATAATTTGATTTATTCTCTGCATATTATGATGGGAGAGAAGCTTGTGGGACATCTAAAAAATGGAAATAAAAAAGATAATTCTGGGAAATTTTGTTTTTCTTTATACCGGAAACATAAGAATCATGTTTAAGCAAGAACGAAGTTATGTAAAGTATATGGAAGCAAATGTGTTAACAGAACTCAGTACCAAAAGTGATTCGAACTGGTTCCGATAATTTCGATGTTAAAAATGCAGCACGTTCTGGGAGGCCAGTTGAATATGATGGAGACAAAACTTTTCATTCTTATTATGTCAACTTTCATAAGCTAGTATATTTGGATACAACCCCTCATCTTTTTGCTTCCTTTTGGGAACAGCGAATTTCGAGCTTATTCTATCGACAATTACTATCAGAATTTTCAAGCTATGTTTTTGAGACTTTCATAAAAGTTGGTCTATAAATTTAGCTAAAATATTATGCACAGTATATTTTGATTGAATTCGCGCATGCGCAGTGAAACAATATTTAGTAAACCTGCTCATTTTTCATACAGTTTTTATTATTTTTTAATTCTGATTGCAGGGTATTGTGTACAATTTTCTGAAAATAACTTGTTTTTATATTAAAAACTCTGTAAATTATAAGCAAAAAACTTGATAAAATTTGGGACTGTTTTTATAAAAACCTGAATTTCTCTTCGAGTATACATGCTATCTTCGTAAAAATGAACCCAAATTATTACAATAATCCACTTAATCATAATCTACAGTTTGAATGCTTTTTCAATATTAGTTTTTTCAGGGTTATCCAAAAGATATTCGTTTTTCTTCAATTTGTTGACGGCCCCTTATGAGGTTTCGGGAAAAAATCTTCACGGAAATATATGACGTCTATCATGTTGTTTACACTCCTGAAGTTTCAGGATAATTCCTCAGGTATCTTTCCAGATATTTAACAAAACGTCTAAAATCGCAAGTGACCAATCTTCATTGGCAATATAGTGTATTTCATAAATTTTAGAAATTCTGCCACTAAGGGGGATTAAATACGGGGTCTAATATTTTAGATCATTTTTCAATATCTCAGTAGACGTTACAGCTACGAGAGTGAAATTCAGAATAACAAATTTCCTCAAAAAATACTTAAACATGTATTTCAACGGTTTTAGAAATTCAGCCACTAAGAGGGGTTAAATGAGGTATGAATGTTTTATGCCATTTTGCCATATCTCAATAGAAGTTATAGGTAGGAGCATGAAATAGAGGATAACAAATGTACTAAAAATATAGTTAATTAGCTATTTCAGCGGTTTTAGATATTAATCCACCAAGGGGGTTACATGGGGGGTCGAAAGTTTTAGGTAATTTTGCCAGATCTTAGCAGCAGTTTTAAGTAGGAGCGTGAAACTCAGCATTACAAATCTACTAAAAAAATAGTTAAACATGTATTTCAGCGATTTTAGAGTTAACGAGTTTGTGGGCAACACCGATAATGACTTCGATTATGGAAGATTAGACGAATAAGATAACCATTGCGGATTTTTTATTATATATTTTGCGTGACATTTTTCCAAGTTTTATATATATATATATATATAATTATATATTAGACTATAAAATATACATAAAATATATATAAAATATATATAAATTATATATTTTTTAAATTATAATTTTATAAATTGCTTTTGCGTTTTTCGTCTTTTACCGATCGGATTTAAATTTTTATACAAAATATAATACATTTCCTCCTTCTTTCAAATTACATTTTTGGAAGTATATTTTGGAAGCGATTTAAATACTGATCGCCATATTTATGGGCTCGGGTATGTACAAGACTCCCTTATAGTGATTGCCGTTTAATCAGTTTATACACCCAGAAAAAAGTTTTGTTGAATCAACAAAAATTTGGTTGACCCAACAAAACTTTCTGTTTAACTATAGGTCAATGGAAATTTTGTTTGAATCAACAAAAGAATTTTTTTTTTTTTTTTTTTTTTTTTTGCAATCCCCAAAAAAAAAATTGTATCGTCAGCAAAAAATGTTTTGTTAATTCAAGTAAAATGGTTCAATTTTACTTGAATTTTGCTAAAACAACCAAAATGTACTCAACAAAACATGTTTTGTAGTTTTAATCAATTCCTTTTTCTCGGTGTAGGCGTGCAACACAATGGCCCGTTAAAATGATTTCATTTTAACGATTTAAGCATGCAAAATGACTGAACCACGTTACAGTGATCGCTTCATTAACGATATATGGCTTGAAACACCCAACCGGGACACCAACCGTAAAAGGTATAGGATACAATGTCCCGGCGGAAAAATACCCAGAGCTAGCCAGCAAATCACCCCAACAAGACAGACTCAGAACAATGAGCAAATATAAAACCATACAACAAGAGCTCCGAAATGGAGTCACAAGAAGGCCAAACAAACCTTAGCCCAGACTATATATTAAAATACAAAATAAAAATGAAAAACTAACCTACTGAATTATACAAAGTTTAATGACAATTTCAGTTACAATTGTCAACTAATATTAAAGTAACCTAAAATAATAACAACTTTAAGGACAATTGAAGTTACAAGTGTCTGACTAAACTAAACTAAAATAAGATACAATCTAATTGAAATATAATATAACTTTACAATCAGACAATCTTCAACTGTAAAACATTAAGAGCTTTATTAGGACAATGCCATTTCCATCACTATTATCTCACTTCGTCATAGATAATTGTAAATGTCTCCATTCACTTGATTGAAGACCAAATGTCCAGACTTTACTAGACCAAATAGATTCTTACTACAATGCACAGATGAGATTGAACAAGTTCTTGCTTATCCACTTTTAAGTATTTAGGTTACCATCCAGATGATCAGCAACTTTCAAAAACCAGTAAAATAAGTGTTCGTCATGCCACAACCAATATCATAATTTAAAAGTCATTGTTATTGATGCTACACAATTCATATTAGAAATTAATTTATTCAAATTGCAGTTTTACATCGCCACGCTACGCCAAAGGTAACTCACTGTAAATAAATCTGTATTGATGCATACACTCCATAAACTCAGCAAGCCTGTCTTAAAATCTTGACCATAATTATATAAATACTTAACTATTTCAAAATACTTCAATTACGTATCCAATGTCAATAAAAACTACCATGTAAATATTCTATAGACAACGATTAAAATATTAATTCATTCGGGTATTTGTTAAAAGCAAACGTTCATGATGATGCAACTAATACAATGATTAAAACCAAAGTTCAGAATTCATCATTAAAACATTGCAAACACACTTGCTCAAGAAATAACTCAAACTATGCACTTCAATAACACAATGACTCATCATTGCTGCAAATGCAAGCCCGATTGTGACTTATTGTCCAATAAAGCAACAGTTCACTAAACATTCACTGTACGCATCAAAATGCACTGAGATTAAAATAATTTTCCATGATACACTGAGTAATTCCAAAATCAGAATTTATATCTAATGAACGAGTATAACTCATTCAATTTATTGTAATTTTCCCTCAACTTATTGTAATTTCCAAAACTCAGCAATGTTTTTTGTATATTTTTTCTCACTGTCAAAAAGTTATCAAATGCAAAATGATGTGGCATAAGTCTGCATCTACCGAACAGATAGTGCAAAATATCACCCCTTTGTCCACAGTCACACAAATCATTACTTCGCTTACCAATTTTCTTCAAATACTTTGGAAAACTTCCATGACCCGTACAATAATAATGAACCACTCTACTACCTATAATTCTATCCGTCGTTACTTCATTAAAAACATTATAGGTATCCCTTCCAACTGTTGAACTATTCCAGCTCTCTTGCCAGTCTGACAGTGCCTTAACTTTATAATACCTCTTAACTGTGGAAATTGGAAAAGGCATAACTTCCATTATATCAAACTCTTCATTTTCTATTACATTTTTGGCCAAAGTGTCAGCACGCTCGTTTCCGGCGTACCCTGCGTGAGCCTTAATCCATCCTAATGACAATTTTTTATTATTTGACTGAGACATTATTTTAAAAGTATCCATGATAATTTTATTATCTGGGAAAGTATGTTGCAATACCTGAATAGATGAATAACTATCTGAATATAAAATCATTCTATTAAAGCTGGAATTATCAAACCAATCAACTGCATATTTAATAGCTGTAAGTTCCGCCTGAAAAATCGAATTTAATTTGTGTAGTTTAATTTTATAATCAAAAATATTTGCACCATGCAAATAGACTGAAAAAGCAGCTGACGTGCCAGACTCCATCTTAGACCCGTCTGTATAAGTCACCATCCCATGCATTACTGGGTTAACCTCTCTTACAGAAGATATGATATTTATATTATTTTCAGTTAAATACTCTGGATAATCATAAGTACGCAATTTCCTCATTACATTTTCTCTGTTAATGCAAATGTCTTCCAGATAAAGTTGGCTTGACCCATTCACTACACTATATATTTCAAAATGATTTTTTAACTTAATGTAGATTGGCTCAATTCCCGCTAATACACATAAGGCCTCAGTAGATACGTCTCTATAAGCCTTTATTATAGACATTAACCCAGACCTCTGGCAAGAGCTTAATCTCCGAATGGCATGTATTTTAAGGTCTGGGAACCAAACCTCCCAACCATACAAAATTCGCTTCTCAATGACAACTTTATACCAAGTTTTCTTAAAATGTGCAGCAAGACCTGTATATCTACACCCCGTTTTACCTATATTGATAATAAAATTCATAATGTTTTCCCTGACTTGATCAAAATGGTCCACCCAGTTAAACCTTCCGTCCAACTTAAAACCTAAATAATTAACGTTATCTTTTACAGGAATCGAAGTATCCTGAAGTTTAAATATCGGTCTTCTATTTATCATCTGATTAGGGCCAAACATCATTGATTCACACTTATTCACACTTAATTTCAGCCTTAATTCCTGACAAACATCATTGAAGAGATCAATTGCCATATTAGCTTTCTCTTCAAGACTACGACGTGTATTGCCACCAATAATGATGACGAAATCATCTGCGTACGATACAATATCGAAAAAGATTGTTTATATACTTTCAATAACGTATCTGCAACTAAAATCCACATCAACGGACCAATGCATGAGCCCTGAGGGCATCCTCTATTAAGGGCAAACCATCTTATTCCCTCTGAAAATAAAAAGCCAATCTTGCGATTAGAAATATAATTTTTAAGAATAGATCTTAAATAAACAGGAATTGGTAAGTCATCAATAATTTTAGATAGTGTCTTCCAACACACTGTATCGAAAGCACCCTCAATGTCCAAGGAAATTAAGGTACAATATTTACCAGATTCTAGTTTTTCTTTAACCATACTCTTCAATGAATATAATGCTGTAATCGTACTGTTTCCTTCTCTAAAACCATGCTGAGCAGCTTCAAAATAACTTATAGATTCAAGTTTCGTCATTATCCTAATTTTTATTATTCTTTCTAATAATTTCCCAAAAATAGATAAAAGTGTAATGGGTCTATAACATCTGAAAGAATGTGGACTCTTGTTCCTTTTTCTAAAAAAGATCACCTGTCCGCATTTCCAAATCCTAGGAAAATGATCCAGACCCAAACATTTGTCAAAAAACTGTTTAACAAAAAGCCTATATCTCTTGCAAATATGCTTCACAATAATAGCATCCAATTCGTCTGGGCCCGGTGCTTTTCCATTTGCCTGTTGTTTTATCACATATTCAATTTCTTTATCAGTGGTCTCCTGAAATCCGGATCTCCATCATACTGCATCCGTGAGATATACTCGTAAGTGATCGGAGGCACTATATCCACATGAAAATGCTCTTTCATTAAATCATCCGCCACATCGTCATATGTTGCAAAAGGTACTGAATTCTCTAACGCCGTATAGATGAAATCCGTATGATGTAAATTTTTACCAGACAAAAACTTGTATAAGTTACCAAAAGCGTTATTTGTCGATGAACAAAACTTAAGCCAAGATTTCTTCTTTGCTTCCCTTATTTTCCTTTTATATATATTTCTTTCTTTAACATAGACTTCTCTATACTCCTGAATCTGACTGTTGCGTACGTATCTCTTATATAAGGCATTTATTTTGTTCCGCATTGACTTCAATTCCGGTGTATACCAGTAATTTGTTGTTTTATGCGTTATTTTTCCACGTCTAAAACATTTATTCATCATTTTGTTTATATGATCTTGCCATTTTTCCACCCATATGTCCAAATCAAACCCTGTGTATACATCGGACAAAGAACTCGTCCACCTTCCACAACTTTCATCAATCAATTTGTCTAACTTTTTAAAACTCTTGTTCTTTGTCTTAAATCTTAGATTTGCCTTCTTAGTCGGTTCAAAGTCCAGAGAAAATTTTATGTAGCGATGATCACTGAATGAGAAGCATTTGTCATCTACCATCCAGCTTTCTATCTTATCACAAAGATTTAAACCAAGCAAAGTCAAATCCGGTCTCCCAGTGATCGATCCTTGAACAAAAGAATGGGGTGCCTCAGGGTCATTGCAAATACTTAAACTGTATAACATCAAATGTTCCATAAGCTCTTCCGATCTATTATTCTCTCTTGTATATCCCATTGACACCAAAGGAGCATTAAAGTCACCGCCGACCACCAGATTATCAAAATCTTTAAATATATTTGACCACTCTGATAGATCCGAGTCTAGGTCAGCCGAAGGAGCTGAATATTGAGAGCCGATATACAGGACTGTGTTTGAAACATTCAAGTTGATAAAAATACTATTTGTCAATTTAAGGGCCTCAAGACAGATATAATCCCGGTTAGTAATGATTATAACAGCACTAAGATTATCCGACAAAAAACAAGACCATTCCCTGGAAATTCCTGTCACCACACCCCTAACCACGTACGGATCCTGTCCCAAAATAACATCTATTTTATTATTATTAACATACTCCTCCAATGCCCCATTTGCGTCCCTACAATGATTCAAATTGATCTGCAAAAAATGTAAACCGCCCTTAGCTCCGATCGGGAATCCTAGACTTTCTATACTCCAAATATGAAGGACAAGTTTGACTATCTGCCTGATGACCACAATCCTGCCCAGTATCCCCAGAATAACAATTACAACACTTTACCTCTTTCGACTTACATTCTCTTTGATTATGAGGCCCCGAACACTTAGCACAGCGTGTATCATTCTTACAGCTGCCCGCGTAATGGCCGAACTCCTGACAATTATAACATCTGGCAATTGATATAAAGTCAACTACCCTATACCTTTCAAAATCAATACATATCCTGTGAGTGTCCAAAAGATTCTGCCTACTTTCATCATCTACATCTATCAGCCAATTAATCTTTCCAATTCTCGTCTTCGCTTGTCTTATTATATCGAAATCCATAAGAGAATCCCTATACACGTCCTGCAGTATTTTTCTTGTCCCTTCATCCACTGCCAGATCGTTTAACCTTCCACTCAGTTCCCCATGTAATTCTCCTTTATTATCCGAAGCCGCCAAGACCAAGCGCGGATCCAAGGGGGAGGTCATGGGGGTCATGACCCCCCTCTAAACGAAAAACCCATCTACAGAACAATGCATTTTTAAAAAATATAAATATGTATTAAATGTGTTTTCATAATTTTTTTCTTTTTGTCCGCCATAAAAATTTTAATCTCTTTAATACATTCACGGAATTAATTTTATATAAAAATGCATGAAAATGGCAGGCATTATTGTTTAAGCACCAAAGAACCGAACATCGTTTTTAATTTTCCTATAAATGTGGTACTTTTTGAAATGTATTTGATTGCTTCCTTAAGACGATATTTCCAATACTGCCGAGCCCTGAAAATCAGTTTAAAATGCGAACTTTGAGAAAACTTTCTGTAAGATTCTTTGTTTTTATAATTAAACGGGAAATTCTTATTCCTTGGTATCTGAATAAAACATGCAAATTTTATACATTTACTAATATACTTGCAAATTTCATGCATTTACGAAAGAAAATGAATTCGGATCTATATCAGAAAATAAAATAGTCAATTTGGATCTAAGATACAAAAATTTCTAATGAAAACATGTGGTCCCCCCACACATCCGCTCCTCAAAAAATTATATATGACCCCCCTCTAAATGGAAGGCTGGATCCGCCTCTGGCCAAGACTGTCTCCGATCCCCTCTTCACCTGTTCCTCCGTCACATCCTTGTCCACACTAAGTATCATCATTCTCTTCCTTCTTCTATTTGGTATATTAATCCTTGCTGATTCCTTCAATTTCTCCACCTTCTCCAACGCATCACGAGCTCTTTCCGTCTCCCGTCTTGATTTCATCTTCAAAATCAGTTGCTTGTTCTTAGTCACTATCACGTCTCCAGGTTCTGGTATATCTTTACTTCCCCTATAAAACTCTCTAACTGTCTTCCTAACCTCCTCTATATCACCGTCATTCTTCGTTTCAACTATCAGCGCATGATCCGATCTCCTAGTCTTCAGCTTCTCCGTCTGCATAACCTCATGTTCCACCCCAATCGGTGCATTAGAAATTTTCTCCGCCAATCTTTCCAATAACTTGTCGTAATGTGCCCGCTCCGATAGCTTAGTTTCCAAAATAATGTTTTTCTTCAATATATCCAAAGATCTTAGGGTCATATAATCTGTCACTGATTTAACCACATTTAAAACTGCAATTGACACCTTTTCTTGTCTTGTCCTTTTCGCTTCTAACCAAGCATAAAGCTTTGAGCTCATTCTATTAATTGTGAGCCCCAAATCATCCTCCTCGGACTCTTCAATCCATGCTGACACTTCATCCATGGTCTAAACCAACACCAAAACAATCAAAAAGTCCAAAAACACCGTCACGCAGCAGAGAACACTTAACAGTTGCCCTAACAACCAAATATACCGCAACAATAATAAATTCTGTCCAGCACTCGAAAACCAAGAACAACAAAATACTATGACGTCAATCTACAGGGATCAATTTATTTACAAATAGTTACCCTAGCAACCAAAATAAAAACCATAGAGACACTTAAATACAATCAGTTAATAGTAAAATCGCAACTACGAAACCAAATACCAGCAATAAAGGCACTCAAATTAGATTCTCAAAGACAGTAACTAAACTACTCAACACAACTATTTCAACACTAAACAGTTGCCCTAACAACCAAATATACCACAGCAACAATAAATTCAGTTAAGCACCCGAAGACCAAGAACAACAAAAAAAAACATGACGTCAATCTAAAGGACTCAATTTATTTACAAATAGTTACCCTAGCAACCAAAATAAAAAACATAGAGACACTTAAATTCAAACAGTTTACTGTAAAATCGCAACTACGAAACCAAATACCAGCAATAAAGGCACTCAAATTAAATTCTCAAAGACAGCAGCTAAACTACTCAACACAACTCTTTCAAAATGGCCAGGTAAACAACAAGAAACGGGAAACGCCTCCAAAAACTTAAATAACATTTTACAGCAACTAATATACTTCAGAAAAACACCAGAATTACTCAAAAGAAAGCCCAAAAGGTAAGTAATACAGTTAATTAACTATTATAAAGGAATTAGCGTTAAATTGTCAATAAATTAGTGTTATAAAAGTGAAAGCAGTCATTCCGACAACTGAATGCCGTGAGAAATTTTACAAGTCCAGAAAAACAAAGTTTTAAGTAAGGTAATACAAAATAACAACAGCGGTTAGTTAATATAAATATTAAGCATTGGGATTATATCAAAAATCTCAATAAATGTTGAATATTTACCACAATTATAGACTTTAATCTCGGAGCTCAAGAAAACACGTACTATAGGGATAGTGACCAGCAGTGAACGATATATAATAATATGGCTGAGAAATACACAAATCCCGGTTATTTTGATCACCGCATTAACAATATATGGGCGTGAAACAACAATGCCCATTTACAATGATCGCCATGTATTTTAGGCAATCCCATTTTTATTTATTTTATCTGAAAGCTCTCCTCCCACCCTAGATAATCACGGGCAGGATCCAGCAGTACACTCTCAGAAAAAGCTGTAAATTTATGAGCGTTTGCCCTTCAATTTTCACGGGCAACAGCCTTATTTGGTGAAAAACGGTCTGATCCACTAAATAAGCGACCTTATCCCTCAGATACTTAGAAAATTAAGAGCAATCCACATATTCTTACAGTTCTAGCCCATATGTTAGCAAAAATACGGTACGACCCCATACATTGTCCTCCGCTAGGGTGTAACCCTTCATTTTACTCGTGTTTCGAAAATTTTAACCCGCCAAAAAGACGATTCTGTGATGATTATCTAACGTGCTACGTGCTACGGAACAGTAAGCAAAGTGTTATTGTGTTTTAAAGTGCATTATATCCTGTGCATTATAATGCTATATTACTTTGCCCCGTAAAATTACCGGCTGCGCAAAATGATGGACATGGATTTTTTTTTATTTTACGGGGTATGACTGGAATTTCTGCTGCCGGCCTCTGCCCGTAATTTTACTGCAATTTTTTTTTACAGTGTACTTTGTCAGGGGGCTCATGAAAAAAAAATATTATTAATGTCGCGAAATATTTATTTACGTGCTTTTTTGATATTTTATTAATTATTTTCGTATAGTTTAAAATAAAGTATTTTATTTACATTTTTCTGTTTGCATGTAAAATGCATTTTCTGGGCCCCAAGCGAAGTCAAGGCAATACGCTGCAGAATGTATCTGGGCCCCACTCGGAAGCGACCGGCTAGACGGGCGAAGACTGGCTAGTCTTATATATGCCGATATATAGCTGTCACTGTACACGTGAAAAACACAGCATTGCACCACCTTTTGAGCCGTATACACCAAAATCTAACTAGAATCGATTTATGTCAAAGACTTAACTAAATATGAAGTTTCAAAGTTTTATCCGTGCACTAGTGCTTGAGTTACAGTGTCCACAAAATCTGCCTAATACAAAGGCAGACATCGGTAGAAAAATACTCAAATTGTATTCAGGATATCCCACAACGTGTAACTGGAAATCACAAATTTTCACGAATCCAACTATTTCTTCGTTTGTATATACAAGACAGTAAAAATGTCATTTCTTTTTATAAGGAAAAAAATCTGAACACATTTCTCTCTTTCTTTTTCCTTTTATCCTCTAATGTAATCAAATGAGTATTTTAAGATTTGTTTTAAATATTCTTAAAACTAGAATTGGAAGATCTTTATTCACTTAGCACTTTTCTTTAGAAATACTGAGATTATTTTTAATTAATATTAAACTAATAATTAATTTTAAAGTGTAAAATTCGTAAATTTTCAATAAACGGTATAATTTTTAGATCAAATTTTTAAATTTAGTTTCTTTTGTTTAAGTATTGTGTGCGATGAACTCGGAATTTTGCACAAAATTTAGATTGATCTGCATAGTTATTCTTTATATTATCCATAAATACATAAAAATGAAGGTGGTATTGTCGCTTTTATAGTATTGAGAATTACAAACAAAAATGTGCAATAATAATTATGTCTTTGCTTTTGTTTTCACGTATTCTTTTTAAATAATTTAAATTATAATAAAGTAGAGATGTTCCATAAATTAGTCAATAAAAATTTTTTTAAATGTATTAATTTACAAACAAATTTTCAAACATTTCTCCCATCTCAAAGGCATAATAGAGTACTGCTGCAAAATAAACTTACTGAATAAGTACCCCATATTTCAATTCGGTTTCAAAGAATGCTGCATAATAAAATTATACTAAAACATTACATGTAAACAATAAAATAAAAGCACAAATTTGATATCTTAATTAGAAAAAAATCACTGTAAAGCAAAAATTCCCAGCGTTCTTTTAAAATAAGCTTTATTTTCAATAGTTATTTAAAACCATAAATGTCCTTTATTGAAATTTTCATTTCACTTCCAGTTTGTTTTATAAGGATACAATAATGAATCACTTATTTGACAGTCTAGAATTATCTAGCAACAATTATCACTTTTTCAGTACCTCAGATGTGGTTTGTTTAATTCACAAAGCTAAAGTATGCTTGCCATCTGTTTAATAGCTAATATTAAATTCTACTATTATTATCTATAAGTAAAATTCATGTTTTCTCTGCTTGACATTTTTAGAAGCATTTGGATCAGTTTTCATACATAATTTTCCTAAACTTTGTATTTTTAAATTGAACTGAAAATGAATGATTATACTAGAGAATGAACTTAATTTAAAATGCAGTTTTACATTTGTCAATTATGTTTTTTATAAAAAAAAAACCTTATCATATTTTGATACGAACAAAAATGGTTCTTTTGTTTTGTAGGTATGTTTCATTCATAGCACATATGATAGGAGTATGAAGCTATTTAATATAATTCTACATACACTCAATAATTTTTTTTATCAAAAATTACATTTCATTAAGATTGCATTGAGTATGCTTTGAATCCTTATAATTTATCACTGACTAATCTACCACACATTAGCTGTTCATACAGATTAGCTGATAAAACAAATTTTATTCTAAAATTAGTCCTTACCGGAAAATTTTGCAGGTGATTCACGAATTTGCTTCACGACACTTAAAAATTATGCCTTCAAGCAAATTTGTTTGAATGTATCAAAGTGCAATAAATTTACAATAAAGGGGGAGATCAGAAATACTATCAGAATTTCCATCAGTACAAGTACAGCCCACAAGATGGTATACTTTAACTCTTATCTTCATTCACAAAAGAATTTTTTGGACTCGATAAAATACTGTATCTAAAGCTATAATCTATTTATCTTATGATAGATTATATATAAAGATTATTATGTAATATTGCAAAAAGTAACAAATTTTATTGAATAAGTGATAAAGTTTATACATTGAGAAAAATATTCTCCCAAAAATTAAAAATGCAAAGGGGAGATACTCTGGTTTTAAACTCTGTGCATATGTTAAAAATATGTGTGCGCCTTGTAAACATTTTTAAATAAATAAATAAACATGTCCTTCCTGCTCAGTCGATAAAGTAGGTTGATTTTTTTTTTAGGTACATACATCAAATTTAATAAAAATTAAACAAATTGGTCTCACTTCTCCTAAATTCGCTATTTTGGCGAGAAATGTAATTTACAGGGAAATTTTTAATTAGGCTTACCGAATGTCATTGAATGGATATGAGGCAATTATATAAAAAATGTTAAAAATTTGTTGAAATTATAGTTTACAAATCGCCTATAAGATATAATATAACCTAAGCAATTTTTGAAAAAATTGATTAACGAATTCATACAAGATACTTGCAAAATCAATGCATTGTCCCAATTAGGTTCGAATTGGTTCAGTATTTCAGATGTTATCGTGGTAACCAATTTTGCATGGTTTGCTTTGGTTTGACCCTGTAAACAAACTATAAGGATTACATACTTAATTAACGAACTCATATACAATCAGTGTTGAATTCAGACATTTTCTCCGGCAGGAATTTTTGCAGCTCCTGTGCGAACATTAGAGAATTCCGGAGAAAATTTGCATTTTTGATCATACATAAGCATAAAATCGTAAATCTTCTGGGGCGGACATTTCGATGCTTCGGGGGAGAATGTCGCTGTTTGCGGCCGGGATGCCGGGCCATCCTTTCAATCCATCACTACATACAAGATACTTTCAAGATCAATACAATGTCCCAATTATATTCGAATTTGTTCAATGTTTTGGATGTTAGAGTGATGACAAGATTTGCATAATACATAGATATATTAATGAAGTGATTGAAATAGGTCGATTTCTAAAGAAATCAATCTAATTTGCTTTGAAAAAATATTTCAAATACAGTTTTCTATAAAAAAATCTTATCTTTTTTTTTTCTTTTTTCAAAAAACGTTTTTAAAACAAAAATTATCTTGTACCCAGACGTTCTTTTTATCTATATTATGCTAGTTTTTCTCGATCAATTTGTGTTCTAGAAAGGGATATATCGCCAATGATATGTGATATTTCTCAGTATCAATGACCTCTGTCATTATCAGAAAATACACAAAAACTTCAAATTCCTCTGTTGTAGAATGTTCTTGCAAACTCTGATTACATAAGTGCTAGTTAATTACCTTATCGGAATCTACGTACAGTTTCCATGTTAGTATAAGAAAAAGAAAATATATATCAGCTAAAGTTTTTGTTTCTGTTAAACTCTATATAAATCAGGGCCATCCAAAGCGGTGGGCATCCTTTAAAGGTTCTCTGGGTTCCCTTTAAATGTTTGTTCTTACTGGATTTTTTAAAAATAAAAATCCATTTTAAAAGCTGCTTTGATTTAAAATCATTAATGTTTGCATATTTTTTTATTATTTCTATAACAGCCAGTGTTACATGTTTTTGCTTTCTTCCCCTCCAAAAAGTTGAGCCCGTACCCTAACTCCCTTGAAAAGATCTACTTTGATTATTTATTTATTTATATATTGGACCGTTGTACCGTATGAGCCTTATGGCTATTATTTCGAGACATATGTATATCGTGTAGACATGCGTGTCTAGCAGAGATGAGACGGGCTCAGCCCGAGCCCGAGCTGGGCTCGGAATCGTTCGTTTACACCGGTGTTCGGTCTCAGTCTCAAAGTGACAAATTTATATATTCACAAACTGAAAAAAAAAAGGGCGGGGACTTGCTATTTGAAAAACAAGAATATAATCTAAGCTTCTTAAAGTGTTTTACAATCTTTTAAACATTAATTTGAAAGGAAATTGAATTTTTATTGATGGAATATATAAGGAGAAATATTCTATATGATTCTGAAGCCTTTGTACGATCAGTGTTAGTAGCATAAAGAAGCCGTGAGATATCCCTTGTCTATCCTCGCTTTCTGTTTGAAGTTCTTTTTTCAGAATTGCTGAAAAACAGAACTCGTATCTTTCTGCCATAGTTGTACAATAATATTTTAAGAGAATAAGAATTGTGACTTTTTTGAGATTTCTCTCTATAATTAGGTGTAAATAAAAATAAAACATTTTAAACATATTTTCAGGGACATGGAAATCACGAAACATTGTCATGAGGGGGTATTTAGGATTAATATACTTATTTCTGTGTAAGGAAGTGTTTTAAATGAGAAAATTTATCTTGAAGCAATTTTAAAATTTTATTAACAATTTTCTACTGCGTACTTTTGGTACCGGATGATAAGATGAGTTCGGGCTTCAAAAAATGAGCACTACTAGTAAGACAATGTGAGAAAATAATGTTGCGTGTTTCGGATCATGTGAATTTGTGAACAATAATGCAGTCTTTTGGTACCGGATGATAAGATGAGTTCGGGCTTCAAAAAATGAGCACTACTAGTAAGACAATGTGAGAAAATATTGTTGCGTGTTTCGGATCATGTGAATTTGTGAACAATAATGCAGTCTTCATTGATTGCCACCAGCTGAGGTGCGTTCCTCTTTAATGAAAGTTTGTACAGCATATAGATCATAGATATAGATCACAGATATAGATCATAGTTTCAGAAAATATCAGCATATACATTACACAATAATATTTAAATACTTACCAAATGCTGAAACGCACAATATTAGATTTATAATCACAGATCCAATACATAGTCCAATAGCTAAAAGGCGATGCCTTTCTTTTCTTCGTCGATCAGCTAAGCTCTCATTTAGTTTCAATGGAATGTCCTCTAAAAATAACATAATAATCTCAGTTAGCAGGATAAAAAATATATATCTAATGTTATTATACATATATCTCTTTTAATTATCTATTCGTCTGACTTTAACTTATGAAAATACTAAAAGTATTTAGTTTTTTACATCACCTAATACACATTTACTAACCATGCGAAGTATTTATTTGATATAAATAAGATTAAATTTTGTAGAAATGTCAATAAAATATATTACGACCAACTTTTAGACCAATTACTAAATTATTATTTTACATTTATATATAGGTGCATACATTTAAATGCAATATGAAACAGATCCCTACAGAAGTCTAAATTTTTTTTTTTTTTTTTCATTTTCACAAATTTATTTAGAATTTTAGTGCCTTAGCGAAATAACTCAAAGTACCGAACGTTATAACATTAAAATAGAATTGCTAATATTGTTCACATGACGAGCAGCTTAAATTTCATACATAACAACTTGGAAAAGATATTTTAAATTAATATTTGCATTCTGTGTAACTTCTTACACCTCTTTATACTTAAAAGTACATTTTATTACAGTTCCTTCATAAAACAAAAAAAGAAGTCTAATATTTTCATCATACCGATAGCAATTTATGAGTTAACGCAGATGACAGGAAAGCCTGATTGTCTTTTCCGGAAGAAAAGAAATCTCCCGGAACTTCCAAAGAGCTCTCCAAGTTTATAGATCTGCACGGGCTGACATTTTCAAATTCGGGCCCGGCCAACAGGAAACTTTTATTGGCCCGGTCCGGTACAAATGCTGATAGTTCAACCCGAGCCCGGCATGGCCCGTAAGAAATTGTTATTGGCCTGGCCCAGATCGACCCGTTATAAAAGCAAACATTTCGGTCCAGGTCCGGATACACTTGTTTACGTTATCCCAGTTTATCGCCCGGTCTGGACCGTGTAAACCAGGAGTTCTTCGGTAGAGTATAAAAGGTCAGGTTCAGATATTACACCTCGGCTAGTATTCAGAGTTGAATGGACCTGAACAGAAACAAAGGGGCCTATTTCGTTGCAGTTTGAGAGTAACTCAGATTGATGGACTGATGAAACCTCCACCAGCAAGTCACACCAAAAGAACAATGCACATGATGAATATTAACGAAATAGTTTATCATAGTATATTTTATTGATTTGTTATCTAATACAATGAAAATACCTTTTACATGTATGCTATTTTATCTAGCATTGTAAATTAACATAACAATCCTTCTCTGTCTGTTGTTATTGTAAAACAATTTCTTGGAAATTAGAAATAGAGATTTCTATCTGTTATATCTATTTTTTTGGCAAAATGAAATGGACAAAGGAAACTATAATACTTATTCCTATTTGAAAGAGTAAAATTTTTTATTATTTATTTATTCTTTAACGAATTATGTTAAATTAATTTCCATTTAAACAACTACACACTTATCTTATTAATACTAAAAAATATTAATCGAGTTGAAAATAAATAAAATTTTCTATCATGTCATATGTAATAAATTAAACAATTCTTACATCAATAAATTATTGCTTAACTGAATTGTTTCTAAAAAATATTTTAATTTTCTAGTTGTTTTTCACGGGAAGCTCCAACAACGCATTTTAGAATTTTTCCCGGCTTTACATCTATGAGGAATATAGTTTCTATTATATCTTCAATTTATTTCCGTTAATTTAATATCATATTTTTTTATTTTTTCATTATTACTCCCACATTTTAAGCTGTACAGTATAACTAAAAGATGGTCTGAATATGGATTTTTTTTATTTATCTCGACTTTTAAACATATTTTTAATACATGTATCCAAATTTTTAATGCGGCATATGCAGTACAGTCGAATTCAGTTGCAACGAACTTGGATGTTATGAGAAACCAAGTGTAATGATCATTAAAAGAAAAATAGTAGTTGGCCTAATATATAAATGCATTGTAAAAAAGTATGTTTCAACGACAGAATCTCGGATGTAAGGGGCAAAAATTCTGTAAACTCGCCATAAAATTACCAGTTTTCCTCACTTTCTCTAATCAAAATGTATTGTATACTTTTTATTAAATTTGGTTATATATATTGGAGAGGTTAACACTTACGGATTCATTCTTCTTAAATGATTTAGGAGCCCTATCAGCCTATTGGTTAGCATGCTGCCATCAAAATGAGGAACTTAGGCCGAAGTTCGTAGATTCGATACCAGTACGGTCTGGGAAAGGTTTTCGGAGTTTTCTTTGTATAAGAACGATAATTCGGGTTACTTTTCCTTCAAAAGTTCTTCCTGAATGCATCCCTTTTATATCAATATAGCCAAAATTAGACGATGCTTAACAAAATCCCTCCCTCCCTCCATCATTAAATGACTTAAATTCTGTACAACAAGGCAAAAATGTGTTCATATTTGTACCTTCCTGAGTTCCTTGAATTAATTAGAAATATATATATCAGAGGTTGGAAAAACTACTTTTTTTGTAGCAAACTAAAACAACTTTTTCGAAAACGTTGTAAACTACAACTCCTTGTTTAAAAAAGTAGCGACTACAAACTACTTTTTAAAAGTAGTCAGTACTTTGTTACTTTCAGATTTTGTCAGAGGATTCAATCTACATTCGAAATTGAGGACATGGATTAAATAATACAGTGACTCCTCGTTACATCGGGTCTGGATATAATCAAATCGGGATACAATCAAATAAATGCAATATAACTTTGGACATTAAAATTTTAAAAATATAAAATGCAAGAAAATGTTTGGTGTTTGCCACCAAAACGTTAGTTTATACACGTATTACAATTTTTTTAGCGACATTCAGAGAGATATGTGTAATACAATCAACATTTAAATATAGTTAGATAAAAATATGATTAAACTACCGCGTAATTTTTCGGAAGGCGCTAAAACATAGCTATATATCTGAACAAGCGATATATTGAGGGGCTACTATTGTATATAATATATTTGTGCACAACCACACACTTCAAAAATTTTATTCACAATTCTTACAGTAATTACTGCATTGGGACATAAAATTACCGAAAACTCATGTATTTACCAATGCATTTGCTTATTTAGCTCTGCAACACATCCTTAATGTGTTAATTGTATTTAATTTTGTTGAGAGTTTATTATATTGAGTTGTTTAACTGTATAATCTAGAAAATTACAGAAAACAACTCTAAATTAAAACAATGAACAAATTTATAAATAAAGCAATTCCTAATTAAGAAATCCGGCATTAAAACATGAAGACCTTTTAAAAAATGCAGAATCAATACTGAAATAAAATTAATTTTTATTTACCACATTAATTTTATTTCAGTATTAAATCTATATTTTTAAACTCTCTTTTCAATTACACAGCGTCATATTTTCACCTAGCGGTGACTTTTGGAACTTTTTTGTGGAAGCCTTCGTCCTCCATCTTGTTTAATCATAATACAAAATTTGGCTCCATTCTCGCAATTAGATCGCGCTACAGAACACGCTGAGTACTATCACTTTAATTATGGCCACCCTGTATAATAGTAAAAATTGAGTTTGACAGAAAAAAAAAGAAAAAAACAGCGACGCACTTGGATAGGGGATGATTGCATATTTACTGACAAATCTGAACATCCGTTTCTTGTTGAAAATTAGCAAAATATTCTTTTTTTACTACTTTTCGAATCTCAGCATTTAGCAGTGGCATGAGATAGCATTCCCAAAGAAATATGAGCTTAGATATTTATAGAAAATATAAACTCAGAAATGAAAGCAGAATGAAATAAATACCCAGTTGAGTGGTAACCATTACTTCTCTCCAGGATAACGTGTACCAAATAAAGTTGCGAAGCTTCCAGTTAAAAGAAAATTGAGTCAATGATATGTTTATAACCAAGAGGGTTAGTCAACCTTTGCCTTTCTATCGAACCAATGATTTAGATAACCAGAGCCAATAATATAGAGAACCGTAGTTTAGTATTGTGCTGTTCAACATTTGTCGAAAGGGAATTGAAACATAAAAAACAAGCTATTCGAAATTTATTTCCATAAAATTAATATTAACTTATGTAAGGTAATATATTAAAGCGATGTCTAATCAAAAAACAAAATATTTGATCAAACATCCCTGAGAGATTGCAGCTGCACCAGTTCTGCATTAGGTTGTTGTTGCACCAGGAATTATGCGAGTATTTAGCTGCAACCATGTCTGTTTCAAGGATACACTGATGCACCTGAGAAGATAGAAGTGCATGGCTGACATTCTTCCCTGTTTTACCCCCCCCCCCCCCCCCAAGTCAAACATATTTTGAACCAGAAATTTTACTTAATAAATTAGATCAAAGAAGTAACACATAGAAACAAGGCGCATTTTATTAAATACATTTTCTGGTTTTATTTGATTTGGAAAGAAAAAGACAATGGAAGTATTTCTCCGGCTCTCCGTAAATTTCGGAAGCAAAACATAAGTCCTATTTTTGAGGCTCTCTTTCACAGGCAAATGCCGCATTCAACAAAGCTTGCATGAAGCGTATTTAGCGCTTTTAATATAATTAATGAGGGAATGTTTATTGAAAAACTTATAAAAAGAAACAGAAAACTTTAATAAAAAGTTAGAGATAAATATTATCAATCGAGAGAGAAATTTATCAATTTTTTTCTGCATAAAGTATCACAGATGTTCTAGTTTTATGTAATTATCATCCTACTAATATGTAACATTTTATCCTATCTATGGTAAATTATAGATAAACATCAAAAACTCGATAAAACAGTATGAACGATAAAAATTTAAGTTGACCCTGAATATTCGAAAGATATTTCAAAGTGACACACATCCAGAGATCTCATTCAGAGGCATCCACTTTCTTGGAAAATTGAGTAGATAAATATTTTATTTCGCTGAAAAATGTGAGTCATTAAATATCATGCGTATTTGATAGTTAATACGAAAGCTTAAGTTTAAGAATCAGACAATGAAAAAAAATTGAGAAAGAAATCAATCACAAATTAGGTTACGCTAAACCCTTTTAACATCTGTTTGAAATTAAAATTAATCGATTGGATTTTTTTAAGGGACTTTCTTTTCGTTTTAAATTCAAAGTGGATTCATAAAAAAGAACAAATAATGATACAGAAGAACGGTTTCTAAGCATAAGGCTTATTAAAAGAGAAAAATAGTTAAAATGTTCACCGATAGGTTGTGCTATTAAGCGCTACGTTAAAAGACATAAAAAATACTGATATTATACAACAGGTATTTATTTCCGCTTGAGAATATAGTATAGAATACACTGGTCTTCTGTTCTTTATTTTGTGATTTCGTACATTTATAAGGACTCCGCCTAGTCAAAAATCAAATTTTACGCAAATTGAAATTTTGAACAAATTGGAAGTTTCCGATATGTATTGTTGTGAGCAATGACTTTTATCTCATTTGCCGTCAGTTTTATTCTTATTTCAGTTAGTTGTTTTTTCTGCATCGCACTATGAGCCCTCTTCGTTAAATTATGCGAATAGATTAAAACTTAAAAATTAAACCAGACAAATATGTTATATATTTTTTTTTTAATTGCACTAATATAATGAGCAGAAGTCATCTGGTAAATTGTAGATAATTAAATTTAATAAATCTCGAAAAGAACATTTCGTTTTTTAAGAATGTTTCACGCGCATTTGCAACTGAATATCTATTAGTTAGACTTTTATGCTAGCTTTTCGAGTCCACGATCTTATTGCGCACGTAGGTGTAAGGCTTCAAGAATTACAAATGCTGCCCTGTTATAGACTAATAGTATTTATTTTCCCAGAGAAAATATCAACGCAACTCTAAAATTTTCACACTTTTTCAAACTGTATTTATTATCTTTTAATTTATTCTCATTTTACGAAATTTCTGTGGCTATCAATTTTTTTTTTAATTCTGCTGAGTTAGAAATTTAAAAATATGAAAAATTATGAGCAATATGCATAAAAATTTTGATGTTCTTCAGCGTAATGTTAAATACTTATTACAAGTTTTTTTAAATAAAATTCAAATTAGACATGATGAAACATTTTGCTACAAATGTCAAACTACATTCAACCGATCTAGAGAAAAGTCAGAATTATATTTTAAAAATTAAAGGAGATAACGGTAACTCTTTACATTAAATACTCGTTCCAGTCTGGACATCGAAGTGAAGGAGTTTTGAACATGATCATTGATCAGTACTTGAAAGGTACCTGATTAGTACTGGTAACACTGCATTGTTGTTCGTTCTGTGTGAATGCAACATATCTGCGCGTAAAATCAGTGGTGTGGAGGGTTCCTCGCTGGGAGACCAGTAGGTAGGAGAGAGGTACCAACCTACAGGAGATCGCCATTCCGTAATGATCCAAATTGTGGGGAAAAACATTGAAGCCTAGTCGGTTTTCCACTCCTAGGGTGTCTCTTAAATGGAAGTTGCTTACCAACTCTTCCAAAATATTTTAACAAAACTTCGCTGTTTATTAAGGCTCTATGCCTAATTATGCATAACCTATTATGCCTAAGTAAACATTTTAGAAAACGCATAACACATTTGAAACGAGATTTCAGCAATTACAGGGCATAACCAGAAAAATACTCTAATTCTTTTGTGCAGCCCTGTATATAATCTATAGATTTGAATATATGCTATATAATTTGCTACAATATAATCTAATAAGAAGACATATGACAAAGTTAAAAAATCACCTTCAGTAGTTTCTAACAATAGACGAAATCATATTTGAATTATTTTGTACAGCCCTGCATGTTACCTTAAGGTATTTATACACACCACATATTAAGTTAAAGTTTAATTCAGGCAGAAACACGCTGCAAACTACTTAAATCATACTTCCAGAAATTATCATACATAGGCCATGTATCCAGTTCTTTGCGTGGCCCTGTATATGATTTTATTTATATTCGACAAACATATCTTTGTATACTAAATATATTTCACGTTCAAATGCATAACTCGATTTAAAAAAACCCTGTAAGCAATTTACGCTTATACACAGTTTATTAAAAAGAAAGTTTACGAATTGCTTTGTGTAGCCGTGTATATGATCTGTAGCAATTATACATACCACATAGTATGCAAAGATTTTGTTAAACGCACCTAACTTAAAGCGCATTTCCAGCAATTATTGCTTAGACAATACTTCGGATATATTACTGTAACCGAAATCTTTTGTGTGTCCCTGTAAATGAACAATAAGAGCTATGCACATCATAATATACAACAGGTATCCTGTTGTGAACCTCAGTAATGTGTATCAATTTCATTATATTTGAAATAGTGTAACATAATTAAAATATGGTGTAAATAGTTTTTCTCCATAAACCATGATGTGACTGAATACTTTTGGGTGCCCCGGTAAATGAATGATAAAAGCCTTACACTTCATATTCTACAGAAAGCATGTTTTAGTGAACCTCTGAAATTTATATCGATTTCATTATGTTTATAATAGTGTAACATGATTAAACTGTACCGCAAAGACCATATTTTTCCCCATAGACCATAATGTAGACCATAATGTCTCAGTAATGTATATCAATTTCAATATATTTGAAATAGTGTAACATCATTAAAATACACTACAAAGGATTTTTTCCACATAGACCATAATGTAACCGAATTATTTTGAGTTTCTCTGCAAACTAATTATTAGTGCTACACGTACCATATTCGAAAGTAAGCATCTTGTAGTGTATTTCAGTCCTCTATATCAATTTCAATATATTTGAAATATTGTAACATCGTTCAAATACACTGCAAATGATTTTTCCCATCAACCATAATGTAACGGCATTCTTTTGAGTACCCCTGTAACCTAAGTATGTGTGCTACATATTTCATTTTCAATACTGAACATGTCATTGCAAACCTCAATGACAGATATCAATTACATGGCAATCTGAGTATATTTACGCGAGTTAGAGCATGGACAGACGACAGACAGACAGACCAAATTCATATACACTTTTCCACTATGTTGGAAACATAGTTAAAAATGACAGCAACAATTAAAATGTTAAGTGAAGTTGGTTAAGTAAGATTGCCATTGAGTTTTAAAATACTGAAAGATGGCTATAATTTCGTAGTCACATAGAACAGCAGCAAAACATTACTTCATCTAATATCGCACCCAATATTCTAAAACAGTGATTTATTAAGGTAATGAATATCATTTTTAAAAGATATGCTTCAAACTTTATGAAAATGCGTGTTTTGTTTGCTATAGATACGCATTATTATTTAACAAATGAACGAATAAACTAATTTAAAATTCATATTATTCAATGTTTACAAATAATCTCCATAAAAATGATTATTTATAATTTAAATATTTGAGTAAGAGACGCTTTAATATTTTTAATTTGTTTTGTGGGTTTTCATAATCTATCAAGCATTACACAAGTTCAAATTTCTAATTAAAAAAAAATCATTGCCATTCTATCCTTATATAACTACTCTTGAGTGATACTACACACAAACATATGTTACATAACTGTTGAATAAAACCAAGCAACACTCATGTAGACTGTTAGAATACTAATATAAATAAGTCTACTAATCTCCATGTTAAATAACCTTGGTGAATTCTATTTCTTTATTACAAATGAATTAATATTCCAGTCCTTCTTCAATAGATACTTTTCCAAGGACAAGTTACTTCTATCGGTTAATGAGTATTTAAACTGTCTATATCAGCCATACTCAACCTGTGGCCCGTGGGCCGCATGTAGTCCGGAGACCTTTTATGTGCGGCCCGAAACACTCGATCATTAATCTATATTTATAAAAATTTGAGAAGTGCATAAAAGGTATTAAAGTTCTTCATAATTGTTTATGAAAGGACAAATTCTGTCCAGTTATTTATAATTTAAAAGTATGTCACTTGCTTAACCAGAAGGTCTTCTTACATATAGTCTTACTTGCGTTATATAGAGGTGTATGTATTTTTTAATTTTCACCATTAGTTAAACATTATTTAAAATTAATGGAATTTACACTATATATTTTCACATTTTAACATACAAAAAGTTTTTGCATTGAGCAAAAGTTGATTTTTTTTTTATCTGATTTTTCTTTCTTTCTTCTTTTTTTTTAAAAAAAATCTCTAGAATGTGGAAAATCTGCGTTATTTTAGTATAACGTTTTATAGTTATTATACAGCTAATACTAATTATATTAATTTTGTTATCTAACTTTTGTAATGTTACTATTTAAACTTTTTTTTACGTTATTATATAGCTATAGTGTGTTGTGGCCCACTTTGCGGCCCGCGCGGAAAAAAGGTTTAATATTGCTGGTCTAAATGAAAGCAAAATCTATTTCATCTTTATAGAAGTATGCAGACTAATCCATTTTAATTTTTATAAAATTTCCAAAACATTAAATTTTGCTACAATGAAAGCCGTTTGATAATGCTACACTAACATTTTGTTCTCAAAAATTATACTCCCTATAATAATTTAATTTCAATTGCTTAGGGGATTGTACCTACCTGCAAGCTCGAAAAAAAACGTATATTGTTCGGAATTTCGTTCAGGAAAATTAAACAAGATATTTGAAAAGCATTTTTTTGTATTTTGTTTATTATACTTTAAAGGAAACAAATTGATTTTTGCAATGACGAAATAAAGTTTGGTGTTTCCAGCAGACCCGCTCTCCGGAGAGGGTGTCGTTCTGATAGCCGTCCACGGTTGAATTAAAAGCAACCGTGGACACCGGATACCGTATAAAAAGTCTGTACCGTACTCTCTGACCGTTCCCTGAAAAGGCGGCGCGCGCACGGAATTGTAGATACCTTTAATTCAGTTACCGGCCGGAACGGTAGTAGTCCCGATAATCCCACTGGAAATTTTTAAAAGTTAAATTCGATAAGTTTCAGACATCGATCCGCGGTTTCCGGCGGGGCGGGACGTTTAAGACATCGGTGTCTCCAGCGGCTTTGTGATCATTACAGCACACGGAATACACCGTAACGCAGTCAACTCTGAACATAATGTCTTTACTACGAACACTTAAAACTAGAAAGTGATCGTTTTTTTTGTTTGTTTGTTTTTTTTTTTTTTGGGGGGGGGGGGTGGAATTGATTTTGAACAAATTGGCGGCCGTTCAAAGTTAAGGTACAGATTTTCAAAAAAAATTTGAACTTTCATTGTTTATAAAAAATACAAAAAATCATCAGATCTCCTAACGGAAGGATTACTTTCTAGATAATATTGTTGTTAAAAATCGGTCAAAATGTGAAGAAGGTTGATTGAGATTTGTTCGAGTTATCGTGATCACAGACTTTAAAAACATAGTTTTGAGATAATCACATTTAAAGATTCAAGTTATGATTTATGAATTAAAGTGGCGTAACTTTCTTAATTTTTATCAGATCGCCTATAAAATGTAATATTATTTACTAACTGTATTTTCAGAAAATGCAATAAAAATGCATTTTTTGAAAGTTTGCTGGTAGGTGTAACCCTTAACAAAAAATTTAATTTGAAGCCGTTGGAAAATGTTTTAATAAAAGAAAGAAATCCCTAAAGCTATCAACTGGCTAGTTTCAAAGATTCTTCAGCACCACTTTTTATGAATATTATACTATTATTATACATTAAATGTATCTTATAGTTTGTGTCTCAGCGTGAGTATTGAATACATCTTCTTCTGTAAAGCAATGTAAGATTAACACTCACATGCAATGAAATTAATAGGTAATATTATTATTATATAATAAATCATTATATAGATGACAATTATAATACATCATACACAAATAGGAAATAAGTGAACGGTGAATCTCAAACCAGTTATGATACATCTATTCTATAATAAAACATAGTATCGTTATTGAATATGAAATGATCCAATATAAAAATTGCAGTGTCAAATTGTAAATCGTATAAAAGTTGGTATCAGATATCTACAAACAGTGCAAATCGTAGAAATAATACACAGTGAAAATGCGCAAAAACAGCAATTAACATAGCGCATAATAGTGATAAGATTATTACGAGCCAAAAATGAGCTAACATTTGTAATATATATTGAATATAATACAAAAGATGCCAGTTAAACATATACTATATAGGATTTCAAAAAGAATATGCGAATATTCAAAGTTAAAATTATAAAAATATGAAAAAATAGATGTGCATTCATAATTATATGTATGTATATTTTTTATTATTAATATTATTTGGTTAGGATGTCAACAAATGTTATTTGATTTGAAGAATTTTGATTAACCCGGGAGAAGTCGCTTATACCCAGGGTATGAATGGTTTTTACTTTGTTACCAATAAATACAAATAATAATCGTCACCTTATTTAGTCGGAGATAACTGTTACAAATTCTGAAATAAAGTAAATTGAAGATTACGTTTCGAAAAATAGTAGACAATTGTAAAAACCGTAAGCACCCTGGGTATGTCACACCCGGCGCAACTGCTCCCAGGTTAAAGCAAATATTTTGTTACTTCCGAATCCCACTATCCAAATGTTTCCTTACCACCATATCTATACTATTGTCCGATTAAATTGTTTCAGTTAATTCACAAACCACTTACATGAGCTCGATTTAACATTCAATGAATAAGATTTTGGCAAGAAAAGGGGAGAAGTCGGCATAATGGAATTCTGAAACAACTGATAAGGTATACTTAGTCGGCGACATTATACATATTACAAATATTTTAGAATTAAATTTCGAAGAAAATAACCGTTTTAGCAACACTTTTTCGAAATTTTTGACAATTTACGAATACGATATTGTCCGAATATGTCATGTACTGTCATTAATTTACTTGAAGATATTTTATTGTTAAATATTTCTTAGAATGTTTTTCTTCATATGTCATTGGTTAGTTTCGTATATCCCATGTTTATAAAATTTTCTAACACATCAAAAAAGAGTGCATTTTTCATTATACACATAAATCAATTGTCATTGCTACGATTCATTTTAATTTTATTGCATCAGAAATAAAGTCTCAGAATATTTCAGTTTTTATAAGCAAAATGGCAGGTATATCTTTATGCCTCTTTCTTCACTAAATAAAAAGCTTACATAACGTATAAACTTGCTACTCTAACGCATATTATGGAAGCATATAATAATATATATATAATATATAAAACATATCAAAGATCTAGTTTTTAAAAAAAAATCAGAATTAGGAGAACGACAGTCTATTCAAGTAAACATCTGCGTCGCATTCAGCTTTGTGTGGTTTTGAACAATGCCACATCTGTAAATATTAATCGCAATTTGTTCAATGTAAGGCTAAATCTGTATGATAAATCAGGCGATCTGTAATATGTAATACAATCAAAAAGATTACATATATTCTTTAAGTCTTTTTTTCATTTTTTAGATTAGCATAAATTTATCAGATCTTCATTTAGAAAATTTTAATTACTTTTTGTAGGATAGAAGAATGGAGAGTATGGATGAGTACCATGTTACAGGTCTAATTCATTAGAATTTAAAATGAAAAAATATAAAACAAATGATTTCAAGATTTAAAATGCTTTTTGCCATAGATTAGTTTTACAGTCTCTGAATCAAATATTTCAATATAAAATTGTAAAGAATCAGTAAAAGTTTTAGAATTTTTCAAGATTATCTTTCAATCTTTTTATGACTTTCTCTTTTCTTTTAAAATTAATGCTTGTGTTCCCCAACATTCGCGATTCAGTCTTCACAAAAATGCTCCGATTAATTTTTTTTTATGCATATAGATTATGATTTGTTTCTACTGAAAATGACCATTGTAATAATAATCTGTTTTGTCTGGAAAGACTTGGATGTAAAATAACTCATGAATTTAATATCCACTTTAATTTAGAGCTAACTCAATCCAGTGTCTGAAACACTGGCAATCAATTTATGAAGCTCATAGCTTAGATGTAGATAATTTTACATGTTTACTTGAATGAAATCAATATTCCTTTCAAAATTTATGACTTAAGATATTTCTTCCACGGTAATCTACCTAAAAATACCCAATGCCTAGTAAGTAAACCAAACTCCAATGTGAAGCAATAGTTATTAATGAATGAAAGTTTGAATGAAAGTTTTGAGAAAGACTGTCGTTTAAAGATGTTTACAAAAAAATTATCGCTTTCATCGCAATGGGTTTTCTCCAATTTTTATTAGAATAAAGTATTTTGCTTAAGGACATTTTTTGTTTAACATTTAACATGCTCTGTATAAAGTTCTCTGTTTCGAGTAACCAATCTTTTTTTGGTAATTTGAATTGGGTCGATATTAAACATTTCAAAGTTATTTTTCTCCATTGGGTTTTCTTCAATTTATTTTTTAACAGCTGCAATATATGCTAATTTTGATGAGTATTAAAAGGACAACAATGTAAACAGTAAAACTGCATGCGTTTTATTCCATTGTTCCAAAAGTGGAAGAATCTAAACATACAAGTAAATCAAATGTCAATTATATATGTATACCATTAAGATTTTATATTCATTCCATTATAAACTACCTGGAAATTAAAATGGTCAGTTCTTAACCTCAAATTTCTAAATTGACTCTTACTCTATCTAAACTGCAAAATGGCACGGTGTCAACCAAATACGAAGAGAAAAATGAAATGTAAACTTTTTACTGTAAATTATTTATAGATTAATTCAATAATTAATTAATATAATAATTCAATAATTAATTCATATAATAATTCAATAATTAATTAATATAATAATTCAATAATTAATTAAATTCAATATTCAACCATTAGAATATTGAATTTAAAAACATGCATTACAATAAAGCAGAGATATTTCTTAGATGAGTCGATAAAGAAGAAAGTTAAGGAACCTATTACAATAAAATTGTTTAGAAAATATAGGGAAACGTCTCAGAAGCGTAAGGAGCTTTGGAAGAGTACAAAAATCAGGGATTGCTTTTAATCTTAAGTATGAGTTTATGACATTAATGTATAAAAAACTGCACTTAAAAAAATAATTCTGTAACTTTTAAAGCGTGAAAAATTTTAAGAAGATTTTATCAAATCTGTTGCTCAGTAAAACAGGAAATCTCTAAAAATAATCAAATCTCAGAATCCCAAATAAAATGTTAGAGATGAAATAAATAACTTTCCCTCTCCACTATACTCAGCAATTAAAGAACCCAAGTAATCCTAAAACGTCTAGAAAAAATTGTAAAAATAATAATAATAATAATAATTTATACATTACGATATTTCATAAGTAAAATGTCAACGTTATAAAATAACACATTATGTGATACTTTTATTTTATTTTTTATTGAAATTTTCATAAATTCACAAAAAATAATTTCATCTGTTTCTTCAATATCTTTAACTAAAATTAATGAGGAAACTATCATTTAATGCTATATGCAATCAATTATATGCAATCAATAGACTAATATATTCAATCAATGACTGTTCAATCTATATTACATATTATATACTTCACTTGTCAATGTTTAGATTTCAGAGATGAATCATAACACTAAATCCAATTGAGAAACATTAATGATAACGTTACTATACAAATTATTTACTTTATGAAAAAACTCGCGTTTCTTATACTTCGGTTCTCTCTTTTCATGAAGTATTAAAATATTTAATTATTTCTTAATTTTGTCAGTTTATTTTTAATTTCATCGTACAAACTATAACTATTTCTAACATTGTCGAAAATTTTATAACGGTTTTCCAATGTTTTTTATTCGACTACATGTTAAAAAATGCTCGTAAAAAAACAAACTTTGCATATGTTGTTGAGGTGGATTACAGCACATTACTTTATAAATGATAGTTTTTTTTATAACAAAAGACATATAAAATAATTCGAAAATCTAAATGTCTTTATAGGATCTAACTGTTTGAATCCTTTTTAAATGTTTCACTCTTTGGATCCCAAAGAAATTATATTTCAATAATTGAGTTTTTAAAAAGTTTTAATTAAAAATAAACTGTAGCTGCAATAGATTATGTCTAAAAAGAAAAATAGTTGAGTTATAATTTCTATCATCTTGTAAGACAACTTCAAGATCTCTCATCTTTTTTTTTTTTTTTTTTTTAATCAGGTAAAATTTTTAAATCAAGTATATTTTTAGTAACATTGAAACAGGTTTCAAATGTTAAAAACTGCATAAAAAAATAAATAAAATAAGAACTTTGAAAACATTAGATAAAGTCAAATCCGTTACTATAGGCTTCTAAATTATTTTTAAAATATATTATCAAAATGTTGCAAAAAGCAATAAAAATTAAACATTATATAAAAATCATTGAAATAAACTTGTTATAAAAACAGAAAAAGTTAATAAATCATATATAGGTAATCCCGATACACACACACATATATATATACATACTTATATATATAGTATATTAAATTATATTTACATCACTTTTCATATTTTATAAACTATCCCAAAACAGTTTTGGTCTGAAATATGCTGAAATGAATTGCAAATGAGGGGTAAGAAAAAATCCATATAAAACTTAATTTGTCTGATAGCGTATTTGACGTTTTCTTGGGATGCTAAGTTAAAATCAATCAGCAGAAAAACTTTTAATGAAAATCTGAGAGTTTGATAGTAAACATGCGTACAGGAGATATGTATGTTCAAATAAGTATGAATTTTCTTCAGTTAGTTCATTGTATGTTTTAAGACATTCAGAAATACCCTAAGATTTGAAAATCAACCTCATATTGGTATCATTCAAAGAAATTTAAATGTATTGCTGAAATCAATTTGGAGAATAAAAGTAAAGTAACTTAACAACAGTTTGTGCGCTTAATTTTGTAGAGTACTATTGTAATTGTGGTGTCATGCATATTTTTCCTTTTTGTTCTAGCATTCTTCAGAATAGGTGCCTCCAACAATAAAGTACAATTTTCAACTTTAATAGATTCTAGAACTTAAAAAATGTGGGATATTTTTTTTTCATTTCGCCGTCTAGATAAGAGATTATCATTACCATATTTCATTTTTCATGAGATTATCAAAAAGTGAAAAAATTTTTAACTTCTTTAATTCAGACTCAGTGATTTTATCTGCAAGAAATAACAAATATTATATCTTTGTGACAAGTACATCAAAAAATGGGATACTTTATTTAACATCGTGTATAACATGCCTTTTGTTTGATATTTCTCTCATTTATCTCAGAAAGGAATTGATAGTGGCTTATCCGATTTAAATCAGCATATCTAAACTTCGTTTAAGATATATGAATGAAATTTTATGCACAGTTACTCTGGTTTTACTGAAATATATTGATTTTATTTTTTATTCAATTAAAATTTTCAGAAAAATATTTCCATTATATTATTTTTAGCAAAACTAAAAAAAAGTTTTAAAAAAGAAAAATTCAATATAAGAATCGCTTTTAAAAAACTAACTTTGTTTGCTTTTAAAATTATTTTTAAAAAAATTGTAAAAGACTTTCTAATATATTCAAGTTCAGCACGTATATTCTTGTACTAAAACATTTTCTACGCAATCCAAAAGTATTTGCTGTTGTTCATAAAATCTTGATTTCAGTAATGAAAATAAGACGATGAAATGTAAAAGTATGAGAAACCTAAATTATTAATTTATTTTTATAACTCGGTAATCCTAATACATTCTTCCTATAATTGTGAATGAAGAGGGTTCTATCACAAGAAATTCATAAAATAGTGAGCTAAATTATTAGTGACTGAAGGAAGTAATTGTATTGATGATGAATTAAGAAATTAAAAACATATCAAATGTTTAAAAAGCATTATTTTATATTTAAAAATGCTCTTCATGATTATATAGTACAAAAACATCATTCATATACATTAAATACACCACTATACATGATATAGTTTGGTAATATATACCTCAGATTTATGTTTCATATGTAATTGATTTTCACACATGTTATTTAATTTTAACTATATACTATACATAAACTATCACAGCAAAATTCATTAATTTATGTAAGTAAAACTGAGAATTTACTTTAAATAATAACTCGAAAATATAAGTATCTATTTTTTTTTCAATTCCAGTCTTTAATATAATTCGATAACTTTTCAATTAATAGTTTTTTGAATAAGAAAAAATATCCAATATATATGAAGATTCCCTTTAATTAGCTTAGTTACAGTTTTAAAGCGTTTGTTAAATTTTATCATTCGGGAATATTTTTTAAGATAATTATTTTATGCATATGTGAATGTAGATATGAATATGTATGTGTGTGTGGTTCAAATATATCTGTACACACACATGCACGCTTAGAAATACATACACATATTACATATACTAGTAAATATGCAGATCAGGAGCCTCAACGTCAGCTCTGCAAGTCATTTGTTTTTTAAATCTCATTATTGATATCATTTAACATCGTACAATCCACAATTATTATTTTTTTAATTGCATGCATATTTATAAGCATATAAAATTCTTCGAATGTTCCAGAAATTAGAATCATTAAATTAAGCACGATGTTATACAATGATATTCTGAAATTCTGATGAACTGCTTATTCTTTTAATTTTTTTAAATAAATAGGCATTCATCTCCCCGTAGTCTCATTAAATTTACATTCGTTTTAATAATTCAAAAAAAAGATATTTCACCAAAATAGTGAGAGTTCCTTGAATTTTATTATTTTACACTATTTAAAATACGGTTGCCAAGCAACGAATAAATTAAAGTGGAAAGTAAAAATAAACGCTTTTAAAAATTGTAAAAAATGTGAAAATAAGATGATTATATTTCCCGAACAGATGCAAAAACATTTTCAAATATTTTAAGCAATTAATTTCTAAATTCTATTAAATTTATTGGCAAAATTTTAAAACTATTGTAAATCATATCAAAAATTTAGCATTCATAATTTTACGTCTAAATCCATTATGCAAATATTCCATTTTCATTTCAGATAAAAATGAAATTTGAAAAACCGTCTGCATCCCCGTAGGAAAGCATTATGACCTAAAATAAAATGTTCTATATTTTCCGAACGAATGAACCAAATTTAACAAAAAACTATACAGCTGATTCCGAACACCTCGCTAATATACCTACCAAAAATCAACCTAATCGGGCCATTTTTACGACAGTTATCCCGGAACAGACAGACAGAAACCAAAAACTTTTCGCGTCTCCACAATGAGCCTCAGCTGACGTTTCGGCAATAAACAATGTACACATATTATTGCAAACAATATGCATTTTCCAAAATTCAACAAATAACAAAAAATGTAACTATTTGCAAGCATATAAAGCTTTGCAAAATATTATTATTACTAGTAAATCTACAGATCAGGAGCCTCAACGTCAGCCTGAAAGTCAATGATTTTTAAACTCACTTTTCATATTTAATATCTTACAATCCGCAAATTAAATTATTTAAATTACTACATATATATTTATATGCATATAAAATAATTCGAAGGTTTCAGAACTTAAACGCTAAATTAAACACGGTTTATGCAATAATATTCTGACATTCTTATGAATTTCTTATTCTATTTTTTTAAATTAAAAAAATACAGTTCTTCAGGGGGTGCGGGGGGGGGGGGCTCTGCCCCGCTGAACCCTCCGTAATCTTATTAAATTTATATTCGTGATTTCCTATTATTTGTGTGAATGATTCTAGTATATCTTCCTTTTCGTTCTGCACAGTGGTTTTATTACGATAAGCAAAAATTTTGAAAATAATTTCATGTTATCCTAATACCTAAATAGCAATATTTACCAATCACGAAACACTCGTATCTGATTGATACGTTGAATAATATCTCGTGTACAAAAGTAACTTATGGAAATGTAAACTGAATCTACTATATATTTCACTTATCTATTTCAGAAATCTAGTATTATTACAATTTTTGTTTCGGAAAAACAGTTTTGATGGTCATTGTACGATATTTATTTGACCTAAGTACATCCTGATCTAATTCGATGGCAATAGCATACTAAAATCTCCCCAAAATAGGCTTATTTGGAAACTTTTAAACCTATTGTGTAATCATTCATAATCGTGCCTACTGCCAATTCACTAAATAGCAACCGTGATTTGGCGCTATAATGTATTTTTTGTGATAACTTTTTATAATCTCAGTTTCCAGTAATTGTGCTATTTCAGGCTGTATGGATGCGTTTTACTACGCTAATTTCTTTAGATTAACTATCTCGTTGTACGAGATATTACATTCTATTTTTTAAATAATACTAATTTTCAACCACGAAAAATCCACATCTCTTACAGAAAATTAATAATATCTCATATAAAAATGTTTCGGCTATCATTCTATAGTAGTTAAAAGGTAACTTGTACAAAATAAATTCTCATTTATTTCAATAAAATATTAAAATCACAAAATAATATTTTATTTTGCGAATAAAATATTGTAGCAAAATCGTCTGAGTTACTTGAATTTTATCATTTTGATATTCTTTGAAATATGGTTGCTAGGTTACGGTTAAATTGAAAAGGAAAATAAAAATGAATGCATTTTAATATTTGCAAAAAATGATAAAATAAAATGTATTATATTATTAGAACAGATGTATAAAATTGCACCAAAAATTATACACCTAATTTAAAAAATCTGACGAATGTATAAACAAAATTTCAAATTAATTTGAATAATTTAACACCTGACTTGATAAATTTTAGCCTTCATAACTTACCGTTTAAATACATTAATCAAATGCGACATTTTATTTTAAACGACTGAAAAATTTCAAAATCGTCTGAATTCCCATAGGAAAGCATTATGATCAAAAAAGAAATGTTCTATATTTTCCGAACGAATGAACCAAATGTAACTAAAAACTATACAGCTAATTCCGGGTATCTCACCAACATACCTACCAAAAATCAAACTAATCGGATCATTTTTACGGCAGTTATCGCGGAACAGACAGACAGACAGACAGACAGAAACCAAAAACTTTTCGGGTCTCCACAGTGAGCCTCAACTGACGTTTCGGCAATTATTATTATTATTATTACATTAAATCCTACCAAAAAATTATAATTACCACGAAAATAAAAACTAAAATATTATACAAAAATATGCATCACATACTAATGAATAGTCGGTATATGGATATTCCAACAGATTAATGAAAACTATTAAAACATTTTTATCTAAATATGCATAAAATTTCCTAAAAAACAAAATTTTCGTTATTTAAAAATATATATATTGTCACGATAAATAAAAAAATCACGATTCAATAAATAAAGAAATTTAGCATTTACAAACATGTAAAGTTTTACAAAATATTAAACTGTTAGTGACTAATTTAAAACCTACCAAAAAATTACAATCCTCACTAAAATAAAATATAAAATGTCATACAAAAATATAAGTCAAATTCTAAAGAAAAACCGGCGCATGGGTTTTCCACCTGATGACCGGAAATTACTGGAATTTTTTTTCTAAGTACGCATAAAGTTTTATAAAAACAAGTTGTTTACTATCCCATAGAAAATATTGTCAAGGTTTTAAAAAAACTAAACTATTTATGAAGATTTCAAATCTGACCAAAAATTAAAATAACTATTAAAATAAACACTAAAATATCATACAAAATGTACATTACATTCTAAAGAAAATCCGGCACATGAATCTTCCTCCAGTTGAATGAAAAATATTGGAGTAATTTTATCTAAATATACATAAAATTTCATACAAAACAAGTTTTTCGCTATTTTATAGAAAGTATTGTCACGATCAATCTTATAAGTAGTGAATTTGCGTAACCTGTGAATCAGGGAGATAGAAATGTGAAATGCTTACCGTCCATGCGCTTGGAAATCAAGATGAGTCTGCAGTAAAATGCACCGGAAGGGGATAAAAACACCTGTCAAACTAGTTATATTTATAAGTTGAGCACGAGGTATTTCAATTTTCTCCTTACATCGATACTTTTATGGTGAGTAAATACTTTTAGGATAAGGATTTTGTGTATAATTTGAATATTTAATTTTATATATTACATAAAAAAGAGCTTTTCACAGCTTTGCAGATTTTTACGAATAATGAAGTTGCTTGCTATTTTAAATTTCAGAATGAAGGAATTGCATAGCTGCCAAAGCATACTGTTCGAAAATAGAGGCACTTAAAAATCGGAATCTTCAGTGAATTTTGTCTCAATTTTTTTTATTAAATGAAATTAATATTTATATTCGAAAATAGTAGCACTATAAAATCGGAAATTTTTGCAGCTGTGGAATTATACTCTGTTTACTTGTGTAGCGCTGCAGACCGGATATGGCAACAGAGTCTGGTTATGGTCATGCTGTTGAAGGAAAAATGTAATCAATGGAGGACTTTGAAGGGAAAGTGATCCGAATCGTACACGGAAAACTCAGCTGTCAGGATCAGATGACTAGGGCAGAGAAATTCCCATGTGGCATAGGTGTTAATGGCCCTGACTACGACATTTATTTTTTTTTATTATTTTTTTTTTACTAAAGACTGATTTTGGTACACAGAAAGTAAGCGCAAAAGAAGATTTTTTGAACTTTTACTTAAACTTTTGTTTAAAAGTGGTAACTGACTTGACACCACCGTGGATGTACCTGGATCATTAACAAACTTTGTAACCAGGAAAAGATTCAACTAAAATAAAATTGAAAAATATTGTATCTAGGAAAAAATTCTGCACGCCACGACTGTCGCAGAAGGCGGGTTCGCGGCCCTTCTTCGACTGCCCAGAACGGTAGTAGACCCAATCACGGATGAACCCCTCGGAAAAGTTTAAGATATCGACCAGCGGGTTCGAGAGGGTTGGGGCGTTTAATACGATCGGACGACCACGGCGGCCTTTTTTTTTTTTTTTTTTTTTTTTTTTGTCTCAAATTGGTATTTTTTAAATGGCAATTTAAAAAACATTAATTTAATATTCAAAAATATTGTAACGGTCTATTTTTCTTTCTTTCTTAAGAAATCGTAAATATTTTCACGCACACATTCAACAGTTATACATCTGCCATCATTGGCCGTATTGATTCAGGGAAAACTTTGAAAGGAGAGTGACCGAAATTCTCGTTTTCGCGTATGGAAAACCCTAAAAACGAAACATAGCAACTCAGTTTGGTCCACTTATGTTTCAATAGATGAACTTTGGTCTTCGATATTTTCATATTTGTAGCCAACATGCTAACTTTTGGGATATATATACCTACACTCATTCAAAGACAAGAGTAAAATTCAGATGCAACTTTTTGTTGCTTTTAGAAGAAAAAAAAACACTCCTTATTTAGCAAATTCCATTTTGGTTTTTATGACATTTCACTTGCCGATCTTTAAAAAAATCATTGGACTCTTATGATAAAAATTCACACAAAAGTTCATATTAAGGGGAATTTTTACATCTTTTGGTCAAAATTTTCATTTTTTTTTTCATTTTTTACATCCCTCAAGTGTATATATTGTTGCCCTAAAGCGATTTTGTGATACAATTCCTTACTATCTTTTTTGCTCGTTGAACGCAACGCTATTGTAAAACTTGAACCTTGATTTTCTCAAAGCTGAGCAACCATTTTTTTCGAGAACTATTCGACCGATTTCCTTCATTAAAAGAAAGAAAGATAATCGTGTATGCTGGAGCTTATACCCAACTAAAAGTCTAATTTTCATTGATTAATTATTTTTCGAGCTCACAAAAGTTTTAAAATGACGAAAGAAAATCATCTTTTTTTGTTCAAATGACCATCATTTTCTCGTAAATAAAATTTTTACACCCCATGTTGGTATAATCTCCAGAGAATTTAATGTCCTTTCATAATTTCGCGACCAGGAAAAATTACCGAAGAAAAATGGTCTCCCGATTGGATGCTCACGGCGCGCGCCTGCAGGTACTCCCCATCGCACAAGGCATATTATTCATTTATTTTTTACACACAAAAAAATAAATACTTTAAGTGAAAAGTCGATAAACATAATGCAAAAAGTCCGAAAGTAATATCTTTTTTCTATGTAACAGAATAAAAAATCGCAAAATCACATGAATTTTTGGCCAAAAAAGTAAAAACTCCCCTTAATGTATCAGAAAGTCTACGATAGTGTGATTTAAATTTTTTATTTTAATTTTGCAACTTTTTAAATAAAATTGTTCATGAGAGAAAAGTTGCACAAAATTTATGACATTTCAGGAAGTTTAAACTCAAACTCTTAAATCTTGCTATTGAAAATTCAGCTAATTTTACATTTATGGACAAAATTAGTAACTGTCTGAACACCAGGATTAAAATGTATGGCAAACTTACCACTTGGAAGATGTAAACTCTTTTCAAAAGTAAAAGAACTACTGAAATCTTCTAAAATACCCATGGAAGATGTATTCAAACAAATTACATATTCCTTATGCCAAGGTCAGAATGAGTTGTTAAGCGGGTTCACGTGCTTATTGGGCGAAAATTAAACGTGAATTTTTCCTTAACGCACGACCTCGGTATCACTGTATCTCTTTGAAAAAAAAATCAACAGATAAATGACATAGATGCGGCCGTCTTTATATTTATAAATCCAAAATGCCGATTATTTACTATCAATTTATAGATAATGATAAGACGTCCGCAGTGCCGCAAAGGTAAATTACAAAATATTATTAAATACTGAGTCACAACTGTTAGTAATAAGATTAGATAATATAAAATTGATCAAGTGTGAAATTTAAGAATTCGTTGACGACGTCATTTCAAGTAAAATTACAAAGTACGCGAAAAAAGAATTATAATTATCAAATTATTTAAAGATAACTAAGTATCAAATTCTTATCAATCTAATAAATAAGCTAAATATTTTTATATATAACCACGAACATTTTATTCAAAAATTGAAGCGATTTTATAGAGTTAAACGTTTGATATCATTTATGTCACTGCATCCAAATGAATAAAATTATAAAATGTACTAACTGAAGATATTTCATTTGCTTTGGGCAGCGGTTTCTTAACTGGATTCGGCGAAAGAATCATTATCCTGTCAGTTTTCGCATGGGATCTACCAGAGCAATTTTTCTTTTTTCAGTTGTTTTTAGTTATTTGGTGTCTAAAGAAGACAAATATATGCAATTTTAATCTTTTTAACATTTTCCAGCATGATTGAAAAGTGTTTATCAATTCGGTTTGCCTAACCGTCTGTCCGTCTGTCTGAGCTCTAGCTCTCGTAAATATAATCGGATTGCTTTGAAATTGATATATGTTATTGATATTTGCTATGACATGTTCGGTATTGAAAATTAAGTGGCTCATGCCGTTTACATGGTCGTTTACATAGACACTCAAAAGTTTTCCGTTGCATTATGATATATGGGGAAAAATCGTTTGCAATGTATTTTAGTAATGTTATACTGTTTCAAACATATTGAAATTGATATATATCACTCGGGTGCATAACAAGATGCTTAATGTAGAGTATGGTGTGCATAGCATTTATCATTCATATACAAGGACACAAAAAAGTGTTCGGTTACAGTACTGTCTATGAGCGATAATTGCTGAAAGTGCATTTTCAATTGCGGTATCTGTTTTTAAATATAACAATTTTTTGCATATTACTTGGTGTGTATAAATTACATAAATCATATACAGGGATGTCGAAACCTTTCCGGTTTTTTTTATAGAAATTGCTGAAAGGGAATTATTAACTGTGTTAAGTGTTTCCTAAAAGAGCAAAATTTTAGCATAATATGTTCTATATATACAAATCTATAGCTCAAATACAGAGATTGACATAGATTTTTAATTATTTTCCGACTATAGATGGTAATTGCCGAAATTGAGTTTTAAAATGTTTTATGCGTTTCCCAAATGGGTTACTCAGATATAATTATTGACCTTACTAAAAGGTAAAGATTTGTTAGAGTATTCTGAATGTGTTGGAAAGTGTTTCATAATATATGCTTGACGCATGATTTTTCTTTCTTGTTTTATTGTTTGATTCTTACAGTACGAGTGAATGTGCAATGAGGTTGGCTGGAGCAATAATTATTTTACAATTTTCATACACAAGACCTCTAAAACTACTATACTAACAATAAATCGTGAAAAAATGCGTCTGTACAATGTATAAAAAAAGACATATATTTCTTAATCTATAAAAATATAATAAAACTACGAACGAAAATATACAATAACTTCTTCCGAGGTACCCACGATCCGGAAAAGGGTTCTTTATCTTTAGAAACCAATATATTTTAAGGATTTAAAGAAGCATTTGAAAAAAACAAAGTTTCTTTTGCTGCCACTGATTTGCAGAAACTTTTCCGTGAAGGGTTTAATAACTGATTAGTGTATTAAGCAGTTTTCTCAAATCGGATCATCGGTTTCTAGCATGCTATCAATTCTCAATTAGACATTTTCAGCTGCGTAATTGAATTTATACATCCAAGAGCGATACAATAATGTTAATTTTAATGCTAATAGTATAATGTTGTTAATTTATAATGTTTGTTTTTATAAATCCTTCTCTGAATCTCGAAAATATATTGGTTTCTGAGGTTTCTAAAAATAAAGAAAGATTTTCGGAACAGTGGATAGCTCGGAGGTCGGAGGAGGTTATTGTACATTTTCATTCGTGGTTAGACTATATTTTCCTATGTTAAGAAACATTTGTCTTTTTTTACAGTGAACTCATCTTTTTGCAAATCAAGGTAAACTAAAAATTTCGACAATGTTGAAGCGAGTAACGGGGTAGTGTTGATTAGATATTAACACCTTCATTAGTTCTTCAAAAAGCTAAGAGACGGGCCTGAAATTGCCTGTGGCGATTTTTTTGTTCTAGATTTATGAAGAAACTAGTCGGATGTGCCAATATCAAAACTTTCTACTATCTCATACATGTTAATACTTCAAAATTCGCTATCACCCCGCCAATAAAATTAATATTTTTCGTTATTTTGTTGTATGTCAGCTGCTTGCAAAGCGCAGGGTTACCTACGCTGCACGAGCAGCCGATGTACAACACAACTTCGAAAAATCAAGAACAGCGCCCCTTCTGGCGGAATAGCCCCAAATTTATGTAGCACCTGCAGGCAATAGTCAAAAACATATACTTAAAATTTGGTTAAATTCTATGCAGAATGTCATACACTTTTCGTTAATACAATAATGAAAATGGAACAAAAATCGCTCTCACAGCGCTCTATTCCAGCGGAATATTCCCTAATTCAAGTGAGACCTGCTGGCCATAGTCACAAACATATAAATAAAATTTGGTTCAATTCTATGCATAACTTCATACAATTTTCGATGATACAATGAGGACAGACATACGGAGACATGGGTAGACGGACATTTTGTATAAATATGTTTTGGGGGGATCTGTGACCCCTAAAACGTGTAAATCCGGCGAAAACCGGAATTCGAAACAAATTTCGATTACAATACTTTTTTCTATCATATATAGAAGAAAGTAAAAATGAAGGCGCACCCAGAAGGTTGCATTGGAAACTGAAGTAATAAAGAAATTTTTAAATAGCGGTTACCCTCTTAAACAGCTTCCAAGTTCGCTGGAAAAGAGTGTAAATGAAAAACCGGGACGACCGCTTTTGAGGATCTCTCCCATTGTGTTAAAGTAGTCCGAGTTACAAAAATTTCGAAAAAAAAATCACTTTTTTTAAAGTTTAAAAAATACTCTGGAACTTTTAGAATAAAGTGAAGCAAACAACCTGCAAATAGAATAATTATATCAAAATATACAATTCTTTTTATCTTATACTGTCTCTCGATGCCGCGCCTTCTAGCAAGATTTGAATCCATTTTGGTCAGAATGTATTTTTTCAAAATTTGACATTTATTTAAATTGATATATCTATTTTTTTTTTTTATATAAAACATAAAGTTATGTAGCTTTGCACAATTTTTGTCAATTATATTTTCTTTAAATTGTGTTCGAGGATTTTTTTTTCTCTGGTTTTTCAGGAGAGACATTTTTTTAAAGTATTCTTGTAGTAAAATGCACCTGTGAAAAAGGTGTCTTTTCTTTCTTTTTTTTTTTTTTTTTTTTTTTTTTTTTTGTAAATATTTTCGTAAATCCCAAAGACAAATTAATATTTATTCTCAATATTAAAAAAATAAAAAAGTATTCAAAAATACTTATTCATTCAGAAGATATATCAAATTTTAAATATGACTAAAATTTGATATTTTCCAATTAGATTTAATTGTTTCTTAAGACTGCACATTTGATTGTGTGTATGTGTGCAGAGAGTGTGTAAATTGTCTTTATAAAATAAAATAGGTGATAGTACTTTTCGAGATGAATAATTTATGTATCGGAAACCAGGGTCGCAAGCCACATGTCAAAAATACAAGGTGTTTTGTTCCAAGTAGAACAAGGATTTTCATTCATAACTTTAACAATATTAAAAATAACTTACAGATATTTTTACCAACCCAGCTTTCTTTTCTGTGAAATGTGAAGAAATCACAGGAAGTGCTGGAAGTGCACTGTAATTCAGCCAGTGTCTGATCAGCTACATTCTGAATTATGGAATGGCTATTTTAGTGTTGAATGGAAGCAAAGAAGGGCCATTTCCAGCATTTCTCGTGATGTCAACCCGTTTCACACAAACAAAATTATTCTCTGTGATATATTGTTACAATATCTTCATTATTGTTAAAGTTGTCATCAAAAATCTGGGTTCGGCTTGAAATGAGACGCATTCCAACTTGGTTTCCTATACTAAAATTACCCATCTTCATGAGTACTATTGCCTGTCTTATTTTGAAATGACAGTTTGCGAAGACGCTGTGTGTGTGTATATACCATATATATTTATATAACCGTTAAAAGACAACAAAGAAATGTCATACAACAATCGGGGAATAAAAATAAAATATGAAAAGGAAAAACATATACATGTTTGAAAAATATCCAGAAAAATGTAGAAGAAAAATGAAAATAGAATATATCAGCAAGATAATATAAAACATATCATAGGGAAAAAATAAAAATGATGAATCAATGAATTATTTATGGCATGTGGCAGAATGATCAGGCCCAGAATTGCTCCAGATCCCACAAAAAAATGTACGATTTCATCCACCTATAAGCTAAATGAGCTAAAATAATACATGATTCGAGCTATAGCACATTATAAAACAACAATATGATTTTGAATAACGGAATAAAAATTTGAATTAATGAAGCATCCTCACATAATCCCAGTAATACAGGCATGATTTTAAAAAATGCAATCGTTGCCGAAAAGCATTTACAAATACGGCGGATGAATCAAAAATGAGATGAATGTATTACATATATTCAGTCTCTCAGATACACATCGAAATGATGATGATATAGATTAAAATTTTGTAAATAATAGCCATTAAACCACATAAATAATCGACAATAGATAAACCGATAATTACGATACAATACATAAAAATATCTAAAAATTTAAGATTCTCAAAATGAAAATAAGTGGGAATATATATATAATAATTAAAATGAAATGAGTGAAAAGAAAAGGAAAAGACAGTATAAAAATTAAAGGAAGAGATATTGCAAAAATTAAACACAATAAAATGAAAATGAAAATATGAGAAACTATAAATATAGATTCGTCAGAGGAGCTTCATAAGAATACTTCTAAATTAAGATATGTTATTCGTCGAATATTGTCAAATTAAGCCCAAAAATGACACTATTAAGCACTGCGTAACATATCGAAAAAAAACAAGAAGTGTGAAAATAATAAGATATCCAAAAAGTAAATCATGCTCCATCTGTAACAGATAAAAACTAAAAATTAATAGACACAACTTCACCAGTAAAATGAAGTGTGGTAAGGATGAATTATGATGCAAAATATTATCCATGTGCAAGGCCAATGCTCTGTACTGTACTAGGTAATGCTGAATCATGGCAGACAGGAAAGAATAATAATAAAAAAGTGGGGGCTGGTGCTGCCATCTAGCTATGAATAAAAAAGGGAAATGCTGTGCTTCCTTCCATCTTTAAAAAGAGGAACAATAAGTTAAAGATAAATTACAGGCAATGAAGTTATTGTTGTAGATTTAGATATAAATATATATGAAGATTAAAAGGGGATAGATAATATGGTAGTAAACAATAATTAATATTAGAAAGTAGTTTTAAATAATATGGAAAGATAAATGTCGATAATAACTTAAATGTTGAAAAGATTGAGAAGATAATATTAATTAAAAATATAAAAATAAAACAACAAAAAAAGATAAATGTGTAACTGATAAATTAATATTACAAATAATAATTTAAGGGTGTGAAAATATACAGCCATGTATGAGGAGCTATTAGTAAAATACAGAATGATAAATGATTGTGTTAAATGCATGAAACCCTTTTTTTTACTTTTTTTTTTACTTTTATTAGCAGTCCCGACCTTAACTCCGACTTTAACGTAATAGCATTTAGATTTCATAATTTTTGGGAGAAATTTTATTAAATTGATTATTTGGTGGGAAGGGGAGAATTGTTTATATGTTTTTATATTTTTTTCAGCAATCCAATCCCACCCACCATAATATTGTTTTCAGATTTTTTACGATTTATGCATATTAAATGTCCATACTGATAAGTGTAGATGATTACATATATAGTGGACACTGGGGATGTTTCACCGCACAGGAAGTTTGACCCACTGTCTTCATTTTATTTTTTTTTATTTGACGTATGGCATTGATCGCCTAGGAGTCAATTCATAGCATCCTCCAATAAATGAAAGATAGAGGGTAGACTATGAATATTTGACAAACTTTTTAATAAGATGCTCGTATTTTGTGTTTTATATACAATAGCATGATAGTTTGCCACATATAACCAGGGCCAAAACTAATGGGGGTGCAGTGGGGGTATGTGCCCGGCACCACAACAGAAGGCGAAGGGGGTGCGACATGAAAATTTGGTTTGCTGTTTTATAAAAAAATATATACATAGGAAATTTGGGTAAAAATGTCTTTCAGCGGAAAATCCAAAAGAAAAACGCAGCCAAGTTCATTAAAATTGTCAAATAGATAAAAAGATTCGTCTATAATAAAAGACAGCAAATGAATAAGAAAAAGAAATCTGTTCTCTTAGGCTATTTACATTCTCCCAATCCAAACATACCATGTCCATGCCTCTTATCGCGGAAATCACTTCCTGTGTAAAAGAATGGCTAGCTAACAAACATTTTCCAGGTCACAGTCCACTCTTGTCACTATCCAACAAGGATAATTGTCAAGCGGTCCCCCCACTTTTCTATTACGTGAAAATATTCCACTAAAGCTGTTTTTTTTTTTTTTTTTTTTTTTTTTTTTTTTGTAAAATTAATTTTCATTTTTACCGTCCTTGTCGACAACTGAAAAATGTCACCCCATTCCTTTTATTACAATTGTTTTTTTACATTCATATCTGGCCTCTAATTAGAGGGGCGGTGGCAGGCAACTGCCTGGAAGAATAAAAACTAAGGGGTGGAAAATTCACAAAATAAATATTTAGAAAAAAATTAATAGTTTTTTAGCTCGCAGACTATCAAAGCCTGAGAGCTAATGTGCCCGCAGGTTCTGTATGTACGTACGTATGCATGTATGTACGTAACGCGATAACTCTTGATAGAAATATCCGATTTGCTTCAAATTTTGTATATAGGTTCATTCTGATAAGGCGCTTCCCTGATTAGTTTTACGCGTTCATTGGTTAAATATAAAAGGGGAACGGGGCTAATTACCCCTCTTAATTTAGATAAATGGGTTTTTCATACAGAATTATCCGATTTTCTTCCAATTTGGTATACCAGTTTATTCTGATAAGGCGCTTCCCTGATTAGATTTGGAGGTTCATTGGCTAAGTGTAATGGGGGGAAACGGGGGTTGCTAATCCCCCCCTTTATTAGTGTGAATAGCCTGTGAGTACAATGTCATCAGTTTAACTGAGCACTTTTCTTTTTATTTGTTTGTTTTTAAGGAATATATCATTTTTAGAAGTGCAGAAAAAATATCTCGCTCTTGAAAATTGGCACAACTTCAAACACTATCCTTTTATCACCTAACCTCTTTGAGTATTAAATAAAAAAGCCGAAAATTTATATTCACTAGTTGTTTTGTAATGCGCAAGCAAAATTAATACATTAGCATCAAAACCATCACATAATGCCGACTCAACTTTATTTTTATAACTTTCAGAAGCTTTTTGTGTTCCAATTAATATCATTCCTTTCAGAAAGTCTAAAGTAATCTTCATGCTGATTTTACATACTGATTTTACATACTGATTTTACATTCTGATTTTAGAAGCCGGAGTTGAAAATCTTATAACATTTATAGCTTATCGATTAAATATAATAGTAAATTTGCTCATCGAATTTACTATGTCTACTTTTTATGATAAATTTTAAATGCTAAAATGAATTGCTTCTGATTTTATTATTATTTATCTGATTATTTATTATTATTTATCTATATTATCTATATTATTTATTATTATTATTATTATTATTATTATTATTTATCTGATTTTATTATTAGCACTGCATTCCTTAAAATTTGTATACTTGTGGCATAACCTCACTCTGTTATATACAACAAATATATTCCATGTGGATTATCACATCTTTAAGAAATGTACAAATATAATATTATGCAAATTCTAACAAGTCTACAATTTCAACATTCCCAGCCACGTCCTATAGCAAACGAACAAAAGAAAGAAGAAAAAAATCTTACCTCTTAATGTTGCCTGATATTTAGGAGGTTCTGAATTTTCAGCTATTGCACCATCTGGGCACTGAACCATGGTAGAAAGACAGACACTTCCAACACTGAAATAAGAAGAAAAATGTAAACTAATTTAAAAAAATTTCTTGCGTATTCATTGATAGTTTATAAATCGATTGACATGTTCACTTTCTTGAAATTGTGAATATATTTAGTCACTGTCATCTACGACTTTACTTTGGTTGTAAATACAATAATATTGTTTAGCATCTACAGCTGATACTATATACATATGACTATAATCCTCCCCACCTGACGTTAAGTGCAGATTCGAAATATTGCCTATCGTATTCAGTCTCTCTCGAAATAATAATCTCTCAAATGTAAATGAATGAAAGAAAAAAATCATGTCCTAAACTTTACTTCATCTTCACACAAAATACGTTCAATAAAACAATAGTTAAAATAAGTACAACATTTATCATTAATACACTACTCTGCACTGAAATACAAAAATCTGTTTCTATCTTCTTGGCAATAGATTTTGTTTGAATTCTCTAAATTTGAAGATGAAAACGTTGAATAATATCCTATTCAGCGCAGTATATAGAATGCTTCTCAAATAGCAAAATACAGTCTATTTAATTCATAAAAAAATATGTTAATTAGGGAGAAATGTGTAGATTGTTGCCCTAAAGCGGTTTCGTGATATTTCAATTCCTTAAAGTAATTTTTGCTCATTGAATGTAACGTTGTTGTAAAATTTTAAACTTGTAACTACTCAAAAAACTACTCAAAATAACCTATCAATTTCAACAGATAAACAATTTTTTTAGCATTTTAACAGCTAAACCAAATGAAAGTTAAATGCTCAGTAATTTTTCATCCATTTTTAACACTTTCCAGCATAGTTGAAAAGTGTTTATATTACACTCTTTCAAACATATTGAAATTGGTATATATTAGTGAGGCTTACCAACTTCAAGCAACTACAAGAGGCTTACTATAGAATATGGTGTCCATAACACTTATAGTTCCTGTACAGGGACGCTCAAAACAATTCCGTTGCACTCCGGTGTAAAGGGAAAAATCGTTTGCGATTAATTTTAATAATGTTTCACTATTTTAAACATATTGAAAATGCTGCTACTGAGATGCATTATAAGAGGCTTAATATAGAATATTGTGTGCATAGTATTCACTATTCATTTACAGGGACACGCAAATAAATTCGATTAAAGTACTCTGTTAATAATAATTGCTGGCAGTGCGTTTTCAGTTGCAGTATACGTTTTTAAATTTAACTAATTTTTTGCCTATTACTTGGTGTGTATAAATTCCATGGATCATATACAGGGCAGCACAAAACCTCTCAGTACATTTCCGGAAATTGCTGAAGGGGGATTTTCACCTATGTTATGTTTTCCTTAATTGAACTAAATTTTAGCATTCTATGTAAGTATATATGGATCATATAAAGGGCTGAACAAAATAATTCGGATATTTTTCCGAATATTGTTGCTATTTTCTGAAATTGGGTTTTTAAATGTGTTATATATGTTTTCCAAATTGTTTACTTAGACTTATTCCCCCCAGGATTGCACTTATACTCTAAAGCGAAAGCTGATTTCTCTGGGCGGTCATTCCTTGTCATCCTTTGTTTACTTCTTCACCTGATTAAACAGTGAAATTTTATTATAGTATTCTGAATGGGTTAGAAAGTGTTTTATAATCTATGCTTGACGCATGATTTCTTGTTCTTGTTATACGTTGGTTTGAGTAGTTTGAGACAGCATAGCATCATCTATCGGTGATATTTTGAATTAAAACAAGGATGCGTTGCAAAGAAATTTCTTACTTCAAAAATTAATCTCCTGCAAGAATCACTCCAATCGAAGTTACTGTTGACTTATTATTGAATTTTTTAAATATTCATGTCGTTTTAGGAGACATAATATGAAAATAAACATGCAAGTTTATATATTTCTCAATATTTATCGTCACTTTGCATTACTTGTTTTATTTTTGATTACACATTACGTGAGATTACTTGTTATTGAATTTTTAAATCGTTCAGTCAGTTTTAAAATACTCTGAATATATGTGCATCTTATTTTCTCATGCTATATCCGACTTTCATTTTCTCTAAAAAAAGAAAGATTAATATGTTTAAAATTAGTTTAAAAACAGCGCCTTTTAAACTTTAGAACCAAACTGCTTCTCCGCCAACTCATTTCAGAAAGAAACAGTCAAGACATCAAAAAAGGTTAAAGGAGAAATAAAAAATGAAAGCAGTCCAAAATACATGCAACAGGATATTGCTACATTTTTTATGAAACACTTATTTTTCACATTCTTCTGTTTCACATTGTTTCGAGATTCTTAGTTCTTATGAAGGGAACGAAAACCGAAAAGTAAGGAAGAAATAAACTAGGGATAGACAATTTCTTTATTTGTATCCAAGATTATATTTTACTCTATATACCGGAAAAGGAATTTTTCGATTAAAATTTTTAGAAAAAAAGACCTAAAGACAAGACCTACAGAAACAGTATTTGAAAAATCGCCTTTAATGCTTAATGTTCCTGTGTAATGCTTGATGCTTTAATGAGTAATAAGTTCTATTTTCATTTCCTTAGCTTATAACAGATCAAAAACCCTAAATCAAATTATAATTTCCTAAAAATACCTCAATAAGAAAATAATATGTAGTACAAAAATGTACATTCGGCCGAAAAAAAAACACCCAATACATTTTAATTTCCAGACTGACGCAGAGAAATTGAAAATAGCTATTGTATGAAGAATTATATCTTCTTTAAATTTATAATCTTCATACTGAAGTAGCGATAAACACCCATATTTAGATTCTAGGGTAAAGTTTAACAATAGATTCCAAATTTGAAGTCATTTGGTAAAGAAATTTCAGAGTTATAAAAATTTATTTTTTTAATCCATTGATGTTAAAATAACGTTTAATTTTTTCATTCATATCTTCTGTAATAATTAGGTTTTCACGCTGATTTTTTCCTTAAGAGCCTACGCTAGTCACGCGAAAAAACGTCCACGCTAATGTTAAGTCTATGGGAAGGTTTTTGCGCAATTTCTCGCTCGCATTTTAATATTTTTAAATGTTTTTTGGACATAGGATAGCTGAGGTCGATCTCTAACGATGTTAGTTTTTACTTTTTCGAATTTGGTTCAAGTTTTTTTATATAAGGGTATTTTCACTTTCAGAACCGGTTCCAACAGGTTCCAAAATTAAAAATGTCCGCTTATTAAAAAACTGGAACCAAAATCAAAAAACTAAAAACTAACAACGTTAAAGATCGACCTCAGCTATCCTATGCAAATAAATCATTTAAAAATATTAAATTGCGACCGAGAAATCGCGCATTAGCTTGGGCATTTTTTACACTAGTCACGGGAAGAAACGCTCAAGCTAATGTTAAGCCTATGGGAAGGTTCTAGCGGGATTTCTCGCTCGCATTTTAATATTTTTAAATGCTTTTTTTTTTGTATAGGATAGCTGAGGTCAATCTCCAACGTTGTTAGTTTTTACTTTTTCGATTTTTGTTGCAGTTTTTTTATAAACGGGCATTTTCAATTTTGGAACCGGTTCTGAAAGTGAAAGTACCCTTATATAAAATAACTGGAACCAAAATCGAAAAAGTGAAAACTAACAACGTTGGAGATTGACCTCAGCTATCCTATGCAAAAAAAGAATTTAAAAATATTAAAATGCGAGCGAGAAATCACGCTAGAACCTTCCCATACACTTAACATTAGCTTGAGCGTTTTTTCGCATGACTGATGTAGGCTCTTAAATATCACAGTAATTAAATTATTTTCATGCACTTATATTATAGTGTGTTAAATATGAATAATGATATTAATATTCGATAAGTTTATGAATTGTAAACTATGATTCATTTATTAGAAACTGGAAGACCCTCCCGGCGTTGCCCGGGCCAGTGATAATAATCTTAAATAAACCTAAAATCAGTGTTGAATGAATTTATAACTTTAAACAAAAATCTGTCCAACCGAACCTGATATGGGGGGACCCGCTGCCTTCGGTAGCGTACACCCTCGATTTTGCATGATTTCATACGAAAATATTTCCGAACAAACTTAATGCTGCGGTCACACTGCCTTCTGCACTGTACAACCTCGAATTTGCATGATTTTATACTTTTAAACGAAAATCTATGGAAATGAACATACAGTCGGGGCACCCACTGCCCTCCTCAGCTTATACCGGGCCTGGTAAGCACGCTATTTTATATTTGTAAACAAAACACTGTCATAGCCCGGATCGTGATAATAACCTTAAACATATACCTAAAATCAGTTTTGAATATGTATCCGATCATTATGTAAAAAATGTGTTAAAATACTGATATTTAGTGGTAAAGGGCTTGTAAGAAGTGCTTTTCTTCACACTTTTTTTTTATCATCGGGTACACATAACATTTAAGAAAATATTTATTTCTTATTCTCCAAAAGCTTTGTAATTTTTATATGTTATAAATATAATGCTTCCAAAGCCTGTGCATAATTTTTCTGCTAAAATATCGAAATTTAGTTCTAAAAAGCACGATTTTATCTCCCCCTTTTTTTTCTCATCGAAATCCTATGACTTTTTTTTTCAAACTATTTTCTCCCTAAATCACATTATTTCTAAACCAAAATTTTACTCCGACAAATGCTAACAGTTAGTTTAAGGTATTAAAATTTTAGAGAAATGCCGCAAAAATGAATTTATGTTGTAGGTTTAAATAGAAATGCGCAATGTTAAATTTGTGGGAATTATTATTATTATTTTAAACGGATTATTTTCTCTCTAAATCTAATAATTTCTGAACAAAATTTATACTCGATCATTAGCTAAAAGGTTGGTATATTGTATTAAAATTTCAGAGAGATTGTATAAAAGGAAGTTTATTTTTTAGGCAAAATGTGCCTGGTGTTAATCCTATGGGCAATCGAAACAAAAAGCGAATAGTGTAGCGAATGTGACTTTTGGAAAATATTTTTTTAAGGGTTAATAATTTTTTTAACGAATGCCACCATTCGAAAGAATAATAAACATAGATGTCGTCTGGTATTTTCCTTTTTCTATATTTACAATTAGGGAGCGGATGCAGATTTTTGAACTTTCCAGAAAAAAAAGAACTCGAAACGGCTTTTCGAAAATAAATTTTTTGAAAGGGTTAATATACGTTTTTTTAAAAAACAAATTCCTTCGTTACAAAGTTAAAAGTACGTAACTATGGCCTGGTATTTTTAGTTTTCGCGTATTTTGAACAGTTGAAGCGGGGCCGATTGCGAAAATAGAAGAAAGCAGAAACACGAAAAACGATGTTTCGGAAAGAATTTTTTTCAAAGGGTTAATTATCGTATTTTTTTAAACAGATTGAAACGTTATAAAAATAATAGTACAATAATTTGCAGGGTATTTTTCAATTTTTAGTATTTTAAACGGTTTAGCAAATGCTGGCTTTGAAAGGCCGGAAAGTTTTTTATTAGCATAGATACAGTTCTAGAAGCTTCTAATATGCGTAAGAAAAATTTCACTCATTCTCAGTTTTCAATTATGCTTCAGCACAACAGTTTCCGGAACTACACAGGGTTTGACAAAAAGATAGGGTATAAAAGTAAGCTGCGCCGCCAGGCACCATGAGGAGCGCCCGGCGCGTAGATGACCACCGAACCAAAGTCCTGAGGGACTTTTAGCGCGCCAGCAGGTTTGTGTCCCTGCGGCGCTTTGGCCGGCCAGAGAACCGCCATCTGCGGACCCTCCAACCTTAAACCGACGTGTCGACGACATAAGTTGTTGCGATACGCGGTGAAACCCAGTAGGGGAGTCACCACGAGACACTTGGGGACGGGCCGGCGTCCCCCAACAGCTTCGGAGCTGGACACCCAGAAGGAAACCAGGCCCTAAGCCTTAAGTCTGGTTTTTCCGACCAGTACTTGCTTTACCAGAACTCGAGGGATGTGAAAACCTACAGAGGTAGTCACATATCGAAAAGGTTCAAACACGCTTTAATTCTTTAGTTGTCGGAAATACGTAGACAATGTAAATTGCAAGTGTTCAAAATAAGACAGGAATTAAAATTATGTTGATGCTAACAATTTTCAAAAAACAAATACTCTTAACCTTTTATACGGTCCCTGTGTCCTATAAGTTACATTCAGAAACATTTTCTTTATGCTCTGGCAAGCACCACAGTAAAAATTCCGTTCTTCTACCACCAAAATTCACTGAATTATCATACTTGGAAGTTTATGAAATTTCGGATCTTTCCGGCACTAAAAAAATCGTGTTTAATGCCGGAAAGATATGAAATTTCATAACATTCAAAATATCATAACTCAGTGAGTTTGGGTTGTAGAAGAAATAATTTTTTGCTGTTGTACTTGTTAGAGCATGGAGAAAATATTTCTAAACATAACCTATAGGACTAAGGGGCCGTATAAAAGTTTAAAAAGTGTAACTCTTTGAAAAGTAATAGAAGGATAATTTCATCAACATAATCGTAATTCTTACGTTATTTTGACTTTTTCAATTTACATTGCTTATGTGTCTCCAACAGGTAAAAAATTAAAGCGCGTTTCGATCTTTTTCTGCCACCCTGTACAGTCAGTGGAAATAAATTAATTTCATAAAAACTATTAATAAATGTAAGAGCAACCTCAATTATTTGACTGATTATTTTAACGACTTACTTAGCGTTTTCTAAAATTAATAATATTCCCTATTGAAAATTATTTATAAAAATTTTATTAAATCTGAATCTTAAAGTATGGATTTCACATTAGAGACGACGCTCGAAATTAGCCCAATTTTTAATATTGATTATCTTCAAAACTACTCATAAAAACTTCGTAAAATTTTATATCTAGGATAATTTGAGATTCTAGATCCGTACTGTGGCGTCGAAATTAAATATTCGTAGGGAAAACCAGAACTAGTTGGCAAACCTTTTGGGTTTTGATATTTCAATATTACTTTCAGTAAAAATGACTACGCTGCTGATAATGAAACTCCTTGGTTATTAAATAATGAATAACACATTACTTATTTTTGTATGGTTTACAGGTCAAAAACTGTTTACGAAAGTGTTCAAACTATTCCAATTTACCCTAGATGTGGGGTAAGTTGGCATTCCCAACGGGGTAATTTGGCATAGTGTAATAATGCGATAGGATCTGGGAATAAAGTAAGTTAGTCACTTCAAAACGGGTATTTTATTACAAAAAAGATCACATACAAGTAAATGTTACCTAATACTTAAACGTAGAAAACGATCATCATAATTCCTACTTCTTTAGGAAAAGTTCAAAAACAAACCGAGAACAAGGAAATGCCTAATGTTTCATGTTCACAAATGGAAGTAGAGTGATCGTAAGTTGAAAAGGAGGCTGAAATTTAGACAAAATTTTGTTGCGTTTATACCGGATTGTGTCTGCGATGTATGACCATCTTCAAAATTTGTGTAGTTTCCCCCACTGTGGATACACAGAATTCTTCGCTGACGATGTCAATTATCTTTCATGGATATTGCTGGGCACCATTCTTCACCAACATAAAGTTATCCATTTGATACTGATTGGAATAATTCAGCTAATTTGCATTCATGTCACTTTCATCTGTAGGTTGTAAATGATCTGTAGATCCTGAATGCAGGAGTCACATTCATCTTTAGTGTCTGTATAGAGAAACCATATCTATCATTGATGCTGGCATTGGTGATTACATCTGAAATGGCATCTTTAGATGTCGTACTTTCAACACCGTTTTTTAACGTTTATTCTTCTTGATCTTGTGAGTTGTAATCTATGCCAACATACACAACCAACTGCATGTCAACTTACGCCACCAGACCTGTTGAGACAAGATGGCTGCCTCATTCTTCCACACAAATTTTAAAAATCATTCCAGTACATGCATACAATCGTTATTGACCACTCGTATCTAACACAACCATTGAAAACGTCTAATCATTATTCAAGATTTCACAAAACAACAAAATCTTTGAGTGGAAAAAACTACTTACTTTAAAAAAAAATCATATTCTTTCTCGGTCTTTGGAATGTTCCATCAGACAGAAACTATAGTAGATGATGAACATACAGTAGTGGGTAAACGGGAAGCGCAGCAGCGCGCTGATGTCAATGTGGTAGAAAATAAAAGCTCTAACTTACACCCTATGCTAACTACTCCCGGTATTCCCTATTATTTTTTTTTAATTTCTTTGATTTTAATATGGGTAATGTCCCCTTAGCTTATTTTTAAATAAAAAAAATAAGAAGACATAACACCCATTTTAATGGTTATTTTCGTTTTTCTTCTAGAGTCCGGTGCCCCTTAGGGTGTCCGGTTACCCGAACAGGGATACGTTGGGGAACAGGGATACGTTCCCCAACATGAACATAGACTAAAAAAGGACTTCTAACGAAATAGTGTTAATATCGTGTCGCGACTTTGGAACGAAATGGCAGCTGCACAGCTACGCGCAAGGTTCTGCGCAGCCGGCGAGAAGCTCTGCAAAGGCAGCGCCACCTACAACATTAAAACGAAACTGTATACCAGATGACAGACGGTTTGAAAAAGCAGACGAACTGGTGACATATGGAGAAGCTGTCCTATACGTGCACCACCTATTTGAGACATTTTTCAAGGAATGATTTTCTTCTTGGAAAGGCTATTTCGTTAGAAGTCCTTCTTTAGATCTATATTCATGTTCCCCAGTGTCATGCGGCAGTTTCTTAAGTACATTCGCTTTGCTGTTGTAGTGACCACGCCGTTTTTGGTGCCATGGGTGCAGGGAGAGTGATGCGTAGTGGCAATGCTCTCCCTTGGCCGGTAGTCTGTGACATGGCGGCGTCACGCTGGTCTCGTCCAGTCCCGTCTGACGCGCGACGCATTTGGGTTCCTTAGAACCTGTACTAGAGAGGCAGATGTCCGTATGGTCTGGTCTTTTTATCGACAATTCGTTGGTAATTTTTTTTTCGGTCGATTATACAACTAATGTGAAACCATAAGCTTCAATAAACCGTTTTATCCGAAACGATGTTTTATTTGGCGTATTAACAATGCAAAGTGATATTTTACTGTACGTGTTGTAAGGGATTGAATACAAGGCGGGAGATGGTATGGTTGCGAAAAAATGCACTTGTTACAGAAATTAAAGCAAAGAACTTTTATTAAAGTAGAACACAAATAATAATCGGTCTTCGCTGAATAATTGAACTTAACTGAACTCGTAAGTAAGTTAACAGTTATAAATGTGATGTGCTGGAGTGGACTAATAAAGACAAATAGTTTTGTTTCAGATGCAAGTCTCTAGAAAAGTCACTATCTTAAACAAATATTCTTAGTAAAATTATCTGTTAAACAATGGGAAATTTGAATACTGATTTTATTTAATACAAAGTCACAAATATTTGTTTCTGTTCATTGTCAAATTTATAAATGGGAAATAATTAGAATATAAAAATGCAATTAAAATTTGCTTTCAAACCTTAAGGAATAATAATAAGGATAATTATAATTAAATAAGGAACTTAATTTGACACGTTTTTCAGAATTAGTTATTTTAAATTAAGAATACAATTATTAAAAATTTTTTAAGTGACAAAACTGGGGAAGAAAACAGTTTGTTTCGAAAGTTTCGCATTTCTAATTATAAAATATAAGAATTAAATTTAAACACATGTTTGATCATTTAAATATTTTAATCCAATATTAAAAATTGAGTAATTTACACGTCTTTCATATCAAACAAACAATTAAAATCAATTGTTAATAAAATATTGTTTTAACCGCAACAGAGAATGTTATAAGGAATTCAACACATTAAACTCATTAATACATGAATTTTTTGTTCTCTTACGAAAAAGTGTAATAATCAAAGTATTTCTTCTTTAGCAAAAGATTCAACAATTTTCCGTTTCCATTTTTTTATTTAAAAAAAATAGATATACTAAATTAAGCAATTTATATATACTGTTTATGTATAATACTGTTTCTTTTTCTGGTTTTTTAGTTAGATTAAATGCATATAAATACTCGTACACGATTCGAAGAATATATATTTTTAAAATTAATGCATTTTTTGCAAACCGATTAATAAAATTACATTTCAAACATTATTTTATGTAATACTAGTCAAGAATATACGTTAATATGTAAAAAAAAAAAATCCACCACACTTACTTGAAACAGTGTCACAAGAGGTTTTTCTAAAGAGGTTTTTTTCTAGAGAGGTTTTTCTAGAGATATTTTCTAAAGAAAATTGTTCTGTTTGTTCTAAATGCTGTACTGCACCAATGAATGAGAGAGAGGAGGTCTTGCATGTTTTTAAAAGAAAATTCCTTGATATATCTTGCAAATTCTTATTAGGAGATTGAAACGCTTTCATCCTTCCAAACATAAATCAGCGAGACAAAAGTTCTGTTTATCAAGCTTTGACGAGATCAAATACGATTCAAAGAAGGGATGCGAATTAAAGCCACAAAACTTAACATTCCGCAAAAGCGAATTAAATCAAACTAAACTATTAATTAAAATCTGCGCGAACGTACACTTAAAAACGATAATCCGGTTTAAGTTACAACGTGCATTAAATTTGAAAGAAGAAAATATGTCTAAAACGCATGCGTAGCTTAGGTGGCCTTCTGGTGGCTACTCCTGAATTGATATTTCTTAAACAAGGAGACAAACGATTACAGATAACCAGCCAAGCCATTGCCGTAAGAAGAGCAACATGTACTATGCAAATACATATCCAGATAGTTTCTGTTTGTCTTTCTATATTGTAATGAAAAAAACCTTCCCATCTAACCAATATTTTAAAATATTATAAAAAATTATAAAAATTTGGATAACATATTAAATATCCAATATTAATTATTAAAAAAAACCGGCTTTCATCTTCAAAGCACTGTTTGAAAGAACTTTAAAATATTAATGAGCCATTAGACTTACAGATCCATGTCAGCATTTCTTATTCGTTAATGATGAATCGCTGACGAAAGTTGGGTCACTGACTAGACTCGATTTGCAATGCGTTACAAGATTTGAGAAACAAATCATTAGATTTTTATCGCTAAAATAATCAATTATGTGAACATAGGCTGTAAATAAAGATATTTTCTTAGTTTAGCTTATTTAAACTTTATAATCTGCATTTTTAGAAAATAGATCTAGGCTGTGGACCACAGTCATAGCTGTTCCAAAATCTTGTCACCCCATGCATTTCTTTCTGCCGGCGCTCATGTCTCTTTGTATTTCAAAATGTATATCTTACTATTTTCAAATATTTAGATGGGGGCGTCCTTCCTGTCTCCCCCCCCCTACGCACATCCGTGAGTGCAAGCAATTTTTAAATATTTTTATGAAAATTAGTCTTTAATTAATGCACAAAAATAATTTATTTTCAAGGTTTATAAACAGCTTTGTAAAATTTTGAGATATATCTTATTGTCTTATCATGTTACCTCTTCTATAAAGTAATACTAGTTAGTAAATGGAAAGTAATTTTAACTCATTTCCTCAATTAGAAAACATTCTTTGATGGTGATGGTGCTGGCATATATATATAGTGATACAATGGAATTATGGCCATCGCATGTAGAACACAATTGCGTCAAATTCAGACACTTGAGCGTCTGAATTTCTAAATGTCTTTTTTTCAGCCATATCATCAGTATTCAGACACATTTTTCTCAGCTCGTTTACACCATGTTCATAGTAAGACGTTTGTGTGTCTTAAATTCAGACAACTATGATGTCTGAAATTTAACATTCAGACACTTAAGTGTCTGGATTACTTTTTCAGACGCATATGTGTCTGAATTTAAGACAGTATTTGCAGTTTAATATTCTTATGGAATCTTTTTCATTCTAAGGTTCATTGAATTGTGTGCATTTAAACTGGAAAATATAAGCATCGCATATTTCGAACAAATCATCGAATTTCGGCACCCCCTCTTAACCTCGCAACCAAAATTGAATAATAATCTATTCCTATCAGGACGAATCTAAATTTGATGTTTCGCTGAATTCTGCACACATAAACTGGAGATATAAGCATCACTTAAATCGAACAAATCATCAATTTGCGGCACCCCTCTTAGCTTATTTTGTCCAATAACTAATCAGCACCAATTTATATAAGGATAGAACTCTATATGAAATTCATCCTATTCAACGCAGTAGTTCGTGAGTCAGAACACCCATAAAATTTGTGTCACATATATACAGACAGACAGACTCACAGATTCACGGACAGACATTTTCTAAAGACAGTCAAATCGTGTTCAGGATCTTCTAAAACATAAAAATCCATCGAAGTCGAAAATTTTCACGAATCCAATACTTTCTTCTTGTATGGAAAGTAAAACAGGAGGTGGGAGTTTTTATACATTTTTGACGTAACGGAATCGGCTATACTCGAATACTAACCCTCCAGTTTTGAAACTGGAGATGTTACCTCTGCACCACTAATGCTTGACGCACTACGCCACTCACATCTGTAATTTTGACAGAAAATATTGTATTTTTTACAGAAGAAAACTGTTAAAGAAAAACAGTTTTTTTCTGTAAAAAAATGTGGATTTTGTAATTTTTACAGAAAAAATTTATATTTTTTACAGAAAAAACTGTTTTAACCCTTCTTTGCATGAGTTTTTCTTTTACAATTGTGTTTTTTTATACATATATTAAATATTAGACACCAGAAATTTTAAGATAGATTTTTAACTTTGTTCAGCAACATAGTTCACGGGAAATTTACTCGATTAATATTTCTATATAAATATAGTGGTGGCGAAGAAGTTGATTTATTTATTAAAAGTTAAAGAAAAAGTGATGGAAATTTACATCACTATGCAATTAAGGGTTAATGAAAATATACAGACATTTTCTGTAAATTAAATGGTTTTCCACTGGCGCCAAAATTGACAGTTTTTTCCTGGCAATTTTAGAATTCTTTTACATTTCTTACTTAAACTCAGCGATAGTTTCTTGGTGATTTTTCATATTGAATTCGTCGCAAAATGGTTTGAAAATGGTTTGAAATTGAACTAAGTACCTAATCGTCTGCCGAGTTTTACGAAAATAAATTCTTGCGACTGTGGTTTATAACGTATTCGCCAAATGGGGACTTAATCGAAATTACCGTTTGGGAGTTATCGTGTTCCCTCCACACACACATACAAAACATAATTACAATACTTTCCTTACATTATGTGCATGGAAAGTAAAAATTACCTAACTGAAACAAAGAAAAGCTGATTGCAGCAAAGTTATTTGTTTATGATTTTATATATTTTTAATATACTTTTATAATCTTGAGGAGCTGTCTATATGTTTATTTTCTTTGAAAATAAACATTTTGAAATTTCCAATGCAAACACCGTATTTTTATTCTTTTATTCGATTTGTCGTGATTCATTTAATCTTAATATAATTTTCATTGCAGTACTATGAAAACCGTGTTAATCAATAGGTAAATTATGTTCTTTGATTTTGTCATTATAGTGAGATGTATTTTGAAATTTGGGTAAATTTTCCGTTATAACATTTGAAATGAGGATATAATCTTTTTTTATCGAAAATAAAGAAACTAAAGTAGAAATCCATAAGTACTGTTGTTGGCTAATGCTTAGCATACTCAGAATGGTAGATATTCGATTTTAAAAACGGACCTTTAACCTCTTCGCCCGGTAGGTCCATCCACACATGTGGACATCAATTCTTTCCTGTTTTAAAAAGGGTGCACTAACATAAATGCAATTCTGATCTCAGAATCATATGCTTCGATGTCGAAATAATGCAAATAAATTAAAATTCTTGCTCTGATGTCAAATTTGAGAAGAAATAAATCAGTAATAATCAACAATATTGCAGTGAACAGGTTAACAATGCCATTGTCGCATACAGGATACGTCATAAATTCGTTAAAATTTTAAAAATTCATTAAAAAGGAACAAAAGATGCTAAAAAATCGCGGTTTGCACGAATGGGATTAAAGAAAGATTGGATTTTTTAATAACAAAAAAGTTGCAGTTAAAAAATGACTGATAGATGGCGCTGTCATGCATAATATGAAGCAGATGTAAAAGTGGCCTTCCACTTCGTGGACGATCTTCCAAATGACCCGTTTCTTCAAAGCATCTGACAAGCTTTAGTATCGCAGCACATGAAACAAGCTCTTTTCTCATCTTGAGTCCCTTTGCCGTGCAGAATTTTGCAATGCGCCGGTTGCTGATTCCATGTTCTTGTAAAATAGCTTAGCCAACAACGCTTGATCTGGTAACGATAGCATACCACTGGTATCGAATGAAGAATCTATGTGCATCGAGGTTTTATATTGACAGCCTTATTTGCATAAATCTGCTTCATATTTTGCATGCCAGTGCCGTCTATCGGTAATTTTTCGAACCACAACTATGTGTAATGATCTTTTTAAAGTATTAACGAATTTATGGCTCACCCGGTATTTGCTCATAATGTTCCATGAAAAATCAGAATAGAAAGATTTTTTTTATTTTGAGAGGTGGGGGAGGGATAACCATGCATCGCCTATTGCTGATGAAAAAAGTATGACCTTTTCATGAATTTTTATTAATTGTATTAATAATTAACAATTATTACTTAAAAAAGAGTTAATGCAAAATATTAATGCGCGTTATGTTTGATCCTTTAACGTACCCAACGTTTATTTTTAACATTCACCGGATCATTTTTTAATAATTTATATTTCACTAACCATTGATTAAAATTTTTTTGTAAATTTGTAGCTCCATTTTTTTTCTTTTAATAAGCTGGGCTTAAATATGTAGTTTAGTAATTCCAATGTATTTTAGTTTTTCCTTTTTATTATTGAGACAATTGTTTCGATATATTTCTGAAGACTGCGTTTTGTCATATTTTTCAATTTCATTACGTATAACTTTAAACAGGGATTGGTTGGGGGTTATAGGAACACGTTTATCTAATGTTCTAAATTATTGTTTCTAAATATTGTTTCTAAATTATTGTTGAAAAGTTCATGGCCACACAAAATAAATTGTCTTTAATTTCCAAAAAGAAAAAAAGTTGATTGGTTAATCCATTTAAACCCTAAATTACACCGTGCGCTGAAAACTGTCGTTTCAAGTAAAATGAATTTAAGGCTTTACTAAAGAAAAAGAGTATACAAATTTTTAGTTAGTCGTTATATTTTTCAACTTACAGTTAGTCCTCGACTCCTGGATTTATACCTACGAAGCAAAGAATTCAACACGCGCGCAGCTGTGTCTCACCGGTCCCGTATACCTGTTTTTCAGCCGGTCCGTGCTTAATTAACTATCATTTCTTAAATATTTGTAATTTAACCTAACCGCTCTAGGGACTTATTCTACATACTATAGAGATTCAAAAAATGTAAAAAAAAAAAAATCTCTTTTTTCCTGATCTCTCTTTAATAGTAGTGAAACTGGTGCACGCGAGATAATTATTTACCAATCATTTTGTATCGAAAATTTGTATAACACAAATGCTTTGGGGAAAATATTTTATACAACCAAAAATTTGTATAATAAAAATATTGCTTTGGAAAAAAATGCTTTTTTGCACGTGTTAGAAATTGATATTTCTATAAGAAAACTGCAAACAGAAGGATTTGTTAATATGTTAACCATTGATAACCTACATATACCACATTAGTAGTCAAAGGGTTAAATATGCTACGATACAATGTAATAAAACTAACATGAAGCACGTAAGAAAATATTTCACCAACAGTTACATGCATAAAAAATCTCTTGAGAACATAAAATGTTTTATTGGTGCTTTAGATTTTTAACGCATATTTTATTGCTCTTTTTATCGAAAATAACTCCAATTTGTGTTTCCATAATAGCAATTTCGCCCAAAAAGTACAAATAAAAAAGTAATGAATCATATTACATTCGTGACTTAGAATCGGTATATCTTGTTTATTTAAACTGCAGACACTATGACTGTGCAACTTTTAGCTATTTTATTTTTCTGTAATATGTTTATGTATGTCGTAAAGTTGTTCAAAAAGCGCAGCTTATTAAACATTTCGTTGCACACTGGCTCAAATACTCCGCATTTTCTGATTTCATAGATAAGAAAGGCATGGAGTTAAAATTCAAAAAAATCCAGCCCTTAGTATCAAACCAATATTTGTTATATTGGATCCCAATACAGCAATAATCGGAAACACTTCCAATGAAATATCAATAGTGATTAAATATTGGCTTTATATTGAAAAGTAATTCAATGCCACCATTACATAAACAATGGTTTTACATTCGAAACATTTGCAATTAAATGCCCATAATGCAGAAATATTGGTTGTATGTTGAAATAACAGCAACGAAATGCCGAAACATTTCTTGTCCATATTAGAGCAATATTGTCAAAATGTAAACAGTCCCATATTAATGCAATATTTCATGTCGATACTGTCTAAAATATGGCTAACGTAAGATATAGCCAAGATTATGGCAGTATTGGCGAAAATATGCCGATACAAACAATATTAACTCAATATTATTTTTGCTACTAAAGAACTTTCAAGAAGACAATGTTTTACCGAATCTTTGTTCGAGTAACTTCAAATACCAGGTTTTCTTTATAAGTAAAAAACAAAATAAAAAGAGCATTGTTGGGTTTTTGACATGGTTTGTAAAAACTGTGTTTTTATTGGTTTACTCTTGCAAAAACTGAACAAAAAATTACAGAGTACCGTGCAACAGAGAATAAATTTCTAAATCGAAATTTTCCTTGTTATTAATATTTACAATTTTAACTATCAAAATTTTAAATTAACTTAGGGAAAATTATTTCTGAAATTTGAAAAAAAAATAAAATTAAAAAGGAAAAGGAAACAATTCTTGTTAGATTCCCAATTAGTATAAATTTTAACCAAACAATAACATAGCTGCCTACCTTCCTTTTTTTTTCTTGCACCCATGTCAAATAAAACAAGATTTTTTTTTTAATAAAGAAAGTTAATAACGATTTAGAAATAAGAAATATTTCATTAAATATTTTCTCTGGCTCAAATTATATTTCTTTGACTTGAAAAAAAAAATGGTTGGCGTCTATTCAATAAGTATTTCTACTTAAATGTCAATAAAAAATTATCACGATTAGTAAAGAATAAAGTATTTTTGAGATAAAATCTTTTCTTCATTTAAAACAAACATTATGCTATAAATGTTATCTAAGAATAAACTTTTCTTTTAGTATTATAAATTAAATTAATTTTAGAGATGAAAAAGTACATAATATGCGGCATGACTGAATACTGTTTAAGCATTGACTGCATTGAACAAGCAAAGGTTTCCTCAGACATATATTTAACTATAGTATATTTTCAGTTTAATAATTGGATAAACAAAATTTTCATTTTTACATTTTAAATAACGTAACCGAAAAACTTTAAATGGATAAAGTTTTTATGTATACCTGCAGAACTTGATATGAGCGGAGCCCCGCAGTTTTAAAATTTAGTAAAGGAAAAAAATAGCTCAAAAATAATATTTAAGAAAAAGCAAAGCATAATTTATATTTACCATAAAGTTTTTATTAGCTCACAGGCTATCAAAGCCTGAGAGCTAATGTGCCCGCCCGTTCTGTATGTATGTACGTATGTACGTAACGCGATGCTCTTGATAGAAATATCCTATTTGCTTCAAATTTTGTATATAAGTTCATTGTGATAAGGCGCTTCCCTGATTAGTTTGGAGGTTCATTGGTTAACTTTAAAGGGGGGGACGAGGGGCTGATCCCCCCTTAAGTTATATAAATTGGTTTTTCATGCAGAATTATCCGATTTGCTTCAAATTTTGTATATAGGTTCATTGTGATAAGGCGCTCCCAGGGTTAGTGTTGGGGGTTCACTGGTTAAGTATAAAGGGGAGAACAGGGGGAGTTAATCCCCCCCCTTAATTTATTATCAATTTCTTTATTTTCTGAGGGCATTATTCTTTGAAATAAGAGTATAATATAGAATTATTGTGAATAGCCTCTGAGCTCAATGCCATCAGTTTAACTGGGCACTTTTCTTTTTTCTTAATCTTACCATCACAAATATACATAAATTTTGAATTGAAGCGTTTTGGCGCTTAAATATTTCGAAACCAAGCCCTGCTTTATCTGTATAATCTTAAAATATATTTTATCAAAATTTAAAACTACCGTTGAGTCAAGCAAGAAGCCATCATCACAAATCTTAATTCAGAACTTTTATTAAAGTAAAAATCTCATTCATAATTTTTATGTGTATAAATGACATTTTCAACAGGTGGTTGACATTTCTGATATAGAGGTTTGACATGGCAGTAAAAAACACGATAAAAACCGATAATCGGTCATGCGTCAAGAACCTGCCAACCCTGCAAAAAAAACTTTTCATTGTGTTAATGATTTTTGCTCGATATTAAAACAGATATTTATTTTATTAAGAGATCACAGGACGCTTGAGTTTATCGAAACGATCAAAAACATCACCATTTTCAAAGTACCAAAACTCAAATAATATGAAATTATTGTTTTTTCATTTCTGCCTAAAGTATATATTTTTTTAAGTACGAGGGGCAGTCGGAAAATAAGTTTCCCCTGGCGACTGTGGACAGAGGTGTGTATGAAAGACAAAAAATGTAATGAAACATTAAAGATAAAACGTAACTTTATTTTTCCACGTAAGTACCAAGTACATTGAGACATTTGTCGTACCGCTTTCTAAGCTTCAAAAAGCCCTCCAGGAAAAAATCAGGGCTTTGCATACGGACGAAGCGTTGAACGGAACAGCGCCATCTACGCAGGCACTGCAACAGCACCATCTGCTTGATAGCGGTCGACCTCTACCCAATGGTGTATCGGTGTCTTGCACGTTTGCGTTCACCTGCTGTGTCGTCTTTCGCCCATAGCCGTTCAACCGTATGCAAAGCCCTGATTTTTTCCTGGAGGGCTTTTCGAAGCTTATAAACCGGTATGACAAATGTCTCAATGTACTTGGTACTTATGTGGAAAAATAAAGTCATGTTTTATCTTTAATGTCTCATTACATTTTTTGTCCTTCATACACACCTCTGTCCACAGTCGCCAGGGGAAACTTATTTTCCGGCATCCCCTCGCATATTACACAGAAAATGAAATGTTGTATATACAAAAATAATATTTTAATTAAAAAAAAATTCCTATCACTAATGTATGAATGAAAATCATTAAGTGCTGCAAGGCATGATAAAAATGAAAATTATGTATATAGAAAAATTTTTTGACCAAAATAGAACCATAACACACTTGTCTCTACCCTATAAAAAAAGACAGATGTTTCTTAATGTAGGAATATTGAATATAACCACGAAGAAAATATACTACAACTTCTTCTAAGTTATCCACGATTCCAAAAAGTGTTCTTTATCTTTAGAAACGTCAGAAACCAATATATATTCGATATTTAAAGAAATATTTATAAAAACTAAGTTTATTTTGCTGCCAGTGATTTTCAGAAACGTTTCTGAGTAGTTTTATAGTGTATTAATCAGTATTCTCAGACCGGAATATAGGTTGTTCGGATAGTATCAATTCTCAAATAAACATGTTTTAAAGACAATCACGATACACTAACAGCTTTAACATTAAAATTAATGCTACTCTTGCATGTATAAATTCGATTACACAGCTTTAATGTTTACTTGAGAATTGATAGCACCTTAAAAACTGATATTCCGGTTGGAGAAAACTGATTAATACACAATAAAAAGAAACCTCTAAAGCGTTTCAGAAAATCAGTGGCAGCAAACCAAATCTTGTTTTCATAAATGCATCTTTAAATCTCGAAAATATATCGATTTCTGAGGTTTCTATAGATAAAGAGAGCTTTTCGAAATCATGGGCACCTCGGAAGAGGTTACTGCATATTTTCGTTTATGGTTATATTATATTATCGAATTATCGTAGATTAAGAAACATTTATCTATTTTTTACAGAGTAGCTTAAAAGCAAAATATACACAAAAAGTGTGGTTTAAAATTTAGTTTTAACACAAAATTAAAAAAATTTCAAAACAAATTTCATATTTTTCAAATGCAATATATTATATATATATAAATATATATATATGAGATATCACCTTGAGACTTTTTGCATTATATTTCTTGACATTTCACTTATATATTTAAAAGTTTGTGTGTAAAAAAACTACAAAAAAAAGTCATTTTTCCACCTTTTTTTTTTTTTTTTTTTTTTTACATTTACGAATTCGAAAAGATATTTAATCAATGAAAATTTTACTTTTCGTTGGTATAAGCTCCTGCAAAAAATATTAGATTTCTTTTAACTAAAAAATGAAGGAAATCGGTCGAATAGTTCTCGAGAAAAATGGACGCCCAATTTGAAAAACATGGTTTCCAGAAAAACAGAAAAGTTTTACAATAGCGTTACGTTCAACGAGCAAAAAAGATAATAAAGAATTAGGATATCACGAATCCGCTTTAGGGCAATATTCTACACACTTGAAAGATTCCAAAAATGTAAAATTTTAAAAAATCGAAAATTTTGACCCTAAGAAGTAGAATCTCCTTTTAAATGTAAGTATAACCAGATATTGCGTTGAAAATAGAGCATTACCACTTAACTTTATGAAATTACCTTTTGTTTCGGCATTAAATTCTAAAATGTGTACCAAAAAACTATCAAAACCTGAGAATAAGGGAAGAAATAACTTAATATTTCAAAATTAAAATCAGCATCAAAGAAGTTAATTTAACATTACCCTAGTAATAAACCAATATATGAGCTGGTTGATTTTTAAAATGAGGCAAGTGCATTTTGTAAAAAAAAAAAAAAAAAAAAAAAAAATAGTCAATGCTAAATCTTATTACAAATTAACATAATATTTATATTTTTAATCAAGTATAAATTTGCTACTAGTAATTTATTAGGTCAACGATATTTCAAATTCGTTGATTTTGTCCACTTTGAATGGAATTATTTTTTATGTTGCATAATATTAACAAGTATAATCAGAACTTCATCATCAATACTTAAATCTCCACTTTCTAAATTAAGAAATATAAAAATAGGCATACAACTTATTACTGAATATTTTTTTTCCACTTTTTCCTATAAAATTAAATTTATCTTTTGTTTTACTGTAACTTTTCTAAAGAAGGGTGAAATATTGAAATAAAATAAATAAGTCAATAAAATAAAATATTTAATTTTTTATTATTATAATTATATTCCATTCAAAGAAAATCAACGTTTTCAACAAGACATTGTTTTTGTAAGTGGCAAGTTCATTGGCGCATTCCAAAACGATGATTTTTTTCAGCTAACACGCATAACTGTTATTGCATATTAAACTTACATAAAATACGACGACAAAAATTATAAAATAAGTCTGATGGATTTAAAAATTATTCGTAAAATATTTTTAAGAATATTTTTAAACCCTCTCAAATGCAAACCATTCAATATCTAGCAATAACAACAAGTTGGAAATTGTACTTCAAACATGACAAATGAAGTGCGTTCGTACTATAACTAGTTTTATAAATATTCTGATCTTGGTGCAATAGCTGTTGCACTCTTATGCAAAGCTGTTGAATTCTTATGTGCAGATTTTCATATTATAGATATTAATTTTAGTTTATGAAATTAAGTTTCGATACACTTTTACAAACATATAATTACAATTCTGTTACATTAAAATTATAATATGCGCAAATATCCAATACAAGACAATGTAAAAAAAATAATAATCGTTATTATTTCAGTGAAATTTATTATATCGTCTGTTATTATGATAACATTAATTTCCGTAATAAAATAAGTACATTTTAAGTTGGCAGCATTTAATCTTTTGTTCACATTTACTGAAAATTCGAAAAACTTGAAATCCATATTTAGACTATTTTTCTATTTAATATCTATTTCTCAGAAAACATCTATCCAAAAAACTGTCGGTAGATTATATGATTGCTATAATTAAACAATTTTAGTATGCAAATTCGGTTATAAATTCAGTAATACGGAAATAATATGACTTCATCTTAAATGTGACGTAATCACCATGGCAACCTAGAATCATTACCTATCATGGAATGTCATTAAATTAATGATGTATGATAGAATTTAATAGAATGAAGAAAACTTTTATTAATATATTTTTAAGTTTTGATTCCATTTTCATAAAATTTGAAATAACTCGACAAAATTCTGCAACGATTATATATATTAAATTTCAAACCATTCGGTTGGGTAGGTTTTACGCTGTTATAGACGGACAGACGGACGAACCAGACGACGACTACAGGTGCTACGTATTTATATAATTCCGAGCGCACCTAAAAATGAATTATTTTCCCCACTTTCGAAATCACCGTCTCATTAGAGCTCAGTTTTTCACCAATATTGCATTCATCGGAAATACGTCCAATAAAATACCAATATTGGTTAAATATTGGCTTTACGTTGGAGATGGTTGCAATGAAACTCTTCTTTTGCAAAAAAATATTTGCAGTGGAACGCCAATATTGCAGAAATACATACATTTTTTGTATCATAGCTAGTGCTATTATTAGTACTATAAATTATGAATTCATTTTCATATTTATTTACTACTATTTTTTCTTCGATCGAAAAAAAAAACACATAATTATTTGCGCGTTTTGAGAATACAATTTTGGAATATTTAAGATGCATCTTTCAGACAATTGCCTAAGCACTTTTTCCGTCCATCTTGTTAAAACACTGATGGCACTGTCTGAAATGATGCATTTAATAAATTATGAAATATACCAATAAAATACCAAAGTTAAAAGAAATTAGATACGCGCAAAAAGAAACTCGGTTTCAAATGTATTCAATTTCTCTCTTTATATAATTTTCATCCGTTCATTTTGCGATGCGAGAATTCTCAACGGCTTAAGTTACGCTTTCGAGAAAACTCAAACAAATGAAACAAACTCCGAAAAGTGAGTAATTTTAAAGAAACATAAAGAGATGAAATTGTAATTATGCGATTATCATGCATTGCAAAAACTTTTACTGCATGTTTAAAACATATTTTAAATATTTTTATTAATACATTTAGGAACACTTTCACAAACAAAAATTTAAATCTACATAATTTATTAATAAGACATGATTTACTGATTAAATAATATTTTAAATATGAAGGATTTTTCAAAAACACATTTTTGACACATTTTAGAAATTAATACAAAAATAAGTATACATAAGATATGAAATTGAAACTCACACTAATTTAGAAATTAGTATATTAAAATTTCTTTTATTTTGGTATAATCAATAAATTTCAATATGTCCCATTTCGTTGTACAAAAAAATTCTAGACAGTGTTTAATTTTATGCCACGTCCAAAAAATGAAATCTGATACCCATACAATTTTATCGGCAAACAGAAGCAGAAAAAATGGAAATAGCCATTACAGACTGGAAATTATATCTTGATGACTTTATATATTTAAATGGAAATCTTTCTAAACGGTCCTAATGCTAGAAATCCCATTGCTTTCAGTAGTATACATCCTCGATTTTGTATGATTTTTTTTCAAATGAAAATCTATCAAAACAAACTTAGAGTAACCGGACATGCTCACTACTGTCTATTTTGGTTTTATATATTTAAAAATAAGACCAGCGTAGCCTGGGCCTTAAATGTACCTAAAATCAGTGTTGAATGAATTTATATATTTAAACGAAAATCTCTCCAAACGAACCTAATAATGGGGGCCCCACTGCCTTCGGCAGCTGAAAACTGTTTTCTTCTCACTTCTTGTTTCCACATCAGGTCATTTAATACTTAAAAAATAATAATTCCTATTGGTCCAAATGCTTTAAAATTTTAATGAGTTATAAATATATTTCCGAAACCTGTGAATAATTTTCGCACTAAAATATTGATATTTAGTTGTTAAAAACAATGTTTTCTTCTAACTTTTTTTTTTGACAGATGGAAATCCTAAGGGATTTTTATTTATATTTTTTATTTATTATTTTTTTGTTGTTGTTATTTTCAAACTGATTATTTTATTTCTAAATGTTATAATATCTAAACCAAAATTTTACTGGAAAAGCAGCTAAAAGGTTAGTTTAGGGTAATAAAATTTTAGAGCAAAAGCGCAAAAAAAAAGTTTATATTATATGTGTAAATAAGCATACGTAATGTTAACCCTATGGGAATTTGTGTTACTTTCAAACAGATTATTTTCTCCCTAAACCTCAAAATTTCTGAGCCAAATTTATACTGGGTCATTTTCTAAAAAGTTAGTATATTGTATTAAAATTTCAGAGCGATTGTGTGAAATTAAGTGTGTCTTTTTTAACAAAATGTGCGTAATGTAAATCCTATGGGCAATGCGCGAAAAAAAAACAAAATTCGGCAAAAATGACTTTCGGAAATTATTTTTTTTTAAGGATTAATTTTCGTACTTTTTGAAACAAAAGGCGTCTTTTGAAAGCTGAATGTCCGATCGTTAAGCGTGTGTGATTTTTTTTTTTTTTCGTATTTTTATTAAGCATTCCGGTGGGCAGAACATTAAACATTGCAAAACACAGCAAAATCACGAAAGTGACTTACGGAAACGAACGTTGTGGAAAAGGTTAATATTGATATTTTTTAAAACCGAAGGTTGAATTTTAAAGAAAATGAACGTAAATATGGTCTGGAATCTTTAGTTTGCTCGTAGATGCCGATTTTTAAACATGTCCCGAAAAACGAAATTCGCGTTACTGACTTTCGGAAACGAATTTTTAAAAAAAGATTAATATTCATATTTTTCAAAACGAATTGTGGATTTAGAAATTAAATAAAAGTGTTAGGATATTTTTATTTATTTTTTCTTATCTTGATCAGAAACGCAGATTCGTATTTATAAAGATTGCAGAAATCGCGAAAATCGCAAAAGTTAATTATTGATTAATGCTTCAGATAAATATTTGTACCTAGCAATGACGTAATATTTCGTCGTAACAAAAATTAGCATAGATGGGGTTAGGTGTCTTTGGCTTGTTTGTATTTTTATTTACGAAGACGATGCACAATTTTAAAAATCGCAGAAAAGAGTAAATTGCAAACGAATTTCTTTCAAATAGTTAATATTCGTATTTTTTTAAACAAATTGCAGATTTCAAAATGAAAGTAAATGTAAATATGGTCTGGTATTTACATTTTTTTTTTCGTATCTTGATTGGAATCGCTGATACAGATTTTTAAAGATTGCGGAAATCTCAAAAATTGCAAGATGGCGTACGGAAAATAAATTTTTTCAAAGGGTTAATATTAGTATTTATTAAAGCCGAAGGGTTTTTTTTAAGTCATTAGGTCTTTAATTTGGTGTCGTCAGTTGGGCCGTATTTCTTTTAGTTCGGCGGGTGCGATGTTCGTTAGACGGGAAAAGTGGAAAAACATTAATTCGATGTTTTCTAATTAATATTTTAACGGTTTAAAGTTAATATTTTTTTGAACGGATTGTGGCGTTTAAAACATAAGAGTATGAAATTCAAGAATATGTCAGTATTTTGTTCGGTTCGGCCGTAGCACGTTAAGAAACACAGCCAATTGAAAAAGCTGATCTCGCAACTTGTTTTTCCTCTGTTTGCCGGCTCAGGAAAAATAGTGCGTTTCCGATGAGCATTTAATTAATATCTCGGCTAATTTTCAAAAGCTTAAAAATCTGAGCCTCGGATGCAGCAGGACCTGCTTTGTACTATCCTCACTCAAATTTTCAGACTTCTATTTGCAATAGATTTCGCTAACCATCGCCGCACAGTGTAAGATTTCGCAAATCTAGCGGGAAAAAATTCAGAAAATCGATTTTAAATAATTTCAGTTTTAGACATTTTAAATTACATCTAACACATTGAAGAGGAAAGAGATAAAGTGAAAGCAGTTTCACTCCACAACAACACCATCAAAAGTCGACTCAAAACCAAGTTTTCTGTAAACCTTTTTAGAGCGGCGATTGTTGTAGTTGTAATTGCAAATGATATTTATGGCTAAAAATATACTTATTTTATAAATATTGTTTTATGATTGTATGGAATCGTTACAACAAAGTATTTACTTTGTATTTTACAATTACGATAGTTATTTAAAAGTGCTACTTCTTAAAAATAAACTTGTAAGTTAATTAATATGTAAATTATTTGAAAATTTAATAGCATATGATAAATTTAAGAAACTGCCAAAAATTTTGTACACTCTGGTACATTGTAAAGGAATTTTTTTTGTAATTATATATGCATATACATATAAAATAAATCAATTTCAGCTGCAACTATTTGCAACTTTTGAATATAAGTAATTTCGAAAAGAGAATTCTATGAGATATTTATAAATTATGTTACTGGACATAAATCATTGCCAGTGAATTCTAAAAATATCTTATTAGACAATGTATTGCACAAATATAAACTTCAACACTGCTCATATGTTATGTTAGACCAGATTAAGCGGCTGATCCATTCGTTTATGATTGACATTAATCGAAGATGGAGAAATTGCCATCGCATAAAGAATGTTTTTTAAAGAAAAATAAGAGATGGCTAGATTCGAATATAACAATAAGTAATCTCTATATACCAGACAGAATTAATAATGACTACGCGAAAAAGTTGGACGTCCAAAGAAAATTTTGTTCAAGTGGACCGAAATCGGAAATAAAAAGGTTTATCCATTCTTCTCGGAACATTCACTAAATGAACTCACACATGCCATGTGTTTAAAATTAAGACAAGTTGGACGAAAGGATGCAGCGGGTATGTTAAAGCAAATATCTGTATGCCCTAAAAAAGGCATCATTTTAAAAAATCGTTCAAAAAGCCGGATACCCGATATTTAAATATTCTCTTGACGAAGCGTTGGTTTTAATAACCATTCTGAAATTAAGCTGCCAAAAATACGGGATTATAAGAAACTCTGCGTTACAAAAAGTTTTGAACATTTATCCATCCTATGAGTAGGTAAAAGATGCAAAAAAAAGTGCTATCCATCCGAAGAAAACTGCATATTTTCTTAATCAATTGCAGAAGTTAAATTACAATCTATTGTAGATTTAACGGTAAAAAGACTTTGTACAGAATACAAAAACAGATATTAAATATTCTTACTAAAGAAAAATGGTCTGTGTTAAAAAATATAACAATGATTTTTAAATTGGGGGGGGGGGTCGATGGAAGCGGTGGGCAAAGTAGATACAGTCAAAAATCAAATGAAAACAACTTTGAAGATGCAAATATTCTAATCCCATCTGTGGTTTCTTTAAAACTATATTGTTGTAATGAAGAAAATCAAAACTTTTTATTATGGAAAAATGTATACCCTTCATCTACTTCTTACTGTAGACCCATGAAATTTAAGTTCATCAAGGAAACTGATCAGTCAATAACGGAAAAAATTGAAAATGTCAGAAATCAAATTACTGCTCTTGTGCCAACAATAGTAGAATTAGATGATCAAGCATAATGAAATAGAGCACGAATTTGAAGAAACAATTTTAGATGGCAAAGTGTGCAATATTCTATCTTTAAATAAAGCAACCCAAAAATGCTATATCTTTAACGAACTTCCAAGGTTATGAATAATTTGAAATATATTTGAACATATACGAGTAATGCTCACCTACATGCACAGATAAGATTTATTGAATGCCTTTGATATATTGGTTATAGATTGGATGTAAAAAAAAGGCAGTGCCAAAAACATTAATGATGACACTGACAGCGATGTCAGTACCTAATAACTTAATTACTATTTACTAAAAAAATACTCTTCTTGTTGTAAAAGTTAGGTATTTTAATTTTTTAAAATCTGTACTGAATAAAATAACACTGCGTAACAGTCAATAAATGAAAATGACGAAAACTCTTTCTATTATGATTATGATAATGTAATAATGATGACGTAAAATGTACAATGTAACGATGAAAATTTAATAGCGTATGATAAATTTAAAAAACTGCCAAAAATTTTGTACACTCTGGTACATTGTAAAGGAATTTTTTTTGTAATTATATATGCATATACATATAAAATAAGTCAATTTCAGCTGCAACTATTTGCAACTTTTGAATATAAGTAATTTTTTACAGGTATTGAAGTGTTAATTTCGAAAAGAGAATTCTATGAGATATTTATAAATTATGTTACTGGACATAAATCATTGCCAGTGAATTCTAAAAATATCTTGATAGACAATGTATTGCACAAACATAAACTTCAACACTGCTCATATGTTATGTTAGAACAGATTAAGCGGCTGATCCATTCGTTTATGATTGACATTAATCGAAGATGGAGAAATTGCCATCGCATAAAGAATGTTTTTTAAAGAAAAATAAGAGATGGCTAGATTCGAATATAACAATAAGTAATCTCTATATACCAGACAGAATTAATAATGACTACGCGAAAAAAAGTTGGACGTCCAAAGAAAATTTTGTTCAACTGGACCGAAATCGGAAATAAAAAGGTTTATCCATTCTTCTCGGAACATTCACTAAATGAACTCACACATGCCATGTGTTTAAAATTAAGACAATTTGGACGAAAGGATGCAGCGGGTATGTTAAAGCAAATATCAGTATGCCCTAAAAAAGCATCTAAATTTTAAAAAATCGTTCAAAAAGCCGGATACCCGACATTTAAATATTCTCTTGACGAAGCGTTGGTTTTAATAACCATTCTGAAATTAAGCTGCCAAAAATACGGGATTATTAGAAACTCTGCGTTACAAAACGTTTTGAACATTTATCCATCCTATGAGTAGGTAAAAGATGCAAAAAAAAGTGCTATCTATCCGAAGAAAACTGCATATTTTCTTAATCAATTGCAGAAGTTAAATTACAATCTATTGTAGATTTAACGATAAAAAGACTTGTATTATACAAAAACAGATATTAAATATTCTTACTAAAGAAAAAGGGTCTGTGTTAAAAAATATAACAATGATTTTTAAATTGGGAGGAAGCGGTGGGCAAAGTAGATACAAGCAAAAGTCAAATGAAAACAACTTTGAAGATGCAAATATTCTAATCCCATCTGTGGTTTCTTTAAAACTATATTGTTGTAATGAAGAAAATCAAAACTTTATATTATGGCAAAATGTATACCCTTCATCTACTTCTTACTGTAGACCCATAAAATTTAAGTTCATCAAGGAAACTGATCAGTCAATAACGGAAAAAATTGAAAATGTCAGGAATCAAATTACTGCTCTTGTGCCAACAATAGTAGAATTAGATGATCAAACATAATGAAATAGAGCACAGATTTGAAGAAACAATTTTAGATGTCAAAGTGTGCAATATTCTATCTTTAAATAAAGCAACCCAAAATTGCTATATCTTTAACGAACTTCCAAGGTTATGAATAATTTGAAATATATTTGAACATATACGAGTAATGCTCACCTACATGCACAGATAAGATTTATGGAATGCCTTTGACATATTGGTTATAGATTGGATGTAAAAAAAAAGGCAGTGCCAAAAACATTAATGATGACACTGACAGCGATGTCAGTACCTAATAACATAATTACTATTTACTAAGAAAATACTCTTCTTGTTGTAAAAGTTAGATACTGTATATTTTTAAAATCTGCACTGAATAAATAAACACTGCGTAACAGTCACTAAATGAAAATGACGAAAACGCTTTCTATTATGATTATGATAATGTAATAATGATGACGTAAAATGTACAATGTAACGAGTAAATATATATTTTCCATAATATAGAACCATTTTATCTATAGTAAGTGCAATTTTATTTAATTAATATCAGTAATTTTCATAAATTGAATTTTGACCCGCTAGATTCGCAAAATCTTACACTGTGTGCCGGCACATACACAGACAAAGCAAAATTTTCTTTTATTAGTATAGATTTTAAGGTACAGGCGGGAAAAAGATATCACCCTTCCTAACTCTGCCGAAAGTCATCGAATAAAAACGGGATTTGTACCAACTGATTATTAATAACATTTTCTAACTAGAGGGTCGTCTACATTTAAAAATTGTAACAAACTTTTAAATTTATAACTGTAACATCAACTTTTGGCATCATATTTGGATACTTCGGTAAATTTTACCTTCGGATATCAAACGGGAAGACATTCGGTGAGGAAGTTAAAAATTGTGCACTTGTAAACTTTTCAACTCTTAATATTAAATTCGTGTTTAATAGTTGCAAAACAAACTGCAATGCGAGTAGTTTTTTAAACATGACTCAAAAACTGCTTGGCGGAATGAGCTGAAATTTTGGAAATTGTTAAATTAATATTCGAAAAAAACATGTATTGCAACATATAAAAATTTAATGGAAATCAATTTCCAGGAGCTTCAAACATGCTAATCCCAAATTTCAGTTCATTCCACCAAGTAGTTTTGAGTTATGCTTAAAAAACTATGCGTATTGCAGTTTCTTTTCTAACTATTAAAAATGAATTTAACGTTAAGAGTTCAACATTTTATATCTTCATATTTCCTAAACTTCTTCAGCCAATGACAGCGTTTAGTATCCGAAGAAGTTTCCTATGTAGGTCGAGTTATAACCGACCCGAACTCGAAAAGTCTATTTCAAATCAACCCGAAACCCGAACCGATCCAAACAACAACAAAAAAAATCATCAACTCGAAACCCAAACCCGAAATATTTAAACCTGAACCCAAAATGGGTGAAAATTAATCTAATTTTCAATACAATTATAGTAAAATAGTCTACAATTACATCTCTAATATAAATTTTAAATTTTATGTCGAAAAATGAACACACATATATATATACTTGTTGTGGAGTTTTGGATTTCTTTCTAAAACACAACTTACTTAAACTTAAAAAGCTCATTTATTACTCAATCTTCACTTGACAAATAAATATTTAGAAAAAAATAAGTATACCCTGATTAGCTCCACTGAAATCTGTTGCCATGGAAAAGGTAGCAAATTATATTAAACTAATCAAAATATCAAAACTTAAGAATCCGAATAGGTTAATACAACAATGATAATTTTGAACTCATCATTTTAAGACAATATTAAATGTAGTAGGGGGCAACAGATTTCTAAATCAAGTAGCATACTGGATTGCATAAAGAACACCCAACTCCACTCCAACCCGATCAAGCTCAAATCTCCATACACATTAAATTAACAAAAGTGTAATCATCATATAATTTGGAAAAATGCAGGCAACCTGAAATTCCTCCAATATGAGGACCAAAAGAGGAAAGAGTTAAATCCGTTAATAGAATAGGGATATGATGATGTACTAAAATTTTAGAACAACCATAGAGATTCTGAACAAGATCCGATCGGTTAACCAAGAATCGTATAGTGGTGTATAATGACTGGATATTTTTTTTTTTTTTTTTTTTTTTTTTTTACTTTTTAAAATAAAACAATTTTGGTGTATATTTTAGAAAAACAATGTTTCTGAAAGAGGAGAGTTAAAGCTTAATTTAACATTTTATGAAATTAAATTTAATATTACTGTTTCACTTATTAATCTATCCATCCTTAAATCAAGATCAAAAATACGATTGTATAACATTGAGTGAACTTCAATTTATGTTCATTAAAACAGTCAGTTATGAATTTAAACTTAAGAAATTTTAAAGTCCTAATTTAATAAAGTTGAATTTTCTCTCCCTTTTTTTTTTTTTTTTTATCAATCACAGAAAGGTTAGGCCATTCTTATAGGTCTACTGTGAATATAAAAAATTAATTATTTAGAGATTTATACAAAGAAAAACATACCAACTTAGATAATAAACAAAAAAAAAACACAATTTATTTGAACATTTAAAATAATGAAGCAACTAAGTTATCAAAAATAATCTTAATAAAACAATATAACAGCTGATCTTTTAAGTTGAAACCACTCACTGGTTACTTTTAAATTACACATCATATTTTTAAAATTACCATCATATTACCATTTAATGGTCGTTCAAACATACAAACATTATATATTAACCTACAGACTATTTCTGTTCATAATGTTTATTCTTATTGAAATTATCCAAAGATATTCATTTCACTTTTAAACTCTGGTATAGCAAACATATTTTTTTTTTTTTTTTTTTTTTTTTTTTTTAAAGAGGTACAAATAAATAAAAAGAAAAACTATGCAAATAGTACTTACAACAGGTAGAGAGTTCTACAATTTTAGTCAATGGGCACTTAGGAGCATTTCCTCCTTTTTCAAAATCTGATGAAACACTTAAGCTGGAGTATTCAGGCTGGGGAAAAATTCAGACGTGGTTTCCAGCTAACATTCATCAATCCTCTCATCTCACTGCATCACTTGCCATCAACTACTAGGTCCATCATCTAATCCGGAGGGGAAAATCGTTCTACGGTCCAGAACTTCACCGTCGGAGTCAGTAATTTCACCTTCCTGAAGCATGTGTTTTATTCGAAGATAGCCATCACCGTAACTCAGAACACTACGACTTCTAACGACCGGTTTAGTTCAATATCTATGATCACTTCTGATGGTTAAGAAGTCATAATCTTGGAGCGCCACTACGCCAAAAAAAATATGCTACACATATCTTCTTCTTAATTTCTCGTTAACAGTTATAGATCCGCAATTCGAAAATGCCCTTATAGCCTCTTTTCATCATAACATCATGACTTAGGATGGTTAATGTAGGGCCATCAATGCCCCACTCTCAAAAAAAAAAATCTTCCAGAAACCTGTCCGCCTTCAACAACTTCGCGATCCAGCCCACAGGCCAATCTTCGAGCCCCGTAATAAGTCGAATTTTTTTTTTACGAGTCAAACGACAGGTCTCTTGGCCAAGCAACAAGTGTCGTAAACATTCATTCTCCCGCGCTGCTTGAAAAACGGGACCGATCCACTCTGCCAGGGGTACGGGAATGGAAACAAAAGGAAAAATGGACTCATCGTGAAGACTACAGCTTGCCGCTCCACTCTGCCGGCCGCTTCATGGGGGAAGGAAACCATGCATCACCCCCATGGCGTGTGCTGAAGGGGGTCCTGTTAGCCTCTGTTTACATGGGCGCCAGCTATCCGCCTGATAGCAGAGCCAATTGAAGCCTGACGTAAACTTACAAAGCCTAATTGCGTGTATAGTACACTCATAAGATAACGTAATTCTTATACAGGGCGGTCGGTCATTCTTATATCAAAGTCAGACTAGATGACTCCAAATTTTCCACCTGTGCAGTCTACTGACAAAACATCCCTCCCTTGCTGTCTGCTTTTCGTATTTGAAAAACAGGAAGCTACGTTAGACTATAAACGTTGAAATTACTTTGCAAAAAGAAAAAGAAAGAAGAAAAAATAAAAACTGATTTTATTATAATTATTACAATTACTTTTATTTATTTAAATTTTTATTAGAAACAGAAAAAAAGAGTGCTTTTAAATAAATGTTGAGAAAGTGATTTAAATAATTAATGTAGATTAAAAAAAAAATTTGTTGAAACCAACCGTAACAAGATTGCTCCCCCCGGCTAATTAAAAAAAAAAATTTTTGAGAAAACAAATTATTTTTTTGAAAGGTAACTTGGTACCACATGGCATGCTGGGACCTCAACACTGAAAAAACTGACCCACAAACACAGATCATACATCGATCCGGGACGGGATCCAGAGAGTTCACCGCTGAAATACCACCCTGACAATATATTCCGGATATATACAACCAGAGCTCGCACATCCGTAGAAACCATTACCTAAAATATTACCTGAAACATGACCATAAAAGAGTACTACCAGAGGAGGGACCACAAGGCTGATTTTACCACTAAAATGACCAAGATATTTTCTGCACCTGTAAAAGAACACATGTTCCACCTGACTGTGAAACCTCACTTCCCTACTACTGTCATTCCTACGCATAACTGCATCCTATCTGAAATTTCTGGTAACAGAACTGTAAATAATACATAAATTGAATTTTGAAAAAAAAAAATTAGCCGAAAAAGAAGAGAAGTGCCCACTGATTAATTGTCACTATACTGCTTATATACATAACTTCAATAATTGGCATCACAGTATATTACAACACTATCTATTAATGTAAATAAGTACTAGTAATATCATAGTTACAACACTGTAAATGTCAATGAAATTTGTAAAACACATATTAATTCTATTATACAAAAATACACAAGAGCAACTGGTGACACACAAAAAAAAATATATACATATACATCTGTAAGACACAAATTATGGTATCACAGACCATGTTAGAGAATTACGCACACAATTGTAACAATTTTATATGAGAACACATGTTTGTTTTCGAACACAGTCTAATGATTCGGGATATTATGTAGATTTTACAAATGCACGTACAAGTAATGTGCATGGGAAAGAGTATCTCTGCCTCTGTGCTACTTATAGCAAAAAGCAGTTTCGGGCCTTTTGGGCACTACAGGGAAAACATTCCACAAAATAAAATAAAAAACAGGGGTGGTGACATATATCACCAGGAAGGAAAACACACATTCCACAAAAATAGGAAGTAGAATAAATAAAATAGTTAATTTTAGCACTTTTAGCCACACACAACAACATACAGGCATGTACATGAGACAGTATGTACTAGAAAAAGAAAAAGGGCCCACACTCCTTAAAGTTTAAGCTCAAATAAAACCACAAACTGTATAGTAAATAATAAATCTATCTAGTTAAAATGTAGAAATTAAAGTAAACACATACTTAAAAAGTTATATAAAAACACTGATGCATTAAAAAAAACTGAACTAAACAGATCTACCTCGGCAAAAGGGCATACAAAACACAACATCCTAAAAAAATTTTAAAGTAACAAAAATTACATTCGTTTCTTTTTTTTTTTTTTTTTTTGCAAAAATATACCCAAAATCTACGAAAACGGGGTGCGGACGGGTATATACCACATAATCTACCATAAAACAGACAAAAACCTTAAGTATAGGCATAAAAAGGGTTAAAAATGCCTACATGAGAGTATCAACACACAACCAAAACAAACCTTTAATACGCTAGAAAAACTAAGTTCCGTTTTAAAAATGTCAAAAAAAAATAATTAAATATACGTACACATTAACTAAACTATAAATAAATACAAATAAACAAGGTAAAATTGAATAAAAATGCTTGAATAACGAAAAAAGGTAGTTAGTATTTATAACTCGGACGGTCTCTTCTATCCCGTAGCGAATAGTCGGTTCTAGAAATCGATATTGAACGACTACTTCTATTCGATTTAGCAGCTGGACGAATCGATGAACGAGACCTGCGCGAATCGCTGTGCTCAGCAGTTGAACTGCTTTCTGCCGTGGCTGAATTTTTACCTACGCGCATTTCACTGCCTTCTGCCGTTGCTAAATTTTTATTTACGCACATCTCGTTATTCTCTGCCGCTGCAATCTCCGGAGAAATGGGAGGTGGGGGAGAGGGATTTATGATTTCAGTCGCGTCGCTGTCTGTTTCCTCCACTTCCGGCGCTACCGGAGTTTCGTTATTGTTGACGTTCACTACTGCTGGTGCGCGGTTACTATCATATGGTGCCCAGGGAATGAATCGGTTACGCTTACACCTGCGTACAGGAGGAGAATCGCGCGGTTGGTGTGGTGAATCGATGGTCACGTTTTCAGTCGATCCCAGGCCAATTGTTTGTTTTGGTTTACTGGACCAGATGGGGAGTCTGTCTTTGAAAGAAGACAACCTGTCAACATGGACAACCTGACAATTTTTGGGATTAGCAACTAGCGCTATTTTAAAATTAACCTCATTTAGCTTCTCAATTATAGTAAAAGGACCATTATTTTGCTTGCTTAATTTTTTTGTATTACCAGGGGCGACTGTGGGTGTAAATAACCACACAAGGTCTCCTATTTTAAAATTTTTATCAACAGCTGTCTTTTCACGGTATTTTTCCTGCTGCTCAGAAACTTTAATTAAATTACTATGTACTTCAGTGTATACTTTTTGAAGAGCTGGGATTAAGAGTTCGCAAAAAGAGGGTGCATCATTATAATTAAAAGAAGGTGGTTGAGAAAAGAGATTATATGGTAGATTCATATTTCTGCCATACATAACTGCAGCTGGGCTAAGTTTAGTTGAAGAGTGGACAGCTGAACGCATAGCTAGTAGTGCAAATTTGAGTTTAGTGTCCCAGTCAGATTGATTTTGGTTGACTATGTGACAAAGTGCATTTTTAAGAGTACGATTCTGTCTCTCCACTTGCGAGTTGCCAGCCGGGTGATAAGATGAGGTCTTAATATGATTAATACCAAACATTTTATATACGTGCTCTATCGCATCTGAAATTAGATTCTTCGCGTTGTCCGTCGTAATAAAACAGGGCGCACCGTAGCGTGATATGAAATCAGCTAAAGTGTCCGCAATGACATCTGAAGTGGTTGAACTAACCGCATATGCTTCTGGCCACTTAGTAAATGAATCTATATATGCGACAATATACTTATTTCCCAAAAAAGTTTGCGGTAAGGGTCCAATGAGATCCAAATGAACCTTGTTCATGGGAAACTGGGGTGTCGGCATACGTTGCAGAGGGGCGAGCTGGTTCGCTCTATAAGCTCTCTTCTGCTGGCAACTAATACATGACTCCACTAGATGCTTGACATCTGACGACATTCCTGGCCAATAGAAGTGCTCACGAATGCGATCAATGGTCTTTTGAAAGGCTTGATGACAAGCCGCTAGGGACTCATGTGTTAGTGCAAAAACTTGAGTAACCAATTCTTTTGGCACGACTAACTTTACAGGTTTATTCAAAATAGCTGACTCCCTTGTATCCTCACAAACTAAAATGTCATCTCTAAAAAAAAATTTCATGTATTTAGGAGCAATTTCTACACCTTGGTCTAGTTTTCTTGCAATCTCGCAGCATTTCTTGTCTGATTTTTGTAATTCACCAATTTTTTCAAGTAGATTAGAATGAGGCATAAAAGTAACTTCCTTTTCGACTTGTATACAAAAATTACAATTAACAGTATCATTGAAGTTATCATTGTTGACATACCTCGAAAGGAAATCTGCGACACTGTTACACTTACCTTTAACAAACTTGATTGTAAAATTAAAGTCTGAGAGAGTGCAGATCCATTTAGCCATGCGAGATGTAGGGTCGTGAATTTTTAACATAAATGTTAGAGGCGCATGGTCTGTATAGATGAAAAAATGGGTATTAGCAATGTAACATTTGAAGTGGGCAGTAGCCCAAACTAAAGCTAGTAATTCCCTTTCAGTGGTGGAGTAGCGGGTCTCAGCATCTTTCAATTTTCTGCTGGCAAAGGCAACAGGATGGAGCATGTTATTTTCATCTAATTGTGATAACACTGCCCCTAATGCTTCGCCACTGGCATCAGTATATAAATGGAATTCTTTCTCAAAATCAGGGAGTGCAAGACATGGTTTTGAAATAAGAGCCATTTTAAGGTCTTCAAATTCTTTCTGTGCATCTTCATTCCACGAAAATTTTCCTGTCTCTTTCGTTAAGTTGATTAGATTTTTAGCTCTCTTAGTAAAATCTGGTATAAATCTCCTATAGAAAGATAGAGTTCCAATAAATGACCTAACAGCCTTTCGGGTAGTTGGAGGTTTAAAATTTTCTATTACGGCAATATTTTTATTGATAGGTGATACTTGGCCACTACAAATCTCAAAACCTAGATATTGTATTTTATTCGAAAGGAAAGTGCATTTACTGGGCTTAAGTTTAAGTTTATGCAGTCTTAACCTTTCAAAGACCATGCTAAGCTTCTCAAAATGAGAATTAACATCACTGGAGGCAATTACAATGTCGTCGATATAAACAAGAATTCCAAGATTGCCTAAATCACCGAAAATAGCATTCATAAGTCTTTGGAAACTGTTACCTGAATTTGAGAGCCCAAAACAGTTACGGGTCCACTCAAAAAGTCCTTTGTGGGTGATTATAGCAGTTTTATGCCTATCCTCTGGGTGAATAACCTGTTGAAAAAACCCACTAGTTAAATCTAGCGTTGAAAAAAATTTAGCCCCACTTAAAGCATCAACAGAGTCGGTAATGTTAGGTATTGGGTAAGCATCTTTAACAAGATTTTTATTTAATCTTCTGTAGTCAACAGCAAGTCGATAGGAACCGTCTGATTTCCGAACCAGAATAACCGGAGAAGCAAATTCAGACATGGAAGGGGAAATTATGTCCGCCTGTAACAAAGTATTAAGTTGGTCTTCCATTTCTTGACGTAATTTGTAGGGGACTCTATAAGCTTTGCCTTTAACTGGTTTATTTGAAGTTAAGTTAATTTCATGCGGGATTGTATCACAGCCGGGTAAATCTAAGACCGATGCTGCAAATACATCTTTGTTTTTGTCTAGAAAATTTTGCATTTTAAGTTTTAATGGGGGTTCTAAATGATCTAAATTAATTTCAGAGCTCCAAGTGAGATCAGCGTGATCAAAGTCACCAATTGGAGGGGCCAAATTTATATTATAGGTTAATTTATTATCAGTTACGGGTATATTTGACTGGTCTACACATTTTTGAATTTTGGCAACAAAGGTTCCTTTATTTAAATGAATACTATTGTCTGAAAAATTTGCAAATGAGATATATAGGCCATGTTCTTTAGTGCAAATGGCTCTGGAGGTAAGGAGACCTTGATTTAAATTTTTCGCCAAAGGTTCTAACATAACAATATCATTTTCCTTAATAAAATTTTCCTTATAACTTTTAACCTGGGCTAACATTTTTGACTGCGGGGGAATTGAAATTTTGCTACATAACACAGCGAAACTTATATTTTTATTTTTATTGGTTTTATCACTACTGCTATCTTCATTGCTCTCCTCCTCGACTTCAGGTACCTTATCCTCTATACTTACCAAATCTTCACTTTCATCAATATTACAAATTTCAGTAGTCTCTTCAGCTAAATTACCCTGAGTTACCTGACTCGCTGCTGAAAGAATGTTGTCGACACTTTGAATACTTGAAAAATTTTCAGTGTTATTACCCTCAGAGCTACCGCCTGATGTTGTTTGCATGCAAAAGTTCTGCGCAACACTTTCAACTTCCTTATCTGACTCAGTTTGAATGACTATCTCAACATCTTTTCCCATATTACTCAACTGCGGGTCCTGAACTACCATATTTTCACTACTATGATTCCCATTTTCAATATTAACTGAGTCATGAACTTTCTCACATGCACAATTTTCAGGAGGGCTATTGGCATTACTACTTTTTGAATTCTCCCCTACTTTGTTGACACATTTTATATTTACAGAATTATTTTTAACACAATCATTATTTATACAATTATTATTAGAAATTACACTATATACAGAGTTAGAAATATTTACAGAATTAGTAGCAAGACAAGTATTACACCCTGAAGTATTACTTGGGGTTTCTACGCTTTGTTTACATTGGCCTGAAACTGGCACTTTAAGAGCGACAGCATTTGTATCACAATTTATACTTGCCCGGTACTCTTTCAAAAATGGCATTCCCAAAATCATATTAAATTCCTCTGCTAATTTACCTTCCACTACATAGAATTCAGCTTGACATTGAACATTATCAAAAACAAATTTTAAAAATACTTTCTTATTTAGGTGAACTTTCTCACCGGTGACAGTCATAATGGGGATATTGCAATTCTCCATTTCAAAATTCTCTAAACAGTTACAATCAGTACCACTCAGGAGATTAATTGCAGAACCCGTGTCACATAATGCATTTAGGCAAACTTTATTTATGTAAATTCTTGCAGTTGGTAATGTATATGATTGGGGCTGAAACATACTATACACAGTTGGGGGTTCCAGGGGCCTGTTGGGGATCGACTTGACCACAACTGATCCGGCCACTAATAGTTTAAAGCCTCACTTTCATTGTTAGCTACTGGGGTGTTATTTACCGCCTGCTCTTCATTTCTGTTCGCAGCTGTGCTCCTATTGTTTTGGTAATAACCACCTCTTCTTCCCCTATATCCGCCTCGCTGATTGTGGTTCCCTCTAGGATTTTCACCTCTGTTTCTATAATTTTGCCCACGGCTCCTGAAATTTTGACCACCTCCCCTTCTAAAATTATAGTCGACAAAATTTAGTGGACAATCTCTGGCATAGTGGCCTTGTACGGAGCACCTATAGCAGGTTACGGGTCTTACCTCTTGGTTTTTCTCCTGTACATCCCTAGCCCTAAGATCAACTAAACTGTCTATCTTAGCTGCTAAAACATCAATTTGAGATTTTAGTTGGTCTATCTCCTTCTTTTGTGAGCTATCTTGCTGAAAAACTGCAGCACAGGGTAGGTTTTGGGTCAAATTAGGGTTGAGAATTTCCTCGCGGTGGTTGTAGAAAGGGTTAATGCTCCTATAAGCCTTTTCCTCAAGAAGCGCAATTTTGAGGACCTCTTCTGGGGATTGTGGATTTCTCGCAATTACCCCCTTTCGCACTTCTGGTGTAAGATTGCTCAACAGCATGGAGTGTAGTAGAGCCGTTCGGCTTTTATCGACTACTTCACCCTGGATACCTTCAATTACAAGGGCTCTTAATGACATATCATATGCCTTGTCATAAAACTCCTGAACACTCATATTGGGTCGCTGTTTAAAATTTAAAAAATGACTGAGGGCAACATCTGGTGTGGCCTGTGAAGTATAACTCTCTTTTAAGATTTTTAATAGCTCATCAGATGTTTTTGCTTTGTGAATTTTTATTCGCCTAGAAGCAGCTCCTGATAATCTAGCTAACAAAACGAATTTTTTCTCCTCCTCATTCCAGTCGAATAATTTGGCAAAACTCTCAAATTTCTCAGAAAAATCTGAGAAGCAGACTGAGCTGGCCTCTCCATTGAATGGGGGAATGTTTGACAAATTATCCACTAAAGCATTTTTTCGCTGAATAGTGGCAATTGCTTCCGAGTGCTTATCAGCCATAGTTAGAGTTAGAAAATGACAAACAAACCAAAAAGAAAATGAAAAAAGGGGGGGGGACAACTTAAAAATGAGAAAAAGAGAGGGGAAAGGAAAACCTTATAAATACATAAAACTTAAGTACAGGACTATGCTTTTTGTAAATAAGAAAAGGTTATGCTCACAAGGCATAATTTTGACTGGGAATTGTAGCTTACTAGCACAGAGAGAGAGCCTAGACCTCTTTTTACACTTGAACATATAAATAAAATTTTAATTGCAAAAACACCCAGTTGCTCTTTGATACATAAATACATACAAGTAAAAAAAAATCAATAACCCAGAGACCGAATTGTTACGGCTCCATTTGTTGTGGAGTTTTGGATTTCTTTCTAAAACACAACTTACTTAAACTTAAAAAGCTCATTTATTACTCAATCTTCACTTGACAAATAAATATTTAGAAAAAAATAAGTATACCCTGATTAGCTCCACTGAAATCTGTTGCCATGGAAAAGGTAGCAAATTATATTAAACTAATCAAAATATCAAAACTTAAGAATCCGAATAGGTTAATACAACAATGATAATTTTGAACTCATCATTTTAAGACAATATTAAATGTAGTAGGGGGCAACAGATTTCTAAATCAAGTAGCATACTGGATTGCATAAAGAACACCCAACTCCACTCCAACCCGATCAAGCTCAAATCTCCATACACATTAAATTAACAAAAGTGTAATCATCATATAATTTGGAAAAATGCAGGCAACCTGAAATTCCTCCAATATGAGGACCAAAAGAGGAAAGAGTTAAATCCGTTAATAGAATAGGGATATGATGATGTACTAAAATTTTAGAACAACCATAGAGATTCTGAACAAGATCCGATCGGTTAACCAAGAATCGTATAGTGGTGTATAATGACTGGATATTTTTTTTTTTTTTTTTTTTTTTTTTTTACTTTTTAAAATAAAACAATTTTGGTGTATATTTTAGAAAAACAATGTTTCTGAAAGAGGAGAGTTAAAGCTTAATTTAACATTTTATGAAATTAAATTTAATATTACTGTTTCACTTATTAATCTATCCATCCTTAAATCAAGATCAAAAATACGATTGTATAACATTGAGTGAACTTCAATTTATGTTCATTAAAACAGTCAGTTATGAATTTAAACTTAAGAAATTTTAAAGTCCTAATTTAATAAAGTTGAATTTTCTCTCCCTTTTTTTTTTTTTTTTTTATCAATCACAGAAAGGTTAGGCCATTCTTATAGGTCTACTGTGAATATAAAAAATTAATTATTTAGAGATTTATACAAAGAAAAACATACCAACTTAGATAATAAACAAAAAAAAAACACAATTTATTTGAACATTTAAAATAATGAAGCAACTAAGTTATCAAAAATAATCTTAATAAAACAATATAACAGCTGATCTTTTAAGTTGAAACCACTCACTGGTTACTTTTAAATTACACATCATATTTTTAAAATTACCATCATATTACCATTTAATGGTCGTTCAAACATACAAACATTATATATTAACCTACAGACTATTTCTGTTCATAATGTTTATTCTTATTGAAATTATCCAAAGATATTCATTTCACTTTTAAACTCTGGTATAGCAAACATATTTTTTTTTTTTTTTTTTTTTTTTTAAAGAGGTACAAATAAATAAAAAGAAAAACTATGCAAATAGTACTTACAACAGGTAGAGAGTTCTACAATTTTAGTCAATGGGCACTTAGGAGCATTTCCTCCTTTTTCAAAATCTGATGAAACACTTAAGCTGGAGTATTCAGGCTGGGGAAAAATTCAGACGTGGTTTCCAGCTAACATTCATCAATCCTCTCATCTCACTGCATCACTTGCCATCAACTACTAGGTCCATCATCTAATCCGGAGGGGAAAATCGTTCTACGGTCCAGAACTTCACCGTCGGAGTCAGTAATTTCACCTTCCTGAAGCATGTGTTTTATTCGAAGATAGCCATCACCGTAACTCAGAACACTACGACTTCTAACGACCGGTTTAGTTCAATATCTATGATCACTTCTGATGGTTAAGAAGTCATAATCTTGGAGCGCCACTACGCCAAAAAAAATATGCTACACATATCTTCTTCTTAATTTCTCGTTAACAGTTATAGATCCGCAATTCGAAAATGCCCTTATAGCCTCTTTTCATCATAACATCATGACTTAGGATGGTTAATGTAGGGCCATCAATGCCCCACTCTCAAAAAAAAAAAATCTTCCAGAAACCTGTCCGCCTTCAACAACTTCGCGATCCAGCCCACAGGCCAATCTTCGAGCCCCGTAATAAGTCGAATTTTTTTTTTTACGAGTCAAACGACAGGTCTCTTGGCCAAGCAACAAGTGTCGTAAACATTCATTCTCTCGCGCTGCTTGAAAAACGGGACCGATCCACTCTGCCAGGGGTACGGGAATGGAAACAAAAGGAAAAATGGACTCATCGTGAAGACTACAGCTTGCCGCTCCACTCTGCCGGCCGCTTCATGGGGGAAGGAAACCATGCATCACCCCCATGGCGTGTGCTGAAGGGGGTCCTGTTAGCCTCTGTTTACATGGGCGCCAGCTATCCGCCTGATAGCAGAGCCAATTGAAGCCTGACGTAAACTTACAAAGCCTAATTGCGTGTATAGTACACTCATAAGATAACGTAATTCTTATACAGGGCGGTCGGTCATTCTTATATCAAAGTCAGACTAGATGACTCCAAATTTTCCACCTGTGCAGTCTACTGACAAAACATCCCTCCCTTGCTGTCTGCTTTTCGTATTTGAAAAACAGGAAGCTACGTTAGACTATAAACGTTGAAATTACTTTGCAAAAAGAAAAAGAAAGAAGAAAAAATAAAAACTGATTTTATTATAATTATTACAATTACTTTTATTTATTTAAATTTTTATTAGAAACAGAAAAAAAGAGTGCTTTTAAATAAATGTTGAGAAAGTGATTTAAATAATTAATGTAGATTAAAAAAAAAAAAAAATTTGTTGAAACCAACCGTAACATACTTATACTCATTAATGTTCAAATATATTTTTTTTATCTGAAAAATATTCTAGACTTCTTTTTGAAAAATTGGGGCAATCTGAACGAGAACCGCAACTGTCGAATCACAACTCGAAACCGATCTGAACCCGAAACAATTAAAGTCACTATGACCCGCAAAGAAACAAATAAGCGTTTACCCGACCTAACCCTAAGCCGATCCGTGGGTCGGGGTAAAATCAGGTTTACTTGACCCGATGCAAAACTCTAATCCACAGGTAAAATGTACCGAAAAATTCATATATAATGTCAAAATTAGATGTTCGTTTTAAAATTTTAAAGATGGTTACATTTTCAATAGCCTCTTCAGAGCCGAGATGCGCAAATGTAGACCTCTTTTTTTCTCTTCATACAAACTAAATTGATTTTTTTTACATTTTGACTTCACATCTATGTAGCTGAATGTTTTGTGTTAAAAAACAAAAACAAAAAATGGCAGCATCGATACTGATTTCCTCATAAAATAAATGTTATTTTCTTCTGAGTTTGCAAAATGCCTTCAAGACAATGTGACGAAGAAAGTAATTAATTTTCATATTTATTTGACTTTAATACTTAACAATAAACATTTTTGAGTATTTGTAGATCATTCACTTGCTTAAAGCCCTTAAATTTGTTTTTGTGGGAATTTAGGATATTGATAATTAAATTAATATTTTAGGGGGCTAGAAAATTTAGATCTATATTTGTAAACCTAAATTACAAAACCCTTAATGTATCAATTTCAGAAAAGGTCTTTTCTCTGTCATCTATGATGTCATTTTGTTTGTGCAAAAGCAATGAATGAATATTTGTAGCATTATTTTGCTTTAGGTCTCAAGAGAATATAAAGATGCTTCCCTAAGTTAATTTTTTTAACATACATTTACAGACGACATAATTCCTAGTCGAATGACTTTTTTCGTTTTATAGATAGTATAGAGAATTATTTTATTTTGACAGACAGTACAATTTAAAGTGGCTTCTGTAACACATGCAATTGCAGCACTATGCTTGGCTTTAATTCTACAGCAATTTCCATCTGTGATTAATAAACTTTGATAAATCCCCATAGTAAAATTTCATGATAATATCCAGAGTAATATCCAGAGATCTCGGAAGTCACGCGATTGGATCATCTCGTCCAATCTATCTCTTAATCTCGGAAATTCACAATTAAATCAATGCACCGTTTTTCTGCGGCATAATTGTCGGAAACAAATTAGATATGTGTAACATACTTAGCATGAATTTGAATATCAGCTAGATGCTCTTTGTATATCGGAATGTGCAGTGCATATATTGTTTAAAATAATTTATTGATAAAAAGAAACTTTAATATAAAATTCTAGATAATCTTTACTCCATTACAAAATTTCATAACTTCTAAAGTGTTTAAATATAGATCAGTGAAATTTAAGTCATAATGCAGGAAAAGTAATCTTTTTTTTCAGGTCCCATTGATTTGATGTAAATGAAAGAGGCATTGTATCGAATAAATTGAAAATGTACTCAATTTGTAAGAAAAACTGCGCATGTTATGGTTCTTCCACGTTTTTCTAGCATAACACTACTCCATTTTATTTTCTATCGGATTATGTTAAAGACATGACATACCAATCTCGGGTGCCACACATTAAAGGGTAGGATATATCTGCTGCTATTTCGTCCATCCCCCGAGGTTTATTATCCGTGCAACTAACAGTGCCCATGTTGAGATTTACACATGATTTAAGAAAAAAATCCTTACTTTGTTTTACTATGATTTAAATTTCACTTTTCTACCTTAACATTTTTTTATGAATTTTTGTAATGGGGATGAAGACTTTACAGACACTGTGTATTAAAGTTTCTTTTTATCAATAAGCTTAAGATAAAAGGTATAGAAGTTTGGAGGCTCAATGTAAAAAGTAATAACTTTAAATAAAATGTATTGTTGTTTGAACAATTATGAAATGGCATTTTAAAGTACACGAAGGCATTTTTAAGAATTCTTGGCGTATTTTACGAAAGAAAAAACATTCTTGGTTAACGAGTAATTAGTAATTTTCACAAAAAAATGTTGTAAGAAAATAAAATAAAACAAATCTCTTAATTTTGTTTCGCGTAGTTCTGTATTCGGTTATTTTGAAACATGCAGTGAAAATATTTATTGGTCATTTGGAATTAAATCCGTAACATTATTAAATAGAACATGGATAAACTGAGTAAACACAGGCGAGTTTCTCTTATGTAATTATCGATCAACAGAAAATACTGTTACATCACGTAATCGATCATGTAATGAGTCACAGCACATATTTTGTGTTTTTGACCACTAAGAATATATATAAAGAAATACACGGTAAGTGAAAATTTCAGAATTTTTTCTTCTCATCTACAAAAGCATTGGGATATGAAATCTCTTTACCTCATGTCAATGTCATGCTGTTCATACAAAAAAAAATCCATTAACATTTTTCTTTAATGCAAAATATATCTCAAAAGTAGAAGATTCGACTAGTGAGCAAGGACAAAAATTGCGCGAGTAAATACGGTAACTACGGAGTTAAAAATGATAATCCACAAGTCACACTTTTGTGGGATTACTACGAAATTTCATTTCACATCTCATGTTCTTCATACAAAAACATACGTTAGCCTTTTCTTTTCTGCAAAACGTCTTTCAGATGTAGGAGGAGGAAAATTCCTCGAATAAATACGACAACTACATATTTAAAATGATGATCAACGAGCCCCGTGAATGCGAGATTATCTCACCTCCCAGAAATCAGTGTTTTTTATATAATCAAATACCTATTCTGCCCATTTCCATAGCTCACACACATAATATCATCCCTTCCCAACCTCCTCTCCCCTCCCCCTCCAAATGAAATTCTGCCAAACGTTTCAGTGATTACTATACAATCTTCTTTCACCGTTTCATGTTCTTCATACAAAAAAAGCTAATATTTTTCCTTTCAGTGAAATGTCTTAGGTAGGTTGGTTTTTTGGAGTGCTACGGTCACATCTTTTGCACACGAGGGCTAAACAGACTGGTACCTCCGTTTTAAATGGAATCCACACCCTACAAACTTCCATGCCTGAGTCGGGATTCGAACCGGCACATTTTGTCTAGCTAGCGCCTTAACCACTAGACAAGCAGATAGATGAGAGTAGAAGAGACGAGAACTATTTGAGGATAAAAATTGCACGCGTAAAGGAAATAACCATTTTTTTAATAATACTTTTCATGCAATTATACAAAGTGTTCCGAAAAAGGCATAAACTTTAACACTACAAGAAATAATTTTTCTATAGGAAACTAGGATTGAAATCCAGTTATGTCCAAATGTGTTAATATTTTAATCTGCGAAAACTCGTCTCGCTCCAATCCTAATGAATACAAAATGAAAATTTTTGTTCATAACTTTAACAATAATGAAGATATTTTAACAAAATTTTCAACAGACTTACCTTTGAGAATTTTACTTTTTTTTTTTTTTTTTTGCCAGAAATGTTACTGGTAATGCTAGGCACATTTGCTGCCAATTATTTTCTCGGAACGTTCCTGAATTTTTTTTTTACAGTGTATACACATACTCAGTCACAATCAAATTGGTTCATAAATAAGATAGTTACAGCATGACATATATGAAATTTGTTTATGATCTATACTTTAAATACCTGTTATTTAATTCAATTCTATTCTTTCCGCGGCAGATGATTCTCCCGTAATTGATCGTTGGTGAGCTTTTTGTCTTTTTACTGTTAATAATTTTTATTATTATTGAAATAACAGTTCTTTTCAGACATTTTTTAAATTGTCAAATATTTACGTATGCCAAGTAGAATATTGTCTGCACACCAATTGGAATTCAAAATTTTCGCTTTTAGCTTTTCCTACAGATAACATTAAATACTAAGAATTTCGCTAATTTTCGTCGTCGAATATTATTTGCCAGTTTTTCCAATATTAAATACCTAAAACGATATATTAATTTGTGCAACCCACAATTGGTTTTATGTGTTTTTGGTAGCCATAAAGTTTTAGTTGAAGTAATCTAATACGAAAGTAAACATATAAATAAAGTATTTATGTAGTTGATATGTGAAAATTAAAATATACCTGATACTTTTGCGTGCAGCTAAAAATATATTATACCTAACCGTGGTAAATTTGCGTTCATTACGATATTATAATCTAAACTTGGTGATGGAAATTAGTGAAAACCGTATAATAAATATGTATAAAAAACTACTTAAGAAACCATAAATGTCACTTATTTATCAATATTCTTTTTTATTCAGCATGAAAATAATTATCCCCCCCCCCTTAAAACATTATTCAAACTTTTATACATAATTTACATTAAAACATAATTTTGTTTTTATATGTAAAAAACTTTAATATTTTAAGATTGTTGTGACAAATGTTTTAATACATCAAGCTTTATAAATTAACAAAACTTTTTTCTTAAAGCGGGAATATTTATTTATGAAATTCCCGATCATTTATCTGTCTTTTCTCAATAACAAGAAATTTTCTGGGACTTGTAGTTTGTATATATATTTTTTTTTACAGTATACCTTTGCTTTATGTGCGTTATAATTCCGATTATATCGTATTTGCTTGATTAATAACATTAAAGACGATTTATTTAGCTTATTATTATTTTTACACTAATATTATTAACCCATAATTCACACACACACACAAATTGAACTTTTATTGGAAACGCAAGCATGTAACATTTAAAAACAGCAAGATCATATTAAGGTAGAGGCTCAATAGCAGAAACATTGTGTGGATGAGAAGTTTCTTAACACTTGTTACTAATGGCGCTGTAATTGTCATCGCGTTACCATTACGCTCTATGACAGTGTTCTATTTTGTTAGTTAACTTATGGCGCTTCATGCCATAGCCAAAACGAACAAGTTGGAAATTGTACGTCAAACGTGACAAATGATAACTAGTTTTGTAATCATTCAGATTTTGGTGCAATAGCTATTGCACTCTTATGCAATTACAATACGCATTGTATTCATGCAATGACAATTTGCATGAATACAAAATTTATTTTATATGCAGATTTTCATATTATAGATATTAATTTTACTTTATGAAATTAAGTTTCAATGCACTTTTACAAACAATTAATTACAATTCTGTTACATTAAAATTATACTATGCGCAAATATCCAATACAAGACAATGTGAAAAAATTATCGAATGAAATGAATTATGTCGTCTGTTATTATGATATGATTAATTTCCGTAATAAAATAAGTATATTTTAAGTTGGCAACATTTTATCTTTTGTTGACATTTACTGAAAATTCCAGCTTTGAAAATTTCAGAACTAGAAATCCATATTTAGATTCTATTTTTTTCTATTTAATATCTATTTCTCCGGAAACATCTATCCAAAAAACTAACAGTAGATTATATGATTGCTATAAGTAAACAATTTTAGTACACAAATTCGGTTTTTAAATTCAGTAATACGGAAATAATATAACTCCATCTTAAATATGACGCAATCACCATGGCAACCTAGAACCAATACCTATCAAGGGATGTCATTAAATTAATTATGTACAATAGAATTTAATAGAATGAAGAAAACTTTTATTAATATATTTTTAACTTTTGATTCCATTTCATAAAATTTTAAATAACTCGACAAAATTCTGCAACAATTATATATATTAAATTTCAAACAATTCCGTTGGGTAGTTTTTGCGCTGTTATATGCGGACAGACGGACGGACCAGGCGACGACTATATGTGCACTGCAAAAAAAATTGGTGATTTTACAATATAATACTGGCATCCAATCTGCCAGTATTATACTGTAAAATCATTTTTTTTTTCATTGTGCTACGTATTTATATAATTACGAACGCACCTAAAAATGAGCAGTTGACGACATTTGCCCCGTATAAGGGAAAAGTACTAATTTATGTTTCTGCTTAGACTTGGAAAATAGACACCCACAACATGGAGTTAAAAAGTAAAATTCAAGATTTACTAAATTATGCTACAAATTAATAACCACATTTAAATAATTTAACATCAAAGTTTTCATTTCAAATTTCTAACAGTTTGAATTTTCTTGATAGTATATTCTGGAAACAATATAAAAATAATATCGATAACAATATAATATTTTGTCAGTATGTAGAATGATATAACATAAACATAAATATCTGATAAATGAAAAGATTTCATATTACCTCAGTTTAGCAACTGGATGAAATCCAAGAAATGATGGACAGTACTTCAGTACTTTATAGCAGATATCAATTAAAGTTTTAATGAACTAAATTTAATAGCTCAAAAGTTTAGCAAATTAATAATTTAAGTCAGAAAACGCACTCATTTTCTTTTGCACGCCCAGTATCCTACGCAGCAGCATTACCTATTTGATTTTGAGTGTTATTAGAATTGAAAGAGAGAACTGGATGCAAAACACTTTTGATCTATAAATACTATCAAGGTACTGGTCGTAGAGCAGAAATTCTTGTAGAATTTCTATCTTTGGAAATCTGTAGAAAATTCGAATAGAGGTGATTGCAGTTTATCAAATAAAATGATTCTTAAATGAATAGAATTGACGTCATACAGACTTCTAAATGTTTGCTGTCAAAGATAATTGAAGTAAACAACAATGTTGGTATGACTTGATTCCCTGTTGACACGTAATTTTGCATCTTTCAGGAAACAAACTTAGATAAAAATGAAATTTTTGTAGATAAAAGTACACCCACCGAAGATTTAAAGATAAAATATAAAATACCGACCCTTTCTTACAAAACAGTCTTAGATAATTTTATGAAATTCGCATTACTATAATGCGAACAAAAGTTGATAATTCTTAACTGAAAATAACGAAAATAATTACTTGAATTTCAAGTAAATATTTTCTTATTAATTTAATTTTTTTTTGTTTAACATTAAAAGATTATCCATATCATTTGAATTACACAACAGGACTTATTTAGAAAGCCTACAAGTATTTAAGTTAAAAGAGATATTTTAACACTTCTGAATGAATGAGAAATATTAAATCTCTTGTGTAGCATCTATGCATACAGTCAAACAGGAAAACATAAAAAAAGGGGGGGGGGAGACATTGCACACATTTTCATCACGAGTTATCGCAGAGAAAAATGAATATAGCCATTAAATTGGAAATTATATTTAAAAAAACCTTAGAAGGCCGTCTCCATGTTGAACTTTAAATTAAACAAACTTTAAATTTTTCAGCACTAACACCAAAATTTGATTCCATTACAATTTCAAGTTAAATTTTAACTTTAAATTTCTAATTTGAAGCAATTAAGTGAAGAAATTTAGGAATTATAAATATGTAAAGGTTATAATGTTAAATTAATGTATACTGTTTTAATTCATATCTCCTGCAATAATTATTTTTCTCTCCTTAAGTTTTCCTGGGGAGTTATTAAGTATCCAAAATATAACTATGTAATTTTCATGCAGTTTTAAAAAATTATGTGAATTATCAATTATTCAATTAATAATAAAAAATAATAAATCGTAACCAATAATTGTTTTTAGCAGAAATTGATTTCTAGAAGCTTTTAACATACGTAAACAAAATTTCAGTTCATTCTTTCAATTACTTTGTTCAGTTTTGCTTAAGAAACATTCAGAACAGCAGTTTAGGGGACTATATAATTTTTGAAAAAAATTCCATAAAAACTATTAATAAATGTTACAGTGGTCTCAATTATTTGTTAGAATATTCAAACAATTTATTTAGTTGGGTTTTTTTTGTTTTTGTTTTTTTTATTATTCAATTATTATTCAAAAGTATTTATAAAATTTGTACTGAACTTTAATGTAATGAATTTCATTTTATAGACGACCCCCAAATTAGCTAAATTTTTAAAATTGAATATCTCCCTCAACTACTCATGGAAACTTAATGAAAATTTCCATCTAGTGTAATTTAAGGATCTAGATTCATATTCTAGTATCAAAATTATATATATTCGTATTGAAAAGTCTAAAATTTATTCGTTTTTCAATATGGAAAAGGACGCCTATACTTATTTCTTAATATAAACTTAAAGAAGACATAATTCCCAATATAATAGCTGCTTTTGATTTCCTCTGCGATAATATAGCAAATAAAATGTATGATGTTTTTTCGTTTGTTGGGTTTTTATTTTTTTAAGCTTACTGTACTTTCTGCTCAAAATTTTATTAAACATAAAAAAATTTCATGACAAACAACTGTCACTGGAAGATTACAATTAAATTGATTTCGCCTGTAATTAATTCGTGCGAAACTGTATTATTTAATTTTTAAGAAAACATTTACATTCTAAAAAATACTTACAGTAATATCGTCTCTATACATCAAGAGATAAAACTGGGGAATTGTTTTAATACATGTCCAGTCGTGATTAAAATGTCATTGAAAGTATGTCTTCATGGACGGGGGAAGGGGGGGGGGGGGGGGTTCTTCCTAAGACAGAATTTATTCCAGTTTATATAAAAGAAAAACGATGAAATCCTGAAAGGTTTCTATATTTTACGCCAATCACAATTTTAGGATGCTAAGTAATTTTAAAGATTGCGATTTAATTTTAGAAATCGCCCAGCCAGTTTGTCTACTCTAAAGTTTCGTGTACGTTTTTTCTTCCACACATAATGTGAGTTAGGATTATCTTAACAGGTCAGGTACCATTTAAAATGTCGAAAAACCGATTAATTAAATACGATTCTTCAGAAACTTTTAAAAAAAAAAACATGCAAAAATTCACTTTAGAAGAGAAGTTATGGCTAAAACAGATTGAGCTCTTTTTATATGATCAAGGGGTAAGTTGATCTTTAAAGTCAATTTTCTCAAAATGTCGATTTTGGTCATTGCGCGCATGATTTCTGAAAAATGGTTGGCTAGAACTTCATGAAATTTTGAGTGAATGTATTAACCGTATAGATGCACAAAATGACCAATTATTATGTTACTCAAGTAAGAAGTTTAGAATTTACGACTACTTTTGTATAAAAAAAAAACCCTAGATATTTCGATTTTTAAAAAAAAATTCAGAGGACCACCACATTTTGTTTTATTTTTATTGTAGGCCATTTTGAGAATACGTTATATCTGTACTGACTAAAAAAAATTTGGCTGGTTTAAGCAATGCAAATGTGAAAAATCATTCGCGCAATGCATGCAAGAATAATTCTTTCGTAAAAAGTGCATTATAATTCAAAATAAACTAAAAACTGTATGTGTGGATACTTTTTTTGATAATTTTAATTGATAAAATAAACCTTTCTTAATATGTGTTTTAACGTTTATAATTAAAAGTCAATTAGTTATGCAGTGACTGCAATTCTTATAGAGGTCACTTTTTGATGTATTTTGCTAGTTCAAAGAGTACATTTTTAGAGTCATTTTTAAAAAAAATTACAGAGAAAACATTACAAATTCGCCCTTTTGCTCGGCGGTCAGGGGGTTAAAGCTGTTTTCAAATCCAAATTGGTTACTTTCTGACACATTTCTGATTTCATTTTTTTCGCAAACGCATGAAATTGGCAGGTGCTCTTTACTCAGAAACTTTGTAATCAAACAATTTTTTTTAATTTTTCGGTAAAGGGAGAAGATTTTTTTTTTAAATGCTGTCAAAGTGGGTGTTTTGAATAGAATTTTTGGATGCGACAGCGCGGTAAAGGGAAAAAACTGCCGTCATGAGACTCAAGATGCAATTCATTTATCGAGAAATGAAAAATATTACTCAATTAAAAATCACTTCAATAATCATGCCTGCAAGTCTCATCTCTTTATGTTTAAAAACGAGTCCGTAAATATGTTATAAAGTTTCGAGCAGCCTTAAACCTTTCGGACTTTGTGTTTATTCTAATAAAAATAATATATAATATTTAATTATATGCTACAGTGGTGGATAAAAAAAGATAATGATAAAATTTAAATTGCTAAATTAAATTACTGTAGGGTTTGATGTAGTTTATTCTATTTATACATGGGGAAATAAACTTTAAAAAATCTTTCATCTGTCAAAATTTTGGCAAAATATTACGCAATTTTATGTTCATATTTTTAATTACACTTTTACAGGGGAAAAAATGATAGGGAAAGTATAGAATTCAGCCAAAATAAAGCTAGTAATTAGTAAAATTGCAAGTACTTTAGATTTAGCAATTTAAATCCCCCCTCTACTTTTTTCCACCATTCTAAAACTTTTATTATCTTTCTGACTTGTTGTATATCAAGTGTTTCCAGGTGCTCCTACCAGGCTACAGTGGTGGATGAAAAAAGATAATGATAAAATTTAAATTGCTAAATTAAATTACTGTAGTGTTTGATGTAGTTTATTCTATTTATATATGGGGAAATAAATTTTAAAAATCTTTCCTCTGGCAAAATTTTGGAAAAATATTACGCAGTTTATGTTCATATTTTTAAATACACTTTTACTGGGAAAAAATGATAGGGAAAACATAGAATTCAGCCAAAATAAAGCTAGTGATTAGTAAAATTGCAAGTACTTTAAATTTAGCAATTTAAATCCCCCCCCCCTATTTTTTTCCATCATTCTAAAACTTTTATTATCTTTCTGACCTGTTGTATATCAAGTGTTTCCAAGAGCTCCTGCCATCTTTAGTTGTGAAACAGAAAAGCTTGTTTAATAAAACAGGAATTTAATACAGATCAACATTAAATACGTTCTCCGAAGTACTAGTATTCTTCAATTATTTTTTTTTTTTTTTTTTTTTTTTTTTTACACAGAAATAATTTTCGGTACTACTTCAATTTGCTCTGTTGCCACATTCATACAGATATACACGTATCTACGTGGTACGTGTACATCTGTATGAATGTGACAACAGATCAAATTGAATTAGAACCAAGATTTTTTTTCTGTGTAAAAATATTGGAGAAAACTATAGTACTTCATGACAACGAAGGTATAATACCCCTTTCTATACAACGGTCTTTAGTTATCATAAAATTACATGAAAACAAAAATGAAGTTGAATGATTTATATATCAGAATATCGGTGCAACCTAGTACTCTTGATAATCTGGCTAAGTTACAGACGGAATATATCAAATAGTATGAAACGCATCACGAAAACGGCAGGAAGGTCTAAATTATATAAAATCTTGGTTTTATCAAATACTGTTAAAAACACTGTCGAGCCTAGAGGAAAGCTAAGATTACATCAAAGAATGACTGTTAGAACGAATAGTTAATGTGATTGCATATAATCAACGCCAATTTTCTGTTTCATTTCTTAATAATTAACACTAGAACTACCGGAAATTTTACTCAAGTTTTTTCAAACTATTTCACACCAGAAATTTTATTTAAAACTACTTAACTTATTCATTTAACGTATTTCTGTGAGTTTTATATTTAATTTATTTTAGAAAGAAATTTCTGGTTCGAATCGGAATATATTCATTTGGTAACCGTCGAAATGACGGCTCATGGTAGTTCTAGTGTTAATTGCGCAGAGAGCCAACTTGGCCTGGGGATAAAAATTCCATGGCAAGTTCCTATAGTATATGTATTCACATAAAAGGGGACATTTTTTAGAAGGTATTAAGAATGTTTATTAAATTCGTTATTTTTAAATTAAATTGCTTTTTAATTAATTTATATGCTTATATTTTCTTATTTTTGAATCAATTTCACTTTTTAAATCAGATTAACTTTAGGATGAATTGTAATTTCTTTACAAAATACATTCTAATATTTAGGGATGGAATTTTGTTTAGTATCTGTCAGTTTCGACCATCTTTCTAGAGAAAATATGCCTTCAGGGAGGACTTCTGAAGGGAAAGTGACCGGAATTATCCTTCTCATCAAAGGAAAACTTAAAACTTTGCACAGTCACCCCGCCCATATCTGCGAGTATTGCCAGTCCAATACTTTTTTTAATTCAGATTCCTTGATTGCCAGCACTTTTTTCGTACTTCATTTAAGAAAATAAAATAATGCGCATTTGCGTAATTCTCAGAAAAGTGGCAATTTCGTGCCCCAAGCGTCTTGTGGGCGTATTTTTAAAATTACAAAAAGAAGGGGATTTAAACTATCAATATTAATCAGTTATACATATAAACTAATTATTTGCTTATTTAAATTGAAATATAATGTTAAAAATCTTTTTTTTGCGAACATCATTTCCTCAATATGTCCTCATTCACACATGTTGGAAAGAAACTGGTTTCTCTGCCATTAAGGCGTGTATGTTTATAACGATTTTTTATAAAATCCAATAAAAAATACTTACACAAATATTTAGCGACATAATTATATTACTATTTTTGCCAATGAAACAAATTAGGACACTTTTTATTGCTGTTCCTAATAATTTTCATCATTCCCTCACATTACTATAAATTTGTTCATACTTACTCAGTAAATGGCAGCACATGCATTATAAAGGTCTAAGATAGTCTGTATAGGAGTGAAGTAAATAAACCATCTTTTTTTTTAGTTCAACAAAATTCTTCAATTGCTAACACATGGCTTTCAAGTATTAGATCATATTAAGTATTTCTTATTTAATAAATACAAATAATAGGTGTTTCGGTTAATAATGTCAATTTTTCTAAGAGATGGCGTTACCATTACATTTTTAGTATAGACTGATGAAGTCTATGGCGTTTTGAAGGGTTAACATACGCCATCAAAAGCCAGTGCGTTATTAATTGCCATTGTTCAAAAAACATAGTTTTCATAGCTTTGAATATGTCGAATTTTGTACCAGAAAAAGAGGTTTTGCGGGGACCTTTTTTCATTTGAAGAAAATGGCTACTGAAAGCTATCGATTGTTGGTTGAAGCTTATGGTAAACATGCTCTAACCCAAACAATTTGTGAACGATGGTTTAAACGCTTTAAAAGTGATGATTTTGATAGAAAAGACAAGGAGTGTTCAGGACAGCCGAAAAAGTTTGAAGATGCAGATTTTCAAGCATTTTTGGATGAAGAACCAGGTCAAACAATTATTGGCGAACACTACAGATAACAACTGATAAAATTGAACCGTGCGTTGAAGGAAGAACGACCAGAATATTCCCAAAGATACAATAAAGTCATTTTTCAACGTGACAAGGTTCGGTTCCATGTTGCTAAATATGTAAAACACTATTTGGAAAGTTCGGACTTTCAGAATTCTTTCAATTCTTTCGAAGAAGTCAAAAATTGGGTGGATTCATGGATTTCTCCAAAAAATGAGTTGTTTTATCGACGCGGAATCCATCCTCTTGCCAAAATGATGAGAAAAGTCATAGCTAACGATGTACAATACTTTGATTATTAAGGTAATTTATTTTGTTATGGAAATAAACACTCAAATTTTGCGAAAAAAATGACATTATTAACCGAAACACCTATTAAAATTTCTTTTTCTGAATATGTATTATTAAAAATGTGTTTCAAAATATATTTAGCTATTGAAAATACACCTAAGCCTAATCATTTTTGTACAAAGTTGATTTTTACAAGTATTTCATCATTCCCTCACAATCATTTCAGTATAATTTTAATATATGACGCAATGATCTGAATCCACTTATTTTATACTAAACAATAAAATAAGACTAATAAAATGCAATAAAATGCATATTAAAAACTCATAAAATTTTTAAATAAAGTAAGGTTAATCTATTTTGGGGGATTTCATTTGAGCGCAGGGTTTTTTTTTTTTTTTTTTTTTTTTTTTTTTTTTTAATAGCCACTTTTCAGAGAATGGCCCATCTAATTATCTCGAATCTTAGGATAATCCTTTGAAACAATAAACACGAGTTTTCTATCAAAATTTTCAACGTAATTTTATCCGACCTAGCTGAATGGCAACTCGATGTGTTCCATTTGCATTGCAGACACCTTACGATTTTTCAGGGGAGCGGGTGGGGGATGTAATATTAATCTACATTTAGAAAAAAATAATTATATTAAATTTCTTATAATAAGTAGGATATCATATTTACAGTAGTAGGTTAAATGATACTTATATTTTGAAAATTACCTGATTCTGATGCAATTATAACAAAACATTGCAGTATTCTCAATGAAAAGGCACACTTTCAATTGAGGCGTTGGTGATATAAAGTTAGAACTCGATAAAGGTTGACTTTATTTTTATTTTTTAAGCATAACATGGAAGTCTCGTAATAACTGGTGAAATTTCTTATAAGAGTCCAGTTCAAACTGAAAATTGAACTCATACTTAATATCTGATATGACAGAAATTGACGGTAATGATAGATGTGTATATTTAAACTGCTGATTCTCGAAACTTGCGTTTTGCGAGTTCGTCCCTAATATCCGCAATGCCTCAATTCACTGACGTCAATTTCACGGGTGAAAGCATTTCATCCTTTGAAGATTTAGTTCCTAATTTTGGAGCTAATGAATTGAAAAATCTCTAAAAATGACGTTATTTTGGTTTTTTCTTTGAGGCAATTATGGAAAAAATGATTTAGTCTTATGAATTAAAATTCGTATAATATTAATAAAATTCGTATATTTTTAATTGTTATCTTTCCAGTCTTTATTATTTTTTATGCTTGGTACTTGACAACAGTCTTAAACACCATCTATTCAAATTAAAAATATATTTTCTTTTCAATTTTAATGAGAAATGGCGTCCATAATGATATAATAATCCTCATTATTTCCCTTTTTCTCCTATTTTTTTACAACAATGGAATAACTCAACTGTCGTTGTTTGCTTCAAAAAATTCATGATTTTTTGTATATTTAAAATTTAGGAAATTAATTAAAATTCCGAAATCTCAAAAACTAGTTCTAACATCTTCGGTTCTAAGAAAAGAATTGGTGTTTGCTGTAGCGTTCTAGCTGATAATGTTTTATTTTATCAGAGAAGTACATCTAAAATACTTACATTTATTCAGAGTTTAACATCTAAGATATATTAAACTGATATACATTAAATAAAATATTCAAAGAATTCAAATTTTTGAAAAAAAAATTAACAACATAAAACAATTAAAACAATGTTTGAACAAAAATGTGTTATTTATTATTCTTTAAAAAGAGAACGAAAAATGTTTAAAAAAGGCAGATCCAAAAGAGTTAAAACTCCGTCACTCACGTAAATGACCCATGTACCAACTTCTCGTGACCCAACAAACCCTAAATTTGGCGGCCAAAATACAAATACAGATAAAATAACAAAAAGCCGCCAGGAAAGTGCACTTTTCCAAATACAGGTTTTTTTAATTACCAAATTTAGTGCATTTATCCTTAAATGTACATTTTAAAAAAAGTGGTCGAAAGGAGAACTTAATTTAAGACGCTTGTAACCTTTCGAAAATGTTTTATTAAGGGTATTTCTCAGTAAGATCTTAAATTCAAATCGATAATGTTAAACCTAAGGGCGTAGAATGCTTTCGTATTTTTAAAGTATCTCCGCAAGAAATTAATATTTTTAATTTCTTTTTTCTGAGTTCTCTTCTAAAATAATGTCCTTTTCGTTTTTAGTTAACACAGTATTTTAGAAATATATGCTTAATTTAATATTTTATGTGTTAAAATCGACGAGCTGTGAGTAAGATTTTAACACTTAAGTATATATTTCGGAAATAATTTCACAACTAATAAAAAAGAGAGAGAAAGACAGAGAGATTCTTTAAGAAGAGCGCACAGAAAAAAAAAAGAAATTAAAAATATTAATTTCCTGAGCAGATATTTTAAAAATACGAATGTATTTCATGGCCATAGCGACGGGAATTTGAGATCACAGTAACCAATACCTTAACAAACTTTTTTATAGGGAGAATTTCTCAATTTACTGAATGTTGCGAAAAAAAGGAATGTAACATGAAAAACTATATGAAGCAGTCTACGACTATTTTTTTGCGGTTCGCATTTAATTCTACGTCTGCTCATGTAAAGAACAAAATGGTCTATTGTTAAGTGATTCACTGAAAACAGAATTTGTAAGCAATATGGATTATGTTAACACAATACACAGAATTCTTGGCTTAAATATAATTCAGTTGAAGAAAGGTAACATCTTTCTAGAAAATGGTTCCCTTACTGTATGACTTAATAAAACATTCGCACTATAACATACGTATATTTTCATTCTTAATTTAACAGGCAATTTCTCGTATGAGCTAATCTTAACCCAGTCATAAAAATAATCACCATATGAGATTGAAGAAACTCTTAAATGAGAACTATTAATGAATATACGAGTATATATATAGTTTTCCGTCAGCTATTTCTTTCGTAAACTACCACGCGTATAAATAACAGAGACAGCTTTTCTAATTTGTTATTAAATATACAGTAGATTGTGTGATTAATAAAGTGAGGAAATAAAGTTTTGTTTTAAATGATACTAGGTCATCCAACCCGGGCTTCCCGGGATAGAGAATAAATGTGGAAACCATTTTTTTTTTTTTTTACTGAAAACTCTAATAGATTTTTTTACATTTAATAATTTTTCTTAGATTGTACCCTAACAACGCCAAAGAGCATTTTTATGTGAAATATGTCAATTATATATTCAAATAAAATGTTGAAATTTATTAAAAGAGATAATTTCGCATTGCCCTCGTGCCAGAAGTTAATAGCCGAAGATTATGCTAAAAATTTCGTTATCTACAACAGTTTTTTTTTTTATTCTGATAATTTCAGCAGTTAATAATTGCTTAGTGAAGTTTTCATTTCGTTATTCAATATCAGCTGGAAACAAATGCTGAACTTTTTATAATGTTTAAAATACAAACGAATTAATATTTTATAATCGTCTGCATTCAATATAGATTTTTTTTAAATCCTCCTTGAAATTTAATTTAAATGTCATAAAAATGAGTAAATTACGATACAGTTTTCAAACAAATTGCATTTGAAAGTAGATTTTTTTCCTATATAACGGTACAAAAATTTAAAATGTGCGATGTTTAGAAATTATAAAATTGCAGTAGCAAAAATCGCAAAACGAAATTTCATGGTCAACTGTTACCATTCGCAAAATGACGTCAGCGTTACGCAACGGACACGTTTGTCCTTTATAATATAGATAGATTGTCGCGCGTACATTTTTGATTAACCCCTTAAGTGCTGTTTTTGTTTGCCACTATAAACTAAAAATAAGACAGTACACCACTTTTTCCGTACTAAAATATTTGCCTTATATAATCGAAAAATGTCTGCCAATAAATAAATCGAATATTGCAATTAAAAATTGGTGGTATATAGTAACGAAACAAGCAAACTCTTCTTGCCCGAACTGAGTTCGGGCAAAACAGTTAAGTGGTTAAACTTTGAAGTTTATAGCTCAAAATTTTCACTTGGAAGAGTTTTTGTTGTTTTGCCTGTTTATTTTATTTGATGTTAAGTACACTAGAATGAAGTAGTTTTGATAATTTTTCATGCAGTAAAATATAGTAATTGCCAATGCGAATTTTATTGCTAAGTTAACAAATTTATAAAAACTTGATACTTGTGTCATTCTCCTATCATTAAAAATCCCGGCGTGTTGATTTTGTTTGATACATTTCAGTGTCACGTATTAAAGTTAAGACATCCTAAGGCATAAAATGTTATATATATATATATATATATATATATTTGTAGTAGTAGTAGTAGTATTTTGTCTAAAACAACATGCTTCTTGTTATGACGATCACATGCATGACGTTATTGTTAGAACGACATTTTAATTTGGCAAATTTTCTATTAAGACTTTTCTACAAAATTTAGACAACATCAACAACAGGGCTACCGTGATTCATTTTTTGAATACCAGTATTTAAAAATATATATCATGGTAGGTTTTTACAACATTTGGAATAAAAAAGACTTTCATGGTACATTTCTACAAAATTTGCAAGAGAAATCTAAAAATATTTTTTTTTTCTTGAAAAAATTGGTATTGCAAAGGAGGACTGAGTGGGAGTCTTGCAACAATCACACGCGCAAATTATCTTAAAATCAGATTTTTTTTTTTTTTAAATACAGTTGCAATTGATATGTTCAGCAACTAATATAATTCGAATGCCATCTACACTGCAAAAAAAGGACTAATGATTATTAATCTGAAAATATAATATAACACAAACAAAAAATATAATATAAAACAAACAAAAAATATAAAATAACCTCTTCCGAGTGACCCATGATTCTGAAAAGCGTTCTTTATCATTAGGAACCTCAGAAACTAATATATTCTCGCTATTTAAAGAATCATTTATAAAAACAATGTTTCCTTTGCTGTCACTGATTTTCAGAAACGTTTCCGAGTAGTTTATATAGTATATAAATTAATCAGTTTTCTCAAACCGGAATATCGGATTTTATGATACTATTTATTCTCAAGTAAACATTCTCAGATGCGTAATTTAATTTATACATGCAAGAGTTACACAAAAATATTATTTTAATGTTACTACTGTTAGTTTATTATGTTTGTCTGTAAAACATATTTGCTGAACATGAAAATATTTAATTTAGAATTGATAGCATCCGAAAAATCCATATTTCGGATTGAGAAAACGAATTAATATACTATAAAAACTACTCGGGACATTTCCGAAAATCAGTGACAGCAAAAGAATCTTTGTTTTAGTAATGCTTCTTTAAATCTCAAAAATATATTGGTGTCTGAGGTTTCTAAAGATGCAGAGCACTTTTTGGAATCGTTAATAATTGTATGTTATTGTATATTTCCGTTCGTGTCTGTATTATATTTTCCTGCATTAACGAACATTTGTATTTTTTTACGGTGTAACATTTATCTAGTAAAATAAAATAATTCTGTCTAATAAAAATATAATATTAAGTAAAATAATTAAATACTCCCAAAAACAAGTCGAATCATACCCGCCATAATAATTATGACTCTTCTAAAATAATTCGAATGCCATTTAGCGTTTGTCTACAAAAATAATACATCTAAGGGTAAAGTAAAATAATTTTCTGTAATAAAATAATTAAGCATTCTACAAAAATAAGTAAAATCTTACCTGCCATAGTGTTTATGATTATTCATTTTTTAATCCAAAATTTGTTTAATTCGTTGACAGCTAGCTTTATCACAAATATAAAGGAAATTGACAATGGAGTTCTCAAATAACAATTTTACTATTTTTCCTTCGACTCTTTTGATAAGTTGAATATTTATACGGAAAACTATATTACGTTTTTGCCCTTCCAGAACAGTTAGGTTTCACATACTCCAGAGAGAATAACAGTTGCATTATCTTTTGCTTTGCGAAAGAATTTTCATTACATCACTCATTGCTCATCTTCGAGCTAAGAATTGCAGACTAAAGGAAATATCATTTACAAGTGCTTAGAAGAACTATTACACTCATTACACCTCAATTTCACAATCTATCTCTTAACACATCTGAATATTTCAGATGACATTATCAAGCCCAGTTCAGATTAACTAACTCACTAGTAGAAAATGTGTACCTGATCAAACGTATTTATCTCATTATCCAAATTCTGTAATTTGCATTCTATGAGTGACCTGAGGTGACTAAAATGACTAGATGTAGAAACAAAAGTAATGATCGTTGTTTAAATCTTTGGAAGTTCTTATCACAATACATAGTAGTACATAGGCCAAGTTTACACACATTGGTAGTAAGCCCGCCACTGTTTATACGAACTTAATTCGAACCCTTATATATTTTTGAGATTAAGTCACAACTCGAACGCAGTGATAAATTCATAGACTGGCCAGAAGGTATTACTTCCCCTCTCCGAAACACAAAAATATCCCACGTGAAAATACCACAAATGTGAAAAATTGTGACTAAAATGTGAAAATTTGATGAACTTGTAATTTGTTCAGCAGGTGTACCCGGGATACCTCCTTCCTCCAGAGCACCCCCTACCCCCCCCCCCCCCCCCACACACACACACACGCCCCGAAAATTTGAGATTTTGTCTTTGTTAATGGTTCAAAAATGCATGTCCCCAGAACTCATGAGTGCTTACCCTTCCTTTTCCGGAGCTTCAAAAATCCCTCCCGAAAAAAATTCTGAATTCAGCACTACTAGAAGCACAAATACACCCCAAGTTACCAAAAAAAAGAAAGAAAAGAAAAGAAAAGGTTAAAAAAATAATCATGAAATCTTAGTTGTCTAACAGTATGCAGTAGAACCCGAATAATACGAGCCCGGTTAAATCGAAGCATCGTATTAAATCAAACTTTTCTTTTAATTTCCCTACAAATCACAACATGTTGTAAGAAACCTGTCATAACGATCTTCGAGTATTACGAATAATTTTCACGATCTCTTCAGCTTCGTTATAAACGGCTTTCACTGTACAAAAGTTTTTTTTTTTTCAACTTTATAAATCAAATTTTCACATTTCTTGGAACAAATGACCGAAGAAAATTTGATTTATAAGCATTCAATAATGAATGTTAAAAAATCTGCGATTTTAAAAGATTTTATAAAAAGTATTTAAAAAATAGTAGGTTTTCACTCATAAACATGATGAAAAAAGAACTAATCTAAGTTCTTTGGTGTGTTAATAAATAAGTATACAGGGTGCAATATGTTATCTACCGCCGACCTTTAATTTCTCAACCGTTGGTCGTAGACATACAGTTCCAATTACAAAAACGTTTTAAATGAAGTAAATATTCATGTTGTGGTATCGTTTAAAGTAAAAAATCAATTTTATAAAAATTACGAAATCTAACTTTTTATACGGTCTACCAATCCCTATAGTTATATTTAGTAAAAGTTTACAGATATCATAACAGATATAACACAAAAACTTTGGCCTCTGTACTACAAAAATTGACACAGTTATTAAATTTCAAAGTTTGAGATTTTTTCATATGATTTTGTCTTTCATTGAGGGATCAGTTAAAAAATGAATTAAAGTAATTCGAGATCGAAATCAGTGTGCAATGTCCTTTTTATGGCGAAACCACCTTTAGCCGGTATCGCCAAATCTGGATATCACCGAAGAGGGTTATTTAATCTAAAAATTTGAGCTGACTTTTAGGGGTCGTATACAAAACGAAGAATGAAATATAGAAATTAAACAGAAAAATAAATATCAATTTATTTATCATATCAGAAAACGGTCTACCATAAAAAATGAATACATCAAACGCCGGAATCTGCTAGAGATACTGCTCAAAGGGTTTTCTATTGGTGTAAATGCACAATTGAATGCGTGACAGTACTGGACACGTTGGATCATAGCAGGTGTAATTGTGCGACAAGCAAGGATGATGCGCAACTTCAGATCAACCAGAAAATTAGGCCCAGTCACATAGACCTGTGCGTTGATGTAACTCCGGTCCTTGGGAGTCAAGTCCGGCGAACGCGGTGACCACTCTACCGGATTACCATATCCAATGATCTGTTGACCGAATTCGGTGGCCAGATATGCACAGACGTTTGATGCTTTATGTGCAGGGGCCCCATCCTGCTGAAACGACACCCGATAAGCATGTCCGAGAGACAGCTCTTCATACCAGTCACGTACCGTGTTTTGTAACAGGTGCATTTAACAATCACCCGTTAAGGTTCCACCATAGAAGATGGGTCCAACAATAGGGTTTCCCCGTATATCGCACCACACGTTCGTTGACCAGCGTACCGGTGTCGTACTGTGCGAGCGATGTGGGGGTTTTCCAGAGACCAGTAATGCACATTGTGCACTTTCACAATGCCACCCCGTGTAAACGTTGACTCATCTATCCACAGAATGTCACAAAGGAACGACGGATTTTTCTCAAAGGTGTTGAACATGAAATTGCAACAATCAAATCGTCGTGCGTAGTCACCCAGCATCAATTCTTCCACCAGTGTCGGATGGTATGGATGCGCACCATGTGCATGTAACAAATGCCAGACATGCTGACACGTGTATCCACATGCCTCGCCTATTTACGCCGTGCTCAGTTGTGGATTTAGAAGAGCGAATGCCAGCACCTCCTCCGGTGTCACTCGAACATTACACCTTGTCTACTTGTGCTGGGTCGTTGTGCAACAGTGCCGGTGTCTCTAAGACGGTGCAATCGTCCGGTAATCGCCGGTAAGAGTTATCGTTTCATGCGTTGGATGTCGATCCCTAGGAAAATGTTCTGAATAAACCCTCGCAGCCACTCTGGCATTTCTTTGACATTCACCATAAATAAGTATCATTTCGGCATATTGCGTGTATGTGTAGCCTGCCATCACGATCTCACGCGATCTCACGCACTGATTAGCATGTCCACTGCTAGATGGCGCGTGTTTTATCCCGAACGTGTGACGCTGCGGTACTATAGTAATTTGCATAATCCCGATTTTCATGCTCGTTTGCATTCCGCTGCCAATTATCTAGTTCTTCGTGAGTATGTTTTATTTTCTTATGGATTCTACCTACTTTGACTGTTGAATGTTGTTCGACCTCTAAAAGTTAGCTCAAATTTTTAGATGAAATAACCGTCTTTGGTTATACCCCGATTTGGCGATACCCGCTAAAGATTGTTTCGCCATAAAAAGGACATTATACGCTGATTTCGATCTCGAATTACTTTAATTCATTTTTTAACTGATCCCTCAATGAAAAAGAAAATCATGTGCAAAAATCTCAAACTTTGAAATTTAATAACTATGTCAATTTTTGTAGTACAGAAGTCTAACTTTTTGTGTTATATTTGTTATGATATGTGTAAACTTTTACTAAATATAACTATGGAGATTGGGGGACCGTATAAAAAGTTAGATTTCGTAATTTTTATAAAATTGATTTTTTACTTTAAACAATGCCGCAACATGAATAGTTACCTAATTTGAAACGTTTCTGTAATTGGAACTATATGTTTACGACCAACGGTTGAGAAATTAAAGGTCGGCGATAGATAACATATTGCACCCTGAATGTTATTTTTAAAATGAAATTTCAACGATATTCGTGTGTCTAGTTTGATATTATATACATAGAGGTTTTTATATTATATATATACGTATATATATATTGTTCTGTACTGATATATATTTTTATATCACTTTTACAACCCAATATAAAAAACATTCACGCCTCACTAATGGTTCTTATCCATGGAATTTTAAATTCATCACGTGCATGTAACGTAATACTAAATATGGTGGCCGTATGAAATATAGCATCCGTCTAATATATCGTTTCTATCTCTGGACTGTAAGCCAGTGAAATTTCACAAATTCTTGAATAAGACTAAACTAATAATTCAATCCAATATATATACAATGAAAAGGGGGGAGGGATTAAAGCAAACTTTTACACGAGACGCTCGCTTGTAAAACAGCCGACATCGATGTACCTTCTCTCCCGAACTACTGAAGGGATTTAAATACTTTCTTAATAGTTCTGGCAGAAGTTAAATTAGAAATTAATCATTCAGCTAAAAATAAAAATAAAAAATATAATCTTATGAAAATTTTCAAACAAACAAAACTCCTTTTTTCTTAAATCAACTTTCTATTTAAATTTTTAATTATTGCATTTTTCATTTTTATTTCATTAATGTAAAGCTGTTTTACATGTGTGTTATACATCTATTTATTAATATTGTTTGTTTGTTTGCGAAATCGCGTAACTATTGTATTTTTTGCCGAACGATCAATTTTTCGTTTAACTAATGACAAAACAATAAAAAAAAGGTACTGAAATCCCTTTCCGAGAAAGGTACGTCAATAATGTTGGCTGTTTTACAACTGTTATCGCCAATCAGATTTCGCAACTGTTATCACTAAAAGTAATGCCAAAATGTAAAACTACTTTATATCTTCAGAACTGCTGATAGGAACGAGTTGTAAACCTTACACACCAATGCTTTCTACAATGCTTATTCTTTTTTATGTAAATATTAATATCGGTTAAATTTCATAAATTTTTAAATATGAATTTATTAATAAATTTCATAATTTTTAATTTTTTTATCTAAAAACTATTTAAATTATAATTGAGCGATTTTATTTTGTCATAATTAAAAAAAAAAAAAAAGAAAGAAAGAAAGAAAGATTTCAATGGGAAGATTTTTTTTTTCAAAGATACAATACGTCCCCTAAGCTTATTTTTTTTTTAACATAAATTGAAAGAAGACATAATTTCAAGTCGAATGGCTATTTCAGTTTTTCTTGACCAATTTAGAGACTAAAAGGAATGGGGTACTTTTTTTTTTCTTTTTGCCGGCTATACATTAATCAGCTAAAGACAAAAATAGCATTTTCAAGTAAATGAAAATCTTTCTGAAATTTGAATAGAATCTTTATGCTGCAATGAAAATTGTTTCGTTTGTCCTAAAAAAATTACTCAAAAGTATACTTATATACACTGTTTATATGTCAAGTTAATTCATTTTAGTTCATATTTCAAATCACCTCCCCCCCCCCCCCCCCCGCGCAAAAATCTCAGGAACAATGTTTAACCTTTGATTTTTTTTCACTACCTTTTTGACATATTATTAAATGGTTTTATAAAGGGAAAATCATTTAATTAGGAAAAATGCAATTCTTGCTGTAAAATTTGAAAAATTTTGTTGGTTTCTAACAATTTAAGTAACAATTTAAAACCGTATTTCTCGAATAATTTTGAATTCTTGCATGCTTTTCTTACAAGTGTATTTTATAATGCATTGGATCAAATTTTCAAAAAGCTTATTAGTTTAAGAAAAATTAAATAAAATGTCATGACCTTTTTTAAAAAATTCCTGTAAAAATGTTAATTTAACATTAATGTATACTTAACATTTTTATATTTTCAAAACAAACTACTTATATTACTAAAATGGGATTCCTAATTTTACGAAATCCACCTTAAGGATCGCTAAAAAAAAATTACGAAACAATTGTAAAGTGTATATTGAAGTTTAAGCATTTTGATCGTACTGATATATTGAAAAAACACAAACTTAGAAAAATGACTTTACAGGTTGCAACTCTGATACATTTAAAGAGAAATGTATTTACAGAAGCTTTTATTACGTTCCAGGCCATGGAAGTCAAATTCTTCTTGCGTTGAAATAAAAGTAATCTACAGGCTCTAATAGTAACAACATATTAGAATTTTTATTATATTTAAGAGAATTCTTCTGAACATTTCACAACCAGCGAAGTATCCAGGCATAAAGATGTTTAAGGTGGCACCCGATAAAGCTATTTTTCATACTGAACAGCAGAACATTCAACAGACAACTGCACTAAACTAAAAATTTTTGCAGACCGCCGTTTAATCTGGCGATCTGAATTAGCGAATAATGCCAAAGCAGTACGCTAATAAAGAATATTACTGGAATGCGTAACTAAACTAAAAATGTTGAATAGCATGTGAATATACGTACCTTGACTAGATGTACTCTGGATAGTGGAAAAGACTAAACGCTCGTAAAAATCACGATTTCTATAATTTTTGCATTTTTCTGTGAGAAAATATGTTCAAAAAGAGAAAAGTGAGAAAATATATTGCACTTCTCAACATTTTATTATCAATTTACCTAGAAAATAAATATTCTTCAAATATTCTCCTACTCGTCAATCACTTGTCGCCCGTCAAATAAACGTAGTCATAATTATTGCGACTTAGTCTATTAGGGTTTTAAAGAGTCTAGTGGTTTTTATCAGAAGGAAAATGCCTGACAATGAACATAAAGAAATGCATCAGGATTGAGAAAACTAATTGCAGACAAAACACAGAGTTAATTTTTTTTTTTATTTACTTTATGCATTAAGATGAAAAAGATGAGAAACTGAGTAGCAGTAAAATAAATTGAGAGAACGGCATTACAGGTGATAAAAGAAGGAATAAAAGTCATATTTCTCTTTACTTTTGAATGAAATATATGATAATTAAATGTTAAATTTAGCAGAAAAATTATAACTAGCTAATAAATATGGAAGGTTGACGTTTTATGCGTCTGGCAGAATTTTACATGTATGTTTAAAGATTCATAAATTAATACCTATGAAAAGCATTGGCATAAGGATTTGCATTTATTACCTTACATATTTATTTAAGGGGCGTTCAAATGAAAAGGAGACTTTTGCTATAGCGCCGTTGTTTCTAATCGCAGGGTAATGGGTTTCTAATCGCATGTGTCTGCCTATAGATGGCGTGGCATTTTTCCCAGTTGCGCATCTGTAGTAAACGGCTTTGCCTCAGTTTATTCATTCTTGAAAAGTTGTTTTGTGCGATCGGATGAACGATTGAATTCCTCCAGATTAGCACAAAGAGCTGTTGTTCAATTTCTGAGCGCAGAAGGTGAGCATGCTTCATAAATCTGCAGGATAATGCTTGGCCACATATAGTCATTAAGGCTCTCGACCTGCTGGCGAAATTTCGGTGGGAGGTCTTGAAACATCCTCCATACAGCCCCGATATCTCTCCATGTGACTTCCATATTTTCGGCCCCTTAAAAAAGTCGCTGAAAGGTCAATGGTTCACATGTGATAAGGAAGTACAAGACATCGTGGAAAACTGGATCCATCAGCAACCCCGGAGTTTCTACGCTGAAACCATCCACTCCCTTCCTACGCGCTGGGATCAATGCATTAATGTCAATGTCAATTATATTTAGTTAGAATGTTACACATGAACTGGAATTACAATATTCTGTAATTAAATTTTTCTTAAATTAAATTTGCCCCTTATATCTTACGCAGTGGAGAAAATTATCATTAATATCAAATTTGTGTTAAATCATCTTTTGTATTCAAAAGTTACGTGATGGAAAAAGACGGTTAGGACGCTTAAAGGGGAAAAATATGTATTTAAATGTGATTCAACAACACAATGGATGCTATAAAAGCCTTTTTCACCAACTTATAATCATCGGAACTTTACGTAACTTCGCTCTAGGGATGTCTATAATCATTTTAAGCAAAAAATTGGAAAACTGGTATTTTTGTCATTTTTCGCAAAGTAAAGGGGTCAAGTCCTCTTAATGAAAGATTAACACTGATAACAACCCACTATGTCCGTTAGATTACTACACATGGCTGATCAGAAGAACATACATTGTTTACACAAATTGTTTACACAATTTCATACATTGTTAAAAGGTTTATGCTATTTGTATTTTGAATATATGCAATGACTTCTGTAATTAAAAAAAAGTTTAACTGGAATTTTATATTTTTAAAAGTGTTTTAAAAATTTGAAATTTAGCTTTTGACCGCATTTGAAAGAAATATAACATTACAGTAAAAATTATATTTTGTAGTTAAAATATGCTTATAACTGTCTATTGTATAAAAACATCAACCTGGAATTAATAAATATGTTGGTTTGATCACAATTCCTGAAAAAACAAGTTGTTCCCAAAATGGGAGCATTGGCGCTTTCGTTAATTTTCAAAGTGACTCCGAACACCCCAAATTCGGACTCCCACTACAATACTTTTGTTTCGCGTGTCGTTACGTTCTGTATAGAAGTTCTTGGAAATGTTACTTTTTTATTCCTAGCAACCTTTTCTTAGAAGTGTTACTCATAAAGTCTGATTCTTACTTTGTCAGATATTTTATTTTGCAAAACGATATATTTGTAGTAGCTTTGTCAATTTTTCTTTGAATATGTTTCGACTTTAAAGAAATCATGCCTGTGAAATTTTGGATTATTTCAAACAATTGGATTAAGATGTTTTTTCGGATCATTCGGAAATCGTTTGTCTGCCACCGGGTCTCATTATAGTAAGACATGAGGAAGATGTAATAGAAAATAATTTATGCGAAGATTCACCCTGTGATATATCTTGTGAAGTAGAACTTCCCGTAAATTACAAATCAATAGACAATCAAGAAATATGCTATTTAGTATTAAAGAAAAAGGGGAATTAACCTTAGACCGGGTATTACAGATGAAAGTTTAGACGAATCTTCAAATAGAGATAGAGAAAACTAACAAAGTACAAAAACAAAAAATTGCTAAAAAACAAATTTCAGAAAATTAAACTCTAGCTAAACGTAAAAGTTCTAAAAATGAAATATTTGATTGTATAAAATGCTCGGGTAAATTGTCTATATCAAAAGAATCAATTTTCACATTAGAAAAAATTATCCAAAAATGACACAGAAATCTCCTTATTAAATATTTCGAATGTTTATTGATAGCGAAATTGTTAATTTCATTATGACAGAAATACTAGGATTTCCTGCAAAAAAAATGCAATGTAATGCAGCATAAAATTTGTTCAATCTTCTTCTATGTAAAATAATCAGTAAAACAAATTATGTAATAATGAAAGATAAAGAGGTGGATGATGAAAATGCTGATGGAACAGGTAAATAATTTTTTTATTATAAATTTAGATGTTGAGCTAATTTATATGAATTATTTGTAAAATATCAGTTTCAGAATGATATTATCCCTGTTATAGCTATAGAACTGAAAAATGCTACCATAAATGCAATTAGACATGTGCAAATATTTTTTAAATGACCCCCATTCGGCACCATTGCTCCCATTTTGGGAACATTCCGTTTCACTTAATTATTTTAATATATTTTTGGGAGGAAAAAATCAGAAATACTTTAAAGACTTCCTATTAATCAAGAAGAAAGAACGGTTCCATAAAAAATAGGTTAATATACTATATAGCGGCACTTAATGGGTTACGCGTTTCTTCAGCAAATCTGTTCATTAGAATTTTCAGCTAAAGCTAAAGCTATATTATAAGACAAGAACATGTCCGTGAGTAACACTGACGTGATATCGATGATCACACTTTTTCATAGACATTTAGATATATCAGTTTAAATAGGACAAATCTTAAATAAGCACGTTCTGAGATAAATAGATTTACATACTAGTAACCACAGACAGTACAACGTAAAAAGTGTTAGACCTTCTAATATAACTTTTTACACTTGTATTTACATGCAATTTTCGTCATTGTACTCAACAAACTCTAGAGTATTTTTTTCTTTTTTAGATTGTCGTGTCTCAAACCACCTTAAACCTTTATGTCCCGATGATACTTTTAAATACCATTAAAAAAATTTAACATAGAATTTATTTAAACCGTCTATTAATGAAAGTAGATTTTACCGTAACACAATTAACTGAAAAACACTATACAAAGTTCCATAGATTTGTTTTTCACAGACATTTAGATATAGCAGTTTAAATAGGATAAATCTTGAAAATGTACTTTCTAGGATACAGGTATTTAAATCCTGAAAGAGACCACATAGAGTACATTTTACACTTGTATTTACATGCAATTTGCGTATTTTTATTTTACAAACTCTAGAGTATTTTTTAAGCTAAAAAGTTTTTTCTTATTTTTAGATTGTCGTGTCCCGGAACACCCGATACTTTTAAGTGTTACCATTAAAGAAAATTCCATATGAAATTTATTTAATCTGTTTATTAATAAAAGTCGATTTTACTTTTCATGCAAAATACTTTGCTCGACTACACTTAGAAATCACGGCGAAACAGTGGACTAAATATTTTTAAAGGGCTTATTTTCTAAATAGATGAAACTTTTCTTTTATCAAAAAAAAAATTATATAAAAAAATTTCAATTAAAAAACATTTCCTTTTACAGATAGGATCGCAATATATGTATTTACATTGATTTTATAAGAATTGCGAGATTTTAATTACAGCATTTTTTCTCAATTAATCTAATTATTGTGTAAACATTTTACAAAAAAAGCTTTGGCTTAGTATATAAATCAATGCCGTATTCCCTATTAGTCTGATATACAGGGTGTTTCACAAAGGACCCCTAACTTTAAAAATCAATAACCTGTAAATGGTGATAGATAAAAACATGAAACCAGTGGTATGTTTATTAAAAAAGTCGTAAGAATCTAATACATAAATCTAAAAATTTAGTTAAAAATAGCACCGATAGATGGTGCTGAGAGCGTTAAGAATCCTTCTAAAGAGAGTGCAGAAGCATAGAAAGACTAGCCTTCGAAGATTTCGACATTTTAATCTGACCGCTATTAGCGTATAGTGAAAATAATTCCGAAAGTGATGTATACCGGGGAGGAACGTGTGTTTATTGTGCTGGAGTACCACCGATTAAATCAGAGTCCTACTGCCACAAGGAGAAGTTTTCAAAAGCGATTTCTAGTCGCAAAAGGCCCAGATAGGAAAACAATTCGTGAGCTTTTCAAAAAATTTCAACAGACAGGCCGGTGACATACAGCAGAGAGTCACTGACAATTTCATTATTTTTTGCGATATGTCTGTTGTGTAAAAGGTGCACATTTTGAATCACTTTTAATGTAATACGACTATTTAACGCAGCGCCATCTATTGGCGCAATTTTTAACTAATTTTTGAGGTTTATGTATAAGATTCTTACGATTTTTTTAATAACCATACCACTGGTTTCATGTTTTTATCTATCACCGTTTCCGGGTTATTAATTTTTAAAGTTAGGGGTCCTTTGTGAAACACCCTGTATTTATCACTTTAAAAATATCTTGTAAATATGTTCAGAATTCAAACACATTTTTTTCTGTTGAGAACAAAGAATTCTTTTGAATAGTTTGCATTTTTACTTAATTTGAACCAATTTTTAAATCAGTAATTGATCAAAACATTTATCTAAATTTCATATAATTATTATATAAATTTTCTAATGTATCCTCAGACATTAAGGAAGATAATTTTTGATGTACAGTAATTTCTTGCTTCATAATTTGGGGCACAAAGGGTTATAATGATGAATATGGCTTAGTATTAAAATCAATGCCGAGTTCCACATTACTCTGATATACTTATCACTTTAAAAATATCTTGAAAATTTGTTCATAATTCAAACATATTTTCTTTCTGTTGAGCACAAAGAATTCGTTTGAATAGTTTGCCTATTCAGTTTATTTGAAAAGTTTGTCCCTTATTCAATCTTTAAACTACTACCATATAACTTTGAAATGTTGCTATTAATAAAGAAATACTATGAATATGATAAAATACAACACTGAAAAAATAAAAATCAACCTAGAACAAAAACATTGAAAGAAGTCAACAGCTTAAAAAAGAAACTCCGAAAAACAACATATTGATCAGCTCTTCAGAAATACTGAAACACATTTTTAAATATTAAAAAAACAGCACTAAACAGATAAGTATTTAGAGAAGATATTTTAAAGGAGCTGAAGAAAATTCCTGCACTTTTCTAAATAAAAGAAGGGAGGGAAAGCTTATTAAAATAACCAGAAATATAGAGAGTTAATTTCAAGATGTAGAATTTTGGGCAGTATTTTATAAATAAATTTTATCGAGAATTTCTCACTTATTTTTACAAATAAAAACATCTTAAAATGTTATTGTTTTTGCAAAAAATAGCAAATTTTTGCTCGGAACGTGCGATCAGACATTACTTCGATATTCAAAAATGTGCACTCTTTTGAGTGAAGTGTCTCCGATATATCCCAATTTCGTAAACAAAAAGTAAAGAGAAAGAACTTACTGAAGCAAAGAAGAGGCTTCCACCGGTTAATAAGGCAGCTCTCTGCGATATAAACATTCACTCGGAGAAGAATAGGATTGAAACTGGAGGCAATTCGAGATTTCAAAATGTTGACACACCTGTTCGCTACCGCTCTAAGCACTTTTTGTTTTCGATTTGTACGTTACTTAACTTTTTATAAATGAGAACTTATTGCAGAATAGTGATCCCCCCTTCCCTACCACCACCAGTTCTCAATGAATTTTGATTTGTTGTCTCCAAATATTTATATTTAATTTCGTTGGTTTTTTATTTACATATAATTAATGCTAGTGAAAGGAAACTTGCACAATATATTTTAAATTCTTTCTATTGCTACAAATCTATTTTGAGCAATGCTTAAGTGTAATTAAATTAATTAAAAGTAATAAAAATGAATTAAAAGTAATGAGAAATATTTAAATGTCAGAATTTTTTTTAAACATATAAAAAATTTAGATACAAAAATAAACATTTGTTGAGCAAATTTAACCAAAAAAAAGTACTACAAAATTTATGATAAAAATAAACATTTATTGACCAAAGTTTACCAAAAATTAAATTTCATAAAAAACCTCAATTGTAAAATTTGTTCTTAAATATATTTGCTCTAAATCTGAATGTCAATAAATCATTATTATCAACTAACCTAAACAAGGGCGGATTACCAAATAGGCTTAAGCCGAGGAGGCTGGAAGGAAAGAGGCGCAGCGTTGAGAATTTTTTGTATTTTTTTTTTTCTTGTCGGGTTAGTACTTTATCCAAAAAAGAAGGGTTTGTAACTTTACATATTTACACGGATTTTTCCTTCCTTAGAAAAAAATTTTTTAGGACTTTTTCTGTTGCATCGCATATTGAACAAAGGAGACGTACAAAAAGCTGTAATAAAAGCATTATATGATGGAGATGCCAGAGAAAACGAATTCACACATTCCAGTAAATTACAAAAAAATGTTTATACAGAGTATACAAAAAGGTTGAAACGTGCTTTAATGTTTTAGCTGTAGCAGTAGATAAGTAGACAATGTAAATTTCAAAAGTGGTTCTGTGTCTCCTTTCAAACCAATCCAATGTTTCTGGAATTTCTCGTTGATTCAGTTCCAATTTTAAATGTTTAAATATTCTTTAATCTTCTGTAATTTCTCTAATTTTTAGGTGCGTTCGTAATTATATAAATACGTAGCACCTATTGTCGTCGTCTGGTCCGTCCGTCTGTCTGTCCGTACGTCTGTCCGTCCGTCCGCATATAACAACGAAAAATCTATCCAACCGAATGGTTTAAAATTTAAGATATATTATCTTTGCAGAATTTTGTCGAGACATTTCAAATTTTTTAAAAATCAAATCAAAACTTTAGAAAATATTATTAAAACATTTATTAAGAAATTTGATTTTTTTTTTAATCGGTGCTTTCTTTTTATAGGAGCTTTAGAAGTTTAATCGTCAAGCGACCGAGATGCTTATTTTATTACAGAAATTAATCTGCAGGCGATATAATTCATTTCACAGAAATAGAAATCATCAAGATCTTAATATTTATACAACTAGCTGATACATATATATCTGAATATTTATATAACTAGTTACGATATTTGTATGAACAGTGTCATAAAATATATACTTAACTAGCTGTTTAACCCGTTCTACGCACGGGAGATCATGAATTTAATTCTAAAATAAATATTAAAAATAAAAATCAGTACAACCCAATGTATCTATGTAATATGTAGAAAAAGACGCACGGGAGATCATGAATTTAATTCTAAAACGTGCGTACGAACGCACCTCGTTTGTAACGTTTGACGTACAATTTCCAACTTGTTGTTTATCAGATACTTTACGGTACTGCCCATTACTGAACCCTAACAAGGAAGGTCTCCTTAAAGCGCACTAAGAATATTTTGAAAAAAAAATGCTAATGGAACTACACATGTACCTAATAAAGGATCAATCAAATTTAGCTTCGGAATCCCAATAGAAAATCTGCAAAAAATTAAAAAACTTGTGAGTATTTGGCGCAAAAAGACGCGATTTGGCGAGCAACATTTTTTTTCGCCAAATGCAAGTAGTTTTAATGCATTTAGAAATTGCTTTTTTAAGTGAGTGTTTAAATACGTAGTACTTTATGAATTTAATCTTAAACGATTAAAAAGTTTATTATTTCTTCTATAAGGTTATCTAATATAAATACAAGTTGTGTGTTGCTAAAGTTATTTATTTGTACACGGTTTCGCCGGCTGGATAAGTTTTAAGTGTATTTTAACAGTAACTGCCCGATTAAGAACGCTCTCATGATACATTTCCATATTGAATAAGTCGTTGTTTCCATGGTAACAATACTTTTCTCGTGTTGTCTCCGACACTAACAATATGGAAGTCGAATTGACTGTGCTCAGAATCTGACAATTATTTTTAGTTTGAAGCATTTTTAATCAATTTAAATTTTGTTCTAAATCGTAGAATACGATTCTTAATTTTCTTTATATATACATATAAATATATATGGCAAAACCGTTATGATTATTATGAATACTGATGTGCATGGGAAATTTCATTTTTTAATTTAAGTATAATTTTTTTTATGATGTATTTTCTACAACTTTTTGTGTTAAAGAATGCGTACTAATTCACCCTTGTGATATGTTTTATACAATTTTACAGTATATAAAAATATTTTCTATCTGTTAAAAAAAAAACAGAAAAGAAAAGGCCGTCGAAATATATTTTGCCCAGGGCCGCCAAAGTCCTAAGCACGGCCCTGTAAATAAACATTGATAAATGTATTGGTAGTCTATGCAGAATTTGAAAATCTCTACCTTACGTATTATCGATTGTTTTGCCTCTTTCCTGCAGTATCTAAGAGGTTAACATTTCTATTTTGATATATGGTTCCCATTCACACTGGCAAATTTTTATTTAAAAATTATTCATTCAATTTTAAGGATACAAAATGCAGTTTTTGTAATGATCTTGTTTCAGCAAAAGGAAAAAATTTCTAATTAACCAACTTTGTCTAGAGGAGTCTTACACCAATTAAAAAAATATAATTATGTTAAATTAACGACAAATTATTTCATTTACATAATTTCATTTCTACCTTACATTGAACATTTTTGCAATTTACATTGTCTGCTTATCTCCAACAATCAAAAAATATTAGTGCGTGTTTCATTTTTTGGGGGGACACGCTGTATACTAATGGTCACTTTATTGAGGCAATTACTAAATCACTTGGAGGCATCTTTCGTATATTAATGTAGATATACTGATGAAGTCGGCAAGAGGCTTTAGAAAATATATCTACTGAACCAGTGTTACTTTTTTATTTGTAACGAGCTACAACTACATCTACTTTATCAAAAATGTAGTTAACTACAACTATTTGTTTAAAAAAGTTACGACTACAAACTACTTTTCAAAAGTAATCACCACTTTGCTAATTTCAGATTTTTCCAAAGGATACAATCTACACATGAAATTTATTAGGTAATACAGTGATAAGGAAAGAATAGACAACGTGGTAAGATAAATAAAAATGTTGATGTTAAATGGCAGACAGCTATTTCGGAGCTTCTAAAGCTCCATCATCAATGCAATAGTTAAAATCGCAAGAAATAAATGTATAGAAATATAGAGGGAACAAGAAATGCAGCCCCACGCGGTCAAGAGTGAAATGGCGGCAAATGGGAAAATAGTAGAATCGAGGACTCTTGAACAGTAATGTGGGAAGGGTATGTATTTATTTTTTGGGTATATACCTGGATATTTACCCAAGCCTGGGGTAAATACCCAGAAATTGGGTATTTTAATGTTTCACTGTAAAAAATCACAATATCCAAAATGTTCTTGAAATCAGTGCTTCAAATATGAAAGCAGCTTTCACTTTAGTTAAAGGAAAATACCTGCATGCCGTCCCATTAAGTAGACTTGACCATATTTTACAAATTACTATGTTCTGATATTTTAAGATGCGCCAGTCAATTAAGCATTTTTTTTATATAAATGTAATTGATATAGTGAGGATGAGAACCATCAATCAAAGTAACCGTTGACATGCAATTTTCAGTCGAATTCTCGATGAAGAAGGTACAAAAAACTGATTCCTTGAAATTTCCAGTACAAACTAAATGGAAAAGTTATTTGCATTGCCTTAAACCTTTAAAGCTCAAGCTATTTTAATGTTTGTTTTTAATCGAGATTTTTTTTCTAAATATTTTTCGAACATCAAAGAAATAAGGACTTCTAAAGTTTTATCTCGTAAAATCAAAGAAAGACCTCTCTTAAATGACCTTTCTTAAATGAACAATAAAAAGAAGCTAATGAAATGTGTTTCAAAAATATTTCTTCATCAGTCATAAAAAGGTAGTCATACGAACCAGTACAAGAGTAGAAGAAAGATTCTTTTCCGTTCCCGTAGTGGTAATATATAATAGAAGTAGGATATACATCATATCAATTCTAGCAGTTTGTAAGGGGAAACAGCGATTTACTCCAAAAACAGAAAAATGGCGTTGTTAATGCTCCGACGACGTACGAAAATTCTAGACTATACGAGTACCCAGATTTATGGAGAAATGAGTAGAAATACTGGGATACATTAACGTACACAACAGAACTAATAAGGAACATCAACTTTTTAGAAAGCAGCAGTGAGAAAATTATCCAACCTACGGTGGTAAACTATTATCCCAAAGAACTATAAAGGGTAAAAAGCATAAAAGATAAATTTATATTACAAATTATGGCAGTTAATGAAGTAGCTCAGCAACTAAAGAGAAAACTTTTAGATGAGGTGTTTTGGATTCATAATGAAAAAAGTTCTCTCCATTTTACCAGTTGTAGAACTAATTGAATCACTTCAATCAAATAAACCCCAGATTCATTTAGCATATAAAAACTTAACACTACAATATATTGTATATACAATATATTGTATAAGGTTGTAAAATTTTAAAATTTCATAATTTCTTCTCTCTAAAACGTAGTTTCTAATTTCAGGTCATATCATAAAATTCCATTTTATTATTTATATTAATAAAAGAAAGTTTCGCTCTGTGTGTGTTTCTGTCTGTTTGTTTGTTTGTTGGCGATAGCTAGTGAAATCTACCGCACCTAGAGGTCTGAAAATTTGGGTGAGGATAGTCCAAAGCAGGTCCTGATTCACCTGAAGCTCAGATTTTTATTTTTTGATAATTAATCGAGATATTAATTAAAATTCAGAAAAACTCATCTCTTTCCTTCCGAGCCAGCAAAAGAGCTCACGCATGCCCAGAACCCAATGTACGTATCGGAAGGAAATGAAGAATCAAACGCGTTGTTTTTTGTGTTATTTCGTAGCTTTTTTAACCTAACTTGGCCAAATCATTCGGTACAGTTAAAATTAGAAGACATATTCGGAAAATCATACTCTTACGTCTCAAATGCAGCAATCAATTCGAAAAAATATCATTGTTAACCTTTTGAAAAAAAATTCAAATAGGGTCGTTTTCCCCCTATGTCAACGTCCCTCCAGGACGCAATTTTACAGGTACTGCCAAACTAAAAATATTTTCTTAAAGCTGAAACTTTTTTCTAATCAACGGTGTAATCTGTTTTAAAAGATATGAATTTAATCATTTCAAAAACACCGGCGAACGCAGGTTACTTCGCGCCTCACGGAGACGATCTTTTTTCTACGCTCAAAGTAACTAAACGTTCGTATTTTGACACAATCTGTTTAGAGCCTCTTGGTAGACCAGATTTACATACCTACAAAAATTTCAAAACATTCGGACGTGTAAAAGTATTTTAAAAAGTCCTTCCAGCCTGTACCGGGAGGAAAAGGTAGCTTTCATAAGCCATGTTTTTAAAAATTCAACGCATTTTACTCAAGCACTCGAAGTTTAAATGCTTGGAACCCGATTATAGAAGACTGAATCCCGGTTTTCGTTAATACTGAATTTCAATGCGAATTTCAGTATGAGAGTTACATCCATTACGAAAATAAGATAGTTTCAAAATGTAACCACAGTAGAATTTTAAACTGACATCTCTCAGCCATTTTTTTAGATAAAACCAAAACAAAAAATATTCCGGAATCCTTGTATCACTTAATGGAAACAACTTTTTCCATTTATAATTTTTATACATATTTTTGAATTTTTTAAAAAATTAAAAAAATTTAAACTTACCGTTATTTTAAAACAAGATGGCGCATGAAGCTAGCCAACAAACTCGGTCGAGACCTTGGTATATTCTGTACACATAATCAGTCACATTCATATCGATTTATAAATATGAGAAATACAGCATAACAAATATCAGATTGTTTCAAAATCTCAGCCATCCTAGAATTTCAAACAGTCATATCTCAGCCATTTTTTAAGATATAGCCAAAAGAAAAAATGTCCCAGAATCCCTGTATCACGTTCTAACACCTAACAGAATTTTTTTCAATTTATAATATTTTTGTGCATTTTATTGAATTTTTAAAAAAATTTAACTGTCCGCCATTTTGAAACTAGATTGCGGATGAAGCTGGCCAACGAACTCGGTCGAGACCTTGGTATGTCCTATACCGTAAAAAAATTCCGTAACGTCACGCATTATTTCTATCATATCCAAATTCTTGCGAAAAACAAGTTTCTTCGCGACACATACTCAGTCACAACCAAATTGGTTCATAAATAAGATAGTTACAACATGACATATGTCAGATATATATATATATATATATATATATATATATATATATAAATCAACAATTGAACGGAGAGTGCTTTGGGGGTCTGGGGATCATGATCGGTGGAAATATACCAAAATTTTTTGGAATTGCTTACCTCCGAACGGCTGCAATAGGTAGCTTTTTGTAATGAAACCTACCTAAAAATAGATGAAATTTGAGTAAAAATGCGAAAATGCGGTCCTGGCGTGATTTAGCTCTGTTTCGACTCATGTTTTTACTACTAAATATGCATATTTTTTCACGAAATTTTAAAAAGAGCTTAGACACAGTTATATTTATAACCGATTAAAATTTCTAAGAGTTCGGAGGATGAGAGCTATTTTTTGTTGTTATGTTAACGGAGCCGACGCGAAAAGAAACAAAAAAGTCCTTCAGGCCTGTACCGGGTGGCTTTCATAGTCCATGTTTTTAAAAATTCAACTCAGTTCACTCAAACACCCGAAGCTAAAATGCGTGGAACCCTATTATACAAGATTCAATCCCGGTTTCCGTTGATACTGAATTTGATTACGAATTTCAGCATGAGAGTTACAGCATAACAAAAATCAGATTGTTTCAAAATGTCAGCCACTCTAGAATTTCAAACTGCCATATCTCAGCCATTTTTTAAGATAAAGCCAAAACATAAATGTTCTGGAATCCTTGTATCACGATCTAACAATTAACGGAAACAACATTTTCAATTTATAATTTTTTATACATCTTTTTGAATTAAAAAAAATTAAAAATGAACCTGTTGCCATTTTGAAACAAGATGGCGCATGAAGCTAGCCAACGAACTCGGTCGAAACCTTGGTATGTTCTGTACACATGATCAGTCACATTAATACGGGTTCATAAATACGAAAGTTACAGCATAACAAATATCAGATTGTTTCAAAATCTCTGCCACCCTAGAATTTCAAACTGCCATATCTCAGCTAGTTTTTAAGATATAGACAAAATAAAAATTGTTCCAGAATCCTTGTATCACGTTGTAACATATAACAGAAACAATTTTTCAATTTATACTTTTTTGTACATGTTTTTTTAATTTTTAAAAAATTAAATTTTTTTATCTGGCCGCTAGTTTTAAACAAGATGGCGGATGAAGCTGGCCAACGAGCTCGGTCGAGATCTTGGTATGTCCTACACCGTAAAAAAATTCCGTAACGTCACGCATTATTTCTATCATAATTTCTATCATATTCAAATTCCCGCGAAAAACAAGTTTCTGCGCGAGTAGTTTCCTGAATTCAGAGATTAAGCTTTTTTGCGTGGCAACATCTCTGCTCTAGCTCTTAGCTCCGCCATCTTGGCTTCTCGACGTATATCCAGGGACCGATTTCCAATTTGGGGTCCTGGGCACAGATGCTTACAGCGACCTTGAGTTAAAAAATATATTCTTGAAAGCGGTACTTATTAAAATTTCTAAGGAAACGAAAACTTTCCTGAAAATGTATTGCGATATCTAATCATATGCGGAAATCAAACAATGGACAAATATCAGCTGCACTGGACAGTGTCAAAAAACCTGCCATTTCATTATTTCAACCACAAGGCGGAAGACGTTCTAGAAGGAAGGTTATTTACGAAGACGGAGACAAACTATTTTAAAATTTTATTTTCATCTAATTGCACGTAATAACAGTCAAATGGTAATGGGTAACTTTGAGATGTGCTCAAATTAACTTTGCGCAAATTATAATCCCTTCATTGTTACCTGGAATACTTTTTAGCTTTATTTAATTAATTGTTCTTCATTTTTTTTATTATACTCTTCTTACGATTTCCCAGAAAAACAGTTGGATAACCAAAAGAAATGTATTTACGTAATCTAATATAATTAAAAATATTTTAAATCAATAATTGATGGAAAATATTTTCACAATTCTGGGCTTTTTTTTCCTTTAAGCTACATGCTTTTAACTTCTACAATCTAAAATTAGTAAACTTTAAAAAACTGTTTCAAAATATTATTTTTTTTATGCTTCTGACTTTTAAAGTTGTATATATAACATTTTGTACCAAATAAAATCCATAAATGGGAGTGTAAAATAATAATAATAATAATTATTATTATTATTATTATTATTATTATTATTATTATTATTATTATTATTACTTTTATAATTTGATGCATACATTGAGAGCAACAGAATATATAAAATACTTTTTCTGTCCTATTAAAAATCACCGGATAATCGGGAAAAAAACGAGTTAAACCTATATTGCAAGAGTTATAATATTTTAAAATGTACATTTACTCATATATGAAAAATATTACAATGTTTGTATATTTGAAGTATGCCTGCTTTTTAAAAGGAATGTATAAAATACTTTTTCTGTCCTATTAAAAATCACCGAATAATCGGGAAAAAAACGAGTTAAACCTATATTGCAAGAGTTATAATATTTTAAAATGTACATTTACTCATATATGAAAAATATTACAATGTTTGTATATTTGAAGTATGCCTGCTTTTTAAAAGGAATTAAATTTTAATCTTAAAAAAATTAACTTTTTCGAAAAAAAAAAAAACATGAACTCCATTATTTGAGCATTTTAAGAAAACCTGTATTAAAAAATCCCGATATTTACACGAGTTATGGCTAAAAAATATATCTGTTGTTCTCACTGTAAGCAGTGATTAAAAAGATATTTTAAAGTGATCTATCTCAAAAAGTTAAAAACGTACTTTGTTTAAAATTGTGCACAATAATTTTATTAAATTAGTTAATGTTTCTACCTGCAATCTTTGTGAATTTATTATATTAAGACTGAACGTTAATTTGTGTATATTTTAGCAAAATTTCTGTTTAAAGTAAAGTTAAACAGGTTGCATATTTTTTTCGGAGTTTATCTATGCTTTTTCTTTCTGTCTGTTTGGAATTATAAACAAATTTTTGCCCAATCTTAAGACATAGATATAATCTCTGAAACCATAAAGTTTATCTGTAAAAAATATAAAGTAGTTTAGTAGAAATCTTGCGCACAATTTCTTTTAAAATATGTTTTTGAGATAAACCATTTTAAATTTGTATAATTTTAAACATTTTTACAATAAGAACATCTGAGATCTGACACAATTTTAGTTCTAGAATAAACACTACAGACACAGTGATCAGGATGTTAAACTGACAGAGGTACAACAGACAATATTTTCTTTTTGTTGAAATGCTGTTTTGGATAAATTATTAATTTTCATAAACATATTAATTTTTATATATTGTTTGAAAATTTTATTTTTGATTACGTTGGAAACTGTGTCCTGAAATTTCACCAGTACTACCCCTGTATAGAAATTTTTGCTTTTTAAAATGTGATTATTTCTCGTTGACAAACAACAAAAAACAAAAGTAATAATGAATTCTAATAACTGGTAATAAATATTGGAAAAAATACTTAGCATTGCAAGTATGCTAATATGTTCTGGAAACTTCTTGCTTAAGCTCATTTGAGTATAAAACAAATGGAAAATCACACCTCTTCCAAGAACAAATAATTTCTCAAGATCAAATAGTTTCTTATAATAATTTTAATTTTCTCAGCCTTCACCTAAATTAAATTAATGAAAATTTTTAAAAAAAAATGGTCTTTAATTTTTAACATAGGATTATAAAGAAAATACTAAGAAAATTATTTGTAAATGTAGGTATATGTTAAAAAGAAAACGGTTTCAAATAAATCTGCCTAAGGCTTTTTTAAATGACAAAGTCTGTTAATGCTTTGAGTGACTTTATCCTTGAATACATTCTAGTTATAATAGTCCAGTCAAATTAAACAAAAAAGGGGGGTCCATTGATTTGCAGAAAAAAAAGCAAAAATTTTCAATATTTAAGAGCGGGTGATCATTACATGGATAAAAACTAAATTATATTTCTTTATAATCCAAAATGTCACATTTTTTAGTAATTGGCTGCTCAGTCAATTACTCATAAAAATATTACATTTTTCAGAATTTTCAATTACTCATAAAAATATAATATTTTTATGAGTAATTGATTGCTCATTTTTCAGAATAGCAATCGATTAGCTTTAAAGTTTTGCCAACTAATTTTTAATGCATTTCGTGAATTTTCAAAATATTTAACTTAAAAAAGAAAACATTATACAATTTTAAAATGAAACAACACATATTTATCTTAAAAACAAGTTTATTTTTAACATAAAACTATATTTTGTAAGAAAAAATTTAAATACAGTGACATTTAAAAAACATTTCACAGACAAATTTGATGTTATAATTAAACAAATATATTTATAAGATAAATATTAAATTAAAAAAAATATTTTTCATAAGTTAAATATTTTAAAATATTCTTAAAACATACAAAAAGTACTTTGCAAAACTTTTAAGCTAATTAAATTGTGAGCTACATATCAACAAAAATCATATTGATGTATCAGAAACATCCCTGTAATATATAGGATGTTTCTTTATATTTTCAAGTATTATTACCGGCTTTCTGTGCAAATTTTCTCAATTCTTAAAGAATGTTTCTGGTTTTGACTAGGAAGATGACAGGATGTGAACATACCAAATTTTGTTTGGAAGATTGCTGATTTATTCCAGGAAGATTACTGGCTTTTACTGGGAAGATGTTAGTATGTTCATGCTTTTTTCCAGGAAGGTTACCGACTTAAACCTGGAACCTGTCTGAAGAATTGAGAAACCCTACCACTATAATTCCAGGAAAGTTACTGACTTTTAATATTAACTTTTCTGAATTCTTAAAAAAGGTTTCTTTTTTTGCCAGAAATGTTACTGGTAATGTTAAGCACATTTGCTGCCAATTATTTTCCAGGAACGTTCCTGAATTTTTTTTACAGTGTGTACACATACTCAGTCACAACGAAATTGGTTCATAAATAAGATAGTTACAGCATGACATATGTCAGATATATGTATATATTTATATATTTATATATATATATATATATATATATATATATATATATATATATATATATATATATAAACTTTTTGTAAAAATTAACCATTGAAACAGAAACTGACCATATACAATGAAATTACTATATCATATAGAAGTGTCAAATTATAAATTATAATATATAGTCCTAATATATGAAGTATTATTTATTCAAATGGAAAAAAAAAAGAAACAAGAGTATAAACACAATTGGATGCTTATAATGTATAATTCACTTTTTCAAGGGCAAGGAAACCACATTATAAGCAAAGAATGGTTGTTTTCTGTAAATGACACCAGCTTAATGCCAAAAATTGCGCAAAATCCGTGCCCGAACAGTCATTGGAACAAGATTGAAAAACAAGGATACCTTTGAAAATGGAATATTATAAATCATACTACAATTTGAATAAGAGGGGAGAAAATAAATAAATAAATAAATAGAAAGGAAGATAAAGAAAATGTATATATTACTACATTAATTATTTACCCATATTCCGAAATATATATATATATATATATATATATATATATATATAAATTAACATTTGAACGGAGGGTGGTTTGGGGGTCTGGGGATCATGATCGGTGAAAATATACCACATTTTTTTGGAATTGCTTTCATCCGAGCGGCTGCAATAGGTAGCTTTTTGTAATGTAAGCTACCTAAAAATAAATTAAATTTGAGAATAAAATGTGAAAATGCGTGGTTTTGGCGTGGTTTAGCTCTGCTTCGACTCATGTTTTTACTACTAAATATGCATATTTTTTCACGAAATTTTAAAAAGAGCTTAGAGTCAGTTATATTTATAACCGATTAAAATTTCAGAGTTCAGAGGATGAGAACTATTTTTTTTTTGTTATGTTAACAAAACCGACGCAAAAAAAAAAAAAAAAAAAAAAAAAAAAAAAAAAATGCGAGAAGAAACATATTTCTTTTACAATTAGATAACAATATTTTTTCACGAAATGTTTAAACGGGCTGTAAAACCGTTATATTTATAACCAATAAAAATTTCAAAGAGTTCGGACAACAAGAACTTTTTTTTATATATATATACTATGAATCGACCCTATGTGAAAAAGCAAGAAAATGTCTTCTTACGAGCGTTTTTACCACTAAACATCAATATTTTTTCGCGAATTTTTCATTTAAAAATATAATTTCATACAAAATTGTGTTAAAGCTATAAAATCATATGAACTTGAGGTTTGTTTAAATTTATTATCACGGGCTCGGACAACGCCGGGCGGGTCAGCTACTAATTATTATAATATATGTAATTTTAGAGTACTAGAAATAAAATTGGTGCGTTTGCATACACTAAAAACATGTTTTTGAATAATATTGGTGAGTATATGTTAACATGTCAAAATCTTCATATTACTATTTACAGAAAGATTTATTAGTGGACCTGTAAACCGGTTATACTAACATAAATGCATAAAAATCTAGAAAATGAGTTATATATATAATGTCTCCTCAAAGTAAAAATGGTTTCAAAAAGATATTGAGCATTTATACCTCATTTATTCATTAAAACTTGTTTTTTACAGACTGAAGTTTTTCATCGTTTTCATGATTTTAAAATATTCCATGCGCATTTCATTTTTATTTTTTCTAATTTTATTGAAATTTCTCACAGAAACCAGAAAATGTCTTCTTATAAGCACTTTTACCACTAAATATCAATATTTTTTCGCCAATTTTTTCATTTTAAAATATAATTTCATACAAAATTGGGTTAAAAATATAAAATCATACGAACTTGACGTTTGTTTAAAATTGTTATCATGGGACCGAGCAAAGCCGGGCGGGTCAGCTATTAATTTACAAAATATATATAATTTTAGAGTACTAGCAATACCCTATATAGGATAAACATAAGTTACTAAAATTGATGTCATTTAACGGTAATTAAATTAAAAAATTAAGCTAAATAAAAATTTCGATATTTTGTTAAATAAAATATATAGAATTCAAATTAAGTTTATTTTCAAAACTTTGTTTATAGAATAAACAAAAAAAGTTTGTTAACTTTCACTGTCATGTATAAAATTATTATTGTGGAAGAATTTTGAACCTGTATGTAAAACTGGAATGCCCATGGATAATTTTAATTAATGCTAATTATTCAAGTTTGAAAATTTTAAATTTTGACCTATCAAGAACAATTAAAGATGTTTTAACCACAATTTGCATACTGATGTCTAACAGTAATATAAACAGTTGTTGTAATAAAAAAAAATCATTGTTAAATAAAAATGTTGATTTTGGTAGTCCTACCCTTAATATGCAATAAAAAAAATTTGACCCACAATTCATTATTGAACAGTGGCGTAGCCAAGGAAGGGGGGCTAGTCCCCACCCCATAACCGAACGAGGAACTCTCTTAATGAATCGTGGATACAAAAACAGTAAAAACAGCTAAGACTAAATCGGAATGAACCTATGAAAAATTCCGCTTTAGACAGGTTTTCGTTCTAGAAGGTATAATTTCAAGGTATTTCTTTTACCGGGGCCATTAAAGGTTTCCGCTTAAGACACGTTTCTGTTATGGACAAATTCCGTTTTCACAAGCATCCTCAAAAACTGTTAAAACTCATCTACTCTATACTACACGTCTGAAGAGCATAGATGTATTACAGTAGACCCTGAGAAAACGGAACCATACTATAACGGAATAGTGTCTTAAACGGCAAAAAATAAAGGCACGACGGAACAGCATATATTTATACTGGCTAAAACTGAAATCTGTCTAAAATGGGTCTTTAAAATGCTCGAATGATTGCTGTGGTCTCCTCTTGTAGGATACTTTGAATCGCCTGAAGTTTGGTTTCCAATACCGAGGTGGCTTGATCGACGAACTCTCGACATTGTACCACCTGGTCTACCATCATAACATTTGATACATATTTTCTATAAATGTGAGAATGGTACGGTTTGAAGAAAAGTGACACCAGCTCAATAAAACAGATTCCAATAATTATACGAGTGCTTTAAACATTTAATGTTTCTTAATTAAACATACTAATAGAAATATGATTATATACAGATGAAATACTTCAATATTTATCATTTAAACAATTACTTTTAAATAGATAGCTATCAGAGTAAAATTATTAAAGGACGACGCCCAATTTAACAAAAATCCGCGGCCCATAGAGACATTCTCTCCGTGTTCGAAGTTAAAAGCCATCTCCCTGAAATCAGGGCTCGCAGAAGCTAGCTCAAAAATATAGCGCTTAGCCTGCGTAAATTTACACTTTGGTTTTGTCCTTCGTCTGCGGCTTTACATCTATCTGATTTTAACATCTGGTCCAGGATGAATAATTTCGGGCACTACAACCGGCCCTTCTGACGAATCTGGGTCCTCACACATACCTACTCTGCATATCAGATCAGAGACTGGACAACTCTCATGGAACCTGTAAGATACTATAAAAACAAACACAAAAAAACAACACACAACAAAAAAACAGAAATGTCAAATCGCTAAATACTAAAAAATGACAATTCTAAAACATAATATAAAAATAATAAATTCCTGAAAGTCCTAGTCTATAGTGACAGTCTATGATATATAAGTGTTGGTTTGCAGGTTAAAAGATTGTCTGCCTCTTGGGCACAGTTATAATTTTCATATTTTGTTCAAAATGTTTGGGTAACAAGAGTTCACAAAAAAACTTGTTGATGAAGATACAGTAAAAAAAAACACAAAAGCACTTAAAAGCACAGTGCTGCGCTTTAGATGGTAGGTATTAAATACAATTGGTACAACTATTCTATCGAAATAATTACTTAAAATTCTCCAAATAATAAAATGTAATAAGAAGAATAATAAAACTCAAATGTGAAATACAACAGAGTTTGCTGATGCGGCCTTTTCACTGCAGCTGAAAATGCAACAATTTTGTGGCATTTTGTTGTATTGCTAAAATAAATAATAAGTTCTTAAAAGAACTGTTTAAAATTAAAAAGTACAGAAAAAGTGCAGTCAACTCCAGAGGAACACGGTCGCAATAATAAAGTTTCGGCGGGAATACCGAAATTCCAAGCAGGTTTTGACTGGAGAAAAACCGGTTTGGCGCACTAAATTAGGTTAGAATCGCGTTTGGTGGTAGGTGATCTTGGAGCCCAGAAAAGGTTATCAATTTGATGTCTAGTATATTAGAAGGTCTATGTAACCCACCTTTTCAACATCATATCTGTTGTTATTCTTCACTTTAATCACCTTATAAGAACCAGGGAACTTTGGTCGTACTTCATGCCGACCTCAAACTGTGTTTTCTGAATCGTAACTAAATGATCTACTTGATAGCATCTTGCCTTTTTTCGCTTGCGATTGAAATTTTTGCGATTTTCCTCTTGGATTTTCAGTATGTTTTGTCTTGCAATATCTCTGTTGTTCTGTCTTTTCTCTACAAATGCGTGCTCATATTCCTCATCAAGGATCTGTTTAATTTTTAAATCTTCCTTATCTCTCATTTTTACTCCGATTAATAGCTCAAAGGGTGTGTAATTAGTGCTTAGAGAACATGTACTATTCATTATTCATTGAACCATTGGTACATATTTATACCATTTCGTGGGATCATCGATAGATAGCTTACTAAGAATTGATATGATGGTCTCGTGTACTCACTCAACCTGACCGTTACCTCTCGGTATTCTTGTTGTAATTAAGACGTGTTCAATATTTTCATCTTCGAGATATTTTCTAAACTCATTTGAGGTAAAAGCGGCGTCATGGTCGCTAATTATTCGCTCTGGATTTCCGAAGGTAGCTTGTTGAATTTTTTACTTAGAAATTACCTCTTTAGCGGATGTTGTCTTAACGGGATAGAGCCATACAAATTTCGTAATGGCATCTACTACAGAGAAGATGAACTTGTAGTTTTTGTTGGTTGACGGCATTGGACCCAAATGATCGACATGATAAGTTTGGAGGAGACAGTTTTGTTTGGGGATAGGGTTTAGCAGTCCTTCAACTTTCCCTCGCTTTCGATTACACAGAATACATTCGATACAATTTCCTATAACACTTTCGATCTGTTTTCGAAGATTAGGAATGTAAAAGTTTTGCTTAATAATTGTTTCTGTTTTGGCTACACCGTAATGTCCTTGCATTTGTATTTAGTGGCTGAGAGGTTCTGCTCTCAAAGCTGGTAGACGGGAGGTGCTGGGTTCAAACCCCTGTCGCACTCGTCGACCTAACCGTTTGGAGTTTTCCGTGGTTTTCTTCTAACCTTGCCGTAAATAAGGGTTAGGATCCCTTAGAAAGACCCCCACAGAGGGCACTTCCCCTAGGGCCTATATCCCTGGTGTAGATAATCGGCCGCCATAAAATCAACCAAATCTTTTTACATACACTCTGGTACCATAACTAATTCTCTCTCGTTTTCATATTTATACACAATATTTTGCCTAACAAAATAATCTTTACTTTCATTTTTTTCGAGTAGTGTTTTAATAGTTTGAATATAATCATCTTCGTTTCGTGTTTTAGCTAATTTGGTCTTTAGTTCATCCTGTGAACGCGTTATGACTAATACAGTGTTACGACAGAGCATCGACGTGTCTCATTTGATTTCCAGGCCTGTGGATAATCTGATAATCGAATTCTTGTAAAAACAATGCCCACCTTGCAACTTCTTTTGGGGCAAGATTTTTTTTCTCTAATGTTTTCTGGAAGGCGGAACAGTCAATTATTATTTTAAACATGTAGCCTAACAGGTAAGTTCGGAATTTCTTTAACGCTTCGATGACTGTTAAAACTTCAAGCTCATAACTACTGTACTTGGCTTGGGCAGGTGTTGTTTTCCTACTCATAAAATGGATGAGATGTAAATTACCATTATCGGCTTTCTGTAACAATACTGCTCCAAAACCCGAGTTGCTTGCGTCGGTGTACAATTCCGTTTCTGCTCCCCGCCTAAATATGTGCAATACCGGTTTGTTAGACAATTTATTTTTCAAGAGTTGAAAAGCTTCGTTTTGACCTGGTCCGAAATTAAATTCGTTTTCCGCTTTTAGAATATCACTTAAAGGTTTGGGGATTCTAGCATAATCGGCTATGTACTTTCTAAAATATCCAGTTAATCCTAAGAAACTCTGAAGTACTTTGACCTTACTTGCTTTTTACACTACCTTGACCACACGGATTCCTCTGTGTGTGTATTATTTTATATAGATAAATATGTTATTCAGTTTGAAAATCATTTACAGCTTGATTGGTTGATTTATTGATTTCGCTGATTAGTTGGTTGCATCTATTGACTTCAATTGTGTTTAAGATCATGAAATTGTGCTGCCGGAGCCGGATCGTAAAGAGGTTATGCATTAGGAGTACGTCTTGTCGGAGTAAATTTGAAAATAATTTAATTATTTCCTTCTTTTATGGTTCAGAACACGTGAAACTAGGGTACCTCGATATGAGAGTGGCGACATACGGGATATAAAATTTGATTGTTTGAGACGATTTTGGGTAAAAACGAATCACCAAGGCGCCTTGGGCCTTTGTGAGTCTGACATTATCGCCAAGCTAATGTTTCTTGTCTTACTCGTCTAATCGAACTTGTCCAGGCGAGTATCGCCAAGTTCTAGAATGTAGGTTTGCCATACTTTGGACAATTACTTCTGTTTGAGTACAGTCTGAGCATGCTCCCTGCGTGTATGTCGCCACCACTGAGCTCCATAACAGAACGGGGAGGTAACTCACCGATTCCACATTCGGCAGCGAATCGCATCACACTTTCACTGCGCGCAAGAAATGTAGAATGCACTTTTCTTAATATTAAGGCATTTTTTCAAATATTTCGGCATACTTTTAATGACTTTTGGTTATTTTTATACTTTTCTCATATTTTTATGAGCAATTCTTATCAAATTTTTCATGTTTCTCGTTAAGCTTACATGAGATTTTATTTTATATATGATAAAACATTCAAAAAATTGTGATGAAATTAAATAAAATTTGTAGTTCTTTAAATAAGGAAAATGTAATTCAGGGAATATTGTAGCATCTTCGCCATATTTTAAAAAAGAAAAGCGAATTTGAAAATATCTACTCCATACTACTGTATGGGAGGAGATCGGAGTTTTGTCATAATTTTTCCACCGAAATTCTATGACATTATATCCACGGACTAGATATAATGTCATAGAATGCACGCTGGATTCAATGTAGCAGACTCGGGAGTTAGCTCTCGGTTCTGTTGTAGAGCTCAGTGGTCGCTAATCTCATATGGAGGCAACCTAGGGGAAACCAATAACTACACCTTCTTATCCTCCCAAAACAATAGTTCTTGTAATAGGAATATATGCCTATGTTCACTCAGACAAAATCCAAAACATTCGGGAACAGTACCACGTGATCTGATTTACTCAGTGTTAATAACCAGCAGATCCTTGAGGATTCAATCAATTCAGCCACAAAATATCTGTCGTCGATTTGATCACGTGATTGGGCTTTTTGTGTTTATGTTTAGCTTGTTTTACTATACTCCATTCGCTGAAAGAAGATAACAGAAGTAAGCAAATGCACATGCAGATTGGCGATGCTTAAACCTGGCGCTGTGCCAGAAGCGCCAAACAGACTGTCTGGAGCAGCCATACTCAACCTTTTTTTCTCGCGGGCCGCAAACATATATTTGCGACGTTAGATGGGCCGCAACACAATTGTATAAAAATGTAAAAAAAGTGTAATTAAAATAGTAAGATAACAAAAGTAGTATAACAAAGCTTTAGAATAAAATCAATATAATTAGTAGGATTGAAGGTTTGTCGCGGAAGAGACGGTACCAAAAAATTCAACACCACTATTTCCGAACAATAATACTTCGTAGAAGATTTCTATTCATAATGATGTAGAAATATGTCGCGAAGATTTTTGTTTGGGATTAGTGATATAAAACTTTTTGCTGCGGCAAACGTTTAACCCTAATGTCCCTAATAGGCATTATTGGCTATACGATAAGTATAAACATAATAATATAACAATACAACATTTCTAAATTTCTAAAAAAAAAAAAATCAGGTGATTTTCTTTAATAAAACAGCCATTATCTCAATAAAAAATCTTTTTTAGAAATATGTAGTGCAAATTTAATTAATTTGAAATAATGTTTGTTCATTGTTGAAGATTAAGAAATACACTGCTCAACACAATTAAAGGATATTGCAGTTTTAGGTGGATTTTGTATCTGGGAAACTTTTTATCTGATTGATACATGGTCGACAGACATATTAGGTTATATGAGAATAAATTACACATGTTTGGCAGAAAAAAATGCATTTTATTGCGCATTTGTGTACAAAAGGAAAAAAACACAATTTGTGCATATGAGAAAAAAAGAATAAGAAAAGGTGTTTTCTTCAAAGAAAATCATTTTCAGTAGGGCGTATGGTTTCCACGGGCGGCCAGCAACGTTGAACACCTTTGAGGCATGGACTCAATGAGGCTATTAATGACGAGTTGGGGTATTCTGCCCCACTCTTCCAGAAGAGCTCTTTCCAGTTCTTGGAGAGTTTGTGGGGGTTGTTGGCGGCCAGAAACTCGTCTTCCTAGAGCGTCCCAAACGTGCTCGATTGGATTCATGTCTGGAGAACACGCTGGCCATTCCATTCGAACGATTCCTTCCTCGAAAGGGAAATCCTCCACCAGGTTTGCACGATGTGGCCTGCAGTTATCGTCCATTAAAATGAAGTTATCTCCGATTGCTGCAGCGTAAGGGACTACAATAGGTCTGAGGATTTCATCCCTATATCGGCGACCAGTCAGAGCTCCATCTCGAATGATGTAGAGGTCAGTGCGCCCGTCAATGGAGATGCCACCATACACCAACACTCCTCCACCGCCAAATCTGACACTTTCGTGCACGAACGCAGGATTATTCCTACTGCCACGGTCCCTCCAGCTGAAAATACGCCTATTATCCGGATGCACAGAAAAACGGGACTCGTCAGAAAACAGAATATTGCTCCATTCATTTCTCCTCCAGTTGACATGCTCGGTTGCCCACTCCCTGCGGTCGCGACGATGCCTTGATGTTAATCTAACACATACCATCGGTCGGCGAGCATACAGACCTACAGCATGGAGCCGGTTTCGGACAGTCTGAGTTGAAATCGTGGTGCCTGTAGCCGAGCGAAGGTGTTGTTGGAGAAGAGTAGCGTTCATGTTTCGGTGTCTCCGAGCTGTTAACGCTAAATACCGATCTTCATTGGGCGTTGTTGCCCGTCTACGACCTTGCCCTGGTCTTCGGCCTGCACATCCACTCTCCAAAAAACGGTTCCAGATTCTGGAAATGACACTTTGTGACACTCCAATGGCTTGCGCTACTTCGGCTTGAGTTTGGCCCCCTTCTAACCTACCAACAATTCTCCAAGCTTCTGAATCTGTCAAATGACTTCGCTGAGACATCGTACTCATCGAAACAAAGCAATCACTGAATGCCGATCATCCTTGTCTTCATTCTCTTTTATCCAGTTGAAAGTCAAATTTCATTCGCTGCCGCTGAAGCGACGTTTTTGACGTCGAACTCAAAATTTGCATACTCCACAGTTTGAAAACCAGAAAAATTTGCATTTGTGATTCTCTTCTTCTATTTTCGGCAAAAAAAATTTCGTTTATATGTTTATTTTATATAAAACTTCAAATATCCTTTAATTGTTTTGAGCAGTGTATATACACCACTATAGCACAAACAGAACTAACTACATGTAAAAATAACTTTTGACTAACGAAACGATCTTTAACATGTTTTAAGATAATTTTAAATTAGTTATTATAAATAACAGGGCAGATTTTGTCAACACATGAAAATATATAAAAGAACAGTGAAGGTCTTAAAAATATTTTATGTACATCTCAATTGATTTTATAAATAGAGATGAATGATTATGTGTCGCGGGCCGCAGGTTGAGTATGGCTGGTCTGGAGTGTTTGGGCTTCTGCTTTTTTAAATCGAAATAAAAAATAAAATTCGCCAAACTAGGGATTTGTGCCAAATGTGTGGCTCCTTGGCGATTTTTCTGCAACCCGTTTGTTTACTTTCGTTATCTCCTTTCCCTGAACAGACTATAAGTTGATTTAACAGCTTGACTACAGATTTAACAGCTCGATCGGAGATCTAAAATTTTTCAACATTTAACATTTTTAAATTATTTTTAAATCTTTGCATTTCTTAATGACCCAGTATAAAAGATACTACAGTAGAGGCGTGTGATTTATACATTAGTTTTAGTGACGCATAAGTTGATGACAGTTATAAAAATAGTGTACGAAACAATGCATATAATAAAATTTGTTATAGCGAATGCATCATTCTATTGTGGATGCGTAATTTTTTTAACTAACCAGGAGAGGTCCAGGCGTTCGGATCACCGATTTCTTGTTAATAGAAGAACAAAGAGAGAAAATAGCCTTCAAGTAATTAGATGCAAACTCTCAAAAAGAAAAAGAAAAAGAAAAGAAATTTTAAAATTTTATAAATATTGTTACATACACTCATAGTGTTTTGTAGAACTATACAGATGAGCTTGGGCGGTAAGTGTAGAATGCCTGTGCTCTAACTTTTATTTCAGATTTAATTTTCTATTTCTATTTATTTAAAAATGCTTCATCAGTTGCTTTATATTTTTCATGATAAATAGAATACTAACGCAAACTAAAACAAGATTGTGATATCAACATGTTATGGACAATATCGAAGCTAACGAAATAGACAGACTGCTAGAGCCACGTGATGTTCTTTTCGTGAAACTGCATTCCTCCATCACGTGACTCAAGCTGCCTGAAAAAAGAGACACGTGAAACCTGCAGCAGCGGTGGCATTAACATAGAAAAGAGTTCATGTTTTCTTTGTTAGCCTCCGACAATATACATGTGACGTCACAGTGGGAATCAAGTGGTGTAGATGTAGAGGTAGAGGCTAGCGCGTTTGTTTACATATTTTATCACTTGATGCAGCATAAATACAAGTGAATGCATTCATAAAATACTTTAGATTTGTTTTGTTTGAATTACTATTCGATAAATACGAATTAAAAAATTCATATTAATTAAAATTAACGATTTCCATTTTACAAATAAGATGAAAAATATGAATTAAGTTGAATTAAAATAGAGAAAAGAGTTCATGTATAACCTATACGTGTTCCTGAAAAGGTCTAAAACTCGATATAAACATAAAATATAAGCGTAAATTTTCTAAACAGTGCTTTTCGATGGCGCGGTTCTGAATGTTATTCACAAGCAGATGATTTTTTGTAGCCTGGAACCCAAAGGAAAAATAGTGTCCATGAAATTTATTTCTATTAGTAAAATAAAATATTTGTTAAAATTTGATAAAAAGAGCTTCTAGATAGTTCATTAAAATGTCTTTTCCGATAACAACATTGGTGAAATATCTAACTACCAAATTTAATTTCTTAAAATTATTTTTTATGTAAATTGCATTATTTAATATATTTCTTTTTTATACTTGGATATTTGAACAACATAAAGACAAAAAGGCAATAACCATCATAAAATACGAGAAACAAATTATTATGGCACTCAAACTCATGTTAGTCAATACAAAATACTTACTTATACTTTCGGTAGAAAATATATAAACATAACCAGATTTTATTCCTTACAAAATTAGACGTTAAACTACGTGTATTCGAAAATTATGTTCCGATATTTCTTCTTAAAAAAATGTATATATATTGCACTTTATTTTTATAGTATCTTCTACATTGACTTTAACATCGTAAAATTTGGTTTGCATTCTATTCTCAATAATACTTCACAGTTGAAGTACTCCATAAAAAATACTCAAAGAAACTATCATATGCGCAAACGGATATTTTCGCGCAATTCTTAACTTTTATAATTTGCTTTAAAAAAAGTAACATATTTGATAATATTGCATTGGAATGTAAATTATGCTTTAATGTAAATTTTAATCGGGAGATAGCTCATTTTATTGTATTTAAATAATTATTTAATTTTAATAAATTTGTAAATGTTATTAATATCAAAATTTGCTTTTATCAAAAATATCCCCTTTATCATGGAAAGTATAAAGCAACCAATAAAACATTTTTAAATAAAAAGTAGAAAAAAAATCTGAAATAAAAAGGAGAGCCCAGCATTCGAGACCACCCAGACGTATGCTCAACGCTAACTATTCAGCCATCAATTTCATTTCACAATTGCAACAAAAACAACATAAGTAGGCAAATCCGTGATCCGAACGTCTGGCCTTCACGTTCACTGTAACTGTATGTTTATTCTATGCATACATCCATGGTAAAGACTCACTCCATATGTTCCAACCTGCTTTGTGGGCTGTCGGCCCGATTGCCTGCACGCTGCTCTATTCTCGAAAACATACCCAAGTAGCACAGTTTGTTGGCCCATCGTTGGAAGTTTGTGGAAACCGATGGAAAAGGACAGAATTGGGAATGATAGAGTTCGAAAATGGTAGGTGCAGAGATCCCTGTAATTTGAAACGTAGTTGAACCACTGTTGAGCCTTTGCTGTCAAATGGTACGGCAAAGCGGATATTTCTTACTGTGGGCCAACGTGGAACAACAATTAGCCAACGTTGGCCCAACCATTTTGTGCTACTTGGGTGATGTTTGGTCCACTTTCACGATCACGACAGTACTACACTTACGGCTCTCTGACAAGTGAAGCTATTGGATCTGTCGACGAAACTTTTTGATTCCAGTAGTTAATTTTTAGTATTTAACTAATTTGCAATTTTAAACGCGAATAAGCGTGTGAACAGAACTAAATGTGCAACAGTGACGTTTCGCAATCGTCCGCAAACACCAGAATTGGGAATAAAACTGAGCTGCGCCGTAAGGTACCGAGTTGCGCACGTCAACCTTCGCACCCAAGTCCTGAGGGACTTTTAACGCACACGACTCCAGTATGCACTGCGACCGGTGGGAGCACCGCCATCTGTGCATCAGTCCCATTGAACCCAAGAGTTTGACGACAAAGGTCGTTGCGATATGCGGTGGAGCCCAAACTTCGAGAACACCACCACAAAGACACCTGGTGAGACGTTCGAGTCCTCCGATGGCTTCGCAGACGGAACCCTAAAGGGGGAACCGGGTCCTAGGCCATATGTCGAACTTCCCCAACGACCCTTGCTATACCGCGGTTTCCGATCATCGAGTCCTAGGGAAGGAGGAAACGACTTGTTCATCGGCCGTGGCGAGTAGGGGGAGCCTCTCGCCAGCCCGGGACTTTAAGGAAAAGAGTCCCTGACACATAGACACGCCCTGGCTAAGGTTGTCCCCCCCCCAGAAGCTTTGCGTTCGGCTAGCCCTGCAGCGAAATGCAGGGGTGGCCGATCGACTCAACTGGGGGATCATTCACATGTAAGAACAAACACACAAAAACACAAACACAAAAAAAAACAAGTGTTAAGACAACAACGGAAAGTTATGTTTAGAATAACTATCGGACTCTCTGATGGCCATGGAAAACTCCTTCAAAAACACCAAATGGGCGGTCCCGATCGAGTTTAGTAGATTGAAAGTTATGTGAAGACTCCTGCTGATCCAACCATCGTATCGGTCGCAGAAAGCTCCGATTACGCATAGACACACTGGATTGGTTTTCGACCCGAGGATAGAGTTTTGGCTTGATCGCCGCCGCGTTAGTCGGCGAGCCACCGGTCCGATTCCTCGTAGTCTAACAGTCCAGGGAAAGAACCTACACCCTCCCAAGGAGTTGATACGGTTGCACGGTAACCTGATGGTTCCGAGGACTCGTATCACTGTTGGTACGAACCGGCAATCTCCTTTCTGCTCGACCTTGAGGTCGACACACAACTACTCCAGCTGCAGAGGATTAAGTGGTGGTTGCGTACCATGCGTGTACGCCCACATGCCGGTAACTACGCTCTGCCGCTTGCCAGCACCGAGGGTTACCTCCGGCCGCCTCACGCACTGACCAAGCGTCACATCAGAGCCACCACGCACCGTGCTCTTCAGAGTTCGATCTCGCCTCCGTCAATTCCTCGGATAAACTTTTGGAGACGGTCTGGCCGCCGTTAGCTAGCCGTTATCCAGCGTCACCTACCTCGACACAGGGCGAAGGGCCGCTCCAACAACTAGGATTGGCCTACGGGACGCCCTTCCACCATCTACGGAGGAGACTCCAAGCATTGGCCGAGTCCTCACGCCACAGAGAACCTGAGCTTTTGCTCGCATCACCGAGTCTTTGTAGCATCTCCGGCTTTTTCGGACGTCCCTCTATCACCGGCGCACTACGTTGAGGTGGCGGTCCATCCGTCTCCTGCCCCCGTCGTCGTGTCGAAGAACATCTCACTATGTCGGGCTTCCGGTCATCTTCCCCACTGAAGGGGCCGAGTTGGAGCTACCCAACGGAGAATATCTCGCAATGTCTGGCTTCCGGTTCATCTTCCCCACTGAAGAGGCCAAGTCAGAACCACCAGGAGGAGCCCACCGGACCAGAATTGGGTATGTGAAGTGGATGTCCATCCGCAATATTTGCAACCATAGCATTTGAGTCTGACTTGGTACAGTGAGAGAACGCAAAGAAAATGCGAATAAAACACTTTCGGTATAAAATACTACTTTTATCATGAGATACGTGGTCTGTGGGGATATCAGAATGCCTCATAGCTCACTTGTGCATTGTCTGCCAGTTTATGGTTACAAATATTCCGGTCCCTGCCCATTTTACATTCCCCATTCCAGAGATTGCAGACGATTACGAAATGCCACGGGCTTGTTCACCTCCAAGGCAGGCCGCATACAAAGGTGACACAAGCAACATTGGGCGCATTTTAGGAATTAATTATAAACAGGTTTGAAACAGTTTTTTTTCTTTGCTTCTACTTGTTTCTTCTCCTAAGACGCGCGTCATGCTGCGTGTGCCGATTAGGTGAGTGGCATGATTAAAAGTTTCGTGACTATTCTCGTCAACAGGCCCGATGGCTTCCCTTGTGAGTGCAGTAAATAGTTCTTCCTTCCGTAGTCTGTGGTGTACGTGGTACGTGGCCTGTGGTGATATCAGAATGGCTCATAGCTCACTTGTGCATTGTCTCCCAGTTTATGGTTACAAATATTCCCCATTCCAGAGGATTACGAAATGCCACAGGCTTGTTCACCTCCAAGCTACAAATGGAGGTCGCATACAAAGGCGACACAAGCAACATTGCGCGCATTTTAGGAATTATAAACAGGTTTGAAACAGGTTTTTTTCTTTGTTTCTACCTGTTTCTTCTTCTAAGACGCGCGTCATCCGTCAATTATTTCCACGTGCTTCAAATAGCAACCCCTCGTATCGTACCACGATTAAAAATTTGGCGACAGCATTTTCGTGACTTTCTATCTAATTCATATAATTCTTATTATTAACAATATTGCTATTGCATACTCCCACTATGCATTAGGAATATAGAATTTTCAATTGAACCTTTTCATAACTCATTTTAATCTAATATAGCCATTATATTTGTCCCATCGATATCATACGATCTTTAATATTACTTTTAAAATGTATAGTTCGCGAGCCAAGTACAAATTTCGTTAATTATTTCCTCTCGGCCGATAACTTGTAAAATGCTTCAGAGAGTTGTATCATGAAGCTCTGTGAACGTCCGCTGCATTTCCGTAGATGGGTTGAGCAGCGGTAGCCTCCCACGCACGTAAAAAATGAATTTTAATCATTTCCTCCCGATTGAAAATTTATCAAATTATAGCTAACCCAATATCTCGAAGAAAAAAAAAAGTCAGCTGATTATAAAGTGGTGGTTAATACGTTAGCTGGTCACACGACATGTCAGCTGGCTATATCTCAATGGAAAAAAATGTCAGCTGATGCCCTGAAGGGTGTAATACAGGAGCACATATCACTTATTTAAATTCACCAGCTGAAGAGTTTTCCCTCGGCATATTGCTAGCTGATATTTTTTATTACGTACAGGATCATATTAACTATCAGCTTACGGATATTCATCTGGGAGGAAATAACCTATCTTAAGTTATTCGACATTACGCTCCATGCTCTAACTGTAAGATATAGTTTTATTGTGATGTTTCATTTACATCAATATTCTTTATAGATACTTTAAAATTGATAAACATAGAAATAAATAAAGGATGAAATACTGTGATAAGCAAATTAATTAATTAATAATTTATTGAAACTTAAATATATAGTACATAATATATATTTTAAAGAGTTATTCAATTTAATTTTGTAACTTAATCATATTCATTTTCGCTTTGGCTCGTGCTGCTCTCATCTCCTGATTCACTGTCAGAGTCGCTGTCAGAACTATTTGCCCCCATGTCTTCATTATCGTCATCTGTACAAAAATACAAAGAAAAAAATTAAATATGTATGTTTAACGTAACATAATCGATATGATTAAAATTAAATAAAAAATGTTACCTTTTTCGGGCTGAATAGTTATTTGATCAATCGATGATGGTAACTGAGGTCCAGAAAACCAGTTGAATTCATATTTGTTGTCGATTTCTACCCAGCCATAGTCTGACGGTTCATCTGTAGTTAGGATTTTTAGATGTGCGTGTGACCAAATTTGCGCTATGTAACATGTTCGTAAAAAATGCTGATATAGTTCGATTTGCATGGAGGTAGAGACGAGACATCAATTCCTTTTTTGGGTAACTGGAACGAATCATCATTGTCAAGGAATTTGTATGTTTTTGAAACAACGCTATCCTTGCCTCATTAATGTTTTTTAATCGTTTTAAATTGTACATATTATAAACAAACTCTTCTATTTTGCCAAAAAGTCTTCTTTCTTCTCCGATAACTTTGACAGTTGTATGAAACACTCGATAAAGTCTTCAGAACTACTCATTATTGAAAACGGGCGTTTTATGTCTTTTCTAATAAAAGGCTGGGTTGAAATCGCACCCAGTAAATGCGTGGAATGCTGCGCTCAAATTTGTTCCTAGAGTTTTATGCAATTGTGTAACATTGATGAATCTTTGATTTTTTCCGACACCGAATTCCATACAAATTTGAATATTTTCTGAAATATTACCCGTATTTACTGAATACGTATATTTGCTAACATAATTATTAATATATCAGTGTCGGAACAACGAATCGTTACATTTGCTTTAAAATCTATTTGGCAAATGTGAAAAATCATTTTTGTATCGGCTTCTTCGTGAGCCGGACACGAAAGTCCTCGGTCTAAAGTTTTTACCACTTTGGAATCAGTGACCGTGTATTTAAGACAAGCGTCCACATTGACATAAATAATTTTATTATTTATATACGGTGCCATATAATATTCCTCCCAATTTTCAATGAAAAATTGTACACGTGCTTCTTTGAAATTAGCATTTTTCAGCTCAGTTGAAAAGTATTTTTTTCGCACTTGGTCTGGGCCATCGATACGGAAGTTTGCTTGCTCCATACCTCGAAGTTTGTGTTCAGTATCTTTGATCGATGGGAAAATGTATCAATCAAAGGCAATCACAATGATTTTAGCTCTACTTGCACATATCATTTGCAGCACTTTTATTGAAATATTTCCAAAGCTAAGTGGTACACCTTTCATCTTATGTAAAATGAAGATCGTATATCATAACGTCTGTACCTTGGAAGTGGCTCGGATTGCTCATATTTTTCTAATAAAGTCATCAATGCCTACTTTGATGTTTTGCAAATGGTGCCGTCAAGGTGACACAGACAATGCACTCGTGTTAATGGGTAACTAAGAACTTTATCTATATCAAGTTCTTTTTTAAGAGAAATTTGAAGCACTTGTCCGAATAAATCACGCTGCATTCGCAGTTCCATCTATCCTCGGCCAACAATAATTTTTTTCTTATTAGTCATGTCTGCAAAAGTATGGCACTTTAATCTAGAAATAGCCTGCTCGAATTTGTTTGGACCGTTTATTCAACTTCGAATAAAATCGGCTCGTTTTCTATTACCTTCTTCTTCAACATTAAGCAAAAAATGTTCAATATGTTCGGGTGCTGCTTCACCAGTAGCAATATTATACAAACATTTTTTATCTAAATTTTCATCAAACGGGTTCATATTACGCTTAATGCCATCGATGAATCTGTGAAGGTGTGCTGAACTTTTTTTATTCGGCTATTCTTAAGATCTGCTGTCACATCTTGCACTGTCTTCAGCCCCGTTTCTTTCATTGTATGGCTAATAATTGTTGATCGAATTGTATGACTGCGACACCATCGCTGCCTAGCTGAAATCGAATTAGTTATGTGCGAAATTCCAGTCAGTTTATTTGCAGCATCAGCATTAATAGTCTGCTCAAGAGTGAGATCAATCGGTTGTTTTGTGAAAGGTTTTTTTGTCCGCTTTATACCAAATGATTCCTTCTCTAAGTTCGCACGTAATCCTGGATGCGTCTGGTCAACTTTCATTAAATATTCAAGATACTTTACAGAATAACGTGCATAATTTGGTTGATTGAAAGTGAAATACAAATTAAATATCTTTGATAAAGCTGTTTTATACATTTCGAAATTACTGGTGCGGATGCTCGTATTGAGCAGAAAGTAATAATCGATAAATTTTATATACATCATATAATACTGCGCTGTCTTACCATGTTTGCCTTGTAATGTTTGAATTTTGAATTGCTCATATATATGAAATATTTCCGTTACTTCAGCTTGTTGAATTAAAGATTCAAATGATCTTGTTTTCAAAAGCTGTACCAAGTAAGTTTTAAATTCATTGGGCAAATCTATGTTTTCTTGTCGAACGAAGTATTCAAAATGTAAAATTTTCAATGCTAACGTTATCATTGGATGTAGACGTTTGCATCTATTAAAATGTTTGCCAATAATAAACCCGTTGACTGATCCGTTGGCGATCAATTCTTCATTCACCATGATAGTTGTCAAGCCACAATTATCAATAAATTTACCTACTGCCTTTATACCAACTGCCTCCAATCTGGTAATCCTGTACGTACAATTTTTCTAGAAGTAAGAGAATTTCAATCTAAGTCCACACCCATGCGATGTTTCTTATTTTAGATATAACGGTTGAAATTGGCGAAAATGCGAGCGAAGACTGTGAATTAGAAGGAGATGAGATTTTAAAGGTATCGATAAAGAATATTGATGTAAATGAAACATCACAATAAAATTATATCTTTCAGTTAGAGCATGGAGCGTAATGTCGAATAACTTAAGATAGGTTATTTCCTCCCGGATGAATATCCGTAAGCTGATAGTTAATATGATCCTGTACGTAATATAAAAAAATCAGCTAGCAATATGCCGAGTGAAAACTCGTCAGCTGGTGCATTTAAATAAGTGATAGGTGATCCTGTCTGGCTCCTGCGTTACACCCTTTAGGGCATCAGCTGACAATTTTTCCACTGAGATAAAGCCAGCTGACATGTTTATTTATTTAAAATAGCATATATACCGTCATCTGATAAATTTTCAATTGAGAGGAAATCACTGAATATATATATATATATATATATATATATATATATATATATATATATTTTAATGTTCGTGTGACCAGCTGATGTATTAACCACCACTTTATAATTAGCTGACTTTTTTTTCTTCAAGATATTGGGTTAGCTATAATTTGATAAATTTTCAATCGGGAGGAAATGATTAAAATTGATTTTTTTTTTTTTTTTTTTTTTTACGTGCGTGGGAGCCTACCGCTGCTCAACCAACCCACGGAACCGCATCTGACGTTCACGGAGCTTCATGATACAACTCTCTGAAGCATTTTACAAGTTATAGGCCGAGAGAAACTTGGTCATGAAAATCTGTTGCTGGCTCGCGGACTAATATACGTTAGACGACAAATTTTACATAATGTTGTAAAATATCAACAGAAAAATACGGATTGACTTTCTTCTTAAAATATAAAGGAAATTAAAATATATTTTCAGTCTTCATACAGTCCCAAAAAAAATTAATTTTAACGATATTTTCGTTCAATTTTGGATATTTCTAAAATTTCAGTGTAATTAAAATACTTTCAGCTAATAGATTTTTTTTTCATAAAGCATGACTAATTTCATAAATTCGATTATTCTGTATGAATTGAATCTTCTAGAGTCCATTCCTCAGTATTTGCATAGCTGGGAACTACATCACTACTAGACAATTTTTAAGATATTTTTCGTTTAAATACAATGTAACAATAAAGAAATAGCCTGATCAGCGGAAATTTCTAAAATCAAATGTCATATGCACATTCTATTTTGAGCAGATGGTTGTTAAAACTTGAACGCAAATAAGAATAAACCCACCACCTGCCAATCTACGTGATTAAACAGAAACAATTGCTTTAAACGTCTGTTCAATTTTTCAAAAAGTTATTCATACAGATTTCTTTTAAAAGAAAATTAAAGAAAGATGAAGAAAAAGCGAAAATTTTAAAACAAATTATAATATGAGCTTACATTTTTATGAGAAAGTAAAAAATAAAAATAAAATAGTTGAATATTTTAATTTCAGATTCTCTTTCTTGCGTAAAGAAAGTAAAAAAATTACTTTGTAAATTTTCGGCTGATCTCCTATAGAGGTACAACATTGAAGTGATATTTTTTTTTACTGTAAAAACATATTCATTTACATAATATATTTCCCGAGGGTCTGAAAAACGAGCCTGTACAACAAACAGCTGCGGAGACTTGCGGAACTAAGGGCTAGAGGTCGAAATGATTTCAGCAGTACCTATGCAGTTGTCTGGGACATCAACAAATCAAAATAACAATTTCTGGATGAATCCACGTCATTCTTCGATGAAAATGTGTCCTGTATTAAATTCGATTTCGCTAAAGAAACTGGTGCTAAAATTTTTCTTATGAACGAAATCAAAAACCATCTGTAACAATTAACGACAAGGGTTGATCATATTCCATTCAGCGTTCAAAAATACATAGATTTTGATACCCCAGGCAATTTTTTTTTACATTGTTCATTTTCTCGGATTTTTGGACAGTTTTTTTTACATCCCTTAATGAGGTCTGTACAATCTGGTAAACAAAGCTATTCAACTATTTGATTAGATGTGTTTATGGTTCAAATTTGAAGTCTCCAACCCCCCCCCCCCCCATTCAAAAGTTATTAATTTTTAAACGCTCTTTTACGATTTCGCCCAAACTGTGTGCGCCCCACCCCTCAGCTCTCATTCCCATTTCACCGAATTCTTTCAATGTTTTTTTTGTTTGTTTTTTTGGCATTTGATAATTGATTTTAGAGGTAAAACATTGAAGTGATATTTTTTTAGTCTAAAAGCATAATTGCAAATGTAAATATCTATATATTCCACAAGGATCTGATAAACGAGTCTGTACATCAAACAGCTACGGAGACTTGCGGAACTAAGCACTAAAAGGTCGAAATGATTTCAGCAGTGCCTCTGCAACTGTCTGGGTCATCAACACATCAAAATAACAGTTTCTGGATGAATCCTATCTGGATAATTCATAACAAAGAAGAATGAAGTGATTAAAAAACATTTAAACATAAAAGAAACAACTATTTCAGAAGCACGTTGAAGGAAGAGAGATCATCGATCATTTTTTCCAAATTCATGATTGCATAATTTCAAATTCCCTCAATAGTACGCATAAAGTGCTTTTTTAATGAATCCCCATACATATATATATATACTTGTCTAAGTGATCTTTAATTTTGTTATTAAATATACCATGTTTTCAGATATAAAATGGCGTATTTAAGAATTTTTGCATAAATATGTATACATTGTTCTTATAAAAGAATTTCAATTGTTAGGATAATGTTAATTAAGAAGTTTGAATTTTTGTTAAGTATTGGGGTCAGTTATAGCCATATTGCTGTAGGAGGGATGCCATCAGAGAAGACTTTTGAAGGGAAAGTGACCCAAATGTTGGTTAAGAAATATTGGTGTTTTTTGTAGAAATTGAGTCAGGCATGACTTTACTGATTTTTGCCCGAGGTAGTCCGTGCCATGAAATAAAAAAATAATAAACGAGCTGAGCCTGAAAAGTTTGCTCATTTAGACCATTACATTGATGTTTGAACCATATACAACAAAATTTCGATATATCGTCGTTTGTATAATATCATCCTACCGGTGAAATCATCAAATTTTCTTGGTCCAATCTATTTCTCATAGACGCTAATAGTTCCAATCCTTCATATATCAGTCCCAAATGATCGCCTTTTTATACAACACAAACAAAAAACTATACTGTCTTACTACTTAGAATAATATATCCTGGTTAGTGCTTCATTTTGATTTATATAAAGGGAAGCGAAGTTTCGAAGACTGTCCCGCAGAATGTAACACATTTGGCTGCTTTCAATAAAGTCATCATTTTGAAAACAGTATACATACATACTTTAAAATCGAAAAACTTTTTTTTTTTCATTAAATGTATATATTTTAAGTTATATACTGTTTGTTTCAGACTGTCGTGTGTCTAAAACCATTTTAAATCGTCCCCTTTGAGACCAATTTCTGAAGGATTATTTGGTTTTGTCACAAAATGGGAAATGTTATCCAATCTTTTAACATCCTTGTACGGACACCTGAAAATTTTGAGCAATTAGTATTTAAAATGACTTCTATAATTAAGGCCAAAGGAAGATAGATATTTTGGGGTCCCTTCAAAAAAATTTTAGCATAGAACCCATGTTGAGTGATCAAAGACAACATATAAATTGGAATAGTTCTACATAAGCATCTTATACAATAAATTTAGTGAAATTCCATCTCAGAGATGCCAAGAATTAGCTATCACGGAAATCGTGAAAAACACAGCCTAGGTGGGGTGTGGTGTATTTTTTACGGCCGATTATCTACACGAGGGATATAGGCCGAAGGTAGAAATGCCCTCCGTGGGGGTCTTTCTAAGCACAGCCTAGGAGTGCTATTTGTTGGATGATATACACCAAACCTAATCAATACCAATTAATGTCAAGGTCTAGCTGAATCTGAAGTTTGATGAAATTCCGTGCATTAGTTCTTGAGATAGAGAGGTCACAAATATTGTGTTATACACATACAGGCAGACAGACATTTTTCAAAAATAGTCAAATCGTGTTCAGGACATCCCAAAACGTGTAAATCCATCATAAAAATGGCAGTAAAAAATTTTAACGGTATCATTACTTTCTTTTTATGTATATAGGAAAAGTAAAAAATGGAATGAAAATAGCGAATAAAGAGTTTGCAATTTTGACGCCTCATAAATTTGGAGAGTCCGGAGCCTGTCCCCTCCACCTCCCATTCGCACGGTCCTGATAAGAAATCTATACGATAGTGCTATAGCTATAAAACTATCATTTTGCCTAATCTGCGACATGGGGAGAGTGGTGATTTTATTTATTTCGACAAAGTTAAGTTGTGTGGTGGTCCGACTCCTCTGAAAGAGTATATTTGAAATTTCAAAACTTGTTGGATGTTCGAAGCTGATTCATTTATTTGATTATTTCAAAACTGATCAATTATTTGAAAATTTAAAGAATGACGGTGAACTCAGTACTAGAAGCAATGGTGCTACGTTAGATATCTACACCTCATGAAATGTGTAATTGTGGGCGAATTTCATGCTTATTTTAAAAGAAAACAGCGATAATCCGTACTTCATTGCTCCGCTGATTACAATGCATATAAAATAACATATATCCTGACCATAAAATGATTCATTTATCTTGGCTATGGTAGCTCGGACGAGGCAGACGACACTCAAAAGTGCTTTTGTTCATCGAACATCATTGGAACTTACGATTGCAGTGATATATTATACAGAGTGTCTCATTTATTTTGCAACCCACGTAAACACGAAACAAATGAACAACACGAGTGCACGTGCACACCGTTAGCGCAGGTAGCGGTGGGGAAGGGTGTGCTACCAACACTCTAGAAAACCGCAGGAGACACTTCAATGCTAAGGAGTCAAGGAGAACGAAGTTGTCAGGTTTCTCTCACAGGTGCAAGAGTTGAAAGCTATTCTTAAGGGATTAGCATATTGTATGTATTGTATATGTATCTATTGTGTACTGTTAGAGGCTGGTTTAAGAAGAATCTTAATCCGAAGGGGAGCGACTCAGAATATGAGTGGAAGGAAGGTGGAACAGAATGAAAGCAGTATTTCCATTGCAATGTGGTCTTTCATAGATAAGAAAGCTATTGTACACTTTTATTTAGGAAGACAGATCCGTCAAGAGGGAGGAAGGGTTGTCAAGGACCCTTGGAAACAGAGGAGAAACCCCGTAGAAAGGAGGGTGCTCTGCGAGAGAGAGAAAGTTAGTTTTAACGTAGGAAGCGAAGGTGTAAGGTCGTTCAGAGTTGGAGCTCTGAGACCGGTGTTGAGTTCGGACGGAGCAGCGAAGTGTGAAGGTTGCTCGGGGAATGAGCGCTGAGAGCGGGTGTGAGATGAATAGAAATCTGAGTGCGGAATGAATTGACGTAGTCTAACGGTACACGTAGAGCGTTTTCTGTAATTGTTTTGATTTAGTGTTAAACCGGATAATTTACATCCGAGTTTAAGTGTAAATATTGTTAATAAATTGTTACTTTAACTTTAATTGAAAGAGTTAGGTTTTTATTGAATATACATCAAATATCGTGCCCGATATCACGTATTCATAACGGTGGTGGCAGCATATCAAAAGACCGGATTTATTTCGAAGTTGTGTGGACGGAGGAGTGGAATCCGACAATGTTGCAGCGACGGGATCTGAATCACCGAAGACCAGTGCCAGTTAACCGTGTTACAGAGAGTTTGTGCCGGATCGCCCAGCGGAAGTGTTCGTGCCCTATCGTTGTAGACAAGTGCCAGATAGCCGTGTTACAGAGAGTTTGTGCCGGATCGCCCAGCGGAAGTGTTTGTGCCCTATCGTCGTAGACCACCAGTGCCAGTTAGCTGTGTTACAGTCAGTTTATGCCGGATCGTCTAGCGGAAGTGTGTGTGCCCTATCATCGTAGACCAGTGCCAGCTAGCCTTGTTACAGAGTGCCTTGCCGGATCGTCCAGTGGAAGTGTTGGTGCGGTGTGTAGTGTTAGTTCCAGTGTTTGTGGACACAGTGTTTCAAATTACAGTGATTGTTGCCCGAGAGTGCAAGATTTACCCTGTGGAAAAGTGAGCAGAGAATTGCCCCAGCGAATGAAGTACGAGGTAAGGTGTTTTGATCATTTTACTCTACTGACATTCTCGAACCTATTTTTTTTATTTTATTGTGTATAATTGATGGTAATTTGGGTTAATGTTGTGGTTAATTTATAATAATTTATGTGCAATATAATAATTGGTCTAAATCAAATGAGATATTAACAACCATTTTACACTATTGTTTTAAGAAAAGGATCTTATATTAATTACTAGAAGTGATTTTCTAATTGTTTTAAACGGATAAGATTAATGATTAAAATTAATGCATTGTGTTAATAGTTGGAAGGAATAATTGAAATTTCTTAAATTTAAATTATTATTAAAGTAATATTTAAATTAAGTGATATTGTTTGCTTTAAGTTTGAAATATTGATAGTAAATGAGGAAAGGAAATTTGTGTAGAATTTAAATTAAATTGAAATAACCTTCAAGGAAGAACTGAAGGCCCAGAGAAAAAAAAAAGTGCTGTGATTTACTTTTTAATGTGAGAACTAATTTTGAAATTGAAATATTTTATTGAGATTAAATTTAGGAATTTATGTGTATTTCATGCAAATTTTTGTTAGGTGGATATTTTTATGTAGTGATTAGCATCAGTGTTTTATTCAAATTGCAACGTATCAGTATTATTGTGTAAATTGTATTTTATTATTTAATGGTATAAATTTAAAATCTGTATTGCATAATAGTCAAATTGAGATTATTGTTACTTTGTTATTGGAAGAAAATTGTGGGGTATCATTGTCTAAGGAAATTTATTATTGTATTATTACTTATTTGAAATATGTTAAATAGTATAATATGTGGAGGTAACTTATGAGGGTAGGATTTGAGGAAGTATTAATTTGATATTGTGATTAAGTATTGTTGTAGGGTGGTGATAATTATCAGTAGAAGGTATGGCTTTCTTACTAAAAATAAAAAGGGTGGATCTTCGGGAGATATGTGAAGAGTTAGGGATTGAAGTTTCGGAAGATGATACCAGGTTTAAGCTTAAGAAAAAGATAGTGGAGAGCGACGAATATGAAGAGGGGGCTGTTATGGAATTATCTAACACTATTGTTACGGAGCGGTTAGAAAAGGAGGAAAAGTTACAACGAGAAAAGTTAGAAAGGGAGGAGAGGTTAGAACGAGAAAAGTTAGAAAAGGAGGAAAAGTTACAACGAGAAAGCTTAGAAAGGGAGAAAAAGTTACAACGAGAAAAGTTAGAAAGGGAGTTAGACCGTGAAAAGTTAGAGAAGAAAGGTCTGAAAAATTGAGATTGGAACATGAGTTAGAGGTGGAAAGGATAAAAATTCAAAGTTCGGCAAATAATTCTAATGGGTCTAGAGAATATAATAATGAGAGTAGCCTAGAGAAATTGATTAAAAGTGTTAAAACTTTGTCTATCAAGGTTCCAGAAGGGTCTGAGGGATGGAATCTGTTTTTTAGCAGTTTAGAACGGGCATTCCAAACAAAAAATGTACCGGAAACCCAGCAGGCCGAAATTCTGCTAAATATGTTAGGAGATAAGGCCGATAACTTGCTAATATACACTACTAGGGAACAAATTGAGAGTTATGAGAAATTAAAGGAATTAGTTCTAAGGGAACACGAGTCGACACCGAAGGCGTGTTTGGGAAATTTCAAGAAGGCTAGAAGGAATCAAAATGAAACTCATGTATTATTTGTATCGCGTTTAATAGCAACGTGGGAAAATTATTGTAAGATTAGAGGTGCAGATACGTATGAGAAGGTTAATCAGTTAATTGTCACAGATAAGTTGTTAACTACGTTAGATGAGGAAACCGCAACGCATGTTAGATTAACTCAGCACAGTAATTGGTTAGAAGTTTCTAAAATTGCTAAGGAATGTGATAATTTCTTTGATGCTAAACAAAAATCTTATGCGGTAACTTATAAGGGTTATAAAGGTAAAGAAAGGTATGTTAATAATGAAGATTCGAGAAGGGCAAAAGATGAGGGATTTAGTAGTAATTGGAGACAAAATGGGAATAATGAAGTTAGTCCATTTTTGGGTAGAAAACCGGAATATAAGAAACCTAATGATACGACGCCTATCTGTTTCAAGTGTTCTCAACGAGGACATGTTCAGCGATTTTGTACAAAAGGAAATAATGAGGGAAGTAATCAAATTAATAACCGACAAGAACCAAGGGCTAGTATCAATAATGTCTCAGTGCGAGGAATTAAAGAATTTCCAAGGGGAGCGAGTATGGCAAGAATCGGAGCAAGAGGGAATTGGAGAGCTAAAGTTATTGGAGAGAAGTTAAATAATCTCGAGAAAGTGGAAGTTAGTGTAAATGGGAAGATAACAAAAGGATTGGTGGATTCTGGTTGCCAAATTAGCGTCATTCATAAAGATTTAGTACCAGCAGAGAAACTAAGAGGGGCTGGTAGCATCTATTTACAAGGGATATTTGGTAAGGCAGTCAAATCACCGTTAATTCAATTACCTTTAGCTATTCCAAAACGCGGTCAAACTAATGTAATTCATCAGGATGTACTTTGCGCGATAATTGATAATAGTAAGGAACAGGTAATTTTACATCCTGATGTGGCTAATGAATTGTCAGGGTTAAACAACGAGAAATCATTAAGAGAATCGGTAGAAAGGGAATGTAAGGAAGATAGTAGGAATAAAGTGAAAGAAGGGGAAAGGATTAGAAATGGTAATAATAATCGTTATGTCGTAGAAACAAGATCGGAAAATTTACAAAGTCACGAGAAGGAAAAAGCTGAGATAGAGACAAGTAAGATTAATCAAGTTACGGAAAGTAGATTAAATGTATTTCAGGAATCCCAAATGAGTTGTAAAGATTTAGAGAAAGCTTGGGAATTGGCTGAAAATGAGAAAGGGTCTTACTATGTTGTAAATGGGTTATTGTATCATAAAGAGAAATTAGTAGATGAAACTGTAGCTCAAGTAGTATTACCTAAAATTAGAAGGGAGGAACTTCTAAAATTAGCGCATATTTCCTTACATGGAGAACATCAAGTGGTTAAGAAAATGTTAGAAAGAATCAAGCATTCATTTTATTGGGAAAATATGGCGACGGAAGCTAAAATATATTGTGAATCATGTGTAGAATGTCGATTAACGAGGGAAATGAACGTGAGTAATAAGGAGAAAGAGGAAATATGTCGACCTGCAGTTATAGTTGAGTTAGGGGACGGAAGTAAGAAACTGGTGTATCAAGATGAAATGAGAGCATTTATGGCTAAAAATAAAGTAGTCGATATTGTCTTGGATAGTGACGGGGAGTTTGAAGACTGTAGGAAATATCTGTTCTTAGACCGAGAACAACCGGAAAATAAAGACAGGAAGGGATTTGAGATAAAAGGGTTAACAAATATTCAAGTTGGGGACATAAAATCAATCTTAAGGAAAAATAAGGAATTATTTATGGGTCCTATCGAACTGGTAGAAATGGAGAAAAATCGGATTGGTCGTAAACCGGAGAGGGGTAAGATAAGGCAGAAATTGTACCATGTCTTTATTATGTACAAAGAGGACTTGGACAGGCAAGTGCCTGATTGGTTACAGGAAGATTTAATTGGGACATCAGAAGCAGAAGTTAGCTATTCAAGCAGGGTACATTGCGGAAAGGGATGTACCAATTAAGTTAACGAGGAAGCACTGGAAGGAAAAAGTTCCGCCTCCAGCAATCTCAGCCTAAGGACTGACATTAAAATGACATAATACTAGTGTAATTTTATTTTTTTTTTGTGTATTTATAATTGTATGCACATCTTGCGTTTATAACAGTGTATTAGCATATTGTGTAATTTTTTTTCTGTATTTATCACATTAGTATATGGTTCATTAGAGATGTCAGTAGTTAAATTTTCAGACACCTTGAAATATTTATGTAATTGTAGTAATGAAGAAACCTATCAAGGAACTGTTGAACTCTTCTCAGACATTACATAGTTTGAGGAAAATTAGCCCCTAAAAGGCATATTTTCCGCTAAGGTGGGGGGTGTCAGGTTTCTCTCACAGGTGCAAGAGTTGAAAGCTATTCTTAAGGGATTAGCATATTGTATGTATTGTATATGTATCTATTGTGTACCGTTAGAGGCTGGTTTAAGAAGAATCTTAATCTGAAGGGGAGCGACTCAGAATAGAAGTGGAAGGAAGGTGGAACAGAATGAAAGCAGTATTTCCATTGCAATGTGGTCTTTCATAGATAAGAAAGCTATTGTACACTTTTATTTAGGAAGACAGATCCGTCAAGAGGGAGGAAGGGTTGTCAAGGACCCTTGGAAACAGAGGAGAAACCCCGTAGAAAGGAGGGTGCTCTGCAGTTTACGAGAGAGAGAAAGTTAGTTCTAACATAGGAAGCGAAGGTGTAAGGTCGTTCAGAGTTGGAGCTATGAGACCGGTGTTGAGTTCGGACGGAGCAGCGAAGTGTGAAGGTTGCTCGGGGAATGAGCGCTGAGAGCGGGTGTGAGATGAATAGAAATCTGAGTGCGGAATGAATTGACGTAGTCTAACGGTACACGTAGAGCGTTTTCTGTAATTGTTTTGATTTAGTGTTAAACCGGATAATTTACATCCGAGTTTAAGTGTAAATATTGTTAATAAATTGTTACTTTAACTTTAATTGAAAGAGTTAGGTTTTTATTGAATATACATCAAATATCGTGCCCGATATCACGTATTCATATCGGTGGTGGCAGCATATCAAAAGACCGGATTTATTTCGAAGTTGTGTGGACGGAGGAGTGGAATCCGACAGAAGTGAAAGGTAGTTTTGCGTCATGGTGCTATGTGCAGAAAAATGCGCATTTATTATTGAACATTATTTTTGAACATCATTGTACAAAACAGTCAAGGAACGATATGAAAACAAGTTTCCAGACTGGATGGTGCCAAATAAAAGAACAATTAAGTGAATTGTGGACCATTTTCAAACAGAATGGACTATGGAACCGAAAAGAAAGAACCCTCTGTCGTTTGTCCTAACTGACCACAAAATGAACGAAATCGAGACAAAAATCCAGGAGAAACGCATAATTTCCCTGTCCACCGCCGATAGAAGATTGCGATTATCATGCTTTCTGATTAGTTGTTAAACCGAACGCTTCTTAAGTCATTTCCGGTTGAACTTTGTTTCTTATATAATATCTGTTAATTTCTATATAATCTAATTAATTTATAACTGTAATATAATAAATATTATACTAATATAATCTAATTAATTTCTATATAATCTAATCTCTATATAATCTAATAATATATGTTAATTTCTTATATTATATCTTCATAATCCTCCAAAATACAGGAAATGACTTAAGAAGCGTTTGCTTTTACAAATAATCAGAAAGCGTAAAAATCCCAATCGTCGATCGGCGGTGGAGACGGAAATTATGCAGGAGAAACTGGTCACGTCAGTAAGAAAATTAGCTTTACAAACAAACAAATTGAAAGTGCACGCTTATCGCGCCGCATTGGTGCAGGAATTGAAGGCACCTGATCCAGCGCATCGTCTCAACTTTTGTCGCTGGTTAAAAACTTTTGTTCGAAAATATGGCATTGGTGTTTTAGATCGGGTGTTCTTTAGTGACGAAGCCAGATTTCATAGAACAGGCTACATTAATGCACGCAATTATCGATTTTGGTCATTCTCAAAAGAGACCACATGGTGGAAGAGATAAACGCTATCACACCAAACACATTACAGAATGTGTCTCGAAAGCTCCTCAAACGGACCCAGATATGTAAAGATGAAGACGGCGGTCACTTCTAACACCTTTTGCAGTCATTTAAGCACTTCTGTAAAATAAAAATTAATGTTTGTACATTGTTCTCTTTTTGGGGTTGCAAAATAAATGAGACACTCTGTATAAACATTATTTAAACATGGGATAGTAGCAAAGTTTCCCAATCTAAGGAATGAATATTCTTTTCTGTAACATATCGATAGCAGGACACTTAAATGCGATGAATTTTTAACGTTTCTTTTACTAAAAATGCGTTCTTCTGTTTTTAGTGATAGAAAAAGCTGAAAATTCATAAAATTTGAAGTATCATAACCCAATAAGTTTTGGTCGTAGAAGAATGGAATTGTTTGTTACTTGCGAAGAAAGCTTTTTTAAATGTAACATATAGAACCCAGAGACTGCACAAAAGTTTTAATTTAGTAACTTTTAAAATAAATAAATATTTTGAAAAAATGTCTTAATATGATGAAGTACAATATTTGAAACATTTTTGCAATCAGAACTAAACTTCTAAAACTAACGGAAGAGGAATTAGCTATTCGATTACAATAAGAGTGTATATTTATTGTTGAAAAAATGCATTCAATGAACTTCATATTACATACAATGATTAGCCAGAACTTTATATCAATCCTGTGCATCCAGATGAGTATGTCTGGCTAACATATATATGCTAAGAAAGTTTGTAAGGAACGCCGGGAACACAGAACTATCATTCTATCGAATCTGTGTATATTGGAAAGATTGGTAATTTTAATGATTTCTATATAAAGGTTAGTATGTTATGATTAGACTTCATCAAACGAAGAAACTGTAAAGCTTATTGGAGTTTCGTAAGCTACAATGAACAATATATTTAAAAATTGGAAGTAGAACATTAAAGTCAGCATTAGACGTGGCGGATTTGGACATTTATACCTCATCGAATCGTTAAACTCGGCGAAAGTACCGCTTAATAAAATAAAATGAACAATAACTTGTAGCTCACTTGTTCGCTAGTTAAAAATTGTAACAAAGTACATGCTTTCTGAGCATAAGTCTTTTTTTCTTTGGGGTGGGGGGAATATAGATTTTGCGGTAGAAATACTAATAACTGTTGTTCAGTATTCTTTGTAGAATGCGCCACAAGAGCTGTTGTTGTTATTATAGCTGAAGCAGGATGTAGTTACATCCATCGATGACAACTATAAATAAAACTTTCACCTCGTTTTTCTCAAAAGAGTGGTTGAAAATTAGAATGGTGATGAATTCAGGCCCCCCCGGGGGAGGGGCATCCCACTGGAGCATGAAAATATCCCCCTCCCCAGAAAATTTGAGATTTTGTTTTTGGTAATGGTTAAAAAGTACAAGTTCCACCCAGAATCCATAATATCCCCGCCGGAGCTGCAAAATACCCTCCCGAAGGAAATTGTCTGGATTCAACACTGAATTAGAACTTTATAATTCCAAGGCGACGATTTAAAATATGGCATTTTGAAAATATGGCCACAAAGTAACGCGAATATACATTTATTGTTGAATACATTCAACGCAGTAGAATGCTCAAATATTTGGTACAATTACAATCTACCTCACTGAGCTCCACATTAGTACGGAAAGCTAACTCCTATTCTGTTGCATTGAATCCAGGGCCAGCAGTCCGCCCATGAATACAATGGCATAGAATTAGGGAGGAAAGTTTATGGTAAAACACAGATTTCCTCCTATATAGAGTAGTATGGAGTAGATATTTTCAAATTGGATTTTCTTTTAAAAATGACAAAATTTCTACAATTTTCACCGATATATATTTTTTATTGAAAAAAACTATAGGTTTTATTTAATTTTATCACACATATTTAATTTGATATTATTTAAAAATAAAATTTTATGTAAACTCAACAAAAAAAATTTTTAAATTATAAAGTATTGCTCATAAAAATAGGAAAAAATTGTAGAAATAACTTAATGTGATAAAAAGTATGCGGAAAAGTTTGGAAAAATGCCTCTATTAATATTAAGAAAAGTGCAGAATTCATTACTTCCGCGGACTGAAAGTATGATGCGGTGGCAGAAGAAAGTGGACTGGAGTGTTACAGTGCGTCCCAAAAGTTTATAGACAACAGAGTTTTCTTATTTTACAATTGAAAAAGAGGACTAACAATTTTAAAACAATTTACAATTACAAATAATATTAAGACAACACTATACAAAGATAATAGAGATTAAGATAATAATATACAAAAATAATATTACACAGATTTTGTGATAAAAATTAAAACTTAAATTTTACTGTCCCAAAAGTTTATAGACAACTCATTTTTTTCCCTTTAACGTTCAAATTTTTAAACCATTTTTTCTAATCACTTCAAAAACTCGACCAGGCATACTCAAAAGAAGAGTTTGAAGAAATTCTATGTTTAAAGAAAACCAACTTCGTTCAATTTGCAACTTTAGATCGTGAACCGTTGCAAATTGATGCCCATTAGCATATACGTCTCTAGCTAATATTCCCCAGAGGTTCTTTATTGGGTTCAGGTCTGGAAGTATGGCTGGCCAGTCCATAAAAGTTACTTGGTTTTATCTAAACCACTGCATTGCAGAGTTGGACACGTGAATGGAGCAGTTGTCTTGCTGGTATATCAATTTATCCCCACCTAGCAACTTTCCAAATGAAAGTAACTCTACTTCAAGCATTTTCTAGTAATCTTCGAAACATTGACGACTTTTCTAAAAAGCAATATCGGTTGTTCCATTATATGAAAATGCTCCCCACACCATGAGTGCACCCCTTCCTTGTTGTCTGCTGAAAAAAGTTCGTGATTCCTTGCGAATATTGTGCCAGTAATATGCCCAACCATAGGGGCTGTCTAAATTAAATTTCTTTTTGATGGAGAGATCAACCTCTCATCATCTTCAGGGATCATTCTAGAACATGAAAAAGGGCAGGGTGCACATCACATAATAAGGGCAATTTTGTTGAAAAGGGCACATCATTTCATAAAAAGGGCATTTTTGTAATAAGTGCATATACCAATATACTGGTGCGAAGGAAAGTCTGGCAACAGCTTAAAGTACTCCTTAATTTAAAAAATCCAATAACATTTCTAATTTCCATAACTTCACCCTTTGAAAAGTATTAAAAATAGCAGCAAAATGAAACTTATGTTCTCCATTTTTATTGTAAAACTGTTAACTGTTTACTAACTGTTATTGTACAGTCATTTTGCCCTTTTCCTACGATATTCAAGAACCTCTCTCTAAAATTTTTGTTCACCAGATAACTTTTTCTCAGTTATAGCAAAACTGGTTTTAAAAAAGCTACAAAATAAAAGTTATAAAGCTACTTTTCAAGTTTTTTATAGAACTTACATAAGTTATCATGTGGTCAAAGGCCAGAATGCCTGATCTAATACTATATTTCACTAGACAAGGTGAAATTAATCAATGACGCTTAGTTACCCTTTATGTCTTGATAAATGGAAAGATGAAACACTCAAAGTCAAAGATTAGACATACCAGGGCACTTCACACAGAAATAAAGAGGGAAAGAGGAGTACTCCCTGATGTACTATACTAACATTCTAAAAATAAAAGATTGGTAAATAATTTTTGAAAGTACAAGGCAGGATTCTACCCAAGAATAAAAGGGGCAAGGAGGGTAGAATTATACCTGGAAAAAGGGCAAGGAGGGTGGGATTTTATCTAAAAAGGGCATGAGGGCGGGCCGCCCTTCTGAAACTCTAGAGTGATCCCTGTCATCTTTCATTATGAAAGAACCCTGAGCAATGTATCATTATGCACAGACAGTCAAAGAGTTGTGATACAAATATAAAATTTGATATCAAAATCATTGGAACAATGATGTGGCTCTCAAAATCCTATTCATTTGATAAAAATATTTTAATTTAAAATAATTATGTTTTTATTCTATATATATATATATATATATATATATATATCACTGCAAACAACAGATACAATGATAATGAAATGGAGACATAAGTCTGCACTTTTACAATACATCTGAAATAGGTTGGCAGATTTTATTACTCAAATATATGACAGTCATAAATCTGCCTTGTACAGCTGCATAGAAACATCATCCGTTTTCCAGGAGTCCCTAGACCACGTGACCAGAGTGGGGTCGAAACGGTGGACTAAATAAAAAACATGGTTTTGTTCGAGGCGGACCAATAGACAGAAAAAGACGGCCCATACAAATTAATAGGAGGAGAAAAAAATTCATCCAGTATTCAGTTCGAAGTTTCCTAACTAAGAGTGAAGGTTGTGCAAAAAAAATGCGTGCAAGAAGTATATATTTTTTTATGTTGTATCGGTGCCATCGTACATAGAGCTGATCGGACGATGGAGGACCTCTACCTAGAAAAAGGTAACTCTGATATTATATGCTCATTTAGTAACAGTGCAGTATTTGAATTGTTTGTGGGGAAAATATAAAAATATGTTTTAATGCACACACACAGGGATTGTCCTCTCAGAAATTTTGCATTGTAAAATTAAATTAACCTTAAATGTAAAAATAATGTTAAGTGTTAAACTTTTTTTTTATGCTATTTGTAAATAGCAATTTTGTGAAGCAAGTAGTAGATATAAAATACTACTAGTAATTAATGATAATGATTGTTTTTTTTTATATGTTAAATGTAAATATTGTATATAATGTGAATAAACTAATTTTAATGTTAAAATTCAGAATTTAATTTTTCTTCTCTTTGGTGATGACACAGTTTCTTTTATCTAATTTTGATTTAGTGATTTTTTCTAGATGAATGATTTATGAAAGGACACCAGCTTAATCATAACTTCATCTTTCTCTTAAGGTCATGTCCACCTAAATAATCACAACGCTTTAATTTAGATTCTATGTTCTGGTATTTCTTTCAGCATCTCAACATGACCCAGAGAATTTTATTGTAATACGATCATTTTTTTATGCTAAATTCAAAATTACAATTAGGTCTTTGTTGATTTTTATGTGGAATGATAAATTAATTTTTAAAATCGTAACCTAATGTGCACTTGGCAATATCATTCCAGCATAGGATCACAAGACTAATTATGCGCACTTGGCAATATCATTCCAGCACTTTTCATTACTGAAAAGAACACTTAACGATTTATCTGTCCAATTCATGTGATTTCGGGCCCACTGAACACTAGCGTCTTTATAGCGTTTTGTAAACTTTGGCGAACGACGTATTTTGCGATAATCAAGAAATGTACTTGCCTGCAGCCGTCGATGGACAGTGGATTTTGACACTGGAACGCTTACTTCTTTAGAAACTGACCGTACAGACAAGTTCTGGGTTAAAACTAATCTCAAAGTCATGTCGTTTAATTGATTTCTTTGGTCGTCCAGAAAGGGATTTTATTTCAAAATTGTCACCTTTTGACAGAATTCTGTAAATACTAACCCTGATGCATCCAAATTTTCTTCCAATTCCACAACTTTCCATCCACGAACCTTTAACGATTTCTTTCAAGTGCATAAGTACTATTATAAAGACTCTCATTAGAAACGTTTGTACCTTTACATTCATCTCTAGAGGAAGTTTTCTTTGGTTTTACTGCAGGCAACACATAGAAATTATCTTTTAACCTAGCTGTATATAAATACTCCCATTTCGGGGAAAAGATTCTGAAACCCTTATCCATTTTAGCATGCAACCCTGCTTTATCCATTTTACAGATTGAGATTAGATTTCTATGTACACTAGGTACATAAAGTACACTATGCAGATTCACTTCCTTAACTTTCCCTTGATCTACAATATCAAAACTTACATTTCCTATACCTTTCACTAAATGAGGGGTTGTACCCATTCTTACTACTGAACCAGGGGGAGGATCAGTTAGTGAAGTGAAAAATTGTTTATTCTGACATACGACGGCTGTAAATTAAGTAATGGCAACATAGGTATAAATCAATTTTTAATGAACTTACAAGTACAATTGCATTACATTCCTTCGATGTAATCACCAGCAAAGCTTATAACCTTTTGTCAAATGTCGGGAAGCCGTTGTAGACCAGTGGCAAGGTGTTGATTGTTGATGTGAGCAACCGAGCGCCCTACTGCGTGGAGTACAGATGAAACGTTATGAAATCGGTGACCTCGGAGGGGTTCCTTCAACTACTGTCCTATACGGTAAAGCATTTGTGCCACAGGCTTCCGCTAATCCTCGATAGCATTGTTGCATTTTTACCACGGCAACCTCGATTTTAAGCCACGACCACTGATCACCTTTTGAAAACATGCTTTAGAGTGATGGAAACGAAACTCCTCACTTTAACGCTACACAACAACTACCCTTCTAAGCAGATCGACTGATTTTTGCACTCTACACATCGACAACAGTGCCATCTCACCGCTCCCATATCCTATTTGCGCATGCCCGCCCTTCTGCGAGTTTCAAGGTTAAGTTGCCACTATTTAATTTACAACCCTCGTACATGGGAAGTGGATGCAGAATCTAGTATCCAATCCCAACTAGCAGATAGAATTTCATTAGCATAACATTGTTCTTTAACTATATATTCAGTTACAAAAGAACCAGTACTGTTAACGTTTTCATTTTTATGACCACATGCATTAACATTATAAACCTGTTTTCTACTTAGAGTTCAGTTCTCTATGTTAGGGTTAGAGGGAGTTACTGAATTAACCATCATTAAACTTTCTTGTTTTTGCCTTTCCCTAAAGTTACATTGGGCAGTCTCTTTTAAAATTTCAGATTTAACATACTCAAAAGTAAATTTACTCTCTTCTAAATTATCAAATTCTCTGATGAGATATTCAAATTCCTCGAGTAAACTCTGTATAAGTTAACAGTGATGGGTTTCTGAAACTGTTTCCCCCGCACTCAGGGCTGTGGAGTCAGAGTCGGAGTCAGGCCTATTTTTGGGCAAAAGAGTCGGAGTCGAAGTCACTAGAAAACAGGCCGACTCCGACTCCAGAGACAGTTTGAAGTGAAATTAAACTAATTCTATGTAATTTTAAATTTATAAACTGAATTATTATTTTTATATTTGGACTATATATACAAGGAAACCCAGGTTAAACAGTCCCAATATACTGTCCAGTGTACAGCATATATGAAAACTGTTTTTAATTGAAATCTCCAGTTTATATTTTATATTTAGTATATAGTTCGTTACAAGATGTCATTTTTCACAAAAATATAATAAATTTCACAAAAATAACCTTTACTTTTCACAAAGTAGGCACTAAGAAAAAAAAACCTGTATCGACCCCTGTACTGATATGCACATCACATGCTTTAAGGTCAAACAGGAATGTAACAGCAGGTTGCAGTGTGGCCAGTTGAGTTTTTTAGGTAGATTTCGTAAGAAATACTACCTATTACATTCTCCCCTAAATTGGAATTTTTGAAAAATTTTTGCAGATCTACGCCGATTATGACTCCTAGAGCCCAAAACCACCCTCAGTTCAAAACTTTATCTATCTATCTATGTCACTTTTTTATGGACACGATAACTTCAATAATTCTGCACAAATCTCTTCCAAATTCATACATAAAATCAAGGAGTATAAAATCTAGGTCAAGTTCGTTAATGGGTAAAATCGAACCAGTGTGGGGGGGGAATAGGGGGGCTCTTTGTAAACAGAAAAAAAAACCATAACTTCTTAATTATGATACGTATTGAATCTGTTTAAAGTTCTTATTACTTCTAGGAAAAGGGCCAAAAATTTATATATTATTTATTTCATATCATTAAAAATGGCCCCGGGAGAAGTGGGTTTAGAAGAAAAAAATTCATAACTTCATCAATTCATAAGATATCAAATCCGCTTAAATTTATTATAAATCCTCTTAATATTATCTAAAACTTTTATATTGAAAAGTTTTTTATAGGACCAACCCTTATAGCAAAAAAAAAAAATTAAAAACAAAAAAATCCCTGCAGACTTCGCCTGCAAACTAGTTAGATTTCTAAGTGGCCGGTCCCAACTGCGGCATCATGGCAAAAAGATCATTTCTCCCTCAATTCTCAACAAACAGGCGCCTCACGGTCTGCGTCTTCGAAATCTACCTGTGCCTGTAGACCGAGCCGTCAGGGATTTTTTTAAATTCAGTTTGCTTGATTGCTGCCACTTTTTTTTTTTTTTTAATAGTAATATTTCCTTTATTTAATGGCAAATTTAATAAAACAACTGTTACTATTTCAAAACAAATGTCAACAATGAAACAATCTGAATAATAGGAATCAACAGGCAATACTAGTACTTTAACCATCCCGGAGTCTGAGTCGAAGTCAGTTCATTTAAAATTTCAGAAGTCGGAGTCGGTCAGTTTTCCTACCGACTCTGCAGCCCTGCCCGCACTTAATACCTTCCTATAAGACTCCTCAAAATGTGCAATAAAAGTGGGAAAATCTTCATCATGACTTGGCTTTAAATTACTTAATCCATTTATATAAAATGACTTTAACCCTCTTCCAGGTATTTCCAAAGCTTGCTTTAAGTTTTCCCATATTTCAACAGGGTCAGATAAATGACCTACTGTTAGTTCAGCTTCTGGGCTACAGTAACTTTTAATTAAACCTGCAGCTCTTTCTTTGCTTTGCTCTAATTTAAATATATCTATTTGATACTTTATCAAGTTTAGGTCATTTACTCTTATTTATCCAAACCTTCAGTCCCTCACATTGCAAAACTCTGGTTATTTGATGCACCCATTCTCTATAGTTATCTCTTGTCAACATCATGGGTGAATTTACCAACATGGCCATTTTCAAAAAAATTTTCACAGAAAAAACACAATATTTCAATATATTACCTCATCAATTTTTCACGTATAATTCATCCGTAAAAATACTCTATATATTTCCATTATCAATATATAAATACAATAATAACTTAAAACATCTATATGCAATACAAATTATTAAAACCATAAAAATTTTAAATACATGCAGTCCTTAAGAAATTCACAAAAACCAACAAACTTTTTTCCTCAAATGATACCTAAAAACAGTAGACGCAAGTGCCTGGGCTACCATAACCCTGTGTAGGTTTAAGCAATTGGTTTAACATAAGGTTTAACTTCTTCATTGCTAAAAGTACCACATAAATTTTCAAGTAGCAGATCAACAAATGTGTATCACTTAAAAATAAAAGTGTAAAATAAAGAGGAAAGCAAATACTCACAAAAATTGTAATTCTTCATATTTATTTTAATCCAAGTAGAGCTGCAGTTATCCTTGGACATATTCAAACTTAACAAAGATTTAACATTACTTTTGATCTCAGGAATAGGTGGAAAAAAATAGCCATACAGGTTTCAACTATCATGAATAAAACGCATTCCAGCATCCTCACTGGCCCCCCAAGGGTAGACTAAACACAGCAAGGGAGAACATCCAGATACTGCTGTCAAGGTAGAACATGCCAGAGCTGATGTGTAAACAGCATTTAAAGGGCTAGCTATTTAACATTAGCCAATCAAAACAAAGAATCATGAGTCATTCATCAAAAACTCATGAGCATATGCAAATCAAAATGATTTGCATAAAATAAATTTACCTATAAAAAAAATTAACCTACAAAAATTAGTTGAATAATTTAAATAAACTTTTAAACCTACTACTATAAAAAAAAATATTAAGAAAACATGACTTCAAAAGATTACTTTTCACAGTTTGTGAAGATGCATATGAATCGCGATGCTATGCAAAGTGAAGTGAAGTGAAGAGATGAAATGTTTTGAAAACAAAACATGGCTATCTGCACTAGAATTGAAAATTTTGAAGGAGGGGGGGGGGGGGTAAGAAAAAAATGTGCAGGAAACGAAAAAAAAACATTACAAGAGATTTGTTTCAAACCGAGTGCACTCCCTGGTGGCAGAAAATGTAACTAAAAGATTTTGCATTTAACCTTGGTCAGATTCAAACGAAATCTTTTCTGACATTCTTCCAAGGTCTCCCAGGTACTAAATAAACTTTGATATCATTTTTTGAGCCCTTGGTTACCACCATTTATGAATATTAATATCCAGGGGGGAGATTTATTTTCTCGTGTTCTATGGGCCCCGATTTCAACGGGAATCGGTTTATTCAACTTAACATGTATAATTAAGATATAGCTAATTAATTAAGACATAGATTTGGTACCCCCTGGCGGTGGTAAGTCGAATTAACAGATTTTTCACATGTGCATGGCATGCCTTCTACACGGTGCCGTATGAACAGGAATTAGTGCCGGAGTTCCGTTCGGAAAAAGGTTTATTTAGAGCAAAATGCTCCACCTGGTGATGGAAACTGGAACTAAAAGATTTTGCAGTGTGTGCAATGCACGTCTGCTATACACAGTATCGTAGGCAGCTGGGACACATGTCGAATAATTTGTTTAGAACAGAATGCATCCCCTGGCGGTGAACCTAAAAGATTTTTCTGCGTGTGCACCGAAAATGGCAATTTTTTCTCAAACCACAAAAGAAATTTATCGATTTGATAATCCCAAACAATGAAATAATTTCATTTTCACTCATCCTCGAGTATTAAGAAAAAGTATTGGAGGTATTGAATCGAAACTCTCAGTCTGTACGTAGTTTAATTTTCTGATTCCGAAAATGCAAATTTTATAAAAATCCGATGGTAACCTCTTTTTTAATTTTGACTAAAAACTGACCCGCTTTGAATCAAATGATCCAGAGATTTGAGGGAGTGGTATTAAATTTACTTTCTCTTTGGGGTCCATCTCTCTATTTAATTTCCAAAAGACAAAGAGTTACCAGAGGAATGGTTTCATGCAGCGATTTTTAGAGTGCTTTCATGTTTCGGTTTATTTTTTGACAGGACCGGGCGGATCAGCTAGTATGTAATAATCGAAGACATACTGGTCAATTACATATTCGTCAAATGGATTATGAAAAAAAATTCAGCAGTCAGAGGATTAAAATATCCACTGTATTAACTGACTGATAGTAAGCTGTCATTATGCAAACTTTACTATAAAGTGCATTTTCCACTCATATACTTTTCTAGTTTGACAAATGAATTATTGAGATAATGAATACCAGGTCAGTTAAACCCATAATAAGTATTTCTACGAAGGTTGGGAAGGGGTATCTTATTCCGAATAACAAAACATACATAGCTAGCAGATTAGTTATGCATGAGAATCAGTAAGTTCTTATGTTTACCACTTAGAACCACTGATTTATTTTTTCAATTCTAAGGCTGGTTATGTGAGTTAAAACTACCTAACATTTTCCTTATCTTTATACAGGATGCCCCAAAAATAACTTGCTTTAATTTTTTACCAATTGGAGATAAGAAGGCAATGTAAGTTTCAAAACTGTCCAAAGTAATATAGGAAATAAATTTATGTTAATGACATAGTCTTTCCATTAATTTTCCAATAGTTACACTTTTTAAACTTTTATACTCTTAGTTAAAATCAGTCAATTACAACTTTTTTTTTTATTTTGTTATTATCATAAAGGAAAAGAGCTAATTTATGCTACTTTTTTTTACCAATTAAAATGTTATTTCATCAGTAAAAAAACTGACATTCAATGACATTCTTTAGAATGAAGTAGTTAAGTAAGGTTTTCAAGGTTTTTATTGGATGAGAATGAAAATCAAATTCTTCTTACTTTAAAAAGGTCTTTTCCAAATGATAGTGAAATTTTTAATGCATCTGTTATTTAAACAAAGCTGAAAAATGTATCTTAACCATTTGCTAAAAAAATAAATAAATATTTTTTAAATAGTCTACCGGTTTAGTCAAAAATTTTCAACATACACACTGTACATTTTGCATTTTTTTTCTACCAAGCAACATGATTATAAATGCTACATATTTCTTCAAAAATGACAACTTTTAAATTCTAATTAAAAAAATAAATAAAAATAGATTCTCACGAAATGAATTTAAATTTTTTAGGTGAAATTTATCTCAATAGTCATAAATAACTTAAGGTGTGTTTTCATTTCTCCATCATATTTAATTTTATTATATATGCACAGCTACCAAGATTTCAGTTTTTTCTACAGTACTCTATCAATTTTACCCGAGTCAGATAAACCTGTTTTAAAACAGAAAATTTATTTAATGAAATATATCTAGTTTGTATGTGATAATTAGATTTCATTTTTTGAATAAAATTTCTGATTCAAAAAATGTTATAACACTTGGAGAAAGTTGACACTGTGCTCCAGAAAAAAAACAGAAGGTTGGCAATTATGTTGTGAATATTAGAAAAAGGCTATATGTAAGGGCTTTTGTTTTTGTTGTAATTATTAGAACTTTCATCGTTTTGGAGAAACTAGCTCCCTTTAAAGTTACGAAAAATATTTAATGTTACAAAATATAACAAAATAACAATACATAACAGCTGCTGTTTATTATCAATATATATTTGTTCCTCTCATGAGTTTTGTGACTAAAATTACAGGTATCACCACTATTACATAAACAAATGCTTTATATCATGAAATAAATATTTCAGCAGTCACATATTCATAATTATAAAAACAATGATTTATAAAAAGAAAAAATTACAACCAATACATATGAAAATTAATAACACAAATATTTTAAAAGTAATTTAAAAAATATTTCATTTAATAATTTAAATCACAGAATAAAAGTAATAAGTTACATGGAAGCCTTACGTACTGACATATGCAGAGTTAAAAGGAAGAACAATTTCAAAAATAAATCTCAAAGCATTTCAAAAACATTAATATTTCCTTAAAAATTTAATAATATGAAACATTAAAAAATATATAAACCATTTTATTCATGAACTTGCACCTTTCAACAAATTACTTATGATTTTTTACATCAATATTTGACGCAACCTCATGAAAATACATTTAGCACATTCAATAATTAAAATGACATCAAAAGTTATGTACAATATGCAAATCACTTCAACTGGCTGAAATTTACAAAAGTGCATGGATTTTCCATGCTTAAAAGCTTAAGTATTTTCGAATTTCTAATCTCTTTTTTTTTTTTTATTCAGTATGTGCATAACTTTTATAAAAATAACTTAGAGTAAATCAAAAATAAACAGCTAACATTGAAAATTTGTGATTGATGTGGTCCCTAGTATTTTGTATAACATGTTTTATTTTTGAAGAAAATTTAAAAATTGGACAATTTACATGTTTTCTAAAAGAATTTCTCCTTTTCTGCATTTGAATAATAGTATTAAAAACTGTTGCAGTATGTTTATCATTACTCTTTCTGAAAAATGAGCAATTAAAATGAATTATCTTGACAAACACAACAAAGTCTAAACAAAACATTTTACACTGTTTACAGCCAAGCAAGGATAAGTCACTTATAAAGGATAAATCTCATAAAATGCATGAATCTTTCAAAAATTTTCCTATAATCCAGTTTAAAATTCTCAACTTCAACATTAAAGCTCAGATTCTGACTATTACATTTGGTATTGCATATAAATGCATTGTCGATAGTCAACTTTATGTACACAAAATATGCATAAACAAATGCTGTCATGAAGAAAAGTAAAAATTGAAATCAGTACTTTTTATGCACATAAATAAAAATACAAAATTCAGTAACCAACAAACTCCCACATAAAAAGTCAGAAAATTTTGTGGTGCTAACATTAGATATCTATATATGTACAGTTTAAACATAATTCTGCATGAGAAAATAAAGTTTCCTTCCTCAGGAATTACATTAGACCAAATCACAGTCAAAGCTAAAAGAAGTTAGTTCAATAATAAAAGCTATCACTTTGTAAATAAACAACTGAAAAAACCATTTTTCGACACATGCGAACCAAATTACAACAGTAGATGTCATTTTTTTTATATTATTTTGAAATCTACCATTTCTGATAATTTGCAGCTTAGAAAATCTTCACAGTAACAAAAAGAAAATAAATGTAACTGAATAAATAAAACATATAGATCACACATTATTAAACATGTCTTAAGACAATATACAAGTATAAATAAATGTTTTAAATTATTAGTATTTAAATGAAAGAAAAATGTAGAAAAATACTTCAAATTTATAATACTATAAATCTCCCTAATAAACAACCAACAGTAATTCACTTACTACAGATTGATATGAAAATACCCTAAACATGTGTATACATACACATACATTTATAAATATTAAATATATATGTATATATATAAACATATATGCATAAATATACTGATACTTATATATACATATATATTTTCTTTCACTGAGCACAAAATCTCATACAACTAAGCTATCAAAATGAATTTACTAGGTGCAATCATACGGTAACTTGGATTCAAATCTTTCTAATGAAAATAATTTTCTCATGAGTAATCATGTAAATAACCAATAATTCTTACTCCACTCTATCCCACATTTCTTCCTTGCAATATCTTTATAAAATGAGAGTCCTAACTGATAATCATGACTCACTGAAGATAATCGTTTTCAGCACCAATATAGTCATTATAAAATGCAAATGACAAGATCATTAAAAGGTAATGTATATCTTATCTATTTATTAGATTTTTAAAAATATAGAAGAATCTACCAAATAGATAGAGATAAACCAAAATTAAAAACAAAGCTGCCGATTATATTTTACAGAGTATTTAATCACAAAAGCACTTGTGTTCTAATTTTTTTGTTAAAATAAGTCTTATTAACAACTTCTACATAATTGAATGAACAATGAAAATTAATATAGAAATCTAGCATCATAAGCTCTTTTAATTTTTTCTGGCATTAAGTAAGCATTATTCAGCAACCAATTTCTACCGAGTACATTCAGTAACAAATTTTTAATTACCATGGTTGTCAAAAATGAACTTATACAAATTTGAAAAGAGAACTGCCTATAAGTAGACAAAGTAATTGTAACTTTTAGGAAGGTATATAATATTTATACCTCCCCTCATAATTGGTGCTTATGGAGTTTGTATAAAATATTAATTCTATGCCTCTTTTTTACTTTATTTGAAAATGCCTCATCTAAAAGTAATAGATGTTAATTGCTGTTATCCAATATAAAATAAGAATTTTTCCATTACATTTTTTTTTCACCCGTCCAGAACTCACATTCACTGACATATGATTTATATAAGTTAGATGAATAAAACAAATACTGTAATTTAAAATCTCTAATGTGGTTAAAAAGAAAAATCTTAGATGTGTAATAAATGAGTACATATACAGCAGGAACAACAGAATTACTTCTCAGAAAGTTCGAGAACAAGTTTCTGAAGAAATTAGCATATTAAGAAATAAATTTATAAATAATATATACATAAAAATTGCTATAATTTTGAAGAAAAGAACTATTGTACTAAATTTTGAGTAACTACATATCTACACTTCTTCAAAGAGTACATTTATAGTGTATTGATTCTGACCGTCTTTCAGATTGAACACACAAGCACTGCAGAAGCAATAAATATATAATAACTAATGTAAAAAAGAACAATATCAATAACTATCTTTTGCTTTATGCCTATTATAAGATATTTGGGAAGATATTGTTTTTCATTACCCTCTTTTCAACAGATATTGAGATTCAGATATCTAGCAGATCATACAAATATTAATATAATTAAGCCAACTTCATGATTGTTATTCTCATAACAGAATTGTAATTTTTCACACACACATTAAGTAGTAAACATGGCATATAAATCTTTGAATAATTTTAAACATGTTATGTCTACCCACCATCAAATTAATGCTCCCAATTGCTTATGTAAATATTAGCTTATGGAATAATTAATAGTTACACACTTTGTTTATTTTGTAACTACAAATGAAGCTTCCAAAAACGCAGCTTTAGGCTACTTTTTCTTTTTTAAATGACCTACACTATGTTACCTAATACGTGGAAGAGACAATATTTCAAGAATCAAATTAAATAGAACAAGTAAGATATAAATACAAGTGCAAATACTATTTCTGGGCAGGAAGGGTGGATTAAACAGTAAAACATGCAAATTTCCACAGAGAAAATAGAATGTATAAAATGAAAAAGAACTAAAAACCATTCATTTATGATGCATTAACTTTATAAAAACAGTTTAAAAGTCCAGAAATTTTGTTGAACAGCGCAAATACAAAATATAAATAAATACCTGATAAGCAAAGAAACAATTTTTAGGAGTGAGAAGAAGTAGATAACTTTATCATTTACTGTTTTCACTTTAAATGAATATAAGAAAATACAAAGGTTAAGAGAGAAATGTCTACTCCATTTTGAAGAATTTAAATGCTGTTTAATACTGAAATTTCAAATAATAATACTGCTTTTTAAGGTACATGAAACTTGACTAACAGTACAGTATCTACATCATTCTCAATAAAAATTTCGGCTATGTAGTGATGAAAAGGTGGGATGATAATTAAATATTTTGTCAATGAAAATGTGTTTAAAGTATGTCTTGCAGTTAACTTGTTAATATCTAAAAGTAATCTTTAACTTAAATAGAAGCAAGTTTCCGATTTACATTAAACATTATAAAACTTATATAAATACAATTTTCAAATACTGTTGATTCTTAAACGACAATTTTTACCACAATTCTAATATATGAGGAAAACAAATAAGTAAATCAGTTTATAACAAACTCAAACACAATTTTTCAGTAGTATGCTAGAATTTTGTTTTGTGTTTTATCACATTTTACTAGGATACCAAAGAACCTTTAGCCTTTTCTACATAATCATATAATAGGCTCAATCAAGCTCATTCTAAAGATTTAGTTTCTGAAACAAATGAGTACATTTTTGTTAGTTAATGGCTGCTGATTTAAGTTCCAGATTCATTTTACCAAACAAAAATTACTGAAATATTAAATAACCCTGCAAAATAATTTATTAACATATAAGCCAATTTCTGGCACAATCAACAAATTCTTTGAATATGAAATGTACAAATATGCATTAGACAGATTTCATACAAACATGTTTTTCATGACCTTTTTACTCCATAGGATCTCTTTATGTGTTTGTGTGTGTGTGTGTGTTGAACTATAAGCCCTGTAAATTTCTATTACTATTTTCCTTAAGCAGCTAGAAGTTAAAAAAAATTAAGCAAATTTAAATTTTATCTCACACTTACTAACAAACCTTACTCCATCTTTTCTTGCTATTGTTGTTACTATGCACATAAAGGTATAGTTTATAAGTTAAATAATGATAAACATTTAAACATATGTCACAAAATGAAGCTCGACAGCAACAATGAATAGGAAAATTCAGCATTAAATACTGCTGTATGAAGTTTAAAATCACAAGTGTGGGCTTGAGAAGGTGTGAATAATGATTAAGTGCTCACCATTCTTTAGTTTCTCTTCAACTCAAAATTACTATACTTTTATATGCATATATTAAAACACACAATAGCATAGTTGAAGAAAATAAGAGGGTCCCACAATTAACAGGTTTTATAATACTTCTAATGACTTAATATTTTTTTCAAGTTTGGCTACAGATTTTAAAAAGAAAAAGTAAACACTTTCTTTAAAAGTGTTGAACTCTAATTATCCATAAACTCATATTAATTGTCTTTTAAAGATTATTCATTTATATAGTAGTTCTTTTTTCTTTTCTTTTTTTTCCTACACTAGAATTGCTTTCGGTTAAATTCTATTAATGCTATATGGATAAAACCCAAAGTATTTATCAAAGAGAATGGATTATTTCCCAGATCTTAAAAAAAATTAAAGTAAAACAGCTTCATATGTCTTAGTTAACAAGTATTTTACTTTCCCAGATTTGTGTTCCATATTAAAGATTTTTCAAAATTGTAAAAATATATTTGCTATTAATATTAAAAAGCTAATAAAATATATTTGCATGCTCATAAAAATTGTGACAGGTCTGTCCATAATGTAACTTAAAATGTAAATAAAATGAGATTTAACTACTTTTTTAAAACAAATATATTTTTAAGTTTAAAAAAACAATGAAAATATTATAAATTACCAGAAAGGGATAAAACACTTGCACATTTCAATTTAGAATCCAAATAGTTTTTTAAAGAAAAAAAAATACATATTAGTAAATCTCCCAAGCAGTTTATCTTTTTTTAAAATCTTCAAACTTAAAATTCAAATACATTTTCAAGAAAGTATCACCCCCAAAATGAGTTAGTCAACTATAATAAAAAAATGTATTAAAATTGTGAAACAAGGAGAGGGGGACTGGCAATAAGTTCAATTACTTAACTAAAATTTTTATACATGGTGAAATTAAGTCACAAATAGGACTTTTAAACTCTACTAAAAATATTTTCAAATGTGATGCTATTAAAAGGTGAAAACAGATTTAAAGGTTACAGAACCTGCATTAAAACAAGATTAAACAAATTCTAAAAAAAAAAAAAACATGAATTGTCAAATTCTGTAGAGATACAACAAAAAAGAAATTATATGAAAAATTATTATAAAATAGAAAGGGTGGTAAGAATAATAAAATTTAAAATATAAAAATATTAAGATATTTTAAGATCTGAAGACTGAATTGTTTACTTTCATCTCAGAAAAGAAATATTTTAGAATTGCATTTCAATGGTATTGAGGATTCCTTATTTTAAAGAAACATCGAAACATAGCTGTAAATTCTATGATCTTGGGCAAGTGCCTGTAAAATTAGCAGGATTTATATTCATCTAACTACAGAAAAAAAAATCAGCATACACAAATTTACAGCAATAAATTGCATTTCTTAGAATTATTTTTATAGATTTTAACGTTTTAATGTATAGTTTTTTATTAGTTAGGAAAAATTCCAAACAAATCGGGAAAAAACTATGGAGCAATCCCTTGCATTTTAAAACAAATACTTCAATAAAAACAAAAACTTTATTAAACACTTCTTTTTTTTTAAATGGCATTCATTATTGGCAGTCATCAAGTTAAAACGTGATAATGAAACTTTAATTATTTTCTTAATTTAAATTCTAAGAAATACACTAGATTCCATTCAAAAACAAAACAAACGTGAAATTTTTTCTGGCATAAATAATATTTTGAATATGAATGAATGTTTAACAAGTCAAAAGTTACACACAAGACAGTATCAACTTCACTTACTCTCCCTTAGATGAAATCTTGAAATAATTTTGAGCTGAAGTGGTTTGACTAAAATTTTTAAAAAAAATCTGAAGGGATATTTCAGATTTAATCCTTAATTCCCTAAATCTATAAATTGTTCTGGAATTATCCAAAAAAAGTATTTTGAATAACTGGCACTGATAGTTTTTAACATGACAAGGAGTTAACTTGCAGATTACAGAAAATTGCTTCAAATCAAACATTTCAAATACTGTTATAAAATGCAATACAATGAAAAATAACTTCTTAAATGTATCATAAAAATGTAGAAATTGCACCATGTTTTTGAAATTTTTCCTCTTTTGTCTCCCAGCTAAAAGACACGCTACAATTATGAGATATGAAGAAAGACTGTCTTGCTTCTGCCTGTTTGTATAAGAAAAATTAAATCTTTTGCAATTCCTTGAAAGCAAGATTAACTTCAATTTTGCTCCCATAAGAGAAGCAGATATCTTTGTCTGTAAAGGACAATCTTTCAAAATTCATTGTAATTTCTACATCTGTGTGATGTATTACAGAATTTTGTTTCGTTTTATTTTTACATTGTATTGTAACAAAAAATTTATTACTAGAACAATTTAAGCAGCTTCTTAAATATATAACTGGTAACAATAAATATTCAATTAAATGCATAATAAAAAATAATAAATTAGAACTAATACGACTAAACCTTCAAATTTTGTTTTAAAATGTAATATGTGTGTGTGTGTGACTATAGGGGAGGAAATAATGTACTAAAACTTTAAGCACTGAAAGAGCGACTTAATTGTTTATTCTGCTACTGTGTGTGTACGCTTTATCTACTTCATATTAACTGAACCTCTTAGGACTTCATATTTTGTTCACTGAATTGTCTGACCACTAGAACTGGATGTGTTCCTTTAGTGAAAAGTTAAACTACTAGCCAAGTTCACAGCAACCACACTGTCCACCTGTATGTCTCTGTGCATGTCTACAACCATATATACACACAAACACAAACATTATATATTTCTACTAGCATTCAAATATACATGGAAAATAGAATGGCAAAGTAGTGAGTTTCAAGTATGATATAAGTACTCTTAAACACAAATACCTCATTAATTTCATTCTGTAATGAAAATTTCATCTGCACTAAACGTAAGAAAGATTACAGCTCTTCATCAGTTACAAAATGTTGCATAAAAACTCTCATCTGAATAACCGCATAACAAATTTATGAATTGAACTTATTTTCAATAAAATACTTTTATACTGCAAAGATACATTCTAAAAAGTTACAATATAAAACCAAAATTGGGAAAATAGTGATTTCTGTTAAACTGCAAAAATGTTATGCTGCATCCAAGTCATTTGTAATATTGAATTATAAAATGTCTAGGATGAATTTCTTAAACTTTGTAAATTAAGATAAATTAAAAAGATCCAATAAGTAATAATACTTGGTAAATATTGTATAAAAAATTGTTTAATTTACGTGCTGTTTTTTGTGGTAATACTAAAAGAGTTACAAACATTATTATAGATCTATAAGAGGGGAGAAAATTTAAAAAATACTAGTTTAAGTAGATTAAATATTCTTTTTTATATATAAAAATAGCTTGTTACAGTTTTAATGAATAGCTAAAAATGAGAGATTCAATGTGTAAAATGACACAGACAAGACTAAAAGACTAAAAACATCGGCACAGGTAAAATTAAAATAGTATGTAATAACTTTTTGTGTGTTAATAACGTGTGTATGTGTATTTATGTAATGTATATGCTTCAGGAAGTTGATCTTGGATGCAGTAGCATAAAAGTTTGTCTTAGAACTACCCATACAAAAATAATTTCTCTTCATAAGATATATTGTTCTCATTAAAAGGATGAAAGATGCCAACAGGTTGATTCAGTAATAAAAGGGGCAACATAATTGTTGGCTGCAAGTTATAAATTCTTCATGATCAAAGAGGCTTGAGACAAACAGCAACAACAATCCATAGCAATTTTCACAAACATGTACATAACAGATATTAATCTTCACCCTCCGACTCTAAAGAAAGAGAAAAAAAATTATGACATGCACTTTAAATTGTGAAAATTTATCCGTTGTAAACAAACAATATAAACAAAAAAGTGGTCCTTTTTCAGAAATCTGTTTAGGAAAAATTTGGGTCCTTTAATGTACCTTTTACAAATCTTTTCACCTTAAGACCATTGACAAAACATTTAGTCTTAAAACAGGACCCTTCACAAAACTTTTTGCCTTAAAACAGGACCGTTCACAAAATTCTTTGTCTTAAATATAGACTTTTCATAAAACTTTTCCATCTCTAAACTGAGCTTTTCACAAATTTAATCATTTTTTAATAAAATCTTATCTTTACAAAACAGCTGAAGTTGCCAAAAACCTATTTGTTTTTCACACAGACATACAGGATCTTGTTAGTAATGCCCTGGAACCTGAATATAATGATAATTTCAAATTCACAAAATTATGACTTGGATTTTCACAAATATAAAAAACTTTTCAATTTCACCAAAGCAGGACAACAAAAAAAAATTTAGACTGAACCCTGTTTTTTCGTGAAAAACAATTGTCTTCCTGTCTCATATTTTTATTTGAAATAAAAACTTTTACTTACCCTCTTCAGCATTCTGCAGCCATTCTATAAATTTTCGAGTTTGATCCAAAAATATACTTTTGCCTTTAGGAGAATGAGCTTCTTTGTACCATTTCAATATTACATCTTCACTTACGACTTCAGCTGAGAAATAGCAAATAAAAATTATTAATTATAAAAACACCACTGACAAAAAAAATTATATTTAATATCACAAGTTATTTTTAAAAAAATCTGAAATTTTACTTTACGAATAACTAAGATTTTGTAAAACAAAAAAAAGTACTTCTTTATCACTTAATCCATTGTAATACTCATGGATTTTTTTTCCATTCATCCAAACTTTCAACACATTCACAAAGGAAGATGTCTATATCCTTAACTTAACATGTATTAACGACAAATTCAAACTCAAAGGAAATTTTTTGTTCAATCATTTGATAACAGTTTTTAAATGATTCAAAACTACCAGAACAATGTATTGCAATAAAATACCAACAGCAGATAAAATATAAACTCATTTTATCACGTAACATTACAGACACTTTCAGGGGCCAGAAAGGTTTGAAATGACAATAAAAAGGCATTTACTATTTTTATAATGTTTGAACCATTAAGATTGCCGTACAGTTGGTCCGATAGGATAATTAAAAAAAATAATGTTGTAGAAGATGTAATCATTGATACATGCAGACTGATGATACCTATGAAGGCAAAACTTTAAACTCAATTATTTCAAAACACTGTTTTTTCAGTGGTTTTGCACCATAACTTTACAAGTTAACGAATTTACATTTTTTTTTTTTTTAATAAAGAAATTAAATTCTCTATAAACTACACCTGAAAAACAAAAACAAATTTTTTTTTTTCAAGTTATCACGAAAATGATTAATTTTTATAGATTTTGAATTTATTATATTTTCTTTAGTTTTTTACAAATTTTTGTTAAGCAGTATAAAAAAGAAATTATGACTCAACATTATGGAACCTGAACTTCAAAATCATTGCAAGAATAATTTTGTCATACAATATTAAAACTTTTGCCTTTTTTTTTTTTTTTTTTTTACTATTTAACAAATATTTTTATTTCTATAAAACATAAAAAAGTGAATGCAAAAAGTAGTAATAGTCTAAATTAGAGTTTCTAATCCATGATCGAATCATCAGTTCAGACCTTTCTCATCCCCTTAATAAAACAAAATACATCACAATACACAACTACGTAATTGAATTTGTACTTGCAGGAAGAGTAATATTCATTAATTTTTATTTTTTTAGTCTAAGAATGGTAACTATTTTATGCCAATAATCACTTCAATCTTATACTGAAAAAGTACTATGGATTATTTTACTCCGATCATCACAATTTTCACAACATATTCTTAAATTATGAAATGAAGTTTAGTTTTTCTTATGAAATTTGAATTTGATTCCATGAAGTAATATATCATAATGTATAAGAATTTTCATCTGCAGGAGTTGGAAAAAATTGAAACTGCAATATACAACAAAAATTCACTGAAAACTTTCAATTTTCTATAGAAATACTTGACGAATTCTTCTCCAACTTCAGCTATATAATGAACATGCTAGAACTAAGGAGCCAACAATAATTGTATTAAAAAAATATACATATATATTTGTTGTCACCCCTTATTATAGAAAGATAGAAATGATTTATAAATTTCACAAATGATTTTAAATGCTATTGTTCAATGTTTATATGCATTTTTGTCAACAGGGCCAGTCTTAGAAGGTGCAATGTTCTATTAGGAACAATTTTGGTCGGCCCAAGGTCCAGGGTGCATAGGAGTGCTTATTGTTTGGTACCACTAATTCTGAATAATATTTTTTTTTTTTTTTTTTTTTTTTTTTTTTTTTTTTTTTTTTGAGGAATTGCAGAGATAACTAATTGTAAATAGTGACAATAAAAAATAAGCACCTCTAAGCACCCTGGCCTGGGATTCCCAACATACATCAATATCTGTACAATCATAAAAGAAGCCCATTACAGACTATCTCTTTGTGTCAGAATGGAGTCTGAATATAAATAAATATAAAAATGTGATAGACCTATTGTTGCAGGCAAGGATTTCAAGCGTTTGCAAGGTGATTTGAATTTTTGATAGCAGATAACCACTTATTTACAACTTCATTAGAAAGAATCTTTTCTGGTTTAGTTCAGTTTAAACTGCACAACTGGTTAAGAAATAAAAAAACAGCCAATTTATATTCAAATTTTTCATTCATAAAAATTAGTTTGTATTTAAAACTTTGTTGTATAAAACAAAAATTTCTTGCTACTTGATACTGAATTCTATAGTTTGTTTTTCATGAGTGTAAAAAGCAAATTGTTTAACTTTTCAGAAAAGTGTTTTTGTTTTCAATTAGTTGATCTCGATGAGTGATCTTGAGACTATGATTAGTCTTCAGTTTTTTTGTTTTCATGTTAAGCGCAATATGTTTTAGTTTCTAATTTATATTAAGTCGGAAAATATTTATAATCAGCAGTAAGTTGACTATTTTGAAAATATATATATAAAAAATATCAGATATTTTTATATTTTTAAAAATATCATACTTACAAACTCTGTACAGGATACAATATAATTTGTTATGAAGAAAAATTCTTAAAAAGCTCATTTCAGCACAATATGAAACACATTTAATTCCCCACAGATAGTTTCAGGAAGGTCTGCACCCTGCCTTCCCTTTGGCTTGAAAAATAGCACTCTTTTTGCCCCTCATCCAAAAAATAGCATCCTTCTTGCCCCCATCAAAAAAATGATGTCCTTACTGTCATTTGTGTAGTGGAAAAAAGTACTTGCATAGTAAAATTTGACTCATTGTCATGACTTGAAGACTTTTGAATATTAGAAGTATTTAAAAATCCAATAAGTACCTTAAAATTCTAAAAAGTAGCCTTTTTTAAACCTGGAGAGAGATTCATCAATATAGAACATTTTCACACTCTAAGATTTAAAAAAAAAAAAAAAAAAAAAAAAAAAAAATGCATACCAGTAGTACTACAAATAAGAGAGAGAAAATTAAAGAAGTATTAGATAATTACCTTTATAAAATAATACAACTATTTTCTCAAAAACTTTCATAAAATTCATATTGTCATAACAGTATTCTTGAACTTTAACGAGAAGAGCAAGTTCTGATTTAGCATTTCGAGTGAAAGCCGATAAAAGTGATGTGTACTGCCTCAAATGTTTAACTGCTTGTTCTGGAACACATTCTTCTTTTTTAGTCCATTCCATCATAGCCATTAGTGATGTCCATAACTAAAATTGAAAGACAAAACTGGTCAGATGATCAAGATAAAACTAGTAATCATAATTTCTATTTCTTTTCAGTTACTTATTAAATTTCATAAAATCATTTGGTATGCATGAAAAATAATGTAGTTAATTAATCCAATGCTTATGTAAATTCAATTCTAAATAGATTAAATTTTAAATAACTGGTACAACATACATTCCAGTTTTTAACATACAAAATAAAATACGAAATTAATTTTGCTAGTAAAGTTCTTCAGCGTTTAAGAAGGTCTGAAGAAACTAGAATTCATTATTTTTTTTTTTAATTATATAAATTAAAATGATTGTCTTTTATAACAGGGTTGCTACACATAGAGGAGAATGAAATTCTCAGACTTTTCTAGGCGTATTTAAAAAAATTCTACTTTAGCAGTGACAGAGTGTAAAATAAATACTGTATCACTCAAAAACACTAAATATTTTCATTCAAATACAAATGATATTGATTAAAAACTCTACTTCTAATCCCTTCCTTCCCTCCCTCCACCCCAAACAAAAAATAGCTTTCAGGGAAATGTAACAGGAATTGTTCTCCTAATTTATGATACTTACAAACTTCCTAATGAAGTTTTCACCAAACTGTAAAAACTTGCTATAGAATATTTGTATACTAAATCACCATTCACTTCAGCAACTGTATCACAAAAGTCCATTTAAATTATTCTTAACAAGCCAAAGAGGTAGGGGAGAGGGTGTTGAGATGACTGATAGTTACATTTATTTTTACTTCAAAATAACTAATACTGCAGAAAAATTTCAAAAGTGTTAATGAGTTTTAAAAATTCAAAACTATGTGCTGGTAGGAGTAGGAAGTGGAAATTTCAGATAGATGTTAATTTAGATGAAATTGTGTAAAAGAAAAAAAATTGAATCTGCAAAAATTTGGAATATTCTCACCACTTATAGCAAAAAGCTTGTGCTTGTTTGGCAATTGCCATGAAATGTTTTCAAATTGCTTGACTTTTCCAGATTTTGGATAAAATAGTGAAATTTCCTCACTTTTGACCCTTGTTTATCGCCCAGGTAAACCCCCATGATAAAACACCAAATAACAAGGAATAAATCGAAGGGAAATTTTCCAGTAAAAGTAAGGAATTTTCTTAACTACAAAATGTATCAGTAAAGAAAACATAGTTCCAGAAAAAAAAAATTTAATCCAGTTTTCCAAAAATATAATTGCATAAATCATTATTAAAGAGAAATCCACCTCATAATCTTTAAATTTACATAAATATAGTATTTTTATCAAAGATAAAGATCAGATTGGATAGACAAATTAAAATTAGCATTTTTTAATCCAGCTTGCAAAATACAAAAACAATGAAATTTTTGTAAAAAATAAAAAGTTTAAAAGACAACATTCTAATCTTAAACATCTCAAAACTGGTATTTTTTAGACTTTTAATACTGCTGCTGTTATGCATCATGCATAAAAACTCAGACAATTTAGAATTCAAATATATTTTTTCTTTAGTGATGCAACATTTTAAATTTATTGAGGTTAAACAGCAACACACAGATTCAATCAGGGTTTTATTTCTAACAAAAAAGTGCAGGAGCCGTAATATTCTGCAGTACTATCCACTGTAGTGTATCCCCCTTCCTCCCTCCCCTCCATCTACATGCTTGTATATTTCATGTATTATCTACAAAAACTAAGGCAATATATATTTCTACAGCAAAAAGAACATTTTAAACAAAGGCTTATGATATATAATAAAATATTATTTTAAAAATATTACAGGTGTTCCGAATACTAGATATATACTCAACTCAGTACCCGGCTTACTTGGATAATTACCGGCCTGGTATAAGGCCAACACAGAGTAGATGTAAAAATTTGCTTTGTAAAAAAATTCATACACAAGTGATTTCTAAAAATTAATTCAAATATAAATATCAAAATACAATATCCGCAATAATTTATAAAAACTATTATGAGGTACATACAAATGTGTCTACAAAATGTTTTTTAAAAAAATGTTGCATAATGAGACAAAATTTTAATGATTATTTTTGTAACAGTGGGAAAAAAGATTGGAGATTTTGGATAAAGAATAATTTGCAGATATAGAAAATACAATAAATGCTTCTAAAAAATATTTAAATTTATTGTATTTTAAATTATCGATGCTAAAAACCAAACATTCTACATTTTCAGCAGAATTTTTTTATATATGTATGTACACATCTTGATTTGTCAGCATTCAACAGCAAAGTTCTGCATCATTTCATAAAAGCATAGAATGCTTTTGCATAAAAAATATTAGAGGTGTACTGAGTACTCGGTATAAACTTGGTACTCAGTCTACTTGGTCAATTTGCTGAGTATTCAGTATTGAATTGCGGACGTCGATGAATTGGGGACTAATGTGGGGACAATGTCGATGAATTGGGGACTTATCAAAGAATGTGAAAACTATTTTAATTTCTCGTATAAAATCCACTAAATTTTAGCTTCAAATGGATGAATCAACCGATGTTGCTGATTTGGCAATATTAATGGTATTTGTGAACTATCCATATTTGGACTTTTTTCAAGAGGATTTACTTCTTTACAAGCCATACCGACTAATGCAGGTAACACTGAAATATTTAAATTATTAGATGAATTTTTCGCAGAGAATAGCATCCTATGGGATAACTGTGTTGATGTGTGAACAGATGGAGCAAAAGCTATGACTGGTAAGATGCCTGGTGCAATTGCAAAAATAAAAGAAAAAGCCAAGTGGTGCAGCAGTAGTACTGACATGCTCTTGCAATGAAGAAAATGCCACCTTTTATAAAAGTGCTGGATTAATAATAAATTTACTGTTAACCCGCGAGAACTCGCTAGATTTCTTGTCACACCAGAACTAAATACTTTATTCTTAGTCTTAATACTTTATTCACAAAAAGATGTAAAATGATAAAAATAAAGTTTCTAAAATTTAATTTAAAATGAAAAAAAGTGTTTAAATAAGAGTCTTATTGCAACAGCTGGGACAAAAAAAAAGTATGATGGTGAGAGAAAATCTCACGTGCGAGTTCTCCCGGGTTAATGACTGTAAAATGACTTAAAATAATAAATTTTATAAAATCTTGACCTAAGAATACCAGGTTGTTCAGAATCTTATGTGATGACATGGGGAGTCTGCATACACCTTTACTTCTCCACACAGAAATGAGGTGGCTCTCCCATGGTAAAAGCTTAATACACCTCTTTGAACTAATTAATGAAGTCAGAATCTTCATGAATGACAATGATTTTGCTTTGGGAGAGAAGCTGCGTTATGATCATTGGCTAATGAAATTGGTGTATTTAGCAGATATTTTAAAGTTAATGATTTATGTAGCAATTCAAGGAAACGCAGTAACTGTTTTTGATGCTACTGATAAAGTGGGAGGATTTAAAAAGAAACTGAAGTATCGGGTAGAATCAATCAAAAACGGAAGCCTGGATTGCTTTCCCACTAACAAAAGGATTTGGAGAACTTGAATCAGACATTTCTGTGAATATCTTAAACAAGTTTGAAGTTCATCTCTTGCATTTGATTGATACTTTGAACTCTTATTTTCCAAAAGGATTGCATGAAAACTTAAAAGAAAACGTGTAGGTTATAACACCATACTCTATATCCAAAAACCCATCCACACTGATATCACAGGAATATGAATACTTGCTTGTTTTGACATCAGATACAGCGATAAGATCAAAGTTTGAAACTGAGGAATCAATCTCAGTTTTTTGGTGTATGCTAAAAGATTAATTTCAATTTCTATCAGATAAAGCGAAACTTATTCTCCTGCCTTTCGCAACCATTTATTTATGCGAAACAGAATTCTCTGCATACACCGCTACCAAAACTACATATCACGTCTCAATGCAGAGCAAGATATTCAGTTGCAACTATCCGAAATTCAGCCAGATATAATTTCATTGTGCAAATCAAAACAGCCTCATACTTTTCATTAAATTTGTTTCATGAAACCAGGTAAAAATTTATAACAAATATAATAATGCCAAATTAATATAATAAATTGTGGATCTGTAATATTTGTCCTGAAATTATTTTCAAATATTTTTTTTTTCTTTTCATGTGTGTGTTTTGCCTGCAATGAGAAATTAGTGGGAAAAAAAATTAAATGGTGAAATCTAATGTCCTGCAAGGTTAAATGATGAAACTACCTTGTATCGTCAATGCTATTTTGTCATTCTATTTACTAAATATAGTACATAGCTGCGAGATAAAATTTAGTGCTAAGCGTTGACTTTCCAATTTCAAAAGTGCTACGTGACTGAAAGTTTGATATATAATCATTTTTTGGTATTAACTGCACACCTGCCAACCTTTAAAAATGAGAAATAGTAGCACACCAAATTCAAATTTATCTGGAGGTTGGTTGGTTGGTTTGTGGCTTTTTTTTATGCTGCAAATTTTAAGCGAACAAATACTAATCAATTAAACGCATGTGTATATGCATCAGGGGTGATTCTGAGGAAAAAAAAAAAAAAATTCTGAAATTCACAACAAATTTTCTGAAAGGTTACAACAAGGGGGGGAGGGGGAATCCACTCCCGGCACTAACTGTTATTTTTCTGCGATCTTGACGAAATTTGTCATTTTTCTGCGATCCATTTGACGAAATTTGCCGTTTTTTCTGCGATCCATTTGACAAAGTTTGCCGTTTTTTCGCGATCCTTTTGACGAAATTTGCCGTTTTTTCGCGATCCTTTTGACGAAATTTGCCGTTTTTTTGCGATCCTTGGACGAAATTTGCCGTTTTTTCGCGATCCTTGGACGAAATTTGCCGTTTTTTCGCGATCCTTTGACGAAATTTGCCATTTTTTCGCGATCCATTTGACGAAATTTGCCGTTTTTTCTGCGATCCATTTGACAAAGTTTGCCGTTTTTTCGCGATCCTTTTGACGAAATTTGCCGTTTTTTCGCGATCCTTTTGACGAAATTTGCCGTTTTTTTGCAATCCTTTGACGAAATTTGCCGTTTTTTCGCGATCCTTTGACGAAATTTGCTGTTTTTTCGCGATCCTTTGACGAAATTTGCCATTTTTTCGCGATCCTTGGACGAAATTTGCCGTTTTTCGCAATCCTTTTGACGAAATTTGCCGTTTTTTGTGATCCTTTGACGAAATTTGCCGTTTTTTCGCGATCCTTTGACGAAATTTGCTGTTTTTTCACGATCCTTTGACGAAATTTGTCGTTTTTTCGCGATACTTTGACGAAATTTGCCATTTTTCGCGATCTTTTGACGAAATGTGGTTTTTTCGCGATCCTTTGACAAAATTTGCCGTTTTTTCGCGATCCTTTGACGAAATATGTGGTTTTTTCGCGATCCTTTGACCAAAATTTGCCGTTTTTTCACGATCTTTTGACGAAAATTATAGTTTTTCGCGATTTTTTGACGAAATATGAGGTTTTTTCGCGATCCTTTCACGAAATTTGCGTGATCATGTGACAAAATTCGCGTTTTTTCAAACGATCCTGTGACGAAATTCGCGTTTCTTTTTTTTGCAGAAAATCTTAGTTTTAGACAGATTTTCGTAGCATCGTAGTTTTTGGCTCAAAATCGTAGTAACTACGATTTTTTCGTAGCAGTTGGCAGCTCTGTAACTGTTTCCCACAAGAAATATATTTTAAACTTTTGTCCTCCATATTTCTTAATATGTCTAATTACATTAACATTATGGTTATATACATTGCATGTGGTGTATGAATGCAGAATATGACCTATGCGTTATCTATTCACAGACATTTCATTTAAATGAATATTAATTATTAAATTCTTTAAATAAAATATTGTCATCATGTATTAATTATTAACATTGTATTTTGTTTTCAGACAAATTTTATTTATCCAAAAAAATTATTAATTAAAAAGCCTACTTATGTTCATTGAAAGAATAGTACTATTTTTCACATTTGGTATTTCCTATTTAATTTTTTGTCTTGTAAATATGCTGATATATTTTTTTTTACTGTAGCATTTCAGTCACACATAGATTAACTGAACCATTATTACTGCTTTCTGTACTCCATAGAAGACTAATTTTTCAATAGCAATGTGTGCTGACAAAACTATTTTTATTTTAGCAATTAAAGCTCACAATTTTAATTTATCTACATGTAAAATATGTTCTAGTTTTAAAGTTATTGTCTGAGAAATATTTACTGTAGATTTGTATAGTTGACATTATTTGATGTTTTAGATACATTACAAAGTTATCTTAACTAATATATAGATGTTAGTAGATGGAGTGATGTCAGTTTAACTTGGATATTCTAAGCTCTCATCTCAACAATATATTTTTATATCGTTGCAATATGTATAATTTTAAGAAAGTTGCAGCATACTTGAATAAATAGGTTGTTTTAATCCTAATAAAGTTTATTATTAATCATTTAGATTATAATGCCCTTCAAACAATAAAAATTGATTAAAAAAACTAAATATGAACATATGAAATATATGAAAATGTATAATTTGCTATGTCAGTCGACTTTAATAAAGTCCTTTTACTAAACAAGAACATATATTTACATAGATGTGTGAATAAAAGTGCACTACAGCAAAAGATATTTAGTAGAAATAGCTATAAAATTGTAAAATATAACTTCATATTTCGAATTTAAAATAATACTACGGCTAAAAATTATATTACTTTCATTTTAGTGTCTACAGAAATGAACTCAAATTTTTTCAGAAAATATGTTATCGGGAAATATTTTATAATCTGCAATAATGCATTATATCTGCAGTTATACCATAAACATACTACATAGTAATCATTACAGGATTTCCTTCCCCTTGTCAGTATTTCCACACACTCTTTCAGTATACATGTACTGTAATTGTTCATTTGTGCTATAATCTTTACTTTGCTGAAATATATATCAATTTATGTTTTTAAATTTAAATGAGAATACTGTAGATGGTTTTCCTCTTGCTATGTCTGTCATATGCTCTTTTATTCTGCCTTGTAATTTCCTTGTTGTCATCTATTGGAATATATGCATGAAAAAGCAGGAATATATTCACATACATCACATATATACATCACATTTAAAAATAAAATATTTACATACATAGGAATAACAACAAAGAAATTACAAGACAGAATAAAAGAGCATATGACAGACATAGCAAGAGGAAAGTGATCTACAGCATTATCTCGTTTAAATTTAAAAACAGAAATTAATATACATTTCATCAAAGTAAACATGATAATAAGCACAAATGAACGATTACAGTACACATATACTGAGGGAATCTGTGGAAATACTGACAAGGGGGAGGAAATCATGTAATGATATGTTATCATGCAATATACCAAAAATCTGGTTTAATCTACTTGTCAATGGTGCATTTGGTTTGGAATAACCCACCACGCTCAATAGACTCATCCATCTCCCTCCCATTTTTTCATATTTGATTTCACCTTCTGATATTTAACCAGCGTACATTCTGGAAGTTACAGAATTTTTTCTCATTTTCGCCCTCTTGCTGTTGGCCAGGTTCTGGTCGAAAGCGCTTGGGACTCTGATGTAACTTTTTAACATCTATTGAAGGGTTTTTAGATTTGCAGTATTTGTAATTTGAAGATGTTTTAAAACCTTTATTTCATTTTACACCTATTTTAGTAATAAATAATAAATTATGGTTCATTTTAAATGTTTTCCTGTTTTTAATTTGTATACGAAGGTGAATTTAATGGTCCAACATCAGAAAAATTTTTCTATATATTTAAGCACTGTATATTAGCTACAGATTTTTATACACTCTTCATATTAAACTTAAATTTAACTCAGCGGAAAAAAAACAACACAACTGAAAATGTACTGTCAGAAATTACCATCCATAGACGGCAATGCATCTAATTCTCTACATAGCCCTGTAAATGAAATTGTTTATATTCTACAAAAATCTTTTAGTATACTAAATATAGTTCAGCTGAAAAATGCATCACTCAATTAAAAAACACCCTTAAGCAATTCACGTTCATACTCAGTAATGCTTAGTAACCCTGTATATGATCTATAGAATTTAGACACACTATGCAAAAATTTAAACAAAAATGCATACCACACCTGAAAATGCACATCTAGCTTTTATCGCTCAAACAGTACCGTAAACAAAATCTTGTGTGTCCCTATAAATGAACGATAATTGTTAAGCATGTCATATTCTAAAGTAAACATTTGGTAGTGCACCTCAATAATATAGGTAAGTTTCATTCATTATGTTTGAAATAGTGTATATTATTAAAACATGTTGCAAACAATTTTTTCCCATAGACCATTATGTAACCGAATTCTTTTGAGTGACCCTGTAAATGAATGATACATGTTTTGCACACCATATTCTAGAGAAAGCATGTTTTAGTGCACTTCATAAATGCATAACAATTTAATTATGTTTGAAATAGTGTCACTTCATTATAAAATACACTGCAAATGATTTTTTTCTCTTTGACATTAATGTAACTGGATAATTTTGAATGTCCCTGTAAATGAACCATAAATGAACCTACACTCTTCATTTTCAATAAAAAACATGCCATAGTAAAATTCAATAACTTAGATCAAATACATGGCAATCTCAGTATATTTATGAGAGTTAGAGCACAGACAGACAGCAGACAGACAAACCGTAGTCATATGTTGAAAAGTGTTAAAAAGGTGTCCAAAGACTTTTTACTCAACTTCTATATAAAATGCTTTAACACAAAACAGAGTTCCAGGACAGAAACTACCGATCAGAAAGTTGAATAACCCCCTGAAAATTACATATATGAAAATGCTGCACATGACAGACATCAAGTTGACATTCCATTTCTCTCTAGATGTTTTCTAGCATTTTCAAAGTGCAGAAGCAGCTACAATATATATTCCAATATATCATCAATACAAATATCAAAACTTTAGATGTTGATCTTTCATTTGTAACAAACAACATTTTCACACATGCATTATTCAGCGAGTTACTCAGCTTTCTCAATGGTAGTTAGTTTTTGTTCCAATCGCCCTGTATAAAAAGTATTACTCTTCTGATACTGCAAATGAAAATAATAGCATATGTGGCTAGGTATTTTGCGGACAATGTCATTGAGGTATTTGGAGGTAATAGAGGCATATTTGAAGATGTAAAACTTTATACGACTCATTACATTGATTTTATTTTATTTGTTGCCTTAGTCAGTATTTTGTGAATTATAAAAAGAGAACAATTCAAAGTTTCTGCTTTTTTCATCCAAAAATGTAGGTACAATTTCAAAATATAAAGATAAAGCACTTTAGTATAAACTTCTTTGGTTCTCAATTATACTTCACTTCTGTATTAAAGGTTTTGGGCTAATTTATTATTTTCTACACTTATTATGGCCATTTTTACACATACATAGACTTAAAAATAACTCCCTTACAGTCCCAAAATTGTATTGTGAAACCATTCCTTTTTTTTTTAACTACAAATATGAAATTAATATTAATATCTTAAATTTTCTATTAAGTAAGCTCTGCATATTTTACATAATTAAATAACTTCAAAATACTATCTACTTACCAGAACAGCAACTTCTGATTCTGGTAACGAATGCTTTTTCATCTGCTCCTTAACAACAGGAACAATCTAAATGACAGATGAAAATTAAAAAATTTTAAACATTCATTCTTAAATTTATTATGCACATAATACAGTAGGTGCCATTTAACTGAATCATGTTTATGTGACAGAATTTGAATCAATTAAGCAGTTACTTCCAATATATTGTAAAACTATCATGATTTGCATTTTTAGCATTTGATTCACAAAAGTTTCTAATTCTACTGACTAGGCATTCACATAAATATCACCTACTGCATTTGATTAATAGCAAAAATACCCGAAATTCTAATGTCTTTAAGGGTAAAGATTAATAATACAATAGCTGTTAGTGCTATTTTGATGCCAAAGCATGTTTTGATCACTTCCTGTTAATTGTAATTTTGAACTCTAATGGCTTAAATCCACTTAAAACTTTTTATGCAAAAACTAATTTTTACAGGGGTACAGAAGTTATTCAGAAGTAGGGATGAACATTATTTAACATAGTAGGATAAATAATATTTGTTATTGTTTTAGAAACTGTTACTGCATTAATACGTAACTCAGGGATGCCACTCTGAAAGTAACAAAAAAGAGGAAATTGCGCATGAAAGTAGAATTTATAGCATTTTTCAGAACATTTATGTGTCATTTTTTTAAATATATTGTAATATACTATTTAGTAAATAATCTTTTTTTTTTTTTTTTTTAATTCACAGCATTTTAAATCAATTGAGGTAACCCAGAAACAGATTCAATGAGCTCAGTGATGAACTTTCTATTTATTAGCATACCTGCCAACTTTTGAAAATGGCGAAGTGTAAAATGACGAGTGAAGAGTATTTCACACAATTTTTTTGTAACATAAAACCCATGTAACCCATTTTTAAGTAACACATATATGGCTTTAAAAATATATATATATCAAGTACATAATAGATGAATATTATTAAATAATACAGTGCTGACCATTATAAAGATAGTTTGATGAGAAAAATATGAAAAACATTGCAACTCATTAAGAAACTGATTTTAAAGACATATACACAGCTTTTCTTATCTAATTTTTGCTTTACACGTCTGAGCAAATTTATTCAAAGCACGACTTCTTCTTACATGCAATATACATTTTTAAAATCTTCATGATGATTTTTGACAGTGAAACCTGAACTCATTCTTTGACAATACCAAATATTCCCCTCACATTCATCATTTACCGTTACTATAAGCAACTAGGAAGTAATTCATAAATTAAGGGATGAAAAATGAAACATGGAAGAAACTTTGCAAACAAGTGTAAAAATATGTGCCCGAAGTGTAAAAGTGTAAAAAATGCTCCAAAAGTGTAAATTTTACACCTAAAGTGTAAAAGTTAGTAAGTATGTATTAGGATAATGAAAAGATGTCTATAAAAATCAAAATAACAAATATATATGAAAGAAATATGGATAGATTTTATTTCCTTTCAGGTTTTAGATTTTAATAATTCTGACATTCATGTTGTGGATGGAGATGGATCGAACACTGCAAGCCTCATTGCAACTTTTGTTGGCAAAACTTCATTTTTTTTCATCCCTATGGAGGAAAAAAATTGCACATTTTGTGACAGAAAATTTGCGACCCACTGCCAAATTTCACAATTTTTTGTACGTTACCTCTTGACTAAATTCACAATTTTTTCCACGACTTAACAAAAATCACTATTTTTTTCTTCGAGTGACTGATAAAATTTGAGATTTTATTCTGCAAACATGTCATGAAATATGCAATTTTTTTCTACAACTTTTCGATGAAATTAGATTTTTTTTTTTTCAAGACCAACTGACAGAATTCACAATTTTATCAACAACTAATTCATGAAATTTGAGATTGTCTTTCACGAGCGATAGACGAAATTTGCAATTTTTTCCTGCTTTCTTTGTCAAAATTCGATTTTTTTTCTGCAACCAATTGGCGAAATTTATGATTTTTACCATGATCTCTTGACTGAATTTTTCCTGCGATTCTTCGACAAAATTGTTGGTTTTATTCTTTGATTGTTTCACGAAATGTGTGATTTTTTTTTCTCGTAAGCAATTAATGAAATTCGCAATTTTTTACTACGACCGTGTGATGAAAGTAGTGATTTTTTACTCAAGCATTTGACGAAATTTGTGATTTTTTTTTTTTCTGGAACTGTTTGATGAAATTCAATTTTTTTTTTATTCACGACAGATTGACAAAATTTGTGATTTTTTCAGTGACTGATTGAAGAAATATGCAAGTTTTTTACATGACATTCTTCATTAAATTTGCATTTTTTTCTGTTATTGTTTAACGAAATTCGTTATTTTTTTGCCATGACCATTTGATGAAAGTCACAACTCTTTCCCCAAGTGATTGGCAAAATTTGTGATTTTATTCTGCAATCATTTGACGAAATTCTCAGGTTTTTTCTTAAAAATCTGAATGACAATTTGGTTTTGCGGAATTTGCTAGTGGAAAATGGGCTAGTTCAGATAAAAGTTTGAACTATACTGCCTATTTTTACAAGTCCTTGTTACATACTCCATGGGTCCAATAAGCTTTGATTTAGAAAAACAGTTCTAGTAAATCAAACAGTAAAAATTTATTCTTCTATGACCAAAACTTAGAGTTATGTTACTTAGAATTTTATGAATCTTTGGCATTTTCTGTCACTAAAAACAGAAAATTGTGAAAATTAGTGAAATTCAAAGTATCATAACTAAGTTTTTATTACACAAAAATGAAATTTTTACTGCGTAAACATTTTAATAGTGTAGATTCATCTTAACAGAAAACAACGTCTATACTTCACATATTTGTTTCAAACATTCTGTTTAAAGGCCTTTCAATTAAAATGTCCATGGGTGGCATACCTAGCAATTGGTTAATACGTTACAAAAATAACAGTTTATTGGAACCTAATCCCAGTGTTACTGTGGAACAATATAATCTATTAACTAAAAGTAACTATTTCCCATCTCTAAAGTAATACAAACTAATAAAATCTTCTCAAAATTGCCAATGAACAAAATATTTTACAAATTTTAGATGCCAAATTGACATTAAATACATGATCTGGTATATTAATAATTTTGCATAAAACATACATTAATTAACAATGAATATAAATACAGTAAAAGCTTGGAAAATTGAAAGTGCAAAAATTGTCCAGTTAACTGAGTGTCTATTATCCTGAGTGGCAGAATATACAATGACTGCAGAATCAGGAAATTGTCCATAAAATGAGGGTTTGCTTTAGAGGGATGTCTGAAAAATGGGGTTTTACTATAGCAGAAAAATATTAAACAAAAAACTAGGTAAAAAACTTATTTTGAGAAATTAAAAATATATATAAGAAAAGAGGAAATGAACACAGAAATTTAACTAACCTTTACTTTTTATATTACATTAAACCAATTAATATGATATTTTCGATAAACAAATACTGACAAAGATAATTTTAGAAACAAATATATGTACCTCTTTTACAGGAGCACCATCTTTAAGTAATAGTCCTACTTGTTGCTGTAGCTCTTTTTTAACACTCTGATTTTCTTGAGCTTTCTGAAATATATATATATAACAATTGCAACAGATTTTTGAATTTTTAAAATAAGGAACTATGATATAAGAATTTTCAGTACATACAAGAATATATCAAAAAAGCAAATATCAAGTGGTGAAAATAAATTTTCATTTTAGTGTTAAAAATAGCTTACCAAGTAATCCAAAAGCTGATTCAAACCATTAGCTTTAAAAGTACTGCTTAAATTGTCAATACTGCGTTTACTCACTGGAAAAAAGTCCTATGGAGAAAAATTAATTTTAGACATGCATATGCAAATGTGTGTCAAATGTATGTTAAAATGATTTGCCAAACAATTACCATCAAACGAGTGTCTAAGCCAGCTTTTCTTAAGGAAGCCCATACTGTAGTACTGTCTTTTTCACCTAGCCAAGTTTTAAAAACCTCCATAATGAATTCCAAGGCAATGCCTAATAAAAATATGGCTCATATAACTTAGTAAGATAATTCATATATTAAAGTAAAACAAAAAATGACCATATAAAGACAGAATATGTCCTTAAACATAGAAATATAATAGCAATAAAGAAAAAAGATTTTTTTTTTTTGGCCTGTTGCACCAAGGAATAAAATAATTTATTTAAATATAAGATATTCTTAGACAGATTACCATCTTTGACAAGGTGATCTTGTAATACTTTAGACAATACTGATGGAGGTATTTGGCCTCCTGCAAGTAAGATTGCTGTAACTTTCCCTAATTTTGAACGTTCAACTGGAGAAAATCCTTTCAGGAAAACTAATACCTAAAAATTAATTTAAATAACATTTAGTAATAAAATAGGACATTAATGAAACATCAACTTACAAGGCAAAAAAGAAAGAGTCCTAAAATAACCCATAATGTTTCAAGATGAATATTGCTTTAACAAGTAAATACTCATCTTGAAATTATATTCCAAACAATCAATACATGTGAAAAATGTTTGATTTCCATTTGTTTGTATCTATGTCCATCTGTATCTGTCTGCCTGCAGAAAATCTGGGAGTTTGGGCAAAATGAGGAAAATTATTTTTTTTTATATAAATTAATAATATATAACATGCATATGGGTCATTCTCAAAAAAAAGTTAAAATTCAGAAATTGATTTTGTCTAGAAGTTTTCATTTTGATTTCATATATATTTTTTATTTTAATTACCTACATTAGTATCTCAAATTATGAAAAATGAAAGTTTTTCCACACTTTTCTTTTTATTTATAGAAAAAATGGACAATTCTTGTCAAACACATGAGCAAAATGTCCACTATGTTACCAGTTTATTACATTTCTTGACATAATTTTTTTTTTTAATTCTTCAAATTTATTATATATTTTTTGAAGTGGTGACAAATATTATAGAAAACATATTTGTTCAAATATATTACCAATTTGGATAGAAAACAAATATATGTCCATTCTGTTACTATGGTTTAAAAAATTAGACATATCAATTCCTCTAAAAGATTCATTACAATAATATGAATTATTGTCCTAATATTTAACTTATGTAGTTAAAATCTTTTAGAAATATACAATAATGTGATTTGAAATAATATACAAGTTGTAATTTAATGGAAAAACTACTCTAGGAACAGAATGGACAAATACAAGGTTTTCTTTTTTTATTATTATTATTCAAGACTTTATTTGGGCTTAAGTAGCCTTGTTACATACATACATAAACTTACTATTAATTATATTTACCAATCTTAACAGTTATTTACATCCTCTATATCAAGCTAACATAGTGGACAAACAAAAATATACTTACCTACTTTTTTGTAACAAAAATCTGTAAAAAAATATTCTCCCACTTTATAAATGCAAATTCCATGTGGACTGAATCTTCATATATGTATACAGCCTTGAGACATGTGCTGTCATCTACTGTGTAATAGGATTATTAGAAAATCTTGGTAACAGAGTGGACATAAGAAAAGGTGTATTCTTTGGGAACATTTTAATTCAAGCTATATTATATTTTTATAAGTAAAATGTTTTCTCAGTTTACATTTTAAATGAAAGAAAAGGTATGTAATTTTGAAATGATATATAATTTAAATGCATTTCCATTCTGTATCTTGTATTTTCAAGGCTTTATTTTTTAAGTTTCTCATTGGGGACAGTCAATTTTTGGAAAATTCAGCATTATAAACTGAAAATACTTAATGTTTTAAGAAACTATTATTCAACAGATATTGTATTATCTTCAAACTGCTGCATATATTTCTATAAAATAAGAATTACATCATTCTTTTAACAGGAAATTTAATTATATTGTTGGATACTGTTTTGTACTTTATTTGAGAATGACTCATATATGTTTACATTATGCCTAAATATACATAGTTTAGCAAGAACTAAAAGCATATTTGGTTAATGAAATTGATTATACAGTATGCTATGAAGTGAGTTTCTTAATGTTTACAGTTTGCACATGACACATCCACCAGAAAGTAACTGTATCGGAATTTTCATTGCATGAAAATAGAAAAGCAGGGCAATTGGAAGTGATATTAATAGTTTTGGTTGCAGTTTTGCTCCAATAAAAATTCATTAACAAAAATTATGTAATGTGCCGAAAACAAAAAAGCAAGTTCGATTAATATTATCTATGTTAGAGAATAAAATAAGCTTCTTACTTTTTTCAATATTGCTTCCTTTCAACAAAAATACATTTTAAATTTAACTTTAGACATCTTATTCCAACTATTTCTATAATGTACTCATTCATTTAGTTATAAAAAAGAATGAAACCAACAAAAATAAAATACAGTAAAGCATCTTTAATACATTTTTCTTACACAAGTTATCAATTATGCATCAATCTTTTCTGGTCCCAAAGCATTTCTATATATAATAATGCTGAAATGTTTATTACAACAGATTTTCAATTATCTTTTATACATTGTTGTGAAAATATCTGGAGTGATTGAGAAAAGTCCTTGCTCTTGATTCACTACTAAAAATTGGGACCTTTGTTTGCTTTAATAACAAACACGATAGAAATAAAACTATAAAAGATAATGTTTTGCAGGAATTTGAATGTAACTCCAGCTGCATTATATGATGTCAAATAAAAAATGTTTTTGTAAACTTCACCAAAAAAGTGTAGTTTTCTAAAACTGCTTTTAATCTCAAATATTGTGGCCCAATTACAGATTGAAACTACTAATGTTATTGCACAAAGCAATTTGTTTACAATTTTACTTGTAGTGAGTATGTGAATTTTAATGCAAGTTTACCTATGTCAAAAGCAGATTCCCTATATCAGCAGTTTCCAACCTGTACCCAAACTTCCAAGTGCTCGAAGGGCTCGTCATGCAATTTCCAGGGGCTCTGCAGCCCCTCCAGGGAAAAAAACAAAAGATTGAAACTAAAGATTAAGAAATAAAAAATATAATCAAAATAAGACAACTAAAAATATATTAAATTGAAATTTGCCACCATCTAGCAAATGACACTGCTGCCCCATCTCCAAAATTATTGTAATGTGAAGATAAAAAAAAGATCTGTCATGCACACTATATGATGAGGTGCCTGTCATACACACTATATCACAAAGCCTTCCTCTGTCTTTGTGCAATTTTTACTTTACATTCTGCAAAATCTACTACTCCTTATTCCATGCCATTATCATATTTTTAAGCTTCATTAACTTGTAAGACAATAGGGTACGATAAGCCTAAGGGGCTCCCCATAGGAGTCATCATTCTAAAAAAATGAGCTCTGGAAGTAAAAAGTGCTGCGAATCACTGCTCTATATGATTTAATTGTGCATACAGAAGTTGTTAATGGAATCTGCCAGAAGAACAACAGTAAAAAATTTCTCAAATATATATTTTAATGAAGTTTATTAAATGCAAGGATGCTCACCAAAGTAACTTTAACTGTCAAAACTCAAAATACAAAGTAAAAACATTTCATCATTCAGATACTGTGCAAAATACATGGTCTATTGTCTTTTTTTTTTTTTTGTGCTTTTCAGTGATGTATAAAAGATGCTTTTTTACTGTATCTCTTTTTCAATATTATGCTTAATTGGTCCCTCTCCTATCTAACAAGGAGAGTGCCAAGCTTGGTAATCACGGATTTCGATTATTTTTATATATGTTGTAGGGTAGAAGCCCCTTAGTCTCAGGTTCAATGGATTTTATACAACGCTCCCTAGTTCTGGAGAAATGGGGGGTCTAATATTATAACACAACTTAAATACTTACTTTGTAACAAAATAACTGCGGTGGCCGTAGCTCAGTTGGTATGGCGTCTGCTCGTTGTTCCGAGGCCCCGGGTTCGATGCCGGAGCGCGCTGTGTCTGTTTTTCTCATTTTTATTATAAATATACTTGTAATTATAATTTAATAATCTCAAAAAAAATTTGTTAATACGACTAAATTTTAATTTAGCATTTTTGATTTTTCTTTAAAAAATCATTTTTAAAATGTATTCCATATATGCTTTATCAATGCAACGATATTGAACAATTGTGTCAATTCGTGATTGTAAAGAAACTTCATTTATAAATTGTCATAACGAAACGCCTTAAAGTCAATGCGATAATAATAATACTCTGTTTTTAAAGTAAGAAGCATAATTATATTAAAATTTAGCATAAGAATTAAATTAACAACATACTTATGTTTTATTTCATTGTAACTAGAGGGCGCCACAACAGACTTTGGTGCAGTTAAGTGGTGTTTTTGTTTTCAATCTTTATCGCACAAGTGTGTATCATTCTATAACAGCTTATAATCGTATAAAAATGGAAGAAGCAAGCTGTAGTTCACAAGAAGATCAATCTGAAGTGTCGGGATTCGATGAAAATCAGAAAAGTGGTGTCACAAATGCATTGAAGTACTGTAAAATTTTATTGCAAAACAATGGATTTTTAACAAATAATCCAGCATCTAAAATATCTTCGTTTTCTATTGCGATGGGGGAAGAATTCTATAATTCGATAGTAAATATGCTGATTTTGGAACGATTTTTGAATTTTTACTAGTCAATAATAGATCCAATTTTTATAATGCTCCTTAAATGATGAGAAATGTTTAATAATGGTTTAAAAATCAAAGATAATAAATTAAAATTTAATTATGTTAACAAAATTTTTTATTGAGATTATTAAATTATAATTACAAGTATATTTATTTAAAAATGAGAAAAACAAACGTAGCGCGCTTCGGCATCGAACCCGGGCCCTCGGAACAACGAGCAGACGCCATACCAACTGAGCTATGACCAACGTAGTTATTTCATTACAAAGTAAGTATTTAAGTTATGTTATAATATTAGACCCCCCATTTCTCGAGAACTAAGGAGCGTTGTATAAAATCCATTGAACCTGAGACTAAGGGGCTTCTACCCTACAACATATATAAAAATAATCAAAATCTGTGATTACCAAGCTTGGCACTCTCCTTGTAAGATAAAGTGAAAAGCATAATTTTTGGGAACGCAGATTTAGAGAACCAGTTTCATCTTTTCAATTTAAAAACTTATTGAGTTTTAAAACATTGATAAATTTCTGAATTTAAAAAAGGTCAAACTTAAAAAGTTATAAATTTTAGTTTTAAGAGCTTTGAAGTTGAAACATTTTTGAAATTTGGTCACTTTTAACCTAAAAACATCTTAGATAAGCTACTTAGTGGCCATCTGGTTATTGCAATAAATAATAATCTGTTCAGTCAAAAACTACAACTGAAAATGACATTTTAATAAAGAAAAATATTAGCAGAGGAAGGAATCATTGCAATGAAGCTATGCAAGAATATGTTATAGAGGAAAGGAGATGTTCCAATATTGAAATTTTGCTTCAATTCAAAGTTCTTTTAACTTTTAAAAAGTAAAAATTAATACAAAATTTATTTTCATCAATGATATGTGGTGTCTTGTATAAAAATAAATCCTTTTTTAATGCATTCAAAATAAATATATCAATTATAATTAAGAAATATTATACAGTTGAAATTTTGCTTTAAAAAAAGGACAAATAAAATTGCAAAATGTTATTTTATTAGATGAAAACATTTTCCACAAAACACCAGTGGAGAAAATGGGTATCAACCCACAGAGTTGGGTAGTATAAAAAATACATGTATTTGAAATACATTTTCAAAATACATTTGTATTTTGTAAACCAATAAAATCAAAATGCATTTTGAAATGGTTTTTCAAGTATTTTTTATTTTCAAAATACTCAAATTATATTTTTTGATTTCAAACTGTCATGTTATAATCACAGATCAGCAATTCGCAACATGGAAATACATGAATGCATGCCTGTCTGTTTTTGAATTATTTTCTGGAAGTTAATATAAACACACTTTTTCGATTATACATACAGTGGCGGTCAAAAGTTTCTGGCCAGTTACTTTGATTTGTTTGCCAGAACGTTTCAGCGAAGAAGAAGCGCAATTGCTCCAAAAGTTAGGACTATGCAAATGACCTCTGACCACGTGATCATTTTGATTGGATACTGAAGACACTTGATGCAAAGGGGAGGAGTTCGAAATTGGCATGTGCAAAAGTCTCTGGCCATTTGTCATTTGTTAGTTTTTGTTATCGGTAAAGTGTTTTTTTGCCGTGTCTGTTAATTAATCAACATAAATAACGTAGTTGAAATTCAAAAATGAAACGTTCAACAATTATTGTTCGTAAACGAGTGATTTGTTGGTCACTAAAGGGCCAATCCTCTCGTGAGATTGCGGCAAAGTTATCGATCGGAAAATCTACTGTGAACGATATTTAAAAAATATATAAAGATGGCCATGGCCTTCAGGACTTGCCAAGGTCCGGGCAACCTGGAAAACGACTATTTGTGTGGACAGAATTATCAAGAGAAAAGCCGTTGATGACCCGCATAAAAATGCCGCTGCAATATCCCGCGATTTACGGAGTGAAAATATTGCTGAAATAAGTCAGTCTACCGTGTCAAGACGCTTATGTGACGTAGGATTTTATGGAAGAGTCGGCGCTAAAAAACCTTTCATAAGTAAAAAAAATCAGGAGGGCCCGACTGGCATTTGCCAAGGAACACAAAGACTGGTCAAGTGAAAACTGGAAAAAAGTACTATTTTCTGATGAATCAAAATTCAACCTTTTTGGGAGTGATGGCAGACACTACGTCCGACGACCTAAAAACAAAAGATATGATTCGAGGTATGTTATTCCTACAATTAAACATGGCGGAGGACATGTTATGCTGTAGGGAGCATTTTCTGGAAAAGGTGTCTGTCCGTTAATTGAAATCCACGGCAAGATGAATGGTGTAATGTATAAGGATATCTTGCAAAATCATTTGTTGCCTTATTGGATTAAAAATTGTGGTCGCAACTGTTTGTTTCAGCATGATAACGACCCAAAGCATACATGCATGCTCGTCAAGCAGTAGCTTTCGCACAAAAAAATATCTGCTTTTGAAATGGCCAGCCCAATCACCAGATCTGAATCAAATAGAAAATCTTTGGAACAAACTTGACAAACGTGTGCGGAATTACAAGTATGCCAATTCAGCAGAATTTTCCAAAAAATTGCAACAAGAGCGGAAAAACCTTACCATAGACGATCTTCAACCGTTCATTGAAACGATGCCCCGTTGCTGCGCCGCAGTAGTTATTGCTAAAGGTATGATGACAAAATACTAATTGTAAATGCTGTTGATCACTTATTTTCTATTATAACACCATTTTTTTCCAAACTTGCCAAGATGGCCGGAAACTTTTGAGAACACGCGTTTTCCTTTGCAATTAATTTTGTCAATTAAATTTATTGATATTTATTTTTTATTTCATAAATAAGTTCCTAACTATTATGTTAATAAAATGTATAAGTATCACTTTGAGATTCCTCTTCATATGGCTATACTTACAAATTAACCAAAAAATGTATGCTGGCCGGAAACTTGACTGCCACTGTAGGTACGGTAAAATATGTTAATATATGTTGTTTAGCTTCTGTAAAAGCATTTTTGCTGACTGGTTGCAAAAATAACCTTTATAATCCTGTAAGTTGCTATGGAAGTTAAAAAATATGTAGTGTGATAGACAGGAAGGATCATTCAGAGTTAGTAAAATTATTGTAGTATTACTTGGTGTTCAATATTAGATGAGAAATATTTCAAAATGATGTCTGTTGATGTTAATGGAAAAGTTAAGGCTTTATGCCAATCGCATAAAACAATATTTCGGTTATAACTGGAAATATCTTAAAAAACAGCAAACTTTATAAAACTCATTTAAATTAAAGATTTCAGTTTTATACTATTACTAGCTGGCCTGCCCGGCATTTGCCGGGCTCGTGATAATAATCTTAAATATTCCTAAAATCAATGTTGAATGATTTTATATATTTAACCGAAAACCTTTCTAAATGATCCCACTGCTTTCAGTAGTCTACACCCTCAATTTTGTATGATTTTTTATTTTCAAATGAAAATCTATTAAACAAAGAGTTGGGGGCTGTATAGGCTTTTGTGGTTAGGTATTTGATGTGTGTATTTTCATTGACGAAGCCGATACACAATTTTAAAAATCGCAAAATCACAAAAGGGAGTTTTGCAAATGAACTTTTATCAAAGGGTTAATATTAGTATTGTTCAAAATTGATTGCAGATTTCAAAATAACAATGAACGTAGATATTGTTGGGTATTTTTAGATTTTTCATAGCTTGATCCGAAGCTCTGATACAGATTTTTAAAAATTGTGAAAATCGCAAAACGGCGTTAAAGAAAATAAATTTTTTCAAAGGATTAATATTAATATTTTATTAATCATAGGTGGTGTTCGAAAGAACAAAGTACATCCTTTAATTTGATGTAATCAGTTTTTCGGTTTGACAGACATGAGATTCATATAATGGGAAAACTAAAAAAACATGTCTCAAATTTTTTTTTCAAAAGGTTAATGCTAAAAAAATTTTCAAAGAAATTGTGAAATTTAAAATGAAAAAGTAAAAAATTCAAAAATATATCATTCATTTTTGCATATTTTGTACAGTTTGGCCATAGGGCATTAAGAAAAGCAGCAAAGAAAGAAAAGCAGGTATCAGATTTTGCTTTTTTTCTCTCCTTGTGGACTTCTGAAAACTCCGAACTTAAAATATGCAGGGGTGTTTGCCAATTTAAAAAAGAATGTGTTTTCGATGAGTTTATTAATATCTCGGCTAATTATCAAAAAATTTTAAAATCTGAGCCTCAAGTGCATCAGGACCTGCTTTGGACTATCCTTTCTAAAATTTTCAGACTTCTTTTTGCAAGCCATCACCAACACACAGAGCGAAAATTTCTTTTATTAATATAGATACATCAATTTTAACATTTTTCCTAGTCTCTTGATATTCATTGAATTGATCTTCCAATATGATTTGCCATACCCTTGATATTCAGTTAATAGGAAGTGAACTTTACTATAAAAGTAGGTCTATTTATTGATATAAAATGCAAATGTTCATTAACTGCATTTACCATTGAGTATATTAAATGAGGTACTTTTGGTTACGAACCTGTCCTTACTAGAATTAAACATTTATACTGTCACTTTACAATCCAAAACATTTTGAATTTTATTTTTTATCTTATATTGTTTATCAAATAATTAACATAGTGAACACTAGTATCTGACTAAAATAAGTTTTCAGGCATAAACCAAATTTTGGTCTTTTTTTTTCCCCGGCCAAAAATAAAACTTGCCCAGAATGAAATTTAAAGCTTTTAGAACTCTGAACATAAATATAAAAATATTATTAATTTAATTAATCACAAACTCTTACCATCTTACAAAGACACTTGTGATTATGCATATGATGATATGTGAGAGTTTAAAATAAAATCAAAAATATAATTAAATCATTGTTTTATAAATAATAAAGGCATTCTTTCATAATTAACTAGATAGTTATTTATGTATTAAAGAGTTTAAAGCCAAGATTATATATTCATTGTATAGAGAGTATCAAAATGTTTACTATTTGGCTTTAATAAAATATATTCATTAAAATAAAATATCAAAATAATTGTTCTTTAAAATAATAGTGTATCCATTCTTTAAAAAAATAACTAGCCAGATTTAATTTACAATTATGATTATTTCAGCTGAAATTTACAAATATGGTATGTATATATTTAAATATAGTTTTACAGTATAAATGATGAAGATATTAATCTATGTATAAATGATTATGCGATTTTGATGCAGTGACTTACTTACAATTGAAGGGATTATTTAAAATAGAGCATAACTGAGTGTGATGAGGTGCAGAGCCCTATTACCAACAGGGCACAGAAGCAGTTGCCCAGTGACAACAGATATCAGGGCTCAAATTTTTTCTGGACATAAGTAGTAGTTTTATTAAAAAATATTTTTCAAGAGATACAAATTTGAAGTCTGCTTAATTCATTATATGAATTATGTAAAAAATACATTAGACAGTAACTGTAAGAACATCGCTACAGTAGATGCTTAAATGAACAATTTAACTATAAATAAAAACATTTATGACTTTTCAAATTTTGAATTACAATTAATTATTTATAATTTTTATGAATATTTTTAAAATTAAAGTAAATGAAGTAAAAAATACATTAGACAGTAACTGTAAGAACATCGCTACAATAAATGCTTAAATGAACAATTTAACTATAAATAAAAACATTTATGACTTTTCAAATTTTGAATTACAATTATTTATGATTTTTATGAATATTTTAGAAAGCTTTCTTTTTTACAAATGTAACAGCATTCATATTTTTTTCTGCTGCATATTAAAAGTATCAAGTTTTCATAATAAGTCCAAATCCTTTCTTATTTCTTTGCATTTATATATGGTTTGAAATTTTACATAAGTTTTAATTTTAAAACTACAATTTTGCCTCAGCATACAAAGTTTAAAATCTTTAAAATCCTTTGATTTTCTGTCCTATTTGCTACTTTGCAGTAAAAGTAAATAAACTAAATCCATCTCAGGCACACAGTTTAAAATACTCTAAAACACTACTATTTTGAAATTTTTCCCTTTTGTTAATTTGCAGTAACAATAAATAAGTAATCATTTAAACCCTCTTTCCTTGAAAAGTCTACTTGCCCCCCCCCCCCCCTCCCCCCACAGTATACAAGTTAATTTTTCTAAAACTTTTTATTTTGTAATTTTTTTCTTAAATTGCCATAACAATTAAAATATAGACAAAAACATCTGCTGCAAAAGCAAAGGTAGATGAAAGAGGATTAAAGTCATTAAAGTGAACTAAAGTTTCAACAGATATAGTTTAATGTCATATCTAAATCAATATTACGTATGTTTTTCAAATGTATGTATATAATATATAACAAAAATATGCATAATGATTCTTTATAATTGTCTATAAAATTCTGTGAAAAATTCCTAAAATTCCTTCCTAAAAGTTTTTAAAACCTTCTTACTCACCCTGTATATCGCAAATAGCCTCTTATTTATAATTTACAACAGTAGCCTTCAGCATGGGATTTTACTCACAGTCATTTTGGACTGTGTTCACTTAAAGCAGGTTTCATTGTATATACAGTAGACTCCCGCAAATCTGCAACTTTAAAATCCACAAACTCTTAAAATATATACACCGTTTCAGATGTAAACAATGAAACTTACAGTTAAGATGTAGGTAAAAATTTTAAGTTTATTTTTATATCATTTCTGTACACATTTTAATGTGAAATTCTGGTTAGTATGATTGAACTCATGTTTTCTCATGAAGGAAGCATAAATTTATTTCTAAAAATTTTCAAGATAGTGCTGATATCAGAGACGATGACCATCTTTTTACCAAATACTTTTTTGTATTAATCAAACTTTTTGGTATGGCTAAACATAAAACTTGGTTATTTTAAGATTTTGATGTGAATTATTAGTGTATATTTCTAAGGAGAGTTTCACTGAATAATTCAAAAAAAGATTCTCATTATTATGCATATTTATGCATTATTAATAATTTACTTGACCTTCACTTTTAATATTTAAAACAAAAATTTTATTTCTTAATTTTTATTAATTTACTTTATTGAAAGCATTCATTACAATTACGAGTGCATTATTAAATTTAAATTGCTGTTTAAAAGTGTAAACAAAACAGAGATCAGAAATCCGCAAAATTCTAAAATCCACACAACTTCTGGTTTATGCTATGCGGATGATTTAAGAGAGTATGCATATGATATTCAAAAAGAATATAAAGTATTCAAAAAGTTATATCTTTTACAATACTTAAAAAATGTAATCCACTTGAAATCAATCATGCAATGATTGTAATTAAAATAGTAAAACTACCTTTTTAAATTCATCTTCAAGAGTTTTTTCCAAATACTTGTAACGTCTAATGAGCTTTGTGATAACCTGAAATATAAAAAATGTTTAAAATAGAAAATTATTTTATGAAAGACAAAAAAAGGTTTTTTTTTTTACTATACCTGGGCATAGTTTTTCAATATATCCAAGTCATTCTCTGCAGTAAAGATGCATACAACTGTACGAGTTGTCTTTAATGGATCAACATCAACAGCTAGAGTACCACCAGGAGCTAAGATAAAATTTTGCAACAATTAAAAATCTGAAGAATTTATCAAAATATAGAACATTTTGGAAATTAAATAAAATAGTCACAAAGTTATGCATAAAATTACAGTTCTGTTTTGACTTCATTTTAAAAATACAAGATCAATGCATTTAAGCTTCATCAATTCTGAATCAGAATCCCAAGAGCATACAAAATTATACAATGCTACCAAACTTATGAAATCACACATACAAACTAAAACAAATGAGTACTAGTCTACTTATTTGTAAAAAAAAAAAAAAAAAAAAAAATTAATCTCAACAAGCAATTTAATTTTTGCTATAATTTTGGATTTAATAAAAAATTACAGTATTTTTTTTTCTTTCAGAGGGAGGGGATTTGAAATTAATGAAATGGTGGTTACATAATATAATTTGAGTGTTCCTTATATGGTTTAAAATTAACAAATCAATTTACTTACCTAATATTCCTCCAGCTAAAATTATATCAAAGAGTGTTTCTCCGTAACGACGGTAGTCAAGTTTAGATCCAGCTGTATCTAAAAATTTTGAGACGAGTTCTAAGTCAGTCCCACTTTCATTAAGGCCTTGAATGATAGCGTCTCTAAACCCTGTAGGATCGTACTTCTCTTTTTCATCTAAAATATTTTTAATAAAAAAAGAGTATTTTAACAACATAGCACAAAATCAATTTTGGTAACGTAAACAATTAAGATGAATCAACTACCATGGTAGAATTTTCTTCCAAAGTGGATTTTCTTCCAACGGCCAAATGAATTTTTTTTTTTTAATAATTTACTACATATGTTATAACAACAGTTTGGAGATGTAGGTAAATGTATTTCCTTAGAGGTAATCATAAGTAAATTTAATTAGGCTTTTAACAATTAAAATATGTATGCTAAATTAACAATTACACCAGTCTTTCGCTAAGGTCATACACTTCACTAAACTAACATTTTTCATTATACACTTGAAATATTTTAACCAAAATAAAAAACACAAAAAAATCAACAGTGCATCAATTTTATTTAGAATATATTACAGGGTGCATAGTGATGTTTACATTGTACTACAACTATCAGTATTTTTTAATAATAATTGCTGGGACGTTTTAAACCTCAATATTCGCTGAAACGAATCAATAAACTTTCTATTAAAAAAATCAAGTATAAATACATAGAACTGTATATAAAAATACTATAATATTTTATATTTCAGACACTATTGGACTTACAAACTAATATTTTATACTTACATATTCCTATTGAAGTGTACAATGGCATGCAAATGTTTATTTTAATGTATCTTAATTAGTTTAATTAATCATTCTCATCAACTGGCGAATTTATATCACAGGAAGTAAACAGACCACATACATTCCCAGGTAATAAAATCTGATAACTCAACTAAGTCGCCAGTGATCTTCAATTCTAGACAGTTTCTAACAATAGCTAATGGTAGCTTGTCAAGAAAGATGTGTTTATGGTGATCTTTACTTAACAGGTCAAAAGAGCAAAACTGGGCATATACATAATTTCATATGCAGAACATATGATTTAACTCAACCCAGTGAGGACCAAGAGTACTTATCAATGAACAAGGGGGAGATTCCCAACTAACAGAGTTCGACCGCAATCTTCCATGGACATGGAAAAACATGGGAATACAGCCTCCTGAGAAAGATGTACCAAGGACAAGTAGTACTACTATCAGTATAATTATATTGAAGCATGAGCAGTGAGTATGAAGTATCAATTCAATTATAAAACATCCAACATTCGCTCTCTGACTTCTGACTTTCAGAGAATAGTCTCTCTTGGAGAATCATTCCGATTGTCGAAACATATATTTTGTCTATGCATTTTACAATGCCATATTAAGGCATATTTTTATGCCAGCTTATAGTGATTAATGAAGCAGCAACATTTTCTCTCTCTTTGAGAGAATTTGCAATTACTTCATAAACAACAGCATGAAGCAGTTTGTGCGAATACCTGATATTTTAGCAGTAAACGATGTCTCTGACAACAAATATAAACATTATCCAGCAGTGCAGCAGCAGTTGGCGCCATGCCCTACAATATCTTTAGTGCTTCTGCAGTGGTATCTAATGGTCACAGCAAAGCTGAAAATAGTGTATGTCATGTAATAACTTATACTTGTGTGTGATTTTGATGAAAATAAACAAGAACTTCAGTGAACTTTCATGCCTCGACGTGAAAACATACCGAAGTACTCTTCAAGTCCTGATGAGATAATAAATTACATTTCTATCCTATTTTACTGCGACATCCTTGATTTTATGTTTATATTATTTTAATAGGGAAGAGTATGTATTCCCTGTTGCCAATATAACTATTTTAGTAAAAAAATAAATAATTTTAATTCAAATAATGAAACATATGTTCCTAAATAATATTTAATAATAATTAAAAGGATAATTAAGATTAATGCAAGTACTACACTATGTCTAAACAAAATGTATTGGTCTATGTATTACCTATTTAAATTTAATCTAAACTATGTTGAATTCTTTTGTAAATATTCTATTCTTTAATCTTTCTTTCATTGTAACTGTCTGTTTAATATGTATGCAAATAAACTTCCATTTGTAACTTTAATTTATGCCTGATTATTTGTGGTTACTGATCTTTTATTTTACAGATACTTCTAGTGGAATTAAGTACATGCTAAGTGGGCGGTTTATAAAGGATACTGTTTTTCTTCTAAATACTCATAACGCCGTGTCAAGTTATTTTAAGATGTAGTTAGGTCTTTTAATTAAGAATTGGTAATTTTAATGGGTAACTGCCTAACTTCATCTGGACGGTTTCCTAGAACCTGCGATCACTTCTTATTATTTTATGCTCATTTAAATGATGTACTAAAAGGGTTTATGGGGCTTAGTTTATGCTGTATGGGTTATACAGGTCTTTTTCATGATTTCCCCTGTGTGTATCGAGCTTGACACAAAATCTTTCCAGCATAGCCCCCCCCCCCCAAAAAAAAAAAAAAAACACTTACTGATGCATGACAAGTTTAATTGTTTAATTTAATTAATTTTAGGTTAAATAATTAGATTTACAAGCTTGGTAATTTTTCTCTTTAACTTTAATGTTAATTTTAGTACTTTTCATTACTTGTAAATTTTTAATCTCACTATTTTTTGTAATTTTACATTTAATGAATAATAGTACTTATTCCTTATTATATTTTAAATTAGTTATGTTAATACACTTAATTCTTAAAATTTATTTTCATATTGGTAAATTTCTACTAGTTGTATTAAATTTTGTAACCACAATTAACTTAAACTTCAATAATATTAATGTTGCAAAATATTTTAGAATTATTTTCATAATTTTCTCTAATTTATAATCTCAGGGTTGACATACTCGTTTTACATGAGAGAATTTTGGCACAATTTTGTATATATATATTTTTATTATTGAATTTTTGATTTTGAATTGTTATGCATATATGAACATAACAAAATTTGCAAAAATTAGAATATTTAATGGTATATATGGTGATCTACAATTGATATAATGTTGATAGCTATATTTTGATCATTTATTGCAAATGTATACATTTCAAAAATATTATTTGCACAAACAAAAAGCAACTTTACTGATACTTTATAAATAACATACAAGTGTTAATTTTCATAAAATATATAAAAAACATAAGTTTATCATAATTATTTCTTTTTCTTATTATGTATGCATAATAGAAGTATAAAAAGGGTGGGACATGATGCCAAGTGCTGCTGGATTGCTAGATAATGTTCCTATGTGTTGTCAGAGACATTGTTTACTGATAAAATATCAGGTATTCACACAAAGTCGGTTAACTGCTTCATGCTGTTGTTTATGAAGTAATTGCAAATTCTCTCAAAGAGATTTAAAATGTTGCTTCTTCATTAATGACTATAAGCTGGAGAAGCATAAAAATATGCCTTAATACGACATTGTAAAATGGATAGAGACAAAATATATGTCTCAACAATCAAAATGAATCTCTAAGAGAGATGATTCCCTGAAAGACAGAAGTCTGAGAGCAAATGCTGAATGTTGGATGTTTTACGTATTGATACTTCATACTCACTGCTTATGCTTCAATATAACGATACTGATAGCTCGTGCTTGTCCTTGGTCCTCTTTCTTAGAAAACTGTCTTCCCGTGTTTTTCCACGCTCATGGAAAATTGAGGTTGAGCTCTGTCGGTTGGGAATATCCCCTTTGTTCATCAATAATTACTCTTGGTCCTCACTGGATGAGTTAAATCACATGTTCTGCATACAAAATTATGTGTACGGCCAAGTCTTGCCCTTTTTATCTATTAAAGATCGCCATAAACACATCTTTCTTGACAAGCTACCATTAGCTATTGTTAGAAACTGTCTAGAATTGAAGATCACTGGCGACTTAGTTGGGTTATCAGATTTTATCGCCTGGGAATGGCATGGTAGGTTGTCTGTTTACTTCCTGTGATATAAATTCGCCAGTTGATGAGAATGATTAAATTAAGATACATTAAAATAAATATTTTCATGCTATTGTACACTTCAATAGGAATATGTAGGAATAAAATATTAGTTTGTAAGTCTAATAGTGTCTGAAATATAAAATATTAGTCTTTTTATATACAGTTCTATGTATTTAACCAGGATTTTTTTAATATAAAGTTTATCGATTTGCTTTAGCGAATGCTGAGGTGTAAAATGCCACAGCAATAATCTTTGCCTTATTTAATCACAGAATTTATCTGATTAAATAAGGCAAATATTAAAAAATACTGATATTATTGTAGTCATATGTAAGCAAAATACTTAATATAATAATTACAGTATTAAAGATATCATCACATACTTCACTTTCTTTACCACAGTGCAACACTATACTGAAACAAGGGTTGTTTTTTTTTTTTTCTTCCAGTAGGATATTGTAATCAATTTCTCAGCTTAGAATGAATGAATGCAAAAGAGGAAAAAGATTCTTTTGAGTTCTGCAGAACTAGGTAGGACAGCTTGAAAACATTTCAACATACCCATAGAGTTCATCTGGCATGTCACTGCACTTATAAATACCCTTCCACCATGTAACTGGGTATATATATATATTTTTTTGATTGAGTTATCAAAATATACCTTTGGATATGGAACACTTTCAGTTCCAAATATTACAGTAGGTAATAGATCGCTGTTCTTTTTTTCAAATCCATTTTCGTGCTGCTTCTTTCTGTTTATAATTCAGTTTTTCTCCATTGTAATTTAAATGAACAAAATAGGCAAACATGTGATGGGGTGGGGTTGAATTGTTTTGTAAAACCTATCCATTACAGCTTGGCTAATGAGGTTTAAGTTAGAAGTACAGCAAAAAATATCAAACTATTATACTATTGCATAAAAAAATTCATGATTTAACTATGCAAAAATCACTTATAAATGAACATTAAAAAATTTATAAGAATTTTTGTTCTATTTTTAGTGTTTATATATATTTATTTTTATTTCATTTATTTATTTTTTGTAAGGCAAGTTGTGCTATCTAGTGAGCGCACATAAATTAACAAAAGCTCTCCTCCTCTCTGCCCATCATATTTTGTGTATTTCTGAAAACTTCTATGAAGTCAACAAAAGCCGATTTTCTCTTTCTGAAAAACTCTGAATGCTTGACATTCATTACATTCTTTCTTTCCATTCTGAAGCCAGAGCTTTAACTATAGGAGAGAATAACATGCTGAAAATGACAACTAAGTGCAAGAGGATTTTAGAAGGGAGGGTTTGGGAAAGAATAAAGTTGTTTCTGAGTCCAATTTAACTAAATTCTATTGAAAATTAATTCTTTTAATGTTCCTAATAAAAATAAATCTTTTTTTTTTCATTTCTGTAGATTAATAAAGTTAAATTATTTCATCTCATCAAAATCATTTACATCGTTGATACATCTTATTTCGTGGCATTGTTCTTGTTTTCTGTCAGTTTCTTTCATTTCTTCACCCCTCCTGGAAGAAACTAGTTTTTTCACAAAGAAACCTATCCTTGGGTCTTAAGTTTTAAGTTTAATCAGTGATCTGTTAAGGAAAATTTTTTGTGATTTTAAAGGATTCTTTACAATTTTCATCTTCACAAAGCTCTCTGTCTTTAAAAAAGGACTTTTTACAGAAACTTTTTCATCTACAAAATGCATCCTTCAAATTTTATAATCTTAAAATACCTTGGACCTGTCATAAAAGAGCTGAAATCACCAAAGAACCTATTATCTGGCTATTAATATATCTATATATAAGCTGTTCTTGGTATGTATGTTCCTTATACAAATCTACAGTTTTTGTCCGATTTGAATGAAACTTGATGTACATATGCTTTAGAACACGAGTAAAATTTCTGTCAACTTTAAAAATTTGTCAGACCATTCTTTACCACTTTTTTCAAACATTTTCCATGGTTTATCATTACAGATTTTTTTTTCAATTTATAATGCAATTTTTTTCTTATTGCCATTAAAAGGAATTGCGTATGGACAATATTTTTATAAACCAATAAAAATTCAGATTCACTCACTATAATTTGAAATCGACGTCATTATGAGAAGATATTGTGATTTGTTTTCATATTAAAAAGATTACTACAAGTGTGTTTAAATGACATAGTACAGTTATTTAAATGTATTTAGAGATAAAAATAAATAACTTAACTCCTAATTTTACAAACGTAAATTGTTTCTACTGGTTTGTTAATACTAAAGTAAATTTTCCAAGAAATAAAAACATATTTTTGCATATTCAAACCTTGATTCAATTTATTCTACATAACCAAAAATTGTGTGTCAAATATTGACATTTAGAAATCATTACATCGTAACTTTTTTCAGCTTCAGCTTCACCCAAGGAGGCATATTTAAGTTAATGGATTTAAGTGGACAATAAATGCATTTAAAGAACACTTTATAGTATGTTTCATTAATTATTCTTTACAGATGGGTGTTAAAGAAAAGGGAATTAAAAGTAAATGGTTTATCGAAAAAAAATATGTAATTTTTTTTTTCATGTAAAACATTCATTTTAATTTTAAAAACTAATGTATTTTTTATAAGTTCGACAAAGTGGCATCTTTTTTATTTCACCATCTTTGCAATTATTGTCCAATTCTTAAAAGAAAAAATATTTTTCAGAAATAAAGTTTTGCATCAAAAATCTGATAATTTAAAAACGTAATTTTAGCAAAGTCTGTTTAAATTACATTGTAAATATAATTTCTTAGTTATATTTAGTATTTAATATTATTAATGTTTAAAATTTTTCTATCAGTACAATAATATTGGATTTCTTTAAGTGCTTTCATGTTTTAAATAGGTAATTTGCATGTGACATCACGCACTCAAGTAAAGGTGTATTTATTTCTCAACAAATTGTAGGTGAAAAGTAACACTGCTTGCAGAGTTAGTAATTCATAATGTATTATTTTCCTACACATAATACGTATCCTAACTACTTGAAAATTACTAGAAATTTGGCTAAACTTCAAGTAATTTAGCTCAACATTTTGCATTCCTTACAATTTTACAATATCTAAATCTATAGTTAAAAATATCTCTGCAGGGTAATTAATTTTTGCCCCTCATTGGAATATATTCCTGTCAAATTTTGAAACTCCCATAATCCTAAGCTACAACACAACAATCAATATGACAATGTTTATCCATAATTGGGGTGCTTTTTTCAGATTTTTTCTGCCATTGAAATAAATAAGCAACTTTATTGCTTAACAAATAAGCATTTAGGCTTTGAAAGTCTTTGGAGCATGATAAACATTTTGATATTGTTGGTAGATCTACAGCTGCTAAAATGTAGCAAAATGTGAAATAAAAATACAATAAATATATGATGGTTAAAGGTATTTTTTCTAATTATTTTCTTTAATTTTAAACTTTTATGTTCTACCACGTTTTAATTTCTTTTTTAAATATCATATAACTTCAATTTGTTTTTCAAGATGTGAAGTTATTTGGAATAGAAACATAATTTATGTTGATTTTAGATTATTCTAATCAAATAAAAGTCATATCTAAAGTGACATGTTAAATAACAAATTTCCTCAAAAATATTTACTAATATAATCATTTAAAAAAATATTCTTCTACAAGAAAATTTAAATCAATTTCCATGAATGGAATAAATGTAAAATAGAATAGCAAAGAAAAAAATGTATTTCACACTTAATCTTATTGAAAAGGATGAAATTTCAAGCTCATGAAAATTTAAATGATCATATATATAAAAACAAAAATATGCAAATTGTGATCATTAAAAGTATTTTTCTACTATAAAATATGATAAAGAGTTAATTGTATATGTTGCTTAATTAATGTATTATTTTTTTTTTAAATGTTACGTGAATGAAGTCACAGGTAACAACTAGTAATGAAATATATTCTGCAAATTTATATACTAAATTTAAAGCCATTATATATGATGTAGGCTAATTGAGAAATCCAGCTCTTTGCAAAGAGTCAGGCTCACTGAAGAATCGTCTACCTTTTTACAATCAGACTGATCTTTTTCAGGCTTATTCCAAAGACCCTATGTAGCTTTAGGCTAATTGGAAAACGCCCATTTGTTTCTCAATCAACCTGATAACAGGAATCTGAATGTAATGCTAATTTCATATTCACGTAATTATGATTAGATTCAATTTTTTACAAGTATCAAAAAGGTTTAAATTACTGCAAAAACAGGACTTTATGAAAAAAGTCTGGATACACCCCTGGATTAATGAAATACTCAAGGGCCCAGAAGCAGAATTTTCTGTGTCAATCTGAAGCAAACTAAAATGTATCTGCAACCTATCAATGCTGGACTAACCCTACTACCATAAAAAATAACACCCAGATTGTGGTGTCAAAGAAAAGAAAGAATCCCATTAGCTGAATTTTCTGTGTCAATCTGTAGCACCAAAATGTATCTAACAAAACCAAAAGTATACCGAAACACCAATGATGACAGATCTAGGCTACTATTTTTAAAACATACCGTAACCTATATACTAAAGAAAATATGCATTTACAAATACCAGACAGATATGTAACACATGGAAGAAATTCTGCAAAATTCTAGAACAAGCAAGAGACCTGACTTGACAATTTTTATAACACACACTAAATACCCACACGCACCAGCCTAAAATACTACCTAAAGAGAAATTCTTCCCACTCATATCACATGAGTTGCGGCAGAAGATTCATTACTTAGACAGTTCCAACGAGAATTTCATTCACAAAGTAACCATTGAATGGAAAAAAGTTTTATTTTTCAGCAACTTACTAATAAAATCATTCCATAATGTTGATTTGATTCAGTTTTGCAGCAATTTTTAAATTTTTTTTAAATGATTTTAGTTTAAAACATTTAGCTAAGTAAATAAGTCGGTAAGTTTTTTCTTTCACAATTTTCAATTTTTTTGTGTTTTTTCATGTTCTACAACAATTTTTTAACATACATAAAAGAAATTCAATTTCAAACTTTTACTCTAATAAACTGAATTTTGTCCACCGAATTTTTTAATTTTTACAGATAAGTTTTTTTTGTTCCACAGCGAATTTTTAACATTCCTGAAAGAATTTCACTTACAATATTTTAAGCAACTATAGTAAATTTTGTCTTTTACAGTTTTGAAATTATAAAGATTTTTTGTATTTTTACATAGTAAAATAACTCAGGTTTTAATCTTTCAAGCTTAGTAAATTAAAATGTCTTTATTCTCAATCTTATGCACAAAACAAAATACCTTATAAATATGCAGAAAACACAATTCTTATCAAATAAAATAAATAAAAATTCACTTACTTTTATTTCTCATATTTTGTTCACACCTATTCAATCCAGAGGACAAAAATTAAACTTACCCTAAACTTCCTTTAAACATTTTTTAAAAAATTAACTCTTAAAAATTTGTAAGTTTCTTCAACCATTTAAAAAAAAAATCACCTTTAAACATTTGAAAATATGGCCACAACAAACCATTACTATCATTGTTCTTCACGTCAAATAACTAACAAATGAAATTTGCCTTTCAAAACAGCAAAATAAAAAACAACTCAACTCAACATTCTTTGTACAAACTAAATTTAAGAAACAAAATTGTACAAAAGACAAGAAACACAATGATTAAAAAAAATACCTATCAAATTCCCTGATCATACAACAGTAGGCGTAGCCACACTGTATGGAACAAAGTGGTATTACAAAAAGAGATTTATCACCTCGCCAAATTCAGCGTAACCAAGTGTTTCGTTTGTTCTAGGATACAGCCAAAATTCAATTTACAGTTATTGTATTATACAGTATAGGATCCGTTATCTGGCGTCCCGGTATCCGGAACGCTCTGAAAACCAAAATGCAAAACAGTAAACGAAAAAAAAAAAAAAAATTCACTTAAAAAAAAAAAAAAGCATAATTAAAGTGTCAGTAAAAGAAAAAATAGCAAAATGATATTGCCTTCATTCATTAATTTATAAATTCAATAAATAAATATAAAAAAATACTGATACAAAAATCATTACGATAAGAAAAAATTAAAAACAATTCAGTTAGAAAAATAAAACATGTCTGTGTACAAATTTTATTTTGTTAAAAGTTTCATTAAAAAAAGTTAAACGTAGTTTAATGCCATGGTGTTATTACGGAGAAATATGGTGAGCAGAAAATAGACTAACATTTCTTTTTTGTTTTGTAAAATTGAGCCTAGAAAAATTATTTCTATGCTAAGAATCGGCGAATCCGCCATTGCAATCAGCATCAATAATAACAGGTTATGGAAAGTTGCCAGATTATGCATTGATTTTAACATTTCCTTTTTATACATAAAATAATAGTTACTTGATAATTTGTAAATTTAGATTTGAAAATTTTTTCACAGTCAGAGGGATTTTCTCTGAATAAAAAACTAAAATTCTTTTTTAGAATATACTTCCAGTAAATTTTATACACATGACGTCACACTACAGTATGCACAGCTGCAATTCTCTCCAGCAGATGATCTTAGCCTCAATCTAGGGTACTTGTATAAATTTTAAACAAGCTGGATAAATGACGGCAGTTGATGCTGTCGCTATCTCCAAATCAAAAGATTCTGCTCCCAACTCCCAAAATGAAATTTTATTTATTTTTTGTAATTTAGAATGTTTTTTTTATTTTGTGCAAATAATGTATTAAATGAACAAATTTATAAGTAATGTATTTCCATATATTATTCATATTTATCACATTTTATGAAATTATTTCGTACATTTTTTATATTAAAAAAAAAGTGTTCTGAATTACAGGAAAACCTCTTATCCAGAATGCCCTAGGTCCAAAGCATTCTGGATAACGGATCCTATACTGTAATTAGGAAAGAGAAAAAAATTCATATCACACTTATTCATAAAGCAGCAACTCTAAAAATGTGATTTTTGATATATTAGTATGATTAAGTCACAAAAATACTTTCCAAGTTGTCAATAAAGGTGCATTTAAATATCTTTAAAAATGATTAAATTAGAGTGTTTTTATTATTATTTGCATTTGGAGTTATTAATCTGTAATGTTAACAAATCATCAGATAATTAGTTGTGAAGCAGTTTACATAGAAATAAATTACTTTAGATCTTAAAAAGATAAAAGTTTTGACTTAATTTTTTGTTCTTTCTGTTTCTTTTCAAATAAAAATTAGTTTGCTTTCATGTAAGAAAACATTTTTGACATTTTCTGAAAAACTTCTGTGATATGTAAAGTTAAGCAAAGTAGCTTAAACATAATTGATTCTTTATAATATATTAATTCTTTAACTGTTGTTACTGAAGTATGGTTATAAGTTTTAAGCTGTTATATAAATCTGCAGCACCTGCTGCCATGAAACATTGTTTCTGTTATGAAAAAAATATATAGTATAATATAATTTGTTCCCCCACTATATATACCAGCAAGTACTGACAAAGAGAAAGAAATTTAAATACTTTTTTCTGTAAAACATAAAAAGGAAGATTTATATACATAAAACATTAAAATTGTTTCTTCTCTGTCTTTTTTTGAATAACCTTAGAAAAAAATGTTTACCAGACCAACTTCCTGAGGCGCCATTGAAACATTAATTATATTATTACATATATTTTCAGTAACTATATTCAGGAAGTTACCTCTTTTACGGGTCTTTATGCGTTGACCAGATAGCGTCGGCTTCTCAGTTTTCTGACTCATACAAAAGCAGCTAAAAAAAAAACAAAGAAAAACATATTGTTCATATTATCACTCTAATGGAGATTTTAGTATCACCAGACAAATTACTAACGAATGAAAACGGAAGAAAAGGTTGTAATTTTATCTGAAAATTATAATTTTAATTTACTTTAAGTCAAAAAACTTTAAAACTTAAAAAAAAAAAAAAAAAAAAAAAAAAAAAAAAACGTAATACAATTAACAGTAACGCGATATATATTCCCCAAAAAGACTCATTGGCATAAGTTACTATTAAAAATAATGGAGTGGTTAAAATTACATTATTATTTTAAAAAATTAAGTATTTACACATTCTACTTATAGATGACTGAATTCACATATGGCGAAATTTCCATGCATCATTACACTCATCGTCCTTTCAAATCAAATTGAGTTTCATTTTACAATATTGAAAATGTGACAGAACATTAGTGATTTAAAAGTATCCAAAATAAATATAACACTCTGCATAAATATGATTGAGCATAAAACTGTATGTAACCAAGGTCACATTAACAGGTCGCCGTTTAATTCTTAAGATGGTGCGTGACAAGAAATATATATATATTTACTTTAATTAAATTCAATATAAGACGTGTCTCAAACACAATTTATCACAAAATAAAAAAAATAACACAGTAAAAAGCAATTTAACAGTTATATATAACAAGTGCATGAAACAAAATATCTTGTAAATTGTTTTGTTTTTTTAGAAAAGAATTCAGTATATATTTCCTGATTGATTCAAATATTTCTTCTCTAACATATTTACAAAAGCAACAAAAAAATGTTATTATTTATACATACGCCTTTATCGACAAACCCTCCAAACACTTAACAGTCTTTAACTCAAAATTTATGTTTTAACGTGTAACAGGACTTCTATGGAGTTTACCTTACCAATGCGACCAACAACACCACAATACAGTTGTGTTCACGATCATGGAATCGGGACGTCCGACTGTAAGGGTTGCATATGGAGTATGTCTTATCAAAGCAAGAAATTTGGAAATAATTTAAATATTTCCTACTTTTCTGGTTCGGAACAGGTGAAAGCAACTAACTACACCTCTGTATCCTCCCTTTTGTGTTTTTTCTAATGACCCAGTATAAAAATAATACAGTAGCGGATATATCAGTTTTATAGTGACGTATAAGCAATTTTTAAAAGATTGTACAAAATTAGAGTTGCAAAGGCTAGAAAAAACCCGGTTTAAACCTGGGAATAAACCGGGTTTTTTGGGAATAAACCGTTTTTTTTTTTTAATAAACTAGGTCTTTTGGCAATAAACCTGGGAATAAACCGGTTTTTTGCAACTCTATACAAAATACAATTGTACAATGCATATATATTATAAATACTGTTACATATACTATAACAGTGTCCATTCATTTTAGATTTTTCTTTTCTATTCTTATTTACTTAAAATTGCTTCATGATAAATGGAAGGGAGTTAATAAAACAAAAGTGATATCAATATGTCATGAGATTTTGTATTACTAAAATATATATATATTTGTTAAAATTTGATGAAACGAGGTTCTAAACATTTCATTAAAATATCTTTTTCGATAACAACATTCGTGAAACATATCTAACATAACTAATTTCTTTAAATTAATGTTTTATTGTAAATTGCATTATTAATATATTTCTTTTTCATGAATGAATATCTTAATAAGCACGGACGAAACGAGAAACAAATAATTATGACGCTCAGAATCATGTTAGTATATGCAAAATACTTACTCATACTTTTAGTAGAAAATATATACACATCCTAACCATATTTTATTCATTACAGAACTAGACAGTAAACCACATGCCAACGTATTGCGAAAAATAAGTCCCAATATTTCTTGTTAAAATGATGTATTTCTATTGCATTTTATTTTATAATATTTTTCACATTGACTTTTACATCGTAAAAAATACTTTGCATTCCATTCTCAATAATAATTGAGTGAGTCAAAATAAACAGTCGAAGTACTTCTTAAAAAATAATCGGAGAAATTAACGTATGTGCAAACGGATATTTTCGCACAATGCATACTTTTCATTTGCTTGAAAAAAAATTAACGTATTTGATAATATTGCATTGAAATGAAATTTAAATATTAAAAGATGTTGAAATGTAAAAGTTTAATCAGGAGATAGCTCATTTTTATTGAATTTAAATAAGTATTTTTTTTATATAATAGAAATATAATCTGTTAGTGTTATATTTATCAAAATTTACTTTTATAAAAAATATTCCATTTATCATGAAAACTCAAAAGCAACCGATAACACAGTTTTAAATAAAAAAGTAGAGAAAAATCTAAAACAAAAGGGAGCACACGCAATTCGGACCCATACCGTCCAGACTCAAGCTCAACGCTCTGACCATTCTGTCACAAAGCTCACTTCAAAGGTGTAACAAAAGATTCAGTAAGCAAATCCGTGATCCCGACACATGAACGTAGAAAGTATAGGACCGGACTCGAAAAAGGGTAAACCGTTCCTTAAAACTTATAGTTAGATCAACAAGTCGCTAAAAGCGCAGCGATAAGGAGAGATGTCAGATTTGTATAGGGCAGTTGCAATTGACCTTGGAGGTAATTACCTTGGAGGTAAACAGTACAAATAGGCAGTTCTGATTGGTGGAATTACCCTTACCTCCAAGTGAATACAATGGTTGATCAGCTGATTGCAACTGTCCTATTCAAAGCAAAGGAGAAGTTACTAATTTTATTAATTTAATCGGCTCAGAATGGCAATGTCGCTAGTAATTTTTTATGATGATAGTAATTTTTTGCATGTTAAATTTTGTGAGTATTTGTGTGTGTGTGTGTGTGTGTGTGTGATACAGCCAGTAGCCAGTAGTAGAAGTAGAAATTACGGAAGAATCTATGCTAGTTTTTATTCGTAAATTCGTGATGTATATATATAAAAAACAAATTCCTTCATTTTCTAATTATCCATTAAGATTTTTTCAATTACTCACTCATCTATCTATATTATTTATTACTAGCTAACCCGCCCGGGCCCGTGATAAAATTAAACAAACCTAAAGTTTGTATGATTTTATATTTTTAACCCAATTTTGTATGAATTTATTTATTTAAAAGTGCTGCGCACGCGACGGAAAATCCTTTATTTTCACCTTCCGCCGACATGGGGCGCATTCTGATCTGAACGAACTTCCGACACGTGTTCTCGCTGCGTGCGGCACCGTATAGTAGGCGTGCTGCGCACGCGTTGCAAAGTCTTCTAGTTCCACCTTCCGCCGCCAGAGGGCACACTCTGTTTCAAACAAACCACCTTCCGAATGAAACTCCGGTCCCCGCTGTCTCCGGAACCGTATAGCTGGTGTGCCGCGCACTCACTGCAAAATCATTTAGTTCCACCTCCCACTGCCAGGAGGCGCATTTTTTTCTATACGAACATCCCACACGGGTACTCGTTGTATCAAGGGAGTTAAATAAACTTATTCCCGTCGAAATCGGGCCCATAGAAATTGAGAAAATAATGCACTCCCTGGCGGTGGAAGGTGGAACTAAAATCTGTAACGCGATCGAAAACCAAGTTGAATCATCCAAACCCCGTTGTGATCGGGCCCATAGAACCCGAGATAAGAATGCACAGTTAGAGAAAAAAACCTTGTGGGATTGCCCGCCAGAGGGCTCTTGGTCAAGTGCATAACTACAAATCGAAATCACGTACTCTGATTGTTGGTATACATCAAGTGAATACGGTTTGTGCACTTTTATTAGGAACATAAATTTGATTTTTACAAAAATCGTTATTTGAAATTTCCGGTATTCTTCATATATAACATTTATAAAACGGTGCGGGGGAAGCAAAAAATGTCAAATTTCTTAAATGGAATTTGTTTTGTCTAAATAAGAGCAATACATTTGTTTTTATTATCGTATCTTGTTTATAAACGCAGATTTAAATTTTTAAAGATGAGAGCAATGGTTAAAAATGCGAAATTGATTTACGGTAAAAAACGTTTTCGAAAGGGTTAACGTTATTTTTTTAAACTAAAGATTTCTGCCTGAACCCGATAGACAGCAGACGTCCTTAGGTGTGTTTGTTTTTTGTTTGGTTATTTTAGAGAGTCGATGAGCGATTTTATATATCGCAGAAAATCGGAATTCGCAAAAGTCAGTCCTGCGCGCGAATTTTTTTCGAATGGTTAATTTTCGTATTTTTCGAAAACGATTGCAGATGACGTAAAGGGAACGAATGTAGATATTGTCTGGTATTTTAAATTTTTCGTAACTCGCTCAGAACCGCCGATGTGATTTTTTAAAAATCGCGAAACAGCGTACAGAAAATGTACTTTTTCGAAGGGTTAACTTTCGTATTTTTTAAAACTGGAGGTGACTTTGAAACGGGCAAAGTCAGATCTTTAATTTGGGGCACTCTGTTTTTTCGTATCTCTCGTAGTCCGGCGGATGTGAGGCTCAGAAAGCTGGAGACAATAAAAAACATGAAATCGACGCTTATATTGATTATTATTTTTTTTTTGAAAGAGTTAAATGTAAAATTTTTTCGAACCAACCGGATCGTTCTAGACGTAAAATTATGTTCTTCAAAAATATGTAGACGGTTTTTCTGTATTTCCTACCTTCGCCCGTGGCGAATTTAGAAAAACGGAAAAAGAAACGGGTTTACTCGCACTTTGGTTCTTCTCTTCACGGAAGGTGGGGAAAAAGGGCTTCTGAGCATGCGCGTGCGGATTTCGGAAGAGTGCATTTTTGTTTCTGATCTTTGATCAATTTTTAATTAATAACTACTCTAATTTTCAAAATGTTAAAATTCTGGGACACAGGTGCACTAGCAGAGACTTTGGACTATCCTCACCTAAATTTTCAGACTTCTGGGTGTGCTAGATTTCTCTAGCCATCGCGAACACACACACGCACACAGACCGCAACTTTCTTTTATTAGTTTATATAAGGCAACGTAACGATGATCCACAATCCAATATTTTTTCAATTAATATTATTAATAAATATTATAGAAGTATTATAAAATAATTATAATATTATTTTTAAATAATAATTATTATTATTACTATCATTATTATTATTTATTAAATAATAATAATAATTATTATTATTAATTATAATTATTTTTTAATTATAATAATAATAATTATTAATTTAATAATATATTTTTTATTTTTTAATATTAATAACTATAAACTGTTTACATACATATTATATTATACCATTAGTTAATTTAAAAAATAATAATTATTATTATTTATACTTTATATTTATTTATTATTTTATGCATTTCAAACAGCTATATATTTAAAATTTATGACTTTTTGATTTCGCATGTTTTGTTATTTTATTTTTATTACCTCACCCAAAAAATCAAAGGTTATTTATTCCCAGGATTGAGCTGGATTTTCCCCCCAATGTCGTATGTACTGTTGTGGATATAAAGGGATTGTGAATTAAAGAAAGTCTAAAATAGCTATTCTTTCCCATTAGAGCACCAAAAGCAGCGCGCGGGGGGGGGGGGGATGATTAAGAAAATTAAGCCTCTCCGAAGACACTAAACACTGAAAAAAAACCTTTCTGCTATAATGAGTATATGATGTATAAAAACCAAAATAAGAAAAAGGCAAAAAATCAGCTTACAGCTATTTTATATTTCAAGACTTTATTTAAAACTAGCTGATCCTCCCGTCGTTGCCTGATCCCGTCAAAAAATAATACGAAACGCGAAATCACTCTTAAAATCGCTGCACGAAACCGTTCCTCTGGTAACTCTTTGTCTTTCGGAAATTAAATAGAGAGATGGATCCCGAAGCGGAAGTAAATTCAGTAACACCCACTCAAATGCCTGGATTATTTTATTCAAAGCGGGTCAAAATTAAAAAAAGGTTACCGTCGAATTTTCACAAAATTTGCATTTTTGAAATCAGAAAAATAAACTACGTACAGTCTGCGAGTTTCGATTCAATACCTCAAATACTTTTCTTAATACTCGAGGATGAGTGAAAATGGAACAATTTCGTTGTCGGGGATTACGATTGACGAACGAAACTCCGGCACTCGTTCCCGCTGGTTACGGCACCGTGTAGAAGGTGTGCCGTGCACGTGCGAAAACTCTGTTAGTTCCACTTTACACCGCCAGGGGATACCAAACCTATGTATTAATTAATTAGCTATATCTTAATTAGTTCATGTTAAGTTGAATGAACCGATTTCCGTTGAAATCGGGCCCATAGAACCCGAGAAAATAAATCAGCCCCTACATATTAATATTCATAAATGGTGGTAACCAAGGGCTGAAAAATGATACCAAAGTTTATTTAGTATCTGGGAGACCTCGGAAGAATGCCAGAAAAGATTTCGTTTGAATCGGACCAAGATTAAATGCAAAATCTTTTAATTACATTTTCCGCCGGTACAAGGGGCACTCGGTTCGAAACAAACCTCTTTCCGAACGAAACTCCGGCACATGTCCCCGCTGCTTATGGCAATGTATAGAAGGCATGCTGTGTAAGCGTTGAAAATCTTTTAGTTCCACTTTCCACCGCTATGGGGCACCAAATCTATGTCTTAATTAGTTCATGTAAAGTTGAATGAATCAATTCTCGTTGAAATCAGGCTCTTTGTTTGAATTGTATAAATTTTAAATGCAAATTTTTTTTAGTTCCACTTCCCACCGCTAGGTAGTGCACTCTGTTCCAAATAAAACTCTTTCCGATCAAAACTCCGGCACGTATCCCTGCTGCCTACGACACCGTATAGCAGGCGAGCTACGCACGCGCTGCAAAATCTTTTAGTTCCATTTTCAACCGCCAGGTGGCGGCAAATCTGTATGTTAATTAGTTATCTATATCTTAATTAGTTCGTGTTAAGTTGAAAGAACAAATTCTCGATAAATGATGTCACGTACGTGAAAAAACTCCAAAAATTGCATAAAAAAATCGCGAAAAATTCACAACTCGCTGTTCGAATTGCAATCAGCTGACGACCTTCTCATCTGCCAATCACAATTGCCCGGTTGACTTCTCGCTGTGCCTACAATCCTATCAGCTACAATCACAACTGCCCTCCAACAGTGTTTGACTTCTAGTGGCATCAAGTGACTTCATAGGCTGCAAAAATGAAAAAAAAAAAGTTAAAAAACACATAAAAATGAAATTTAAAAAAATCGGGATAATAAATAATCGCCCTTCCCTTTTAAAATCATGAATTTTTATCTGTGAAGAATTATCAACTTTCTCCAAGCTAAAAAGAAAAAAAATTACGATTCTGAGAGTAGCTGAGGCTGAAATGGAAGCAACCACCGAACCAATCAAGCATTCTGGCAAAATTTCTTAGTGTCAAAGGAAAAAAATCGCCAAAAATTTAAAAATTGCTGTACGAATTTCGCATAAACTTTATTAAAAAGAGGACAAAATTTACTATAATGGGCTAAAAGATTGGAACCGGATTCCGGTTACTAATGTGGAAAAATCGCAGCAAAACGTGAAAAAGCACTAAAAATCGTATAAAAAATTTTATTTAAAAAAATCTATTAAAAAATTCCAAAATCGGGCTTTGAGGGGCAAAACTACATGCATAGAGGTACCTTCTCACCAAATTTTGTAGCTCTGCGTGCAGCGGTTTCTTCATACGCGACCTTACGTTATATACGGCCAGTGCATGACGTTTAAAACGTCACATGGAATGGATCATTTTTATACGGCGATTGGTGCAAAACGGGAGGCGCGCCACTTTGCACCAATCGCCGTGCAAAAATGATTTCACTGCATGTGACGTTTTAAACGTCATGCACCGGCCGTGTATAACGTAGGTCGCGCTTCAGAACACAACCGAGAAACACACACACACACAAACTTCCTTCTTTATTATAGTTGGAGATAACAATAATAACTTTTATCCTCTGTTGAAGGTGAGAACCTTTAAAGCTGTAAAAGTTGAAAGCTAAATAATTACTATACGCTTGGGTTCTTCTTAACGCTGGTTTTTGAATGTGACATATACAGCACAAAATATCTTTACACACAATAAACAACGATTTTTTTCTTTTCTACACTTTTTATATATAACAATGATTCAAAGTTCATAGCTCCATCCAGAAAAAAATCCAATATATCATTATATCCAATTTATATAATAATTATCCTTTCAAATGAAAAAACAGAAAAAAGATTTTGATAAATAAACCCCTTTATATTCGTGCGAAACTGAATTTATTTTGATCTGAAAATTAACATTACATACTAAAATGTAAAATTTTAGCTAAAGAAAGTAGCAAAGACAAAGGTAAATAAATAAATAAAAATGAAAGACGGAAGTAAAATGTTTTTTTTTCCTAAGTGAGGAATATAGAATTTTTGAAATATGTTTCATGAAGGTATAACAATATTCAGTTGCAAATTCAGGTGATGGTTACGGGATCTCCTTGCCCCCGGAAATATTTCGTATTTTATGGTTTTTGAAGTTTAAGCGCAAATTTTCCCTGGAGCAGAAGTGTAATATATATACATAAATATATACAGGGTGATTATAAAAAAACTATCCCGACATTTGGGACCCTAACTATCACACCATTCACAGAAACTGAATGAAATTTTGGCAAAAGGTATTTTGAGGTATGCGCTCAGGAATGATATGGAAAAAAACAGTGTCACTCAAACAGTTACGGTTACAGTGAGAGAATTTCGAAAAAAACAAATGGCAAAACCCAGTTTTTTGTATTGGAATGTGATCTCCATTGTGTAAAACCCTAAATAGCATTGGAACGGCAACTGTAGCATGAAAATCACCGGCGGTAGATAGGCTAAAAGTGAGGACAACCAATAAGGACAGAGAAGCAGCATAAAATAAAGCATTTTATTGTGTTTTACAAATTTTCCCCATGACCTCCTACACACACGATGACACTTTGCATGCGGCTGATGGTGGATAGCACTACAGCACGTATCATGGCAATAGGAATCTCTTGAATCGCAGTTCTGATGGCATCTTTCAAATCAGATGCAGTTTGAGGACGAAACTGATACACTTTGGATTTCAGATATCCCCACAGCCAGATATCCATTGATGTCAGATCAGGAGACCTTGGTGGCCACGGAAACGGGAAATGACGGGAGATAACTCTGTCACCAAACTGTTGAGCTAAGACACGTTTGACTGAAGACCCGACATGTGGAGGAGCGCCATCTTGCATCCACATAACTTCAGATAGAGCATTTTGCCGTTACAATGCGGGAATCGCGTAATGACTTAACATGTCCAGATAGCGAGCACTCGTTACTGTACACGTTTGCAGATCACCGGCAGTAACCTCTTCAAAAAAGTAAGGGCCGAGGATGAACGTACTCGTTATAACACACCACACAGTCACTTTTTCCTCGTGTAATGGACGTGCATGCACATCATGTGGATTATTCTCTGCCCAGTGCACACATTTTTTCGAATTCACGTTACCAGTTAACGAGAAATGCGCCTCATCTCTCCACAGAATGCGTAAAGGCCAGCTGCTATCTTCATCGTACCGGATAAGGAATTGATTTGCAAAATCCAGCCGTAATTGATAGTCTCCCGCTTCCAACATCTGGACACGCTGGAATCGATAAGGAAACATGTTTAGAACAGAGCGCAGAATCTTGCGTACAGTTGAATTCGGCAGATCCAGAACACGTGAAACACCACGTGCAGTTGCGGGACGAACTGTGCTTATCGTCTGATGGACTTCTGCAACAGCTTCCACAGGAACGGAAGGTCGTCCAGACCGAGGTCGATCGCATGTGCAACCAGTTTCTTCAAATTTATGAATCAAGTCCCGTACAGCTTTGACAGTGCACCGGCCTCGCCGTAATCCATGGTTTCTGCGGTAAACACGCAATGTCTCTGCGGCATTTTGTCCATTCAGGTAATAAATCTTTACGATTTCCCCACGTTCTTTCCCTGAAAGCGGCATCTTGTTCGGAATGGTAGAAAGGAACATACGCGGCTCGTATTTCGCAGAGCCTTTTCTTTCACCTAGCGTGACGACGTCAGTTATGACTGTGTCTTACGTAGAACCCGAAATTTGCATTTCTTGGTTTCTTCTTCTAGTTTTGTGGAGAACTAATCAGGGTGGGATATTAGCCAAAGAAACGGTGTGACGTGTGGCGTAAATGAAACGAAAATTAAATCTCTGGTGCACGGCAAAGTCCTTTTTACTTTTCCCTTGCCTAGTTCCGGTGATTTTCATGCCACAGTTGCCGTTCCAACGCTATTTAGGGTTTTTCACAACGGAGATCACATTCCAATACAAAAAACTGGGTGTTGCTATTTGATTTTTCCGAAATTTTCTCACTGTAACCGTAACTGTTTGAGTGACACTGTTGTTTTTCATATCATTCTTGAGCGCATACCTCAAAATACCTTTTGCCAAAATTTCATTCAGTTTCTGTGAATGGTATGATAGTTAGGGGCCCAAATGTCGGGATAGTTTTTTTATAATCTGTTTGTTTGACATTTGACATGACACAATTTTGATATTACACAGACAATGAACAATTCGTTTGTTCAAACGAAATTTTCTCACTGTAACCGTAACTGTTTGAGTGACACTGTTGTTTTTCATATCATTCTTGAGCGCATACCTCAAAATACCTTTTGCCAAAATTTCATTCAGTGTCTGTGAATGGTATGATAGTTAGGGGCCCAAATGTCGGGATAGTTTTTTATAATCACCCTGTATATATTTTTTTATTGCTAACTACCTCAATTGGAGATTAGGTTAGAAATGATGAGAGAACTTTATTAATGTTTTTTTAATTCAAAGATATTATAATTATATATATATATATATATATATATATATTCTTTTCAATAATTATCTAGATGAAATTATTGATTTTCATATGATACCATAATTTAGCCTATTTGGCTCATAAATAACTTTGATTAACTTCTGTTTGGAATACATAGTTATTATAGCTGCATTGCGCTTTTAATGGTGTATTTAATAATAATTTAATAATAATAATTATATAATATTACTGTTATTTCTTGGTATCATTTGTTCATCTATTGAATTTTCAAATGCATCTTTATAACATCTTATTCAGGTTCTTTTGGTTCGTTTTTTTTTTTTTTTTTTTTTTTTTTTTTTTTTGCCAGCATTAATTTTGTATTGACTTATGACTGCTAGGGGATTTTATATTGTTGTCTTTTGATGTTAGTTTGCTTAATGGGACTTTATGTATATATGTATATAGTTTTATTATATTTAATCAAGTATTAAACAATCATTAATCTTATTATTATTTTTTCTTTTATGGTTATTCAAGTACTTTATAAAAATAAGGTTGTTTCAAACAAAATTTATTAATATATGTTATAATTATATTTTTTATATGTATCTCTTGCAATTTTTATTGCTTTCAAACAATATGGCAGTTATAAGTAAAATGTTAGATACTGGCAATTTAGGCCTTGGTGGATCCAGGACTAATGCTCGGTACAGGAAGATTATTAGGGATCTTCCTGGATCGTTATCAGATAACCTATTCTATTGTCCCAAGCCTGTACTAGGTTTTCGAGAGTGTGAATCTAAGCGTTGCCTTACATGTCCTTTAACTGATAAGTCCCAGATTTCAAATAATCACAATCTTAATTTGGTAAAATTTTGCAAAGCATACAATGCAATCTATTAATTGAAATGCAATTCGTGTAATATGGAATATATTGGACAGTCTTGTCAAAAATTACATAAGCGGCTAAATTTACATCGTTCTCATATTGATAAATTTAAAAAATCTAAATTTCAAACTACTCATAATATTGAATATACTCATTTCAAAAATCACGATTTTAAAAATATTACTATTAAAATACTTAAAATACAAAAAAATTTTACTGAACGACTTTTTCTAGAATCTAAATATATAAGACATTTTAATACTACCTATCCTTATGGATTAAATCAATTATTATACAAAAAATCACATCCTGTATTTTCAGATATAACTAAATATGAAAATTATAAAAATCTTTATTCAGTATTAAATTTTTCAAACATAAAAAAAACTTCAAGATCTGGTAGAGGTAAACATAAAAACAAAAAATACACTGATGATATTGTGATACAACAGAAGCTTGATGATCTTGAGGCACAATTTTGTAATGATTATTGTTGGCTTGCTATCAGAAAACATGTTTTTAGTATTAAAAAGAAATATTTAAACCAATATTTCAAGGTATTTAAAAAGAATCAATATTCTCCACATTTTTGTGATATCTTTTATGATATTCTTCATTATAGAGCAAACCTATTAAATACAAGTCTTTCTAATAAACCTAATATAAAACTAATAATACACAACTAATTATAAATTTTTCCAATCATGTATTTAATAATATCAATTTACACAATATCATAAACAACACTACTAATAATTTTCCAATAAAAAATTTTACCATTCACAAGACATATAAATATAATCGCACACTTGGACGTAAAATTTTTAATTACAATTCTTTTGCAAAACAATTGGTCTCTTCAAATAATTACCCTTGTTATTGTAATGACCCAAAATTTCAAAAGTACATAAATACAACACATGGTCATATCATTACTGGTGATCTTAATATTGTAGAACAACCTATTTTACAAAACTTAATGCATAATGGAACAAAATTTCTCCTTCCATATAGGTGTAATATCAAATCCATAATATTGCAGTTTATTCAAGATATTGATTTATTTATATATAAAATTGCTATTGATTACAATAAACCAATCGAGTATTTTAGTGAATGGAGATTTTCTGTAATAGATAAATTAAAAAATGAAATTATAAAAAATTATCAACATATTACACATGCAGCTTTTAAAAATATAAATAAACATATATCAGAATTACAAAACAAATTTATAATTACTTATGTAGATAAATCTCCAAATAATTATGCTATCATTTGTAAAGAGTACTATAAAGTGTTAATTCACAATGCAATTAACACAAGTAATATTTTTAATAAAACTAAATTAAATATTGAAATTAATAATAGAAAAATTATTAAATTATCACAAATTACTAAAAATCAAATGTAATAATTTAAATTATCCTTATCTTGTTATAATTCCAAAATTTCATAAAAATCCAATTAAATTTCGCACAGTTACCATCGGGTGTAACACATATAATAATAATGCAAGCAATTTACTACTTAATATTTTAAAGCAGATATATGATATAACGTTAAAACATAATAACCAACATTGCCTAAAAAATAGTTTTCAACTTATTAATAAAATACATAATATCAATCCGGTAAAATTCCTAAAAACATTGGATTTTAATGATTTATTTAATAACATTGATATAAAAGACTTACATAAAACAATGTGTATATTATTTAAGGAATTTAAATCTCAATTAAAATTAAAAGAACATATTTCCGTAAATTTTTTTTAAAACTTTACTAAATTTTACATTGCATAATAATTACATCATATATGACAATATTATTTATAAACAATGCCAGGGAATTCCGCAGGGCGGACCGCTTCTAGTATTCTCTCTGACCTTTACTTATATTATTATGAAAGAAATATTGATCCGAACAATGATTATGTATTTTATCGCTATATTGATGACATTATCATATTTTATTTCAATGATAAAAATTGCACATCACCACTCAATTTTTATCCTAACCAGCTTAAATTAAGCGAAAATGATTTAATTAATAATAAGATAAATTTTCTTGACTTAAAAATTAATATTAATGATAATTATAAATTAATTTTTGATATTTATGATAAGAGATTTGATTTTCCATTTAAAGTAAATATTTTTACCAATTTTGCTTCATGTTTACATAAATCAGTTTATAAAAATATAATTATCAATTATCTTCATCGTATAAAATACCTATGCTCAGATATAAATAAAAACAAAAATATTAGATTTATTCGAGATCAAGCAAAAATATATGGTTATCCAATTTTTATGATAAATTCAATCATCAACTCTTTTAAATAACATTTATTATATCATATAAATATAAACCTGGTACGTAATAAATTATTGTTTTAGTGTGCGATAACATATAACAAAAGATATAGCAAATTACAATTATAACATACATAAATACAATTAAAACATATAAGGACATTTATTAATTGATTGAACATTATATACACTATATACAGTCTGTGATAGTGCGTTTAGCCGATCACTTCTGTTTTAAGTGTTACTGATGTTCAGTTTTAAAACATATATAAATTAACTTATACAAAAAAACACATAAAATTATACATGGATAACATTGATGATTATAAATCACAAACATATCTATATGCAATATATATATATATATATATATATATATATATATATATATATATATATATATATATATATATATATATATATATATATATATATATATATATATATATATATATATATATATAGTTTTTTTTTGAAAGTTTAATTTTAATAAGTCTTTTAAATACTGCATTGCATTATAAAGATTGAAACACAGTAGTAATACTATTATTTATTTATTTTTAAATTTTGAGATATTTTAAATTGTTTATGATATATTTAATTTGATATTTAAATCAATCTCTAAATTCTATAATATATTTAAGTAGAAGTAAAATAAAACATTAATTATTTTATATAAATTCTATAATATATATATAAGTGGATTAACACAGATGGCAGCACCAGCACTTTGTATTAAAAATAATATCTCTTTTACATAATACATACTCTTGTTAAGAATATTTGAAATGCTGTGTAGGATGGATTTAATTCTGGGTAAATTTATTCATATAGTGGGATTTTGTACGATTTTAATGTAAAACTACAAGGTAGTATTGTTTTTTACTGTTTATATATATAATTAAATCTAATATAGTGGATATGTAACTCAATCTTAATTTTGAATAATTATCATACCAATAGATGGAGGCACCTTACTTGTCAGGTAGATGTTGATAATATTGTTAATATTATATTTAATTTACCTATAGAGGGCGCTATCGCTTGTATATTAATTTTACTTTTAGAGATTAAAATTGAATGGAGTATTTGTATATTCACGGATATAATTTTGTTATTAGTGTATTATCACAAGAATAAATTTGTGTGTTTTTGAATCAATTTGTGTTGGAGTGTCATAGTTAGGGTAATATTTCAAAAGATGTGCTCTCAACTTGTCTTTCAAATAATTTCTCTCAACTCGACTATGTCAACAAGTATGAGATATTTCATGATGTGTGCCATGTGGACGTGTGGTATCATGAAGAACTTGTGATGTTTAAGGATTCTGGATAATTATGGTGAGTAAAATATTTTATCTACTCTTTACAGGTTTTTATTTCCAATTTTATTATTTCAAACTGATATCTGGTAGTAATTCAGTGAGGTGTTGTACACAGATTTTAGGATAATTGATGTGAATGAAATATTTTATCTATTCTTTACAGGTTTTTTATTTCCAATTTTATTATTTCAAATTTTAATATTTCCATTTGTTTTCTGGTAATAATTCAGTATACCTGGGTGATTCTACTGATCTTAGCATATATGCCAGTAGAATTATGAAATACTGAATTATTTTTTAAAACACATGTGGGTACATCCAGGCTGATGATTATATCTACATGTGTTTTTTCATATCCAATTCTGATTTAATTCTCTTGTTGTCCAATTTTCCATTGTATATGGTTCATATTTCATTTCTTAATCCATTTGTATTCACTTGATAGCAACTCCAAATTATTATTTTTTTTCTCTCTCTCTTTTTAAATTTTCTTCATGTTTTCAGTATTTTTGGCCAATTACCATTGAAGCACAAGCTATGGTAATATTATGATTGCACTTGTTAATCTATTAGCTATGTGGTATTCTGTCTACACATTATCATTAATTATCTCTTTGGAGATTTAAGTAGAATGATACAAGAACTTGATATGTTTTTTGAAATTCATAGATATTATAATTATATATATATATATATATATATATATATATATATATATATATACAGGGTCCATAGGAAAGTCCCTTTAACCTGAAAATACTTACGAACGGTGAGAGCTACAGCTATGCAAGTGACGCAACGGTATAGTAAAGCGACTACGCCCGACCTAATGCAAACGACAGAAGCGCCCCCTAGTGGCTAAATTTGGACGATAGCCATTGCAAATCGAAAACGAAAAGAGATAGAGCAAAATTTCCAATTAGAAAGTTTTAGAGCATCAATTAATTAGTACGAAAAGACATTTGGTTCACTCGGATAAGATAAATGGTCGCCTATATACCCAAAAATGTCCGAAATCGATGCACTCAATTTTGTGTCGTTTGAAATGAATAGCCAGAAGTATGAAGAAATACGCACATTTTATTGCATAAATACGTACTAACATCAATACATTTTGATAACATTACGAACACACACACAAAAAAGAACAAACTGTCTCACAGTGATAAAAAGTTAATGTTCAATATGTTCGAAAGGTTCGCCATTGCTCATGATACATGTTTGTATTCGACAGAGTAATTCTGCATGCACGTTTCCCAGCATGGAAGGTGTCACACTATTTAAAGCATCTTCAATACGACGACGTAGATCCATCAGACTTGTAGGTGGAGTTGCATAAACCTTATCTTTTATGTAACCCCACAGGAAGAAAGCCAACGGAGTAATGTCCGGCGGTCGTGGAGGCCATTCAACACTACCACCATACCCGAAAATAAAAGTTTTAAAATAAAACCGCTCGCACATTCGGATTCAAATTATCGTTTGCCATAAGTTTATGCTATGAGATTATACTGTTTGTATCAAGCGAGCGCCCGCACCTTTTAAACTAAATTTTTAAATGCATTGGAAATGAAAGTTTTACAGACGTTACAGTACAGTACAACGTCACAATCTGCAGTTGCGTACTGCTACATTTCCAAAATGTGAATATGCAGAGTAGAATCGTTGCTATTCGTGCACCCAAGGAGTGAAGGCAGTTCCATTTTGCTGAGCTAAGATGTGCAGGCAAAGGAGTAAAGTCAGACTTCTACCCTAGGGTGCTCCTGGTATCTTGTACTAACAGAAGCTGCTCCATTCCCAATACCATGAAGCCTAATTTTTCAGATTCTCATACTGCATCGTTCGTCGCGCAGGTAAATCAGGAACGCGTCCGAGGTTTAGGCAGAGGATCTCGTTCGAAAAATGGATTACAGTCTCCAATCAGCAAGTCTAATTCACTAAAAATTCTTCAGTGTAACATTAACGGTCTATCTACCCCAGCAATGAGAGTCAAATTAGACCAGTTACTTGATCTCGCAGATAAAAACGGAGTACATGTCATAGCTCTTCAGGAAACAAAGCTCAAGGAGAATTCCACTATTAAAGTCAAGGGCTATTCCGTTTTTCGATTGGACAGAACTTTTGGAGGCGGCGGTGGTTTGGCTTTCTTAGTTAGAGATGTGAATTTTAAGAGGTTAGATACCTCGATACAGGACCCCAACTTAAAACTGCAGGGAATAACTGTTTTATGGATAAGAAGACCTATTAACATCATAAATTTGTACCAAGCACCTAATATGTCACAGCTGCCCATTAATTTCCTGGACTTGACATACAAAAGCACTGTTTTCCTTGGAGATCTCAATGCCAAACACACGTCATGGGGTAGTTCCATAAATAACAACAAGGGTAGGGATCTGCTTGAGGCTGCGGATGACAAGGCTCTTATTTTCCTCAACGATGGATCTCCTACGCATACGTCCTATAGCTATGGTACCTCTGAGGCCTTAGACATTTCTTTTGTAAGCCCAGAGATGTACCCACTTTGTAAATGGACTGTATTAGATAGTATTGGCAGTGGCCATCTTCCCATTTTGATAAATATCCAGATCCAAAAAAAGATATTGGGGACCCGTAGAAGTTTCTGGAATTTCAAAAATGCCGATTGAGATCTTTTTCAGTCACTTACAGAAAACAAATTTGGCACCCATGTCCTGGGAACTGACTTAGAACTTGAATGGAAATTTTTAAAAGATACAATCAAACACGCTGCCCGACTTTCAATCCCTAGAGGCAATGTGAAACGATTTAAACCCTTTATACGTATAAATGATGCTGCTTTGACTACATTGGTGGCAAGGAGAAATGCATTGCAACTATCACTAACTACATCAAGTAACATCAAAGACAAAATTGAACTTAACAAAATTAATGCAGAAATCAAACTTTATTATATTGCTCAGAAAAGGGAGGCTGGGAAAAACATGTGCAGCAATATTGATGCTAGAGCTCCAAATTCAAAGTTGTGGCGACTTGCCCAGTCTTTTAGCAATACTCAGCCTCAAATGGAGAGTTGTAATATCGTCCTGGATTCAGATGATAAAATCCCACATGATAACAAGTCGGCTGCAAACATCCTGGGCAAGTTCTATAAGATCGTTAGTGAACTGACCTTCAATGAAAATGATAAAGTGAACAAAGTAAGAGCCAAGAGGCTGATCCATAAATGCCGCACCTCCAATTCGGGAAATCCAGCTTTTGAGGAAGAGTTTTCTATGCAAGAGTTATGTGTTGCCCTTGAAGCTATGGACTGCAAAAAATCTCCAGGCCCAGACGATGTTCATGGCCATATGGTCAGTCATCTCGGTTCTTTGGGAAAGCAAGGACTGTTGGAGCTCTTTAACCTTTCTTGGAAACTGGGTCGACTGCCTCTTGAATGAAAAAGGGCTATTGTCATCCCTACTCAAATGCCTGGGAAGAATGCAGGTTCCCCTGAGAACTTCAGACCCATTTGCTTGACTCCCTTCATATGTAAACTTATGGAGAGACTTGTATTGGCCAGATTGAACAACTACCTGCTCTCCAACAAATTGCTCCCTGTAGAGCAATATGGTTTCAGAAGAGGCCATTGTACCATCGACCAGATTCTGTACTTTTGCCAGAATGTCAGGGATTCGCAGAACCTGAAGCCAACAAGTCACTCCATAGCGGTTCTTTTGGGCATGTCTAGGGCTTTTGACAGAGTTTGGCGACAAAAATTGGTAACCAAGCCCTTCGACATCTTTGGCATAAAGGGAAGAGCCCTTCCTTGGATCTCTGGTTTTCTCTGACATAGATCCATTAGAGTGAAATACCAAAACACTTTGTCTGACCCTTTTGGTCTGAGACATGGACTACCACAGGGGGCAGTACTTATCCCACTCCTTTTCTCTTTGTATATAACTGGTATTGATGGGGTACTCGAGGGTTTTTGCAAGGTGGGACTCTTTGCAGGTGACATCATCCTTTGGAACTCCGACCCCAACATTAAGAATATCGAAGCTAATCTTAACCTTGCTCTTGCTGAAGTTGGAAAATTTGCTGACCATCATAAGCTGACATTTAATTCTTCAAAATCTTTGGTTACCTTTTTCACTACCAACAAACATCTTTATAACTATAAGCCAGTGGTTTACATGAATGACTGCCAATTAAACTATGCAAAAAACGCTAAATATCTTGGATATGTGTTGGATCATGAGATTCTGGGCAGCAAACATATTGAGGCACAAGTGGCTAAAAGTAGGAAAAGATTAAACATTCTAAAATATATATCCGGTCGAGACTGGGGTGCGGATGCTAAAACTCTTAGAACAACATACCTTTCGCTGATTAGACCAATTCTCGAATATGGTTTTCCTATATAAGGAAAGGGCAACTGACGTCACTGTTGGTTTGGGAGAAAAACCTGTTCGTTCTTTACGACTCCTACAGTACACATGAGATGGAGCGATTTGATTGGTCTACGTTAAACTGGTCTGTGATATGATTGACCTACGTTGCCATGACGATTCCTGCAATGATAGTTTCGACAAAAATGCAGTGGTAGATTGGTTGATGGAACTACTTGTTTGTAAACATGCCCTTTCCTTATATTCTTGTGCTTCCACCACTAATCTAAATAAGCTTGAAAGAGTGCAATTGAGCGCCGCCAGAATTATTACTGGGCTCCGAAACAGCTGCCCAAGAGATATAGTGTTGTATGAATCTGATCTTCCTCCCCTTTCAAGGAGAAGAGAATATTGCCTTGCAAAGTACTATAATAAGATCTACAGCTATCATGACCAACATCGTACTTCTGCTTACCTCCATTCTTGGCAAAATAATCGCCGACTTAAGCGACACAGCGCTTTTTCTTATGGGAAAGAGATGGGCCTACCTTCCAATAATGTGGAACCCCACTCCTTAAGGCCTCCATTGCAGCTTAGGTTGGTTCCTAGCCGTATACATTTTCACACGGACCTTTTAACCAACGTGTGCAAAAAACTTGAGAACCCGGCATTTACTAGACAAATGGGACTGGAAACTATTCATTGCATTCCACCTTCGGCCCTGAAAATGTTTACAGATGGCAGTAGGGGTGTGGGAGGTATTTCTGGCAGTGGTGTTCACATTGAGACACCGGATCGTACATTCGACATAAAGACAAGAAATGCTAATTATTGCTCGGTTTTTAGATCTGAGCTTTTGGCTATTTATAAAGGTCTTTGTTTTATTGATTTGACACCAGGACTCGAGTACAAGGACATTTGGATTTTAACTGATAGTCGTGCCTCTATACAGCATCTTATTAATTGGACAAATGTGGGGGACAGAACGAGTCTGAACATCCTGGAACTATTGAATTGCTTATCTGCAAGACACTCCATCCACTTTCAGTGGATCCCGTCACATGTTGGGCTAAGAGGAAACGAAATGGCCGATGGCTTGACCAAGTCTGCCTCAGCTGAAGATCACCAGGAGGATGGAATATTAACCTACAGTGAAATAGCTTCGATTAAGAAACAAGAATTAAATTCACTTTGGAGAGTACCTCCTATTCATCCATGGTACTTTATTAAAACACCAGGATGGTCTCTCCAACTTAATCTTTGTAGGAAACAGCAGACGGCACTCTCACGCTTTATGAGTGGTCACTTAAGAGGACTATCTTTCCATCAGGGCCAGAAAACATTTTCTGAGTGTCATCGGTGCCCGGGAGTCCAGGCCTCTCCTCTGTATATTATCAAATGCCTAAATTTTACCCGCTGTGAAATCTTGGAAAATCCAGCGCTCTTTCATGATTTCCACAACCGCAAGTCTTTGGTTTTGTGGAGATGGTTTAGCATAGCTAAACCATCTGGGATTAGAAACAACAACAACAACAACAACAGAATCGTTGCGCATTGAGTTCGGACATTTTTGGGTATACAGGCGACATTTTATCTTATCCGTGTGAACCAAATGTCGTTTCGTACTAATTAATTGATGCTCTAAAACTTTCTAACTGAAAATTTTGCTCTATCTCTTTTCGTTTCCGATTTGCAATGGCTATCTCCAAATTTCGCCACTAGGGGGCACTGATGTCGTTTGCATTATGTCGGGCGTAGTCGCTTTACTATACCATCACCTCACTTGCATAGATGTATCTCTCTCCGTTCGCAAGTATTTTCAGGTTAAAGGGACTTTCCTATGCACCCTGTATATATAGTTCATGTTTTGAAAGCTATATAGATAATTTTTTATTTTAATAATTTTTATTTTAAATAATATTTAAAATTTATGACATGGACTTCATTTTAAAAGTTTGAAAAAAAAAACAGGTATTTCTGGCGTTATTTTGAGTAGAAAACATCAGTTTCATCATCTAAAAAGAAAAAAAAAATCATTCAAATCAAACTTATGTAGCATGAGTATCGAAATGTAATAAATATCTGTTATGTCAATTTTTGAAAATATATGAATTTTAGATGATGAATCATATTTAAAGTTTATAAAACAGACTTCATCCTAAAAAGTTTATTATATGTATAACATACATCACTAATTTCAAATGGTTTCAGTTCGTGAATTTAATATTCTTACATTTTTAATATAATTAGTCATAAATGCAAAATAAAATCTAAAAATATGTGATATAAAATATAATTTAAAAAAAAATTGTGTATTCACTGTTGTGGAAATAAAGGGAAGCATACGCAAAATAATTTCTTCATATTTAAATTGCATGAGAACCTAAAATATCTGTTTTTATTCCCAAATTTCCATATTTATTTCGATACTTTTAAATTATTCATTTTGAAACTTAATTTACAAGAATTATCAGGCGATTCTCGAAAAAGGTGTTTTAAGGGTCCTGTTCCCTCACGTGAAAACACGCGCTCGCTAATGTTAATCCTATGGGGCAGTTATTTTCTAATATCTCGTTTGCATTTCAATATTTTGAAACGATTTTTTTTGCATTGGATAGCTGAGATAGATCTCTACAACCGCCGTTTTTTACTTTTTCGATTTTCTTGCAATTTTTTTTACGAAAATACTTTCACTTTCGAAACCGGTTCCAAAAAAATTAAAGATTTTAAATTATTTTGCATGTTGGGGGGGAAGGGCAAAGGGGGAGGTTAAGTGTCAGATAACGACGTAACATTGTCAGACAAGACTATTTTACTGAAAATAATCGTGGTAAAAAAATACATTATATTGAGAAGATTGCTATGGATTTTGTTGTTGTTGAAATGACCCAAAGGGCCCAGTTTTGCAGCTTTCTATTTCTATATAGCTGTCATAATCCACTACGCTAATTCCATAATCCTGACACCTAAATCTCCTAATTTTGAACCAATTCCAGATGAGAGATTTGCATCTGGATTGGCACCCCCAGAGGTAGCGCTTATATAGAACTTGGAGGACTTTGGAGCCACGAACAGATTTAACGTGCACCAGCTCCCATTAACGTACACGGTCCCACAGCAGTGACAGACGAGAGAGGATAGACGATGCACCCTCCCAAGCACTGACCTTGGTCGATGCTGCTTGGCTTTCGGCGATCTTACGAGAGCCGAGCTTTTACCGTCCGCGCCACTGCGGGACTTGCTATGGATTTAAAGAACGACAAATGAACAACAACGAAGTTTCTGCCACACAAACAGTGAAAATGACAGTTTTTTGCAACCGTTCCCGTGCTCTATGTTCATGTCCGAACATTAGAGGAGAAATAGTAGGAGAGAAGTAAGAGTATGAGAAGTTTGTTTGTTTGTTTATTGAACATATACATCACACTTGTGTGCTTGATACAAATATCCGGTTATAAATCTTCGTCAAGATGAGGGCCAGATAGACGCAAATATATTAAACACTGAAGAATTACAGCCGATAGCGGAATCAGGGCTACACTAGATACCGGGCTTGCTCATTCATTATCATGATGTCACAAATGGTGGCTGGCCGTGACCAAAGACATACATCGATTGGCACAAAACGATGGGCGCGCTGCTTTGTACCAATCGCTGGTCGCGGCCAGCCACTATTTGTGACGTCATGAGAATGAATGAGCAAGCCCGGTATCTAGTGTTGCCCTGGCGGAATGGTGTCTTAATCACTTGGCTACTGAGGATCCAGTATGAGAAGTCTATAAGGAAAGAGCATGTTTACAAACAAACACTTCTGTCAACCGATATATTAACGCGACCAACAAAATACACGACCAATTCATTACGTTTAAAACGTCACACGAAGTGTATCTTCTTTACGCGTCGATTGGTACAAAGCAGCGCGCCCATCGATTCGTGCCAATCGCCGTGTAAAGATGACCGTGACGTTTTAAAACTTATGAACCGGCCGTGTATTTCGTTGATCGTGTATTTCGCCGTGTATTTCGTCGCGATACTACCCTGTTCAGACTGGACATTTAAGATATCTCAGATCACCATTTTAATGTCGTACACCCCGGAATTACAGCACCTGTTCACACCGCAAAACTCATCTATGATAACTCATTGAATGTCGCACTGTCTGATATCCAGGCTTTGACTATCACACGGGCACCCGGGGCACGAAATTTCTGAGGGGCATGAAAATTTTCCTAATTTAATCTAAATTTCCATTAAAAGAATCATAATTGAGCCAACGTTTTTATTTCTGAAAAATTAAGCATAACAAATATAATAGTTGTTTTGGGAATATGCTTTCCTAAGTTTGTCTCATTTAAGGCTCATGCCACTTGAAATCTGAAGGGAAAACAAAAAGTTCATAATTCTGTTTAAAATAGAAGTTATTTTAATACTTTTAGGACTTTTGTTTGCACTCAGTATTAGTTTGGTTTTATCATTTAATATCAATAAGTAGATTTCTTATCATTATTTTATAGTAATTGATGTACTGTATTTATCAAGTCATTCAATTTTATCATATTGCACATTTATTCGAAAAGTGACACAACTGAAAAAATGTGATATTTGAGATATTAATACGATGAAATGACAAAATTATATCTCAATCTATGGTTAAAAGCACATTTCAATAAATAATAGAAAATATATTTTATTTTTATTCCTGGAACCGTTTTTCAATTTTTCAGAAAACTTAATTTTTTGAGTTGACAATTTTCGAATAAGTGGTGTAATATATATAAAAAACTAGTATCAGTAAATCAACCAATCTAAGGGGGCACAGAAAATTGAAAGTGCCCTGGTCACAGAAATTTGTTAGTCGGGCCCTGCTGAGATCTGAACAAATGTAAAATGGGCACATGCGCATAACTTAAAACCAGCCTCAACAGCCAATCAGTTATAGCGAGCCTACACCGCCAATCAAAGTGAGTTGTAGTGGCTGTATCTATCCATAGAAAGTAGTGGTCTGCACGGGCCAAAATTTCCAGGCCCGGGCCCGGCCCGACCCATACAAAAGGAATTTCGGCCCATCCCGGTAAAAAAATTAAAAGTTTGTCCCGAGCCGGCCCGGCTCGAACAAAAAAAAATATTGGCCCGGCCTGGTCCGATTTAAAAGTTAAAAGTTCGGCCCGAGCCCGGCCCGGGAAAAAGTTAAAATCTCGGCCCGAGTGAATTTCTACAAAACATTGATTTTTACGTCGATTTAATTAAAAATTTGCCTCGTAGGAAGAGATCTAACCAAAAATTCCTATCTTAGCCTTTTTTTCAACTTTATAATCTTCATTTTTATAGAGGTGCCGCAACCTGGAATATTTATTTTTTTAATAAATCTCTATTTGTTGTATGTATGTGTTTAAGTTATCATTAATATTGTTAATCCATATTCCATTTATTGAAGTGTTAAAAATCAGAAAAATGCTATACAGTAAAATCTTCTAAGATGGAATTGCATATTAGGGAAGAAAAAAAAAGAGTTATAGACAATTTGCCTTCTTAGCAGGTGTAAATGTATTATATATTCTTTTCTTACGTATTAGTAGATTCATTTTTCATGGATCAACACATTTTTCAGTTTAAGACAGGATTCCGTCATCAGCAGGTTCTTTTTCACATGTTTTACTATATTTTAATTTAGCCATATTTTAATAAGTGTATAAATCTACTATTCTTTAAAAAGAATAAATTTTAATGTTGAATTGTAGAATAATATCGATTTAAAAATGTATGCATGTTTTGCAAATATTTTTGTGCCAGGTCTTATTTTACTGACCTTCGAATGGACCAGGCCACGCCGAGACAATGATTTTCATACGGGTCAAAACCAGGACTGAAAATTTTGGGGCGTGAAGACTAGGAAGAATGAAACCAGTCACGGCTCTGTACGGAAAAATAATTTAAGGCACGGCCTTATCCTTCAGGAAAAAAGTAAGGCCCGGCCCGGCTCGTAAAGAGTAATCATTGGGCCCGGCCCAAAACGAGTGGAGACCAGGCTCAACCCGAGTGCCGTGAAGGAAAATAGGCCTTCGGGCCTTGGTCCGGCCCGTGCAGATCTCTAATAGAAATTTCGAACTCACTAAAAGAGTTTGCGGAACTCTCTCAGTAAGTTCGGCGGCCTGAGATATCTTAAATATCCGGTCTGAACGGTGTATACCACTACATTTTTGTCGTAGCAGGAATCGTCATGGTGGCTTAGGCCAATCATATCATAGACCTGTGTAACGTAGACCAATCAAATCCAGGTTTTTCTTGCTATCCAACAGTAATTTAACAAACAGTGACGTCAGCAGCCCTTTCCTTAGACCGAACGGCACAATTGGAAATTCAAGCGCTCGAATACCTCATCTGGAGGAGAAAAGATATAACTTCTTGCTTCAGGAAAATCCCTTGGAATCCCATTGCATTACATGCATTTTTAATTTGTTCATAATGATTTTTTTTTTTTGAACGATTTCAGATTTCATGTGAAATTTGTGTTCTGTGTTTATATGACAAGTTAAAAATTATCCAAATTCGACTATCTAACACTTTCAAACGCGTTTACAATAAATAATGGTTTCAATGACACTTTAACATTAGTTAAAGGGACAATTTTTCTGTACCGACGGCTGCGATCAGCGCCTCTATAGGTCGTTTTAAGTCCCAATATCTTCGAGTTCGCTGTAACTGTATGCTTATTCTATGCATAAGGAAAGGGCAGCTGACGTCACTGTTGGTTAGCAAGAAAAATCTGTTCCTTCGTTACGACTCCTACTGTACACATGAGATGGGGAGATTTGATTGGTCTACGTTAAACTGGTCAATAATATAATTGGCCTACGTCGCCATGACGAATCCTGCAATGGATCATTCCAATATGACGTCAAAAACATGGAACCCAGAATCTTTAATCTGCGCAATCTACTGCACATACTCTCCACACGCTTAGAGCGGGTTCATCTTTACCACATTGGCTTCTTTATCTCACTTTATTTGATTGCCAAGTGCTTCTTTTCTGTTATATTTTAAAATTTGTTTTGTTTTGATGAAAATCAAGACGTGTGTTTTTAAAACGTCTAGCATGCAGAAAAAAATTATGTAAACTGAAAAAAATATATCAGGTAAGTGTTTTGTGTGTTGTTTTCTGTCTTTTTAGGTGCGTTCGTAATTATATAAATACGTAGCACCTATAGTCGTCGTTTGGTCCGTCCGTCTGTCCGTCCGTCTGTCTGTCTGTCCGCATATAACAACGCAAAAACTACCCAACCAAATGGTTTGCAATTTAAAATATATTATCTTTGCAGAATTTTGTCGAGACATTTCAAATTTTATTAAAATCGAATCAAAACTTTAGGAGATATTAATAAAAATATTTATTAAGAAATTTGAATTTTTTTTTTTTAAATCGGTGCTTTTTTGTTATAGGAGCTTCCGAAGTTTAATCGTCAAGCGACCGAGATACTTATTTTATTACAGAAATTAATTTGCAGACGATATAATTCATTTCACAGAATTAAAAATCATCAAGATATGAATATTTATATAACTAGCTGATACATATATATCTGAATATTTATATAACTAGTTAAGATATTTGTATGAACAGTGTTATAAAATATATACTTAACTAGCTGTTTAACCCGTTCTACGCACGGGATATCATGAATTTAATTCTAAAACGTGCGTACGAACGCACCTCGTTTGTAACGTTTGACGTACAATTTCCAACTTGTTTGGTTATGTCAGTGTTACAATTTCTGTAGTGTTAGGATCTGATCATGTTATTTCAACTATTTTTGATCGGTGTTATTTTACGAATTTAATATAATAATTAAGTGGGTGGGGATGAAAAGTTCGTATCTTAGGCAAAAAAAATTGCTCTGTAAAAATAAGATTTATCTAATGTTATAGATTTTATACACACAACTGGGAAAGTATGTATTCATGCACTTTTATTTAAAGTCATTGTAACTGAGCAGCTATATAACTTAACAATCCCTTTTTTAACCATTAGTACAATCTGTATCCTTTATTATCATTATTATTTTTGTCTTGCAATTAAATGCTATTGTATAAGTTATACGCGTTCTATTCAAAATCGATATTTTTTATTTATTAATCTGTCCAGGCAGTCGTGCAGTTTATATGCTTTTATTAATTTTAATATTTTGTAGGGCAGTACCATAAAGGGAATATTTATTTTCTCAATAATGATTTGCCGATTTTATTGTTTGATTTGCAGTGTTTGAGGGTGTAGGATTCTTATATTATTTTATATTTTAATTTCAATTTAAAGCTTAATGTAACTAAATTGTTGTTCAGATCGAGTGCATTTAGAGTTACAAGATGATTTGTTTTTTATAAAATGCATGATTTTTAAGAATACGTGATCTAAAGTACGGCTTGACTAACCTTACATGAGGATTTAGTACAAAGATCCACCATTGGGCCCTTGTAACATGTTTTTAACCCCTATTTGTACTCACTTTAAGAAAAATACAAGGCCACCTTGTTACCCATTGTGATAATCAGGCCCTTCTGTAAAGAACTAACACTAATCTATTATTTTATACCAGAGCTGAAACTAAGGCGGTGTGCCGAGGACGCCAAATGAACATTTGGTTTGTTGTTTGATACAAAAAAAAATATACAGGGTGATTCATAAAAGATGGGCAGAACTTTAAGGGGTTATAGTACACTTAAAGACAAATAATATTAAATAGGAGACTAAGGGTCCCAGACGTATTCCCAAGGAGATAGGGGGCATTAAAGTTTAGGGTCCGAAATTTCAAATGATTATAAAACATGGAAAAATTGGTCGATTCGTTTGCGGTTTTTGCAAAAATTTTTCTTTATGCCAGTATTTTCTTGAAATAAAATTTTAAAGTTCAATTTCAAAAAATGCCGATAGGGGGCGCTTTAGACTTTGGAGTAACAAACAACTATTTTTTAACGTTATTTTTTGTATTTCTTTAAATGATTTCGAAAGCTTAGACTTAAACTTAAATTTTGATCTAAAAATCTGAGTCCTAACGAGTAGTTAAGTAGCGTAAACTGAAATTTGAAATTTGAAACCCTTCTCCCCCCAGAACAAAAATCAGTTATTCCCGATCTTTGTGTCGTAGATTAGGCTCTAACTACTGCCGCGTTTTGCTAAAATTATTCTTTATGTCAGTATTTTCTTGAAAATAAATTTTAAAGAAAATTTTCAAAAAATTCCGATAGAGGGCGCTTTAGACTTTGGAGTAACGAACAACTATTTTATACCGTCATTTTTTGTGTCTCATTAAATGCTTTCTAAAGCTTAGACTTAAATTTTCAGCCCAAAATCTGAATCGTTAGACGTGGTTAAGTTTCTGGGGAGAGGGGTTTGAAATTTCTACTCCTGAGCACAGTTCAGTTTACCATGTCCACACATTGTGTGCTGTGATACGAGGTAAAAAGACACAAATTAGGATTATGTTACCAAAGCATATTTATTAACATGTAATCACAATAAATGTTCAAAATTGTGACCACCAGAGGTTATGCACGCAGAACAACGGCGACGAATGGAACGGCGAACATTCGCGAAAACATCAGGCTTTTCGAGCACTTCCCCTACAGCGGCGGAAAGTCTGGCGACCAGTTCCTCGGGGGATTCAATGGGTGTCTCATACATAAGAGCCTTCAATCGTCCCCAAAAAAAGAAATCGAGGGGTGAAAGATCTGGCGAGCGAGCAGGCCAAGCAACAGGACCACCTCGACCAATCCATCTGTTCGGAAATGTGATGTCCAGATAGTTGCGGACGTCTCGTACGTAATGGGCTGGCGCTCCATCGTGCTGGAACCACATGACCCGCCGGATGCGTGGAGGAACAACGTTTAACAGGTCTGGCAGCACATGTTGCAGAAATGTGAGGTATGTTTTACCGTTGAGGCGTTCAGGAAGAAGGTACGGTCCGATTAGGTGGTCTCCGAGGATTCCTGCCCAAACATTGATGGAAAAGCGTCTCTGATGAGCATGTGGATACGTAGCATGTGGATTGACATCCGCCCATACATGTGCATTGTGTGTGTTAAATGTACCTTCACGTGTGAAGGTACATTCATCGGTGAAAAGCACAGTTCGTCCAAAATGTGGATTTAGCGCGTTCTGCTGCAGAAACCAGCGGGCGAATTCAATACGATTTGGATAATCCCCTGGAGACAGTTTCTGGACTCGTTGCACATGAAACGGGAGCAAATGTTCATCCTTCAGTACCCTCCAAGTCGTGGACTGTGAGGTATCTACCTGGCTAGCCACTGTTCGTGTACTTGTACTTGGCTGCGCCGCTACTACATCCAGAATGGCTTCTGCAACAACTACTGATTCGTCCTTTTTTGCACGACCTGCATTCGACCGGGAAGCGAGAAATGATCCCGTCTCACACAACTGTCTGTGCAAGCGCTCGAAAGTTTTGCGGTTAGGCAACCGCCTGTTAGGAAATCGCTCTCCATACATTCGTTGTGCCTCTGCACCATTTCCATCTGCCGCTCCGTAAATTAAATGCATCTCAGCCTTTTCCTTATTCGTGAAGGCCACCATCTTCCGATTCATTACTACAGCGACTTACATTTGACTCACCGTTCAGTGGTTTTTATGCCTGAATCGTGTCGAAATTTTGCATACGTGTTCTTCTTCTTCCCCATTTGACATTTGCATACTTTCTGTTTCCTTCTTCACCCGGTGACTAGCGTCAGGAATGGAGCTTTAACGTTTGCATGAGCGACGTTTCCAACTGTGCCAGTGCCTTTATGAGTGAATTCCGACTATGCAGTCCTTGACGAAAGTTGTATTTTTGCCTCGTATCACAGCACAGAATCGTTGGGCATGGTTAAGTAGTGCAAACTGAACTATGTTCAGAAGTTGAAATTTGAACCCCCTCCCCTCGCTACTGAACCACGCTCAGCGATTCAGATTTTGAGCTGAAAATTTAAGTTTAAGTCTAAGCTTTAGAAAGCATTTAATGAGACACAAAAATAACGGTATAAAATAGTTGTTCGTTACTCCAAAGTCTAAAGCGCCCTCTATCGGAATTTTTTGAAAATTTTCTTTAAAATTTATTTTCAAGAAAATACTGACATAAAGAATAATTTTAGCAAAACGCGGCAGTAGTTAGAGCCTAATCTACGACACAAAGATCGGGAATAACTGATTTTTGTTCTGGGGGGAGAAGGGTTTCAAATTTCAAATTTCAGTTTACGCTACTTAACTACTCGTTAGGACTCAGATTTTTAGATCAAAATTTAAGTTTAAGTCTAAGCTTTCGAAATCATTTAAAGAAATACAAAAAATAACGTTAAAAAATAGTTGTTTGTTACTCCAAAGTCTAAAGCGCCCCCTATCGGCATTTTTTGAAATTGAACTTTAAAATTTTATTTCAAGAAAATACTGGCATAAAGAAAATTTTTTGCAAAAACCGCAAACGAATCGACCAATTTTTCCATGTTTTATAATCATTTGAAATTTCGGACCCTAAACTTTAATGCCCCCTATCTCCTTGGGAATACGTCTGGGACCCTTAGTCTCCTATTTAATATTATTTGTCTTTAAGTGTACTATAACCCCTTAAAGTTCTGCCCATCTTTTATGAATCACCCTGTATATGAAATTTGAGTAAAAATGTTTTTCAGTTGGAAAATCCAAAAGAAGAATTGAGATGATTGGAACACTAAACACTATGGGTTGGAAAATTCACAAAATGTAATACTTAGTTAAAAATTATTTGTTTTTGTTCTAGGTCACTATTATAATTTTGATAATTTATGTTAGGTTTAGGAAAGAATCTAGACATAACAGTCTATTAATAGGAAGAAATACTTCTGTGAAATTGGCTGTATATAGCACACATATATTTTACGGTATTGAAATGGAATTCATTGTTATACCTACAGAAAATCCTGGTTTTTCAGCTCTTAAGACATTGTGACTCATATGACTTTAAACGCCTGCTTAATTGCAATGTAATACAACTACAGTAAAATCTGTGTGTAACAGAATCTTGTCTTAAATGAAAACTTTACATGGTTTCAACAGAAAGAATACCAGCAATTTTATTTGCTAATAGGAAAACCTGTATAAACCAGAATTTTTCTAGTTGATTCCAGTTTCACAGGTTTTATAAATATTGGACAAAACTGTGATTGCATATTTTAAATTTTAAAATAAATCAGTTATTATTAACTTTGTAAATTTACTTTGCAAAAAAGTGAGGGGGGGGGGGGGGTAGATGCCCAAATCCATGTTTGCCCTCTGTGAAAAAAAAGCTAGTTTCGGCCCTGTTTTATATATATATGGATATGTTAATACATTTCTGTTGACCTTTAAGTACATAAGATGCCTTTTCTTTTCAGAATCTTAAGATTTTCCTGGAATGAATGGAACTCGTTAACTCAAGATGAAGACACACAGGCTGTAGAAATGTTACCAAGTGCATATGTGTGTTTTTCACTTCATATTCCTTGATAACATTGCTCCAGCTAAATTTCATTTAAATAGGGCTCTCAAAATCAAAGTTTTTTGATGCAGGAGAGAAAATTGTGAATGGAGGTGGAAATGACTGAGTATACATTTGAAGGAAAACCACACTATTCAATTGAGGTATGTTAATAAGAATTTATGTTGTCTTCAGTACTCTAATTATGGTTCTATGTAATGATTCTGTTCTACATTTATTATTAGATTTTTAAGGTTAGCTTTTTACACTAGTTTTTAACAATATTTATAAATGTGTCATATACATTTTTCACAGAAATCCTCGTGCATTTTTTTTTGCATTTAATTATAAATAGTAAGAAGTTTGTCTCAAATATTTTCTTGTGCCTGTGTTTGTTTTTCCAAAATTGTTTCTAAACCGGACCCATCGGTTAGATGGGGTTCGAGTGAAATTCGGTTACCTGACCAGTGTAGAACTCTACTTCCATCAAAATATTTTCCAAATGACAATTAAATTTTGACCTCGATATGAGAGGGGGGGGGGTATAGGGCTGGACCCCCTCTCTAGTCTCCAGTACCACTCTTGTTTCCCAGGGCTTGAAAATCTTTCCATGTTAAGCAGATTTTCGTCTTACACAAAGTCCAACTTAGGCAGAGATTACTAAAATTTCAACATTTTTAATAATTACTGTAAAACCCAAATGTAATTCCCCCCTTCCCCCGTTTTCAAAAACAAAACCAGTTAAATTTAGGGGCTGACGGTGAAGGCTTATAATCGAGATTTTTTTAAAAATTCATTAAATCGCTGTTTTTTCATTAATTTAGAAGTAAAAAGGTAAATACAGGGGAGAAAAAGCTTCTTCCATATTTTGGTGAATTTTTGCTTTAATAAAATAAAATTCATCTAAATCCTTCTTTCTCCCCGAGCACACAAAATTTAAAATCCTAAAAAAAAAACATTTTTTCAAATTTCTGCTTTATTGTAACAAAACATAATCAATCATCAAAATCCCCCCCATCAAGAGGGAGAGAGATTTTTCTCTTTTTTGCTCTTGGCTGTTTTGTTTTTATTAGCGGTGTATAGAGTAGTACTTTAGCCAAATATTGAGTACTCAGCCAAGTAACGAGTAGTTGTGTATATGAAAGAATCACTGATGTGCACATGAAGTGAACTTAAGGATATGAAGGAGGGAGATTTAACTTGATATATTACAATGTAATTTATGTGTTTGGATTGCCCCCCCCCCCCCCCGAAAGTATAAGGTTTCTAAATTTTATCTTAAGGCGAAATTTAATTGCCAGCTTACAAATTATTTATTCCCAGTTTCTTTTTCTAAAAACTAATCTCTCATTTTATTTTGCTCGTTATTACCCTCTGACAGCATTTTCATCTATTTAAAAAAAAAGAGAAGAAGTCTTGCGCCTGGCAACAATGAGAAATCTTTGTTCACAGATGTAGTATATCTATATTTCGACGGTTAGTGTATCGGCTGTCAATTCTCACGGCATATAAAAATTATTTCTTTCGTTTCTTATTCACACAGCCTTTTACTTGCCATATCATGGTACATCGGCGCCCATTTGTCATATTTTTAGCTCTCATCTTCCGCTTTTTACATGGTAATATTTTAGGGTGGTTTCTTGCAAAAATTTCACAAGGTTCCATTATGCGGTTTTAATCAGGCTGGCGTTAAAATTCATAATTGCTCTTTGACTTAATCTCATTCACTTTCAGGGCCGGACGAACACTCCGTCAATCCGTGCCCCGGCACGGAGTATTAAAAATCGAGGGGCGCAAAATTGCCTAAACAGGAGGAGAAAAAAAAATTCCAAAAAATACCCTCAATAGCTGTCTTTCACATGAAAGAAAATTTATTCAAATCCAACGAGAAGTTCGTTTTTTATTTTTATTTATTTATTTATTCCCCCTCCAAAGCCAAAAGTTTTAAGCATTAAGCATGTTTCATGATCGGAATGCTCCGAGGAAATTATGTTTCTCTGCTTGTCATATCGTAATTGGCTGATGCGTGTCACGTGGTTAGAACGGGACGGCAACGAAAAGGGTTCTATTTGGCGCTATTTATATTTTAGGAGAGCTAAAAAGTTGTTATTCTGAGAAACATTGACCATTGATTGCATTGGGGTCTTGTTCTCCTGCATAATATCTATGAAAAAACAGACAAAGAATCAAAAGGTATGTTTTGTCGTAAAATAATATTATAAGAATATTTTAGGAAGTGTGTTAGCTTCACTTTTTCTTTATCTTTAATGTTTTTATTTAATAAGTTCTGAAAAGAGTTTATCTAATTGAGAAAAGTTTTTATCCTTGTCCTTGGGTGTGACTAAATTTAACTTTAAGAAAACCATTCTTATTACTGTATGTTTTTAAGTGGCTTGAAAAAAAGAAAGAGAAAAAAAAAGTTTAAACAATATTATACCTCTTATGTTAGTTTGATTGTGAAATATTTTTTATCGTCATCTTTTTATCTTAGTAATTAAAGTTAGTTGGTTTATTATGAATTTCATAATTTAGATAGCTTTACACAGTCTTATTTTATTAAATTTTCCATATTCATGTATATATTTTTTTCTTTTGTGCAATTTACTAAAAATCAATACGTATGAGTTAAATTGTTTAATATACTCACATTAATTTATTTAAGGTTGTTCTCAAATTCCCTGCTCAACAACGCGAAGCTTTATGACGTTTTTTCTGACTCATTTTTAAACGTAAAAGCATAAAATTGGTAGGCCGGATTATTAAAGTGATTTGGAATCGAATAGCGTTTTCCATTTTTTGATAAATATACTAAGGTATAAGAGATTCTTGTCACGGGATGACAAGTTTTACCCCTTTCTCGCGCTACAGCGTCCGGAAATTTCGTTCAAATCGACATCTTTGACGGTATTTTCTGAAAGAGCTTCTGCCTTTATCAAAAAAATGTAAATCGCCATTCGATTACAGAGTTTCCGAATAAGAACATCTGCAATTTCATACGTTTCCGAACAAAAATTAAGTCAGAAAGTAGCTCCTTTATAAATTTGAGAACAGCCTTAATAAAATTTATCACATTTTATGGAAAAATTGACTTATTTCAGTCAAACGGAAAAATTTTAGCATACATGTTTAGAATTTTAATTCATTCTCAAGATGTAGATTGAACTTTTCTAAATCAGGAAAAATTGTTTTTTCGTAATAAAAGTTTATCTCACAGTTGCATTCACAAACTAGGTGGCTGCGTCCTACGAGCTTCCTCCCCCCCCCCCCCCACCCCCACCGTCCAGACTTCGCAGGCTGTAAAAACACGCTAATTTGCTCTGTTTTAAAAATATTACTTGATTACGAAATATTTGATCATATATTTATATCACCACGAGTAGTGATCTTCTGTAGTCAAGTTGCTATTCATTTCTCTTTGACTTGGGTATTTCTCGATTCCCAAGGCCGGTTGACGGTGTTTTCGTGATCGATTGAGTAAGTAGGATCTATCACAATTTGAAAATCAGCTTGTATAAAACTGTTAAATAAAAAAAGTCGCTGTCTCCCGACGTTTTATAATAAATATAGAATTTTATTTCAACTTGGCACCCACTTACATATTACTTCTTTTCTTGGCCTCCCCTCCCCTTACAGAACTTGGTTCCCTTTTTTCACAGATATGTTTTTGTTAGATAATAAAATTCCAAAATATTTTTTTTCCAGAAAAATTGTTAATTTACGTAAAATTGTATAAATGAAATTTTTTGCTTACAGAATGTCGGACGGTAAAAAGAACTTATCTGGTAACCAGTTCAGGGCACGAAGGCAAAAAAGAAAAGCATCCTTAAAAAAACAAGCTGTGACTTTTGGAGAGTTTTTCAAAGACAAAGCTAGCGCTAGGCCAAGTACAAGTGCCAAAACTCAAGATGATTTTGACAACGTTGAAGAGGTCAGTGAGGACGACGTTGTTCTAACACAGCAGTTGTCTGAAGACTGTTCTGTAGATGCAGTGCCTGATCGTGTTGAGCAACAAGAAGACAAAGCGAATGAAGTGAAAAAAGTAGAAAATGCATTGCACTTGCAGATGGAGACAGAGATAGATGAAAATCGTCCTGTCGTTTTGGTTTTGAGTTCTGATCCAGGACTATGGCCTGAATGTATTTCTGATGCAGAAAGAATTTGTCTTTCGAAAGCTGGTCCATCGTCCCCAATGTACAACTTTGATTTCCCTACTGATAGCAGCGGACGTAGGTTCACTTCAAACAATTATACAAGAGTTCTCAGCAACGGAGAGAAAATTCACAGAAATTGGTTGGTGTATTCTGTAGCCAAAGATTCAGTTTTCTGCTTCTACTGCAAAATTTTTGCAATGGCTACAACTTCATCTTTAGCAAAAAATGGCTATAGAGACTGGCGACATATAGTACAAACCCTTGAAAATCACGAAATTACTAAAAAACATTTTGAAGCCCAAAAGTCGTGGCTTGAATTAAATCTTCGTTTAAAAACTTCGCAAACAGTAGATGCTGTTTCTCAAAGATTTTGGAATGCAGAAACCCAGCATTGGAACGCCGTTTTCCAACGTGTAGTTTCGATCGTCAAACTTTTAGGAGAAAGCTGCTTGGCATTTAGAGGTACAAACGAAAATTTGTATGAACATGATAATGGAATCTTTTTAAAGCTAGTCCAACTATTAGCTGAATTTGATCCTGTCATGGAGGAGCATGTAAGGAGGGCATTAAACAAACAACATAAAATAACCACATACTTGAGTAAAACCATTCAAAATGAGGTCATTCAACTAATTGCACATAATATCAAAAGGCACATATTAGATGAAGTGAAAAAATCAAAATATTACTCAATTATATTAGATTGCACACCTGACTTGAGTAAAACAGAACAAATGACCTTCGTTATAAGGTATATGTCGATTGAACAAGAACACATCAACATTCGTGAACATTTTTTGGGCTTTCTTCCAATTGAAAGATCAACCAGCCAACAACTTTGTGATGTCTTATTTCGAGAGCTAGAAAATCTGGAATTGCCTTTGGCCAACATGAGAGGCCAAGGATATGATAATGGGGCAAACATGAAAGGAGAACATGCAGGGGTGCAAGCAATGATTAGAAACATCAACCCTCGTGCTTTTTTTATACCATGTGGTAGCCACTCCCTTAATCTCGTGGTAAATGATATGGCCAAATCATCATTAGAGGGAGCCAACTTCTTTAATATTGTCCAAAAATTGTATGTATTTTTTTCTTCATCGCCTTTCAGATGGGCAATTCTTTTGAAACACGTTGAAGAACTAACCTTAAAACCTCTCAGCGACACCAGGTGGGAAAGTCGAATTGATGCTATAAAGCCACTAAGGTATCAAATCGGTCAAGTATATGATGCATTGCTTAGCATTTACGATAACAAAGATATAGATAGTTCTATAAGAGATGAAGCATCTGGGCTACTTACGCAAATAAAACGATTCAAATTTCTTTGTTCTGTCGTGATATGGTATGAGGTTTTAAATCATGTCAATCCCATTAGTAAACTCATGCAGAGGAAAAATTTCGATATTGCATTGGCAATAAAACTTTTGGAAAATTCCAACCGTTTTTTTAAGAATTTGAGATCGGACAATCATTTTAATGCCATCCTTGTTGATGCTGGCGAAATGGCATCCGAAATATATGCAGATAAAAATTTTGAATCAATACCGAGACATCGAGTTCGTCGGCGAAAAAGACAATTTGATTATGAAAATCAGGATGAACCCATAATCGATGCAAAAGAAAAATACAAAATTGAATTCTTTTACCATCTTGTTGACACCGCAATCAATTCTTTAGAACAAAGATTTTCTCAGCTGCAACATCACAACAGTTACTTCTGTTTTTTATATCATATATATGAACTAAAAGATGTTTGCTCTACTGTAATTTTGGCCAAATGCAAAGATTTGGAAATCCTTTTAACAGATGGAGAATCATCGGATATAAACAGCCTGGAACTTTGTGATGAAATATCAGTGGTGTGTTCTCTATTGGAAAAAGATTTACCACCTTTGGAAGTTTTGAAATTCATAACAAAAATGAATTTTGCTCCAAACTTGAGCATTGCTCTAAGAATTTTACTTACTCTTCCAATAACTGTTGCATCCGGAGAACGTAGTTTTTCCAAACTAAAAATAATCAAGAACTATTTGCGAACAACAACATCTCAAACAAGATTGTCAGACCTCGCTATTTTAGGAATTGAGTATGAACTCGGTAACAGTTTAGATGTTTCTGAATTAATTAAAGAATTCTCTGAACTAAAAGTTCGTAAAAAAAAGTTTGTCTGAATGTTATTCCTGTAACTGTTTTTTCTTTTATTAATGAAGTAAAGTATTTTAAATGAAAAAATATTATAAGTATTTGTGCCAATTACTGAGTGTGAGTTTACCTGTTGTTTTTTGGATGTTCACTGAAATATGTAAAAAAGACCATGTACTTTTTTTTTAATGCTCACTGTGTATACTTATTATATAGGGGCGCAATTTTTTACTTTTGCACGGAGTAGTTTAAAAGCTAAATCCGGCCCTATTCACTTTACATTAACAGATAAAACCACATGTGTTTGCCTGTTATACGATCTGTGAAAGTTGTGACAGTTTTCTAAAGATACTCAGCTTTACCTCTGCATAGTATCAACATGTAATTGCATTTACCTCCTCTCCGGCATTTGATTATAGGCGTTGTATTGTGTACCTTGTAAAGAACATGGATTACCAATAAACAGAGCTTGTAATTACATTTGAAGTCTTCTTATATTCTCGGTGAAACTGCAACTGCTAGTGCCATTCAAAGAAATGACAGCATTGGTGAGCTCTAGGGATGGGAAATAGTTACTTTTGGTTAACAGATAGCATCATCCCCCCCCCCCTTACAGTTGGATAGACAACAGGTTCCAACAACCTATTATTTTTATAACATGTAACTAATCTCTTTGTATGCTGCCAATGGACATTTTAATTAAACGGCTTTTAAACAGAATGTTTGAAACAATTTTGCAAACAAATATAGACGTTGTTTTCTGTTGAGATGAATCCACATCATTAAAATAAATTTGCATGGTTAAACTCAATTTTTGCCTGTAACTTATAAAAAGTTAGCTAGTTATGATACTTTGAATTTCATGCATTTTCAGATTTTCTAGTACAAAAAAAGACACTTTTCCATTTTTAGTAATTCAAGCACTGAAAATTCATGAAGTTCTAAGTATCATAACTCAGTAAGTTTTAGTCATTGAAGAATAAATTTTTACTGTTATACTTGATAGAATACTTAAAAATTTTCTAAATAAAACTTATTGGACCCAGGCATTATATACAATTTTTAAATCCTTAACTATTTAAAAAGTAATCATTTTTACGTAATCGATTTTTATGTGATGCAAAACAAAGTTTGAGACATTTTTGCAATTGGAACTATATCTCTACAACTAACGGTTTAGAAATTAGCTATTAGTAAACGATAAGAAGAGATACCCTGTATAAGAAAAAAAAACACATTTTGAAAATCTCACAAATATTATTTACAGTGACCTCTCACTTATACGACTCTCTCGGTTATACTCCGAATTCTCTTGGTCCCGTCCACGCTTTATAGGAAATAATGCTAAACTTCTCTCACTTATATGACGCTTTAAACGTTTCAAGCGAGTTTACATTTCCCATTCAAGAATTCATTTTTATAATCATTAAAGTACAAATCATTAACGCTTCTTATCTTTATCTTTTGACTATTGTTAAAGTGTTTATAAATAATGAATAACATTTCTTATCTACCTTGATGTGTTATTAACGATGCCCCTGATGTGTTATTAACGATGTTCCCTATGGCGGGAAGGTGGTTGTAATGAATTTTCTTGTGCCTGCTATTTAACAAAACCGATTAACAAAAGCCAAATGACCACCTGCAGATCATGTCTCTGTATAGTACTGAGTGAGAAATCAGGGTTAGTACAAAATGTACTTTCCTGGATCAATGTCCATCACATCCAGATATAAAAGATCTACCATTTCTGCAACAAATTAAAGTTCTATTTTTGCAGCAAATTCTACAAACAGATTAAAGCTATTAGATTTAGGGATTATAAAGAATTTCAAGTAAACTACAGAAGGAGTTTGATTTGTCGTTTTATTTTTGATACGGAAAACAAAAAGGAAGCTAAAGCAATTTCCATTTTGGATGCCACGCATCTTACAGCATCTGCATGGAAAATGTGACATCGGAGACAGTTAAGAATTGTTTTAGGAAATGTGGTTTTTCACAAGACCAAACTGCTAGGTCAACAGATGAACCCGATTTTGAGAGCGTATGGGAATCCTTTAATGAGAAATCTTTGAAGATATCAATAATGAAGACGTGAGCGCGGAGGGTGACGAAGATGGAAACAATGTTTCTGCTGTTGTAATTTTTTCAGAAGCAAGTGCCGCTATAAATACATTAAAGAATTATGTCCACCAAAATGATTATTCCCAAAATAGCTTAAAAACTTTAATAGACTTAGAAAAAGACATTTTCTCTTTTAGTCGACGAGAGAGACAAACTAATATCACTTCATTTTTTGAGAAAATCTGATCTGTTAATCTTCAAAATAAACATAGTGGTGAGTGAACTATTTTGTGAACTTTTTAAACTATGTTTTATTTTTTATTATTATTTTTCTAAATTTTGTTAAAATCTGTTCTTAGTGCTCAAAACTTATCGTTTTTAATATAGGTAAACTAATTAATACATATAAAGTTTGAAACTTGTATAATGAGACGATCTCTCAGTTATACGACTCTTTCTACGATCCCCTGAAAGTCATGTAAGTGAGAGGTCACTGTATATAGTTATAATCGAATGCAATTCATCTTAACAAATTTTCAATATAATTTTTAAATAAATTACAATTGTATTAAAATTAAGTTACTGCACAACTTATACAATGCTATTTTCTTTCTTTCATTTTTTGCCCCGGGTGCCAATATAGAAGGGGGGCGCGAAAAGATTTAATTCGTCTTTCGGTAGAAAAAAGAAATAATGAAATTTGGGCAAAAAGTCATGCAATCGGACATCCCAAAGTAAAATTGTACCAGTTAATTTTATATACCTTGCTTTGAACATGGCCGGTTTTTACATTAGGTGACCTAGGATATTTGAATAATGAATTGAATACATCAAATATACTTGCAAGGTCAATATACTGTCCCAATTAGACCCGAATCGATTCACCATTTCTGATGTTATCATGATGATAAGTTTTGCATGTTTTTTTAAACTTTTGTGTGTCCCTGTAAATGAACTATAAGAGCTACATATTTTATTAACAAACTCATCTAATATAATGGCAAATCAATTTACTTTTCCAATTTGATTTGTATTTAAAAAAACAAAAATATTAAGATAATGTACTTTCTACCAATTATTTCATATTTAAAATAAAAATAAAACCAATGGATCGAAAATTCTGTGTATAAATTTATTTTGGAAAAGGGGGGGGGGGGGGGCTAATGAATGTCTATTCTGGGGCACTTCTTTTCATACATGGTGAAAAGTTAGTATGCAAAATATTATCTCGAATATTGATTTCATCCTTCTCAAAGTAGGTGAAAAGCCCTTTCACAACTTTTATAATTGTATACATTTGATAGGTCATTTTAATAAGAAAATTTCTAGTATTTTTCAATATTAAGACACTTTTATTGCATTTGTGATGAATATTATAGTATATTTGGTTAATATTTTGCTTAAAAAATAAGTATTTATTACTTTCCAGCTTTTGCTGATATTTTGCTAGCAATGATCTGAATTTTGAGAATGAAAAATGTTTATTTAATTATTAAATAAACTACGTACATTGTAAAAATTGCTTGTACTTTTAAAGACAGGTGGAAAGTGATTTTAAAGTTGTATTCTTTTTAAAGGTAGATTAATATGAACCATAGATTGCAGGAATTAAAAGAGCATATATTTATCAAATAAAAATTGTGTATGTTTATAAAGACACATGTTTGAAGATAAAAGTTTTGGTATCCATTTAGAGTAGATAAATATTAATTGAAGTAATTAAATAACATATCTTAATGAATTATTTTTAGTTGTGAAAAGATTATATGAATGTCATGATTACTTGAGCATTACAATTTACTTAACAGTTTTATAATATGTTATGTTAGTAGTGTACAGATTTTGGTACTTCTCTATTATCCCGTCGACCACTTGACATAACAAAAAACTATCGCCAAACTGTAACGCCAAATAAACAGAAGAACGTTGCCATTGGAATATCAAAATAAATAAATAAATAGAATTTAAGAATTTAAGGACACAATTGTTATTTTAATTAATGAAATAACTCATAAATCAGTAAAACATAATGAAAAATACATGCACATGTCGAATTAAAAACCACTTGATGACATAACAAACACGTATAATGCTTCTGACATCAAGTAAATGGGACTGCATTTTTGGCGTTTAATCTTACAGTTTGGCGATAGTTTTTTATTATGAAAAGTGGACGACGGGATAATAGAGAAGTACCCAGATTTTTAATTTTTTTTTTGCAACCTTCAATTTAATCTTGGAGATAACAAGCAGTTTAGTTGAAATATTTATTTTGACCATTAGATAATACTTTTAAATGTCTAATATTTGTTAAGATTTTTTTTAAATAATTAGAAGTATCTAGGATATTCTGATAGCATTGGTATCATTTGTGCAAAATCTGGGGGCAATAAACAAATGATGATTATTATAATAAATATTTTTTTAAGAAATTACATTCAAATATAACTGCTCTCTCGCTAAGTGTTTAACTATTTTAAGTCATATGGGTTGAATAAATTTTAACATATATATATATATATATATATATATATATATATATATATATATATATATATAAATTTACATAAAAAACAAAAAATTCAAAACACTAATACTCAAAGGATTATAACTTTTTCAAATCAAATCTTTAATAAAATTAATATTAATTCTATAATTAATGATAAAAACTGTTATTTTCCTATTAATAATCTTCAAATTTCAAAAACATTTAAATATCCTAATACAATCGGAAGAAAGATTTTTAACTATAATGCATTTTCAAAAAATACATCTGATGCTAGTACTTTTCAGTGTAAATACAATGACCCCACTCTAAAAAAAATTCATTAATAATGATCATGGACATATAATCACTGGTAATCTTAATATTGTGAATGATTATAAACTACAAAAACTAATGGGTTACGGTACTAAATATAGACTTCCTTCTAAATTTAATGTAAATTCTATTATAAAACAGTTTACATACGATATAGACATTTTTATTTATAAAATTTCAATCTCATATAGTAAACCAATTGAATATTTTAATCAATGGAAAATACTTGTTATTGAAAAATTAAGTTCGTCTTTAAAACGTAATTTATCGCATATGGTTAAAATTAACACAAATCATTTGTCCCAGCAAATTACTAAATTACAAAAAAACTATGTAATAACATATATTGATAAATCTCCTAATAATTATGCAATCATATGTAAAGCTTATTATCACCAACTACTTACATCCTGTATTTCTACAAACAATTCTTTAAAAAAACTAATGAAAATGTAATTGTAAACAATCGTAAAATTCACAGTTATTATAAATTATTAAATATTACTTCTACTAACTTTAATTATCCTTATTTAGTTCTTATACCCAAATTTCATAAAAATCCAATTAAATTTAGGACTGTAACTATAGGATGCAATACATATAATAATATAGCCAATAAACATCTATTAAAAATTCTCAATCAAATTTATACACTGACAACAACCACTGATAATACACATTGTGTAAAAAATAGCTATCAACTCGTCAATATTTTGAAAAATCTTAAATGTGTTAACAATATAATGACATATGATTTCAAAGATCTTTTTAATAATATAGATTTATTAAATCTACATAATATTATAAATGCATTATTTAATAAGTATCATCATTCACTTAATTTACCAATTCATATAGATACAGCCTATTTTAAAACTTTAACAAATTTCATTATATATAATAATTATATAATGCATGATAACACGTTATATTTACAGAAAGTCGGTATACCACAAGGGGGATGTACATCTAGTATACTTTCAGACTTATACTTGTATCATTATGAACGTACTTTTATTAACAGTAATATACATTTATATCGTTATATTGATGACATAATTTTAATTGCCACTGATCACACTAATATTTCTATATTTCCAGTTGATTATCCTACTAATTTAGAATTAACGGAAAACCTCCTTTCTAACAATACTATTAACTTTTTAGATCTTAAAATTACACTTAAAGAAAACAAAACAATAATTGATCTATTTGATAAACGTAAAGAATTTAAATTTAAAGTTAATTCATTTACTCATTTTAAATCATGTCTTCATAATTCTGTATATCGTAATATACTCCTTAATCATATTTATAAAATAAAAAGTTTATGTTCTTCTCAACTAATTAACAACAATATTAAAAAACTTATCTATGATGCATTACAACATGGTTTTCCAAAAAAATTCATATATTCCTTAATATATAGTTAGTTATTATATGATCTTTACAACCAAATTAACACATGCGTTAAAAATGTATAAAAAATCATAAAATCTTAGAAAATAGTATATAAAAATATATATATATATTATAACAGGACGGTTGGGTGGGTAGACGTTGGATTGCGGAGGTGTGTGGCGGAGTTGTATGGGGGAAAACACATGGTTAATTTATATTATATATATTTTTTTTAAATGGGGGCCTTTTGATTTACACAATTGTTTGATATTACACATTTTATAATGGACTGTGATGTGATATTTTTATATGTATATTAATTTAGTTAGATTTACATATTCATTATTTAATTAATTTAAATGAATTTATATTCGTTAATATTTAGAATATTTTTGATCTAATGTTTGAATTAATACCTTCGGTGGATAATATCATATTAACTTCTAATATAATGTATATTTTTCTACAATGTTAATATAATATGTTTTAATTTTTATTAAACGTTCTACCCTTACCACTTATATTAAGTGTTTATAATTTTTTAACTTTGTATGAAGAAACATTATATGTTGCTAATTCATTTCAATATTTAATTAATATTAATTTTAAATTCTTTGTATCTTATTTCAATTATTTAGTATATTATTTTAATTTAATTTGTGTGATGTTGCATTTTTGGCACAGTTATTTAATATTTTTTGTCATTTAATGGTACATATATTTTTATGTTGCTTTAATTATTAATTTTTCCATCTTACAACTTATTTTTAAAATAGAATTATTCATTAATACATCTATTACTTTAATGTAATTTGATATTCTATTTATTAATTAATTTCTTTTATTTATTATTTAACTAATTGCTATCATTTACGATAGTAATTTGGTTTAATTATTAAACATTATTTTCATCCAATACTTTCTATTCAGATTATATTCACTTTACCAATATAGATGGCAGCACTAATGTTCCTGTTTGCTTTACAATATTCATATTATTCTAACATCATTTCTGGCAACATTGTAAAGCATTTTCTATTTCTAAAACTGGCAACATGTAATGATTTTTTTTGCAATTCATTCCCTAGTTTTGGTTGTGTTTCATGTTGGTTCTTGTGGTGCACAGGTATCTTTTTTAATCATAATGGATTTTAAACTTTTTGTCTCTATTTAATGTTTTCTCTGTATATTATAGGTATGGCTTCTTTCCTTTTTAATATTGTATTTTTTTTTCACAGGTTTGCATCATTGTTTATGAGAAGGTAGTCCCAAAATCATATTCTTTAGCAATGTTTGGCTAATATGATGATGAAACCTCTCATTTCATTTTATTTGTGGTATTTAGGCATTTGGGACTTGATAATTCTATCTAAATTCCACAAATTTCATTACATTTCATTCATTTAATTCCATTTATTCAATTTTTAATTTAATTTCTTATTCTTTTAATATGTTTTTGTTTCCATATTCAGTGTGTTGGGGAATCTTTCATTATCAACTAATTATTACATACTTTATTATTTCATTGTTTAAGTTAGTGTTATGATAATGTTTCATTTATGGTTATATATATATATATAGTTATTTTCATGTGTTTTGGAAAAATGTTGAAGAATAAAATATTTTTATTTAATTTTATTTTATTTGTGTATTATTATTCCAATTGTTTATTCATTAATTACACTTTTTAACTTGAATACACAGAAACTCAGTCAAGAAATGATTTGAAATTTAATTACTGATTAATAATGCATTAATTTTAATTTAATAGCTAAGGTATATAAACAAACCTGCCACTGGCAGATTTTATTATTTTTTCTACCACTATTTCTAAATCAATCTACTCCAAAAATTTGTAAGAATCTGCGATGAAGGTCATTGTTTTGAAATAGTGGTGGAACCAATATACTAGTATGCCTGTTCATGAAATGTATTAAAAAACTGCTTCTGATTTATATTAGGTAAATTACTATGTATTAATTTACTCTGTATGTATATAATAAAAGATAAGACTTCTGTATAAGTAAATAAATTGTACAAATATTGAAAAAATTGGTTGTGTGTTCCTTTATAACAAAGAAGTATAAAAAATTCTTTATTTCAGATATGTAATTTCCTACTCCTACTAAATCAGACTGCTTTTGTTAATAAATATTTTTGTATTTCTAGTAATCTGCTCAATGACCTGCTCAATAGCGCGAAACTTTCTGACACATTTTCAGATTCATTTTTAAATACAAAGACATAAAATTGGCAGGCCTGACCATGGGAGCATTCTGGAATCAAAATGAATTTTCCATTTTTTGATAAATAAATTAGTTATCGAGTTACAAGCGATTCGTTTCATGTGACGGCTTATTTTTTACTTTCTCTGGCTGTCACGTACAGAAATCTGGTTCAAAATGGTAACTTTGACAGTATTTTCTGAAAGATCTTTTGCGTTTACCAAAAAAATGGAAAACGTGTTTCAATTACACAAGTTTCTGAATAACAATAATTGCAAATTTACGAACAAAAAGTAATTAAAAAATATGTCGTAAAGTAGACAGTTTGAATTTGAGCATGAGCAACCTTAATATAACAAAAAAAAAAGAAAGAAAGAGAGAGAGATAATAATAACAAACGTTGAAATAAGATTTAACTGCTGAAAAACTTGTTAAATATTGCATCTTGCATATGAAAGATAATATAAATGTTAAAATACCAATGAAGGTCGATGCAGTTTTTTTTTTTTGGGGGGGGGGGCATTTTGTGAAAAGTAAAGGTTATTTTTGTGAAATTTATTATATTTTTCTGAAAAATAACATTTTGTAACGAAAGTTGAAATCCATTTAATCAAATTCGAAACAAACATTTATAAACAAAAACTTTTTAAAATCCTTTTGCTGAAGTTTTCCTCTCTGGTGAACTTGTTTGTTTACAAATTACACATTTTAAAACATCACAAAATAATAAATAAATAATAAATAGTAAGTTTTTATGGAATAGAATTTTGTGAAGGAAACCATTTTATCAAATTGATTTTTGTGAAGGGGTACCTAAATAGGCCCCAATTTTTTCCTGCATCGACCCCTGAAACAGATAACATTTTGAAAGTTTCTGCTGATTATCTCTGTATAAACAGCTCTGGCACTTGATATAAAGTTGAATTTCTTGCAGGTTTTGTTAAAGTCATTCTTTCTATTTTGTTTACAGTTGAAAATTTGCCTTTTCATTAGAGTTATATATACATAAATTAGAAATAAGTTGTATTAATGACACTTTTGACTTTTAGAACTTTCAATCCCTTTTTTAATAAAATGCAAGGAATAAATAAGCATTAATTTTTTACATATAAATATTAAGGTGCGAAGAGAATATTGAAATGGTGATCAAAAGCTTTCTACAAGTTTAACATTCAAGCTTTTTATTTCTTACAGATATATTAATGCACTTTATTCTTTGATTTTTCATAAAAATCTTAAATTAACATGATAATTTAAATTTTTGTCCCAATGCTAGACTTAAAAAAAAAAAAAAAAAAAAAAATCGACTTATTTTGTTTGACTTACAAAAATAAGTATTAGAAATGAAAAAAAATTCTTTATTATCTGTTTTTAAATTGCAAATTTAAGAAATGAAATTTAAAAAGAAAGCCAGTTCATGTTATTCATTTTTACAAAGAATAGTTTTGAAAAACCTGTTTTTTAGAGGGAAAGGGTATTCAATATTTTTAAAAAAATACTCCGCCAAAACTTAGCTGAGTACTCAGTACAACTCTAGTTTGTTGGCATATATTGATTTATGAATGTTGCTAATGAATTTAAAGTATCCTGAATTTGTTAAACTATATCATACGTTTTAAGCACAGATTTAATAATTCGATAAATTCTAATTAGGAAAAATGAAGAATTAATAAGAAATTTAAATATTAACAATGAATAAAACAATTTCTGTACAAAAGCAGAAATTACAAAGAAAGCAACATTTACAAATAATAATCTTTATAAAGACCCCTTCACACTTTTATTAACTACTACTCAAATGTGTTTGAATCTTCTTAAAATGCGTTTATATTAAATACGATTTTGTGAACATATGAAAGTTTCCGTTCGCAACATGGAAATTAATCGTAAATACAAATTTTCATTTTCTTTATAAAAATTCTTGAGTGAAAAATCATTTATATATATATATATATATATATGTAATTATAGCTGCACAAAAAACCTTTTTATTCATTATAATATTTAATAAATATTTCGGTGATAACTTGTAATGTAAATTAAGATAATATTCTTAAATATATTATCTTATATAATGTTTCTTATAAGTTGTAAAACTGGTGTTATTATTTTTTTCATGTTTCATATGTCTATCTCAACAAAAATAAACATTTCAAACTTCCGTTATACGAGGTTACCAGAAGATCGCCAATAAAAACACCAAATCGCCAGCTCCATTACCGGAGATGACGTCAAAAACATGGAGAAAACATGGACTCACGTGACTCGTTGCCATCTATTGGAATGTCCTATGATAGCTACGACAAAAATGTAGTGGTAGATTGGTTGATGGAACTGTTTGTTTGTAAATATGCCCTCTCCTTATACATCAATGGTAAAGGTACACTCCATATGTTCCGATCTTCCTTGTGAACGGACAGCCCGATCACCGTTCGTTCGTGAACAGAACCTAAGTTAAATAGCGTCGTCCATCTGCATTACTATTGGTTGAAACAACTGACATAATGTTTTTGTACTTCCTTATAAAAACTTTAGAGTTTCACACACAGGCTTTTTCTTTCCGAATTATTAAAGAAACCTGTTACTTTTTAAACTAGTTTAAAGTTTGAGATCGGTGTAATCTTGCTTCTATGTTTCGAGTTTTTGTGACATTCCAGCTATTTTAAGCAAAATATTACATAAATAAAGACAAGCAAAAATTAGTTTTTCAGTGAACAAAAGATAAGAGAAGAGATCAAGACGAACTGTACACCACAGTTTGAATTTATATATTTTTCTCCGGGGGGTATTTCTGCGGCTCCGGAGGGACATTGTAGAGTTTTGGGAGAGAAATTTCACTTTTTGATCATTAAAAAGCATAACATCTCAAACCTTCCGGGAGAAAACATTTCGTGCTACGGGGGCAGTATGCCTACCCGGCCACCCCCTGAATTCATCACAGGTGCAGCATTTTTTATTTTAACTTTTTAAGTGTCAGAAAAAGTCGTAACGTAAATCAAAACGTTACACGGAAATTCCTGAAACGGTTAAGAAAAAATCCATGCGAAAAACAAGAGGTACAAACCGATCGTGATTCCATGACACACAATTAACGCAACTGCTTTCGAAGCCATTGTGGCTACATGCGCCTACTGTTTGGCTGCTGCATGAATTCTGACTAACCTGCAAGCAAAGCATCACCAACTGTTTCTCTTCCTGGCAACCGTACTGAGCTGCGATCTAGCGCTGTGAATGGCATTCAGTTCCTTCGGATCTCTTCCGCATGCAGGATGCATGCTGTGTGCGCCGAGCGCGTACAATTTGATTTTGATTTTATGCAATTTCTAATAAATTTTTTTATTAAATTATGTAATTTCTAATTATTGTTAAATTTAAGTCCATCAGATTAGTAATTATAACATAAATACACAGAAATTGTGATACTTAAAACTCTACATATAGCTTTTCTGAGGACTCGGGAGTAGATTCATTGGCCTGGACCACGTGCTATGCCATAACAAAACGGAGGTACGATGCATGTTTCATTTCTCTTCTGGTTTGGTTAGAATAATGTTCCCAAATTATTAAATAAATATTTGTTATTCCAAATTTTTATTTGTCTTATTATGAACTAGCTGACCCGCCCGGCGTCGTCCGGGTCTGTGATAAAATTAAACAAACCTGAAGTTTGTATGATTTATATCTTTAACCAAATTTAGTATGAAATTATTTATTTAAAAGTGCTGCGTGTCGAGTCGAGCGTCGAATCACCCGAACTCTAGATCAAATGTCGTTAATATTGAAATAATGCAGACATCACACTTGTAGAATAAATAATAACACGTTTATAAAAACTTAACAATTTTGTATTACTTAAAGAATTACATAAATTCGCACGTATGTGCGATGCTACAAGATCAACTTCTATTAACACAGAGTAAAGCGTGCGGCGCGCAGCAGTACGCTAGTCTCGACTTGCTTCTTCTCGCTGTATCCCGGAGTCAAGTTCCGCGTGGTTTTCAGTTAACCGGGGATCAAATCAAAACCATGGAGGATAAAACCATGATCTCCGCTACCCGGAACAATTTTGATTTTATTCGCTACGATGCCAGACCCCCATAGTAGCCCTCCCTGAGCGATAGCGAAATAAATTTCAATATCAGAGGTATCGAGGGTTAAATCTGACACGCCGACTAGCACGTGTAGTCACAGGTTCGCTTTGAGGAACTGGTATGGCTGCTTGTTTTGCTGTGGGCGCTACTTGTCTAACCTAGGATGGTTCTCAGGAACAACTGTCGATTTAGGGTTGGAAGACTGCTCGTCGTCGTCATCTGTGCACAAGAAACCAGGTTTTACCATGTCTATATTCACTGTAACAGTTCGTTCGTTGACTTGAAGAGTAAAATTTTTGTCAGTTCGTCGCAACACCAAGTAAGGCCCCTCGAAAGTAGCTTGAAGGCTATTTTTAACATAGTTTCTCCGTAAGAAGACATGAGACTACGACTTAAGTATTTGCGAACAAAGATTGGACAGTCAGCCGTATCGCGAGGAAACTGGACGTAATTATCGCATCACTTCACGTAGTTTGCCAAGAAAATTGATCGGATCAGGTGTGTCTGCTGTCAGTATAAGAAATTCGCCTGGAAGAGCGATGGTAGTACCGTATACCATTTCAGCTGATGTCGCTTGGAAATCCTCGTTCCACGCAGTTCGTATGCCCAGGAGCACAGATGGCAATGCTCTAGTCCATTCGATGGTATTGTGAGTCCTAATTGCGGCTTTGAGCTGTCGATTGAATCGCTCCTCCTGACCATTCGCTGCAGGGTGGTACGGAGACGTACGATTTCTTGAGATACCAGAAAAAGGATTCAGTGCCGTAAATAGATGTGACTCAAATTGTTGTCCTTGGTCAGTCGTTAAACGTACAGGAGGTCCAAAACGGGCAATCCAACCAGTGTAGAACACCTCAGCCACACTCTCAGCAGTAGTGTCAATCAAGGGAAATGCTTCGGGCCACTTGGTGAATCGGTCAACACATGTCAAGCAAAACCGAAACCTATTAGATGGTGGTAATGGTTCAACCAAATAGATGTACACATACTAGAACCGTGCTGACGGTTGCTCAATTCTGCCAATAGCACTTTTCGTGTGCCGGTGGACTTTACTTCTCTGGCAGATGATGCAGGATCACACCCATAATGCAACATCTTTCTGCATGCCGGTCCACACATAACGTTCAGCAACATTTTTTGTGTTGCTTTGACACCAGGATGGGACAATTGATGCAATCTCTGGAACACAATCTTTCGCATGTCCGCGGGGACAAAAGGTCTAATGCGACCTGTGGAGATATCACACTGCAACTCAATTGTTGGGTCACCTACTGGCATTTGTTGTAACTTGTATCACACACATGTGTAAACTGGTATCACGTTGTTTTGCCTGTTGTAGGGCTACATCAGTAGCTTGAAATTTGGCCATCAGCTCCAAATTCATAACTAAGGGCTGAATAGTGGAAATATTCACCCTTCATAAAGCATCGGCCACAACATTTTCAAAACCACGGTTGAGAATTGACCTATAAAATTTAGCTGCCGAGTTTGCCGAGGTGAGCATTTGTCAGCTTTTTGTTTGAATGCAAACGTAAGTGTTTTATGGTCAATAAAAATTGTAAATTTTCGACCCTCAAGCATATATCGAACATATGTTGCACAGTGGAATTCGCCGCCAAAAGTGCACTGTAGTTCTGCTGTGCCGGTGACAGCGACTTTGAATAGAAAGCTAATGGTTGCCAATTGCCATTCACCTGTTGCTGCAAGTCTGCACCCATCGCAAGGTCTGATGCATCCACCCCAGTGGCTAGAGGTGCTGTCGGTATGAAGTATGTCAATGTGGCAGCATTCGCAAGTTCTTCCTTGCTTCGTACAAAGACATCACCCGCATAGCATGCACGGTCACAGTGACGTCATTGTGACGTCACTGTGAGTCACGTACGTCACGTCACATCTGTGACCAAACTGCCACCACTTTGAAATGTCACACTGTGACCAAAATGTGAACGTCTTGGAGATCTAAAGAAAACTTAAAATAAACTTTAGAACATCTTATGGCATAAAGAAAAATTACTTTTTGACAGCTTTAAAAATTTTTGTGACGTTGCAATGACGTCACTGCAAGTCACATAAGTCATGTAAAACCTATGACCAAAATGCCAACACTCTGTGACTTCACGGTGTGATCGGAGAGTGAATTTGGAAAAAAAACTCATAAAATATAGATTTGAATTATGTCATATACCTAAATCATTAATAAAAATATTGTCACACACTATTTAAATATATTGAGTATTTCCAAAATAAAATAATAAATAAATATCTGTCTACATATATGAAGCCGATAATTTTTTACAATTTTCATTACCATTTTCATGAAATTTAACAAAATATACTATATAATACACAGGTAAAAATCCTTAAATAGAAATTTAGTTACTTATCGAGTTATAAGCAATTCGTGTCACGTGACGACCAGTTTTTCTCCTGTCTTTCACTGTCACGTCGGATATTCAAATCAAAACGCCGACTTTGACATTCTTGTCTGAAAGATCTTCTGCTTTTAACAAAAAATGGAAAAGGTTTTTCAATAACATAGTTTCTGAATAAAACCACGAGCCAATTTCGTGTATTTCCGAGCAAAAATGAATTAAAAACATGTTATAAAGTATATGTCATTCTTATAGAAATTTATCCAAAACTGGCCAGTGCTTAGTAAGATGTCACCTCTATTAAATATATTGCTCTTTTCGATAGAGTGTAAAAAATGAAAAATTTGTACTTAGGAAATTTGATTGCAATTTAAATTTATATCGAAATTACTTTATAAAGCCTATTAAATCAATTTTTATTTAAAATTTATCTTTACTTTTGACGTCTAAAGCAAATGCAATGGATTAAAAAATATATAAAAATGTAAATTTTCACAGCTTATTTCTAAGAATACAAAACTCTCTCATATAAAAAAAGAATATTATAGCATCATTAGAAGTTCATTTTTCAGCCATATAAATTATAAAGGTTTTGAAATGTCTTTATTTAAATTATTTTCTTCCTATATCATTTGCGATAAAGTTGGAAACATCTGCTAGTTGTTATTTTGTTGTGTTTAAACAATACTGCGCGCGCATATTGAAGGCAGACGATTTTTTCTCATTCGAAGTTCGGATTAGCGTGTGTTGCGTTCTTTTAAGTTTGTAGATTTATACTGTGTAAGTAAATTAACGTTTTAAAGTGAACAATCTCCATTTCAAAGTAAACCATCCATTTTAACATCTCCTTGTGTCTAGCCGGGTGCGTTCATAAGGCCTGGGTGATATTTGATTTCTCAGATCTATGAACACACCTCTTCTGCTGGAATAATTTGAAAATTATTTTAGTGGATTTCCAGTCTAATTTTTCAATGAAAGGGAAGCAGATAAGGAGCATTCAATCGTAACCCCTTTACCAAGATCAGCAGGTAACTTTTAATGTCTTCGCACTTTTGTTAATAGTGCATGTTTAGTACTAGTACATTTAATAGTGTATTATTTAAAAGTTAAGATGTTTAAATTTTCTTTTAAAAAATCTCTTGTATTAAATTTTATCTTTAATGTTTTAAATTTTTTCATAGTTATTCATTATAATTAAAAACATTGCAATTTTTAAAACTATTAATATTTGATTTGCAATTTGATAATTTCGTTGCTAGTGTAGGTTTCCAGAAATAATTTTCCGGTATATTTGAAAAAAATGTGACAATTTAATGCAATGAATAATTTATTTGTCGAGATATGTCAATGTTAGGTGCACAAAAATAATAAATATTGATGAAACAATAAAATAACTGTTTAGTTAAGGTAATTTTTCCAGTTGTGTTATTGAATGTTTTTACTGTAAAAATTGATATTTAAGTTCTGCATTTAGCATTCTATCAAAAACTATAAATAAAATAATTTGTAAAGAAAAAAATATATAATTTTTTTTTGGCATTTATGATCTTAAGCTCTATATTTCATTTACAACGAAAACTGTTTTACTGCTTGATACAATGTTTATTATTTAATAATATCGCACAATAGGTATATCTATTATTTAAATTATTAAAAATTTAAATCCTAATATAAATTTTTCAGAATGCTTATTTTAAAATGTATACTTATATTTTCTTTAAAGTTGTTCTCAAATCTAAAATAGCTAATTTCTGACATATTTCTGAATTCATTTTTATTCGGAAATACATGAAATTGGCAGGTGTTCTTATTCAGAGTAGGGTAGATGTGCCAGTAATGGACCGCCTTCCAGTAATGGGATACCTTCAATGTTTTTGGTTTATAAAAAAATAACGAATAAAAATTCAGCTTTTTTTATTTCATTAATATGCTATCTTTAAATTCTAGTTTTAAATACAATCATAATATCAATTATCTATTACTTTTTGTGAGGTGTCCATTACTGGAATTTAGGTTGTTTTGATTTATTTCTGTTATTTACAATTAAATTTCGATTCACATTGGGAAATGTGACTATGAGCATGGTTAAATATTGTTGGTAGAGTAATATAATATTAAAAAATGTTGAATATAACAATTATAACTATTAATTAAAAAATAATTTTTAAAGAAATTCCTTAAGGGTGTCCATTACTGGCACATCTACCCTATATATAATCGAATGGCGTTATCCATTTTTTGGTAACGGCAGTTGATGTTTCAGGAAACACTATCAAAGTCGGTGTTTTGAACCAAATTTCCGACGCGCAGTGTCAGAAACGGGTAAAACGTGACCGAAATTGATCTTAAGTATTACATTTATCTAAAAATGGAAAACGCTATTCATTCCAAATAGCTTTAATAATCAGGCATGCAAGTGCCATGCGTTTAAAAGTTTGTTCATAAATGTGTCAGAAAGTTTCGTGACACTGAGCGAGGGGAAATATGGCAAAGTATACACATTTAAAAACTTCAATACTTAACAGCAAAATAGCATAGTTTTAATTATTGTCAATATTTTTGGTGGTTACATAAAACAAATGGAAGTAGAAGTTAATATAAAAAGTTGTTATTTGCACAATAGAATTTCATATTATTGAAATATTTACTTTTATTATAATTTTTAATGGATTCATCTATTATTTTTATATTAGTATGCGTTTTTTACATTTATAATTTTCTTGCTTAACGGCTACATTAGCCGGTTTCCCAATCAGATGCAAAGTTTTAATTTGAATACGAGTTGCATCAATAAAAATGATTGCCGATCCAATCCTTATCGTCGATCTTATCCGTATTTAGTGAAATCTTGTAATCCGAATCTATGCGAAATCATTTATCAGGTTCGGGCGGGTTGTGGGCTTACAGATTTTTTGTTGTTGTTGTTGTTGGGTTAGGGTAAGAATACGGGTTGAATCGAAATATAGTTTCAGTCAACCATCATTCATGTTCAAGTAGACATTCAATCATGTTCAAGAAGTATATAACCGGATTCGTGTATGACTCTAGATCCGAGCCGACATCAGAAATTGTATCGTAACAGAATTTCTGATAAAATCTGGTTACTCGGTCGTATGCAAGATTCTATTCCAAACAAGACTTACAGTAAAAACATTATACCCGACTCGTGTCAGATCGGGTTCACGAAAATCAGGTCACACGACAACTAATCCAAATCTATTCTGTAGCCAAACAAATACAAAAAGATCGATCCGAAGTTTCTGGATTGGATTCGGGTAAAATCTGGTCACCCGACCCGGTGCAGTGTCGTCACAAACGTGACAAACTTGAACCATAATTTTTTTTTTTTATCCGAACAATCCGTATAGGATTCGGGTAAAATCTGGTCACCCTATCCGATGCAGATTTGTCACATTTTTCATGAAGTCGCACGGTGACTTCACAAAGTAGTCACATTGTGAGGTCACAGAAAGCCTTGAAAACGGCCATAACGACCTAGCATTTAGGTCACAATGACTTCACATAGACGTCCCTTGACGTCACGACGACGGTCACAAAGTCACAGTGTGACTTCACAGTGACGTCGCCGTGACGTCACCATGCCTTACGGGCATTGGCTTCCTCTGTCCACTGCACCAGGCTTTTGTTGTTCTTTTTGGCATCTTACAAATATTTGTTTAAAAACCCCTGTGAGTGCGCAGCATGGTGGATAAACTGGCGATAAAAATTAAGAATGGCCAGATAACGACGTAACTCTTTTGTGGTATCGGGGCGAGGAAAATTTGTGATCGCGTCAACCTTATCCTGGAGGGGAATAATGCTCTCCGCGGAGATGGTATGCCTTAAGAATTTGACATTACATTGGCCAAAAACATGCTTAGATGAGTTCGAACGTACCTCATACTGAGATAGTCGCTCAAACACCATTTTCAAATGTTGCATATGATGCTCGTAATTATCGGACGCTACCAGCACATCGTCAAAATATGGAATGCAAAATTCGAGTCCATACAATTCTCTATGAATAAAACGCTGAAACGTCGCTGCAGCATTGGGCTAAACTGAACGGCATATGCAGAAATTCGAAAAGACCGAACGGAGTTGTGACGGCCGTTTTTTCAATATCCTCAGGCCGCACCGGAATCTTGTGATAAGCTCTAGACAGATACAACGTTGAAAAAATAGTTTTACCGTGGAACAAACAATCCAGAATATGAGGGACTGGGTGGCGATCCGGAACCGTAGAATAATTTAATTTACGATAGTCCCCACACGCACGCCAATCACCTTTAGTTTTGGAGACCATGCAATGGGCTAGCCCAAGAACTGCTGGAAGGTCTGCAAATCCCGGCAGACATCATAAATTGAAATTCCTGCTTAGCGGCCTGAAGTTTATCCGGTGGGAGCCTTCTAGGCTTGGCAAAAATAGGTGGACCTTTGGTTTCAATAATATGCTGCACATCGTGCTTTGGGGCTTAAGGGAGGCTGAAGTATCAGTAAGGATACGGAACTTATTAAGCAGTGCATGGAATGGAGTCATTTCTGAAACTGTGCGTATGTTACTACTACTACTTGACTTATCAATTATTCCCTGCACTTTTAATGAGGTCGTGCAACTTCCCCTGGCGCGCATCAATAAGTAAACCAAAATGGCGAAGGAAATTAACCCCACTAATTGGCTGCGAGACGTCACCCAGTACAAATGACCAATGAAATTCCTTGTGCAGGCCTAAATCTAACTTTTCAGAGCTGCTGACCGAAGGTAGGAATAATCGTGCCGTTAGCAACAAAAAGTTGGAGCTTATCAGCACCCGCGTTCTATCGGCCTTTGACACAGGTAAAACAAGCACGTCGGCCCCTGTGTCGATAAAAACTTCAAATGAGTAGTTCTGTCATTAAGATAGAGTCTATTTATTTGAACCACGCCGCCACTCTCTAAGTTGAGTGACGGCCTTACTAGTTTCCCTTCTATGAGCAAGGCTTGTGGCATTTGTTTGCTTTATCAGCAAACGTGGCATGGTACTAGCATAAATTTTGAGAATTACCGGGTTTTTTTACTTGTATCACGTGTTTGTTTATGGTGCCTAAAATGGTCGCGGGATAGGGAACTACCCTGCCTGTTATTTTTACCCCTCACTTCTCGAACTGCGTGAAAAGAGAGAGAATTAGTTATTTTATTTCGTCGTTACCCAACTGGATATTTTGAACCATGGGGGGCGGACTACTCGCGGCAATGATACCGTCCGCTATATCAGCTAATCTGTCCAGTGGGTCATTAGATATTGCTAAAATTTGTTGAACATGCGTGGACAGTCGCTGAAGAAATAATGTTTTTAGAAAATCATCCTTAATTTAGTTACCAGCCTTACTCCGCATTTCTAGCAGCAAACGAGAAGGTTTTTTATCCCCAAGTTGTAACCCTGAAATCAACTTGCGAATGCATTCAACCTCGCTGATGGAACATGGACCTATGAGCCACGTTTTAAACTTCTCACACGGTTGTTAAACGGGTTTCTCGCTAATAATGTCGCATGTTTTTCAGGTTGCTTTGACGGAACTAAATGATTAAACTGTGTAACACTATCGGTAATCCCCGCCAGGTTAAACTGAGATTCTAAATGGAAAAACCATAATTTTGGATTCGCGCTCCAAAACGAGGTCGCTTTTTTCCCAACCCTCTGGATGCTTGTCGCGGCAGCTCCAGTTTGCATTTTACACAATATTTGATACCAATTTACTAAAAAATAATAAATTCATGGAATATAAAATATACAAAATGAATTATATCAGCGATCCTAGCAAAAAATTATGTGCACAAACACTGAGTAGGACATACTATAAAAATAATAATGCAAAAACAATATGAAAACAAAATGTTGAACATGATATTATATGATAAACAGTATTTCAACGTGTTGGATGTATGCAATCCTTCTGCTCAGCTGTTTCATTGAGAAACCTTGTTGTGAGATATGCATATTGTGTGTTGTGTTTTTGTGATTAAAATGTTTTAATGTGAAATGTGATTAAAATTTTTTGTGATTTTGTGTTTTGTGATTAAAATCACATTTGCTCTGTGTATCCTAGCCAAGAAAAGAAAGAAACCAGAACTAGTACTTTCAACAGTTTACGACAGATGACAGCACCAAAACTTGAAGCCCGTCTCTACGAACTGAATCTAGCTAAGAACAATGTTTTTTTTTTGCTGACTATAAACTTTTGTTTTGGCAGACTTTAATTAACCGTGATTCTATTTTCTGTTCCCCCGTAAATTTTTATCTTTGACAACTGGTATGCAACCAAGCCGAACGTATGATAATCCTTTTATTCATTATATTATCTGAAAGCATTTTAGATTCAGATTAAACTACCAGATTTATTATGTTAATGTGGATCACCGTGTTTTACAATAGCTTATATTTTTTTGTTTTCTACATTCATCTCATCAGTGTGCATCTGTAAATAAAAAGTGTTTAGTCGAGAAGCAGCGCATCAGTCTCACTCGATGGATAATCAACAATTATCTTTCTAATAAATTGTGTTACTAATAAAATTATTACTGCTTTCAATAAGAAAAGCAACCAATAGATGTGCGCTTCAGCTGCCGATGATGACAATCAGGTAAGAAATATTTATTTCCCTTATTTGTGAACAATTTATAAGTATATAAAAATTTTATGCGAATGTCCTAAATACTGGGTTAACTTGTTTACTATTAGCTATATGCTTGCGAACTCACAGTCCCGTTCTGTTAATTCTTACACAACGCACTGAGGAGCTTAAAATGAAACACTAAAAGGCGATTTCTTTGAAATGGTATACGATGTTGAGATACCATTCGATCTGGCCAGGCTTAACTATAGCATATTATAGTAAATCGCGTCATACCCCGAGTTTCAACAGAATCATATATTAAGCAACAAAGATATTAATATATTAATTTCTATAGCAATTACATAATACTGCATTAAAAAATATATAGCCCCTTATTACACAAAATATTTACAGAAATTAAGATAAAGATGGGCATAAAATTAATGTTGAATAATTTACCACATTAAAAGCCCACACACAGAGGGAATGTTAAACTGGAGACAAAATCAGAAAAGTACGATTCACCGCTTCGTGCTACGTATCTGTGAGCGCCGCTTACTCCACATGTCAGAAGGTGGTTCAAAACTCTTTTTTAAGTCCTGTAAATCACTGGTTTAACTTCCGAATATAGCATGATTTTTCAAAATATACCCCTTTGAGTCACTAATAATGGACGCAATTGCTAATTCTTTCATATTAAAGCTGATGCATTCAGATTCATAACTGTGTTCACTTCGTAGTCAGGTCACCACTGTCGAACTCTAAGTCAAGTCGCGTTAATATTGAAATAATGCAGACATTACACTAGTAGAATAAATACTAACACGTTCATGAAAACTTACCAATTTTGTATTACTTAACCCGTCAGCACACTTGCCCCTTTCCATTACGCTACTACACGCGCGGGATAAATTTTACCCCAATGGGTTTTCTTGTGTCAATTTCCTACCGGTTGGATTATAAACAAAAATTTATATTTTGAAATAAACTGTAAATCAGTATAGAACATAATTTAACTTAAAATAAGAAGTTCTTTTATATTTAAAGCAAAAAACAAGCAAACAAAATCTAGCACTAAGATGTTTTCTGCATATCATTACATACAAATATTTTACAATCCAAATTCAGCCATGAAAATACAAAAATATATAAAACTGATATATAGAAACTGTATGTGCAAGAGTTGTTAACGTTTAAAAGAACAATTACATTATAATGTGCATTTCATAAACATTTGCATTAACATTTTCCTATCATTATGGGTTAAGTTATAACACGCGTGGGGTAAATTTCCTCCCACGTGACATTTTTATAACAAAAGAATGGAAAATCCCCAACCGGAGGTACAATCTTTTTGGCCACATATTGATATCTTTCAGCTTGAAAGGTACTATAAAGCTCAGAATGATCACGAACGATTTTCGCACATTTTTAAGTAATAGTTGTGAGCTGGGGTAGATTTTATCCCAGCGCGTGTGCTTACGGGTTAAAGAATTACATAAATTCGCACATGTGTGCGATACTAGAGGATCAACTTCTTTTAACACAGAGCAAAGCAAGCGTGCGTTCGCGCAGCAGTCCACCCGTCAACTGACTTAGTTCTTCGCTTCTTCCCGCTGTATGCGGAAGTCAATGTTCCGCGCGGTTTTCAGTTAACCGCGGAACAAAAATATGGAGGATAAAACTGTGATTTCCGCTACCCGGAACAGTTTTGATTTTAATTGCTGCGATGCCAGATCTCCACAAAAGATAAAAAGTACAGAGGCACACCAAAGAACCTCTTGGCACGTTCTCTCTGATACACGTTTTTCCCAAATCCATATAGCTATTGCGGGTCCCTTACCTCTATCTGACGGTTTCTAAAAGATAGATATCTGTTAACGATGATCGACTGATTTAGCAGATGGCCAGTAGCCATACCCATACCTGATACACTAGCTAAAACCATTTGCAGTGCCATATTCAACCATTGGATATTCAGATTTGTTTGCCCTTCACTTATAACCACGGGTCAGTGCCCCCATATGCGATCAGCAATGTTTGCTGAGTTTACGAAAATGTTGGGAACACAGAAGATCCACACCACCGCAAACCACCCAACACGCGATGAAATTATTGAGTGATTTCATCGGCATTTAAAATCATCAATCAAAGCTCACGAAGCGAATAGGTGGACCGAAATATTGCCGATAGTTTTACTAGGCATTGGAACAGCAGTGGAATAAGATATGCAGGCTTCTTGCGCAGAACTTATCGTCGGCACTACGTTGAGACTGCCCTGTAATATGTTGGATGAATCCATCGTATAAACTTGCAACAATAACTTCATCACGCAACTACGAAATACCATGCGGCAGTTAAGTCCAGTCGCTACATCAGCTCACTGCCACGAGAAATTTTATATTCACCCTTCCTTGACATCCAGTTCACATATCCTTCTGAGAGTGGATCATGTGCAACATCCACTGTGACAACCATATACTGGTATGTGCAACCTCCTCTCTGCCAACCATATACTGGTCCTCACAAACTCCTAAGTAGAACTGGAAAAATTAACAATTGAACTTAAGGGTCGTCGGTCTACTGTAACAATAGATCGTACGAAGCTAGCTCATTTGATTCCTAAATCCGACTTGCCCACGGAAACTGTTCCAGAGAACTCGAATTTAAAACTCTCTCTTAAATCCGACAGTAATCCTGGCCAAACAAAAACTGCCACACGTTCGGGCAGACATGTCCATTTTCCTCAAAAACAGGCATCTTACTTTACTTACTAAAATTATTGTTACAGTTGTTCATTTTGTATACTTACATATTATTCCTATATTTTGTTATATATTTCAACTGTATTCCGAATGCGTATCTTTGTAATTCTTCTGAGGCAGAGTGGATTCTGACACAGGATCATAAAAGAAATAAAAACAAGAACGAAAAATCATGCGACACGCATAGATTATGAAACACTTTCCAACACAGCCAGAAAACTGTAACGAAACTTCACCGTTAAATAAGGTGAAAGAAGATATGTAAGTAAACAGTTTAGAAAACACATAACACATTGAAAAATACAGTTTTCGAAATACCTTCCAGTGTCAAAAAAGTAGTCGAATTATTTTGTGCAGCCCTGTATATAATCAATAGATGTGGATATATAGTATGATAAAATTTAGTTCAGTTAGAATATTCACATTTAGCAATTTTCGCCAATCGATGGAAATGCACTCGAAATCTTTTGTACAGCCCTGTATATTATCTGAAGACTTTTGTACACACCACCTATTAAGCTAAAAGGCAACTTAAAACTCACTTGCAGCAATTACCAAACGTAAGCGACAATGTATCTTTTTTTCGTAGCCCTGTATATGAATTTATTTATATTCCACAAACTTCTATTAGTCTACTAAATATAGTTCAGCAGGAAAATGCGTAAACACAATTATAAACTACCCTTAAGCAATTCACTCCCATAGTCTGTAGTACTTACGAATTTCCTTGTGTAGCCCTGTATATGATCAACCGAGTTTATAAACACACACGTACTACGAAAAAAAAAATAGTTACACTTAAAAACGCAAACCAAAGTTGAAAACGCACTTAACACACATAGACTGTAACTATCGCACATGTACTGTAACCAATATCTTTGTGTGTCCCTGAAAATAAATGCAATGCACACAAGAGAGCAATTTATAGTGCACCTCAGTAATGCATATAATTTTCATTATGTTTGAAATAGTGAAATATCACTAAATTACACTGCAAACGATTTTTCCCCATAGAATGATGTGTAACAGAATTCTTTTGTTTGACCCTGTAAATGAATAATAAACACTTTACACTCCACATACTTACAAAAAGCATGTTTTAATGCGCTTCATAATTATATATCAATTTCATTATGTTTTAAATGACGTAGCGTCATCAAAATGCACTTGAAACGATTATTTCCCATTGACTGTAAACACTGACACACTTCTGTTGAAATAGGAAACATGCTATAGTAAATGACAATAACATACAAAAATTTCAGGACAATCGAAGCATATTTACGGGAGTCAGAGCACGGACAGACAGCAGACGGATAGACGGCAGACAAACCGAAGTCAAACACTTTTCAACTAGGTTGGAAAGTGTTAATAATAAAAAAGAATCAGTATATATGTATATGTATATGTATATCGTTCCTTCGGTACCCTCCGTCAGTGGGGGGATACTCTATGGCAATGGACTTTACCCGAGGCTAACGAAAAAGACAGGCTACCGTGGTGCATTCCACTTATCTTTTTTTACAGACCGCTAGAGTGACGTAACGCTCTTTTCGTACACCTACATTGGTGCATTCGAGCATCACGTGACTCCAGCGGTCTGTAAAAAAAGATATGCGAAAAGAACAGCGGTAGCCTTTCTTTTTCGTTAGCCTCGACTTTACCCATATCACGTCATCTGTGGGTAAAGAGAAGAAAAACACCAATAGGCGTGAAGAACATTTTAACACAGCTTCCCCTTCGTCCAATAAAGTCTTTTTCCGAAGGAAATTACCCTCAGAGGTGCGGTTGTTGCCACTCCTGGGTAAAGTCCATCGCCGTAAAGGCGAAAGAGAAATTCCTTGCTTCAGAAAGAGCAGCTGCGCAGAGCTGATGCGTGAAGCAAAGGCACTCGGTAAAAAGTTTTAGTTTCGTGTTTCGTTTGGAGCAGATGAAACGGGGTCAGAATCTGCGCCTTTTTTCAATGAATAATAAAGTAAAAGGATCATAACAGTGAGTGTTAATTTTAGAGTACAAGAACACCACAAGGAGCCCAATCAGCACAGTTTGTTGTCCCATCGTTGGCAATTTGTGGAAATCGTTGGGAAATGGTAGGATCGGGAATGATAGGGTTGGAAAATGTTTTGAAAATTGTAGTGGCATAGCGTATCTGTCATCAGGATTCTGAACAGCGAATGGCTGGACCACTCTTGGGCCTTTGTTTGCAAATGGTTCTTTGACTAATGGTACAACAAAGCGGACATTTCTTACCGTGGGCCACAATTGTTTACGACAATTTGCCTACATTGACCCAGTCATTTTGTGCTACTTGGGAGGGGAACCAGATTTAGATTATTATTACCAAAATGGTTTATAGTTTTAAAATAATTTAAATAACTATATCATTTAACCTTTGAAAATAACAGTTAAAAGAAAAGTCATTTAAATAAATATTTTATTATTCTGAAAGGAAAAGTTTATAAGTATGTAAGAATTTAATAAATTTATTGTTTACAAATTTTATTCCAAATTGTCAGTTGAGCTCATTACCTTTTCTATTTGTAAGAGAAATGTGTATACGGCGAAAAGGGAGAATTTATGTATGAAAAATGGAGAGTTTTTAGCCCATTCATGGCTAAGAAGAGACCAGTTATTTCTTACGACTTTCACAAAAAACATTTTCTGGGAATGACTTATTATTTACTTAAGTTTTCTTTCCCAAATAATTAAGATAATAAATGTATTTTTAATTCTAGATTTCATAAGTTATGAGTTATTAAATTATGAAAGTTGCAATCAGCTGATCAACCATTGTACTTCATTTGGAGGTCAGGGTACTTCCACCAATCACAACTGCCTATTTGTAGTGTGTGACCTCCAACCTGACGTCAATTGCAACCGCCCTATATAGACTAAGACTCCTATAATAGGAGCTGACGCATATCCATTTTGTTTCGGATCTCAGTTCAGCGGTACTCAGTTCAGCATCAATCTACCGCAGCCGGAGCTGGGGTTGCCTAAGACTCCTATGATAGAACAGGTTCTGATTAGCTTGGTTTTTCGAATGGGCTCCAATTCGGGTACTAAATCTGCGAGGATGCGCCAGCCTCTATTATACGCACTATATATTCAAAACCGATATTCATTATATAAATATACAGAGTTTGTAAATAAAATGTGCTCGACAAATTTTCGTTCGAAAAAAGGGCAGTATTCGACAATTCGGGTTTTTATTTCGTTTTTTTAGCCGCCCACAGGGTGGCTTATTCTTTCATGCAACAGTAAAATTCATGTTTATGAAAAGTCACAGCTATCCATCGTTGCCACAGGTTAATCTCGGAAAATGAAACATTTGAAGTTACTGGAAAAATTAATAGCTCAAAAAGTATTTGTCACAAAATTGTTAGACAAACTGCGTTAGAAAGGTAAAAAATTGTATTTTTCTTGATATAAATTTCAAATCGAATGATTATGCCGTTTTTCAAATAATGAATTTCAAAAGTTACCGAACTTAGTACCATAGCGAAAACTTCACGCGTAGAAAGATAATGACAACGGTTGTTGCTTTCGATCGAGAATGGACCAAACGATGTTCGCATTTTACTATTTTAACCGATTTTAACGAAATTCTGTAACTTTAGAAGAATTTTTTAAGCGTAACGAAATTCTGTAACTTAAGAAGAATTTTTCTTTGAATAGGGAATAGAAATGCATAAAATCGTTACAAAAATGTTAAAATTACAAAAAGATAGATGCAAATTATCAGATATGAAAAAGTAAAGAAAAAATTTGGTATTTTCGTGTTATAGCAGCCACCAAGCGCGAAATATTTTTGTTTCTGTTTTTATTAATATATTGTAAATTTGGTACTTTCGTGTTATAGAGGCTTCCAAGGATGAACTGCCAAGCGGCCAAGATTTATCGCCAAATTATAAGCATGTATGACATTATAATAATATATGATATATATATATAACATTTCTTGACGTACGTGGCCAAGTTATCGTCATATATGATGTATATAGTATATGACATGTGTATATGATGTATATAAGAAATAAATAATATGTGTATAATGACGTATATGGCACATATATGAGTGTTTGGAATATATATATGCGTATATAGGATGCATATATAAGCTTTGCGATGATCTTGGCGAAATCATAACTGCAACCTTGGCATAATCATAATTGTGGGAGCCGCTATAACACGAAAATGCGGTTTTTTTTAGCCACACAAAGGCTAATTCTTTCAGTCTACAGTAAAATTCATGTTTATGAAAAGTCACAGCCACTCCATATATAAAGGAGGACACCCTTTATACACAGCTATACAAATGGTTGTTACTGACGATATTAAAAATCAAATTGTCTCTCTTTATTATGCCGATACTTCCGCTTGTATTTCCTTTCTCAGTACCTCATTGCCCTACAGCGGGCGCAGACCCCATTTAAAGGATCCAACGAAGTTAAACTCGTCGTGGCGGACATTTCTAAGGGGGTCCCGTGGCCCTATCTCCCATAGGAATGAAGTTACCCCCGGGGGGGGGGTAAGTTCTTGTAAGTTCCGGGAGGGGAGGTTCAGTAAGACCTTTTTGGTACTACCCCCTCATGTAAACCCCTTCATGTAACATATCAATAGATATATCTCGTCAAGCACTATGGTTTGGTCCTACTCTCCCTCCCCCCTCCCTTAAGAAGCATATTTCTCTGTTCCAACTCTTTATAAATTTTAGTTTTTCCCATCTTTCTCAGCCCCTTTAAGCCCCACAGAGGGCGTAGGCCTCTTCTAAAGGATCCAACGAAGTTAAACTCGTCGAGGCCGACATTTCTAAGAGGGTCCCGAGGCCCTATCTCTCATAGGACCGGAGTTACTCCCCCACGGAGGAGACATTGAAGGTGTTCAAACCCCGTCATGTAACAGATCAAAAGTTTGATCTCATCAAGCACTTTTGTCTGGTTCTACTCTCTTCTCTCCCGTCTCCTGTCAGGAGCACTTTTCTTATTTTTTTTTCAATATCGCATAATTATTTTAGTTTCCCCTTTTTTCTCTGTTCCTATGGGCCAGACAGCTCCAAAATTTCACCAGAATTAGCTGTAAACCACCGTAAAAGTATTTCCCCCCACTCCGCTTCTTTTGGCGCCCTCGGTTTTCACGTATCGCTCGAGGGGGCCCGTCAAAGGGGCACAAAAGGAGGATCCCTTTTAAAGTCCCATCTCTCAATTGCAAGTGAGGATTCATTTTAAAGGTTTCGTAGAGCACTTTTGTTTTGTATAGCTCCACCCTCCCTTCCCCCCACCGCTCTCCAAGAGCCCGTTAATTAATGCTAACTCATCATTTGTTAAACAACTCCTCTTAGCTGTATCCATCATAAAAGCTGCTATCATAGAACTTTTCATTACCTTTTTTAAGTTATCTATTAAGTGCTAAAGTGTCTTGAACCATTAAAAATAGTTTAAAGGGTGTCATTAAGCCAACACATTTGTAAACAACATCTATCTCGCCACGTCTCAGCCCATTGGAGCCACATCTTTTTACTATTATATTTATTAAAAATACTTCTAGTCACCGAATCTTTTTAAAACTTGATGTGTTCGTGCCTAATATATTCCGCCAGCCTCACAAAAAATCTTAGAGCGCTAACTAAATTCTAAAGTGGAGAAGCTGGCTTATGCTAACAAACACTTTTTTTAACGAGTTAGACTTGGCTGAAAAAATCCGTGGGTGGCAAATCTATATTCTGCCGTATGGTAGAATTTTTCCCGCTTGTCATTCGTTTTTGTTTTATAACAAAATAACATGTTATGGTTCCCTTTGAAATGTCGGCAGATTATTTTTTGTTTACAAAAACGCGATAAATGTTTCTTAATTTGTAGACATTTAAATCAGGCTCCCTTTTTCATTAAAATACTTTTTCTTTCTTCAATAGGTAAGCCAGCTGCAAACTGACAGTCGAATGAGCAATGTTTTGAAGTGTTGCAAAAAACACATTTCGATAAACTCAAATCTTCCTCCGTATTAGTCGCGATTAGATCATTCACAGTTGGATATATTTTTTGCTTATTAGCTCGAAAATTGTGAATGTTCTTATCAGGATAAGCGTGAGTTTTCCTGCTATCTTCCTTCATTGCGTTCGACACTAACATCGGTTTTTCTCTAGTTTGTAAACAAGCCGATAAAAATTTCATTAATTCTTTGATTTCGTAATAACCTTTCTCATTTTCCGATTTATTTAATTCAATGAGAAGGTATTGAGGAATTGTTTTTAATATAGTAGTACACAGTACACTAGATATTTCTTCAATATTTGTACACAGACTGTCTAAACTTCTAAGTTCAACGGATAATTTGTCGAAATATTTCCGAAAAACATGTATATCAGCTGAATTTCTTAACGGCTTAGTTGCCAAAAGGTTACTCATATGAGTATGAATCAGCAGTATCTATTGATCAGCAGTATCCACTGCAGTATCGTAATTGCTTTCGGAAATAAGAAAACCTTCAATTGTGCTTAAAGCCGTAGCATGTAATTGAGCGCGCAAATAGTTGAATTTATCAATTTTATTTAAGGAATTGTTATTATGAATGGCAGATTCAAAACTATTCCAAAAAGTAAGCCACTCATTCATATTCCCATCAAATATTGGAATACTTAATTTAGGAAGTTTTACACGTACGGAATTATTTCCTTTATTATTAAATGCAACATCCGAAGCATTTTCGTAATTTACTTCCTGCTTTGACTTAAATTTTAAAAGTCCTGCTTTTATTTCTCTTATTTTTTTATTTGCACGCGATTTCCAAGAAATTATGTTTTCAGCAGCTTCCAATTCTTTTTATAAATCATCTGGATTGACCAGTAATTCGATATTATTGTCTGTAATTTTTAAAGACTTAAATTTGTCTGAAGCCGATTCGACATATTCTTCTAATTCTTCAGCAGACACATCTTCTAATTCGATCGAGTTTTCAATGTTGTTCAGTGCTGTAGTTACTGCTGATCTTAAAATAGCTCTTCTTTTTTTTAAGAACTTCTAATGTTTCGGCTTGAGACATACTTTTGTGTGTGTGTGTGAGTCGAAATAATATATAGTTCAAATCTTTCTAATTCGATTTTAAATCTTTCCAAAATAATACGATTTCAAAGTTTTCTAAATTATTTCTTATTTCAAAAAAAGATTTCGAACATATCTAAACTATTTCATAATTCACAAATATTTACCCGCACAGTACATCCCCTGCAGGGATGCCACGTCAAATTTTCTTAAACAATAAAATTTTCTTAGTCAATAGGTAAGAGTGTTTTCAAAGATATTTAAATCATTCTAATAAATTAAATCTCTTACCTGCGGGTACGTGATGCGATGCACGGTGTAGATATCTTCATCTTTATCCACAAGCTCACACAGAAAAGGATTCAAAGTCTTGATATAACACACACAAAAACATTTAATACACGAACATAACAATTAAATTTATGCCCTTTATATATCGTCTCCTTGACACAACTACTAAAATTCTCTCTGCAAAGAGCAGAAAAACAAATTATATTAGTCATCAGAAATTAAAGTACAAAAAAATGGGAGTGTTCATAAAAGGAATCAAAGTCTCTCGCGCTAAATGTAGAGGTATATTCTGTGGTATGTATTGTTCTAATTACAGAGTTATATTTCACAACTTTAATATAACAATAAAAAAAAAGAGATACTAATAACAAATGTTGAAATAAGATTTAATTGTTGATTTTTTTTAAAATATTGCTTTTTGCATATGAAAGATAATATAAACGTTAAAATACCAATGAAAACAAATAACATTTTGAAAGTTTCTGCTGATTATCTCTGTATAAACAGCTCTGGCACTTGATATAAAGTAGAATTTCTTGCAGGTTTTATTAAAGTCATTCTTTCTATTTTGTTTACAGTTGAAAATATGCCTTTTCATTAGAGTAATATACATATAAATTAGAAATAATTTGTATTAATGAGTTTTTTGACTTTTAGAACTTTCAAACCCTATTTTAATAAATTGCAAGGAATAAATAAGCATTAACTGTTTACATATAAATATTAAGGCGGGAGGAGAATATTGAAATGGTGATCAAAAGCTTTCTACAAGTTTAACTTTCAAGCATTTTATTTCTTACAGATATATTAATGCACTTTATTCTTTGATTTTTCACAGAAATCTTAAATTAACATGATAATTTAAATTTTTATCCCTATGTTAGAAAAAAAAAGAAAAAAAAACAAACAGAACGCTACTTATTTTGTTTGACTTACGAAAATAAGTATTAGAAATGAAAAAAAATTCTATATTATCTGTTTTTAAATTGCAAATTTAAGAAATGAAAAAAAAAAAGCCAGTTCATGTTATTCATTTTTACAAAGAATAATTTTTAAAAACTTATTTTTTAGAGGGAAGGGGTATTCAATAATGACAATAATGCTTAAAAAAAAACAACTACTCCGCCAAAACTTAGCTGAGTACTCAGTACAGCTCTAGTTTGTTGGCATATGTTGTTGATGGCTAAAATGTTGGCATATATTGATTTGTGAATATTGCTAATGAATTTAAAGTAACCTGAATTTGTTAAGCTATATCATACGTTTTAAGCACAGATTTAATAATTTGATAAATTCTAATTAGGAAAAATAAAGAATTAATATGAAATTTAAATATTAACAGTGAATAAAACAATTTCTGTACAAAAGCAGAAATTACAAAGAAAGCAAAATTTACAAATTATAATCTTTAAAAAGACCCCTTCACACTTTTATTAACTACTACTCAAATGTGTTTGAATCTTAAAATGTGATTTTGTGAATATATGCAAGTTTCCGTTCGCAACATGGAAATCAATCGTAAATACAATTTTTCATTTTCTTTATAAAAATTCTTGAGTGAAAAATCATTTATATATATATATATATATATATATGATTATAGGGCAGTTACATTTGACGTCAGGTTGGAGGTTAAGCACTACAAATAGGCAGCTCAGATTGATGGAAGTACCCTGACCTCCAAGTGAAGTACAATGGTTGATCAGCTGATTGCAACTTCTCTATAGCTGCATAAAAAAAAACTTTTTATTCATTATAATATCGGTGATAACTTGTAATGTTTGCTTTCTAATGTCTATCTCAACAAAAATAAACAGTTAAACTGTTTCGCCAGCTCCATTACCGGAGATGACGTCAAAAACATGGACTCATGTGACTCGTATCAAAATGGTCTATACGCGAGAGAAAAATTTACTCGATACAAATGTAAATAATACACCAATTTCTAAAAATTATACTCAAAGTTTTTAAATGGCATTTCTTTTAGTTTTATTCAGGGCAATCTCGTATTTTAAATAGTCTTTTAAGAAGCGAAAGATATGCCGAATATCTTTAAAAAATATATGCATGTTGTGAAGAATATTGTTTATAATGAAATTTCTTCTTGTTCGACTTTCTTAAAGTTTTAAAATTCCATTAAAAAAATGAAAAAACTCAGAGCAATGAAAAAAGGAATGTTTTTGCTCTTGAAGCAGGGATACGACACATAAGGAAAGGGCATGTTTACAAACAAACAGTACCATCAACCAATCTACCACTTCATTTTTGTCGACGCTATCATTGCAGGAATCGTCATGGCGACGTAGGCCAATCATATTATAGACCATTTTAACGTTGACCAATCAAATTTCCCCATTTCATGTGTTCAGTAGGAGTGATAAAGAACAAACAGGTTTTACTTGCCAACCAACCGTAATTGAACCAACAGTGACGTCAGGTGCCCTTTCCTCGAGGCTAACGAAAAAGAAAGGCTACCGCGGTGCTTTACGCGTATCTTTTTTTACAGACCGCGGGAGTCACGTGATGCTCGAATCCACCAATGCAGGTGTACGAAAAGAGCAACACGTCACTCTGGCGGTCTGTAAAAAAAGATAAGTGGAATACACCGCGGTAGCCTGTCTTTTTCGTTATACTACGTTCAGATCGGATAGTTAAGATATCTTAGACCGCTGAACTCACTGAGTGAGTTCCACAAACTCACTTAGTGAGTTCGAACTTTCCATTGCTAGATACAGTCAGTACCGCTCACTCTGATTGGCTCTGGAGGCCGATTGGCTGTTGAGTTTGCTTTTAACATATGCGCATGCGCACTGGACATGGTTATGTTGAGTGAGTTATCTTAAATGCGTTTGGCGGTGTGGACAGGTATTCAATTCCGGGGAGGTACCACCTCAAAAATGGCGGTCTAAGATAACTTAAATGCCCGATGTGAACAGGGTATTAGCCTCGCCTTTCCTTATACCTGGGAGTCTATTCACTGTAACGCCATCTATGGGGGAAAATGCTATATGGTAAAATTTTGATGCTACTTTTTCTCATCCTATTATATTAATCCATGTTTCTCTAGCATAATTGACAACAGAACAAAAATTTAATTACTTGTAAAAGAAATCACCCCAAAAAATTTAAATAAAGTAGATATCCCTTTGTTTTCTCGCGGGCATTCCAGATTTGTAACAAACTCCATGAAAAAGCCATCCTCGTCCACCTTCCATATTTTAAAAGTTATTAAAAACATGACGGTTACAGTTTTTAATAATAAATTTTTCTCAATTTAACTTCTGTAAAATCTCGTTTAAAGTGGAATAGCTCGAGATTATGATCATTAAGAAAGAAATAAAGCATAAATGTAGAAGAAACAATCATTCTGATAGATATATGTTTTAAGAAGGCTGTAATTTTAATGTTTCACTACTTATGTTAAAAATAATTGCTGTTGAAGTCACATTGTTAAATTCAAGACATTCTCAGTATTGAAATTTTATTGAAAAGTAACACTGAAGCTTAAAAAATGTCTGCCGACAAGCTGTATCCATGTATGTATTTTTGACAGTATCTTCTCGCATACGTAATTTTTTAATTCACTGTTTTCTAGCAATCATTTGTCATTGCTTTTTTTCTGTTTTTTCATTTATATTAATCTGCGATTTGGCATGTTCTTAATTTTTTGGAATGATTGCTTAAATCTAAAAGGTAAAAAGAAAAATGAAGCGCATTTTGAAAAGGATTTATTGTGTGTCTCTGTCATCTGAAAAGAAATTATTCATTTTTGTAAATATTTAACGATGTGTAATATTTCGTTTTTCAAATATTGTAACTAATCTTAAGTTGTTTGTCACTTATAAATATTTGAAAGCGTTAATAAACGTTCGGAATTAAAGTAAAATGTTGTGATGTATTTCGGCGTTACTTTTTAGACAAAATAAATGTTGGATAATTTTATCAAAATGAGTTAAATGTCATGCGTGTGTGCTATAATCTGGATTATTTAAAAAGAAAAAAAAAATCTTTTGGTATCTCCAGTTTTGTCATTGCAGATCCGCATCACTTATTTAAAAGCTACATTGTTTTCTTACAAAAAAAGAATATGCTTGGTAAGCTATCAATTTTATTCAAATATATTTGTGAATATTCCGATTTTTCGTTTTTTAAACGGAATTAACAATTAGGCTATGTATGTGAAATAATATGCTAGTGCCATGTTACATTATTGAGGCTGAAAAATTGATTTCTAGTAGTATTTCTTTCAGATATTTGATTATTTGAATTTTTCTGTATTTCCCAGAAATTTAATTTTTATGGCAGGACAATTAATTCGTTTCTACTTATATGTATTTTTTTTTCATCATTTATTAAAGTATTTGTTTAAAACTCTAAATGAAGATGCTACTGTTTTATAAAACAATGTTAATAAAACTTATATATGAACTTCTGATTTTTCCCTGCCTACAAATATTTGACATTTACAGAGTTTTAGGAAGACCCTTTTTGTATTGAAACATTTGTTTGCATATTAAAAAGTGACTTGTGTCTTGAAAAGAGTGCCCTGATTTTTAAACAATAATAATGCCTTTAAAAATAAGAATGTGCCCTTACAAATCTAAAATGATCCCTTATGAATTTAATTTTGCCCACAAGAATCTAAAAAAAAAAAAAAAAAAAAGTGCCTTTTTTAAACCTTGGGTGAAACTGGACATTTGTGTACTTAAATTGGTAATTTATTTCATTTCATTCAACATTCTTCCCTGAATAACATTTTTTTTTTTTTTCTGTATAACCAGTTTTAATGTCTATAAAGTGAAAGGTATATTACACATAAGTAGATATGTAATATTTCCAGAAATTGTGAATTGTTAACAGAAAAAAAAAAAAAAAAAAATCCCTGGAGAAATTGATTTTTCATTTATGATTGATTTCTTTGTTATGTTTTCTTTGAAAATATAAAATTAACATTTCAAATTTATACCAGATTTCTTTTACTTTAGATGAATGTATTATATTAAAAAATATACTGATTTTTCCTAATGAAAAATTTTAACTTTCAGCCTCTTAATTTCCACAGTAGCTTTCCCTGATTAATTTAAAATTATGGTTTATAGCATATATCATTCACTTGTTAAAATAACCATTTAATTTGTATTTTCACTTTATAAATTGCCATCAAAACTAATTCTGAAAATATATAATAAAAAACAATCTTTAATAAGTTCCACCTAAAACCCGTTGCTCTTCAATAAATAAATTACAAAAACTTAAAAAAAAAAAAAAACCTTTTTTAAATATTAAAATTGCCTTTAAAAATAAAAAAGTGCAATAAATTTTTAATTTTATTGTACGTTCCCATTTATACAACATGTCCTTTTAAACTACTATATAAATGTAAGCAGATTATTATAATTGTTGTAAATATTAATATAATAGGTATTCAAATTTTCCATTGTTAAAAATTTGGTATTTTAATTATTATAATATCTTACAATGTTGTTTTGATTTCCTTTAAAAAGATAAATTAGTTTTGGTTTGCACTTAAATTTTTGTTAGTTGCAAAATTTGAAATAATGTTAACGAATTTTACTACTGATTTTTTTAAAATTATTTCTTATCGAAAGGTAATAAAAAATTTAAAATAAAATTAGAATAAAGCAATATTTTTTGTATGTTTAATTACATACTAGTCCAGCAGGTGCTGCAGATTATTTTAAACCTTGCAAATTAATCTAACATCTTAAAAAGAAGTGCTAGGCTTAAAAACATTGCTGAAACATATTTTGTGTCTAGATTTATTGTATAATTTTATTAGATTTTTTTTTGTAAATTCCAAATTTTTTTATTATATGGGTTACTATTACAGGACTGCTACTGGTGACTAGTTTTTAATTCTATCGCATATCCCTTTCTCTAAACAAAAATCTTTCACATACATTTTGACAACATGTGCAAGAGAAAAATACCTACTAGGAAATTTATTTTTAAAAAATAGTGGTGCCAATAGAATATAAAAATAGTTGCTAGTGGCAGGCCTGCTATTATTTCTGATCAGGGTCTGATAAACTTTTTGTAGGATCCGGGGTACAAAGGCTATGTTGTGTTATATTTGCAGTTTAAAATTTAAACCATAGCTTTATGGAAAAAGAATATTGTATAGACAAGGTGTAAAAATGCATTAAAATTATGGGAAGAGTGAATGAAAAATGTTTAATGTAATATCCGTTCTTCTCTGAATTTTGAAGCTTATACAGTCAAGGATCTATAATCCACATTGCTTACCAAATGTAAACAGTTAAACAAATTTACAGATTCTTGATCCAAAAATGTTTTTAAAAAAATAATAAATGTAGAAAAAGTTTGTAATAAAACATTTTTTTTTTATCTACCACATATAGTTTTTTTATATACTAGTAAAAACTAAACTGCATTACAGAACACACCTAGGCTAACTGGACATTTAGGGACTAGCTTTGGGTAGATAATATTTGAACTTTTTAGAGTAAGAATTTTATTTCTCAACAAGAGTTAATGACTGTTCATAGAATGCAAGATAAACTTTTTAAAGTTTTAAAACAGACAACACTTGGCTCTATTTTTGAAAAACAAAAAACTTTATAAATATTATTCAATATTACAAGATGCTATTTTTCATATTTCATCATAGCTCACTGAATATTTCCTTTTTTTTTTATTATTCCATTTTTAATTGTTTCATTTTTTATTCTAATTATTATATTTCATATTTATCTTTTTATATTATACTGAATGTGGAATTAAAATGTTGTCCAGAAATAAGAAAATGATACATAATCCATAATACTCCATAATCTGCACAACCTTTGGTCCCAACTTGTGCAGATTAAAGAACTTTACCTGTATTACATTTCATTGTCATTAGTGAAGAACACTGACATGGTTTAGTTTACATGAATGGGAAAAATTAATTTTTTCTATGAATTATTAATGGAAATTCACATTAATTTGTATTTTAAGAGAGTGGACAAAATTCATTTTGCCCCCTCCCCCCCCCCTTTGAAACTGTGGACTTGGGGCACATGGCGTGATAATCAGGCCCTGTTTCTAATCGGAGTAGGCCAGCATTGTTGGGCCACATATAAATTTTGGTTTACTGCAGGCTGACAGAGAAAATTCTGGTACTGGGATTTACTGGTATTTTGACAGAAAAATTGCTTGCATTTTCTTTGCAAAGTTTATATGCATTTACTTTAAAAAATGCACAAGTTTAGGATTTATATTTAACACCTTACCAGTGTCACATGAATTCAGTTTGAGCAGCTCAAATGGCCATTATAATTTGTGTTTTTCAGATAATGCAATTTGATTTATGCAATATTCATAAAGGCCAAATTGAATTTGTTTTCCTATTGAATAGACATTTGAATATAGTTCACTTTTTCTTATTCTCATCATACTTTGGAGGGATGGAGCTGGGAACCTCCCAACATGGTTAAGGCAATGGCAACAGTTGTGAAATTACATGTAAAACAGCTGACATTGATGTACCTTTTTCTAGAAAACTACTGAAGTGATTCCAATATTTAAAAAATATTGTTTAGACTGTAGTTAAACTATAAATTGATTGTTCATGGGGGAGGAGGGAAAAAATAGTTATATAAAATTTCACAAACAAAAGAAATCCTTAAAAAAAATAATTAAGAATTAGCTATTGCATTTTTAATTTTTTGCTGGGCAACCAATTTATAGTTTAGCAACTGCCAAAACTGTTGAAAAAAAAATATATCAATCTCTTTAGTAGTTCCCAAGAAAAAGATACATTATCAATGTTGGATATGGGATTTCACAGCTGTTATCGCCTTCTTAAGACGAAGGCAGATATATACAGGGTGTCTGAGCTAAAGGTATCCAAAGTAATTGTTTGTACAAAGAGGATCACGCATGATTATTTATAAATTTTAGTTGCATTTAAAAGAGCAATTGCTCAAGTTTCATTGAAGATTAATGAATTTCAATATGAACAGCATTAGACGTTCTACAGTTATCTTTTCCAGGAAGTTGTGACATTGAAAAAAAATGTATCTCACTGCCTGACTTGTCAGATCACCGGACATAACGCTGTTGTACTTATTTGCTAAAAGCTTCAATAAAATGATTGTGAACCAGCAAAAAGTTCGCAACTTGGATGATTTGAAACGGCCTATTTCTGCACTAGTTGATTTAATAACATCTAAAATGCTACTAAAAGGCATGAGATCATATAAAATTTGGACTTCTGCAGAGCCAGTCATTGAACTTCTCTAACTTGCAAAGAAACTTGAGGCGTTGCTTCTTTAATGCAATTCAAATGCATAGTTAATTCTATGTGGTATACACAGTATAAGCCATTACTTTTGGATACATTTAGCCCAGACACTCTGTAATGTATATGTATATATATGTATGTATGTGTATATAATATACAGTGTAACCTCTGAATAACGGTTACCTGTGGGAACGGTGAAAAGTGACCACTCTTCAGAGGTTTCATATTAAAAAATCAAAATACATACATTTAAATAGATATACACAGTCATTTTAATTAATCCTCATTGTTTTAATACATTAAAAATAATCAATGATTTGCAGTTGCTTTGTTTTTTTGTTGGAAATATCTTTCTCCAAAGAAATAACAATTTGAGTTGTTTTGCTATACAACTCAATATCATTTTGCATCATTTAATGCAAAATTTTGAATTTCGTGAATTTTTGTCAAAATTTCGGTATATATGTTCGTACTGGAAATAGTTAATATTGGATGTGTTAATAAATGTATTAATACTGGAAAAAACTGTACTCTCAAGAGTTATATGAAGGAGCCCAAATAAGACGGACTGCAGAAAAGTTGAACAAAAGAATGATCAATCGGAAGTTTCCAGAAAACTGAAATTTCATGTTTACAGAATTCATCTCTCTCCGTTGTTCCCAAACAGAAATGCTTTTCACACCGCCTCCCCTCATTGAAACTTTCATGGCATTTTCTATGGACGAAGGGAGATTTTCAAGACCCCCCCCCCCCCCACACACACACACCAAAAAAATAGAAAAAAAAGACTGGTTGGTCACCTTGTTTGTTTAACGAATTATTTGTTGTTGGTTGTCCTGTTTTACCCTCAGTGGAATGAAATTATTTCTGTGCACTCTGTCCCTCTTGAGTCTTGGGAATTTATGACATCTTGAGACAGAAGTGGTTATCAAAATGATTAAGAGATTAGTTTTTGGAAAAGGATTAAGTATTAAGTGTTTAAGAGATTGACTTTTTGTTAACATATCAAGTACATTTTGTTTGATCTGCTTCCCATTTCAATTTGCAAATAAATATGTAATTGTACCAGGAGCTGTTAATTTTTTTTTCTCGTGACTTTTGAGCAGCCATTGTGCCAAATTCCTTATTTAGAGGTTTGTACTAATGTTAATGCTATGGGACGTGTTTGGTTCCATTAGTATGTGGCCGGTATTTGGAGGTTGTCGTTGTTTAGAGGTTTCACTGTATATGGTTTAATTGTGAAAATTCAAGTTTTTCAATCTTTACTCTCAAAATAATTTGAAAACTCAAACGTGAAAACCTTCCATCTTAGTTGTAAGAGATCTGTGAAATGCACACAGGGGTCGCTTGGTGGTGGTTTTGAATGGATACTGTTACATTTTCAGCTTGGTAGTGAACTCATTACTTTTTTCTCTAATTCTAAGAGTGCAAGAGGTCGAAGGTGTAATTAATCATCTCTTTGAGCTCAGTCTGAAATGGAAGGTCTATGTAGTTTTATGTTTTTATGCTTGCATACATTTTATTTCCATATTGTTACAGAATTAACTGTATGTAAGTATAAAAATATCACTTATGTAATGAATTCTGTATTTAAATAATTCATAAAATTTTCCGTGTTGTTAAAATAATTTTGTGATAGATTCTTTTACCATTTTTCAATATATGGTGATTGTGTTTTAGTTATTTATCGGAATTCTGGTATTTTTAAAATTTTTAATACCAGAATTTTGTTTTTTCTGATAGAATTTGAGTTACTTTAATTGATCGCAGGGGGAAAAAAAAATCGTGAAATTCGTCAGTCAATTGCAATAAAAAAATTGTTTATTTTTGTTATATGCTAATGGGAAGAATATCGTAATAATCGTTAATTAATCGCAGGAAATTATTGCGTTATTTGTCAATTGGTCGCATGAAAAAAATCGCAAAATTCATCAGTTGGTTTGCATGGAAAATTGAGAAATTCCTCTGTTGGTTGCATGAAAAACCCCCATGAGTTTCTCCAGTAAGCCATGGGAAATCTGGAGATTCGTCAGTCCTATTTCTATTTCCCAAGATTTCTCTTGTGCAATTATCTCATAAGTCGAAGGAAGACTAAAAAAATAAACATCACAATCCACATTGCATTATGGATAAGAACCCACTAGTATCACAAATCTTAATAAAAAAGAAAACTGCCCAGTTAAACTGACGGCATTGAGCTCACAGGCTATTCACACTAACTGTAAATTATATTCTTATTTCAAAGAATTTGAAATAAGCCCTCGAAAAATGAAGAAATCGACAATATATTAAGAGGGGGGAACCATCCCCCGTTTCTCCTTCTTATAATTAACCAATGAACCCATAAAACTAATCAGAGCAGCGCCTTACCACAATGAACCTATATACAAAATTTGAGAAAATCTGATAATTCTGCATGAAAAATCCATTTATCTAAATTAAGGGGGGTTAGCCCCCCGTCCCCCCTTTATACTTAACCAAAGAACCCTCAAAACTAATCAGAGAAGCGCCTTATCACAATGAACATATATATAAAATTTGAAGAAAATCGGATAATTCTGCTTAAAAACCCATTTATCTATATCAAAGGGGGTTAATCCCCCCCGTTCCCCCCTTTATACTTTACCAGTGAACCCCCAAAACTAATCAGGGTAGTGCCTTACCACAATGAGCCTATATACAAAATTTGGAGTAAATTGGATAATTCTGCATGAAAAACCCATTTATCAAAATTAAGGGGGGGGGGGTATCCCCCGTTTCCCTCCTTTACACTTCACCAATGAACCCCCAAAACTAATCAGGGAAGCCCCTTACCACAATGAGCCCATATAGAAAGTTTGAAGAAAATCGGATAACTCTGCATGAAAAAAATATTTATCTAAAATAAGGGGGGAGGAGTAACCCCCCCGTTACCCCTTTTATACTTAACCTATGAACCCCCAAAACTAATCAGGAAAGAACCTTATCACAATGAACCTATATACAAAATTTGAAGAAAATCGGATAACTCTGCATGAAAAAAATAATTTATCTAAAATAAGGGGGGGAGGATTAACCCCCCCGTTACCCCCTTTATACTTAACCTATGAACCCCCAAAACTAATCAGGAAAGAACCTTATCACAATGAACCTATATACAAAATTTGAAGAAAATTGGATAATTCTGCATGAAAAAACCATTTATCCAAATTAAGGGGGGTTAGCCCCCCCTTCCCCCCCTTTATAGTTAACCAATCAATCCCCAAAACTAATCAGGGAAGCGCCTTATCACAAGGAACCTATAAACAAAATTGGAAGAAAATCGGATAACTCTGCATGAAAAATTCATTTATCTAAATTAAGGGGGAGGATTCCCCCCCCCCCCCCGTTAGCCCCTTTATACTTAACCTATGAACCCCCAAAACTAATCAGGGAAGCACCTTATCACAAGGAACCTATAAACAAAATTGGAAGCAAAACGGTTATTTCTGTCAAGAGTTATCGCGTTACTTACGTACATACATACATACATACGTACATACATACATACATACAGAACGGGCGGGCACATAAGCTCTCAGGCTTTGATAGCCTGTGAGCTAAAAATGGAAGGTTTGACTTAACACTATCATTTAAGGATGACATCAAACCAGTGTGTTTTTGTGTGTGAGTACTGATGATAAAAGGGAACTCTAAACAAAACTAGTTCAAAATATGTTTTTTGAACAGGATGCAGAAGTGCTCTTTTAAAAAAAGTCCTTTTTATTAAACATCCCCTATCCCGGCAGTCCTTTTGTTCTAAAGTCAGCCCTATTCTCGCTTAAATTTCAGGTATTTTTTCATGAACCTACAATCACCCCTAATATAATTGGGAGAAAAATTATTCTAAATTATTGCATTCATCATATTGTATACTAAAAGAAACATAATTTGAAACAATTACCCCTCATGAACAACAATGTATCAGAATGCCTTTATTTGGTCCTATAAAATCTATGAATGTTATATTCCATTTTATATAAAAAACATGCTGTAGGAAACTTAGTAACATATATTAGAATCCCCCCTGGCTATGACCTTGCAATTTTCAATATGAACTTCTAATAATGCATTTTAGTAATGTATGTTTTGATGTGGTATATCATTATTAAAATGTGGAAAATATTACAGCCCATAGTGACCATAATGTATTCAAATTCTTTTGAGCATTCTTGTAAAAAAAAAAAAAAAAAAAAAATTCAGTAGGCTACATGGCTGTAGAGAACTTACAATCATGTACAATTGTCTTTCCAAATAAATTTACGAAAGTAGGAGTGTGAATAGACAGATAGACAAACTAAAGTTGTAAATAATTTTCACCAGTGTTGGAAAGTGTTCAGACGTAAATTAGCTAGAAAATATTAAGATTGTCTGTTTTGATTTTCAAACTTTTTTTTTTACACATTTTTTATTGTACGAGATGCTTTTTATTAACACTGAAGCAAAAAGGAAAATAAATTCAAAAATGTATTTCGGAACACTCTTTTCAGATTTTAAACTGCATATTAAGAGCTCTGCATGGGCCAGTAGGGCCCAATTTCTTATCTTGGGCACTCTTCAATATTGGGCAGGACTCAAGCCAGACTTTTTTCTGGACCTGGACTTCATTCTCTCTCCCAAGAACATGTTACACTGACATTTTATTTATTTTTGTAAAAATTAATAGTGATGTACATTTAACTGAATCTTAAATTTAATTTTGGTTTTATAAATTTCAGAGATTTTTAAAATCTATTTTTTTCTCTTTTAAAACTACACTCATTCATTTACTGAATCTTCAAGTGTAATTATCTAAGTAGTAAAGTAGTCATTAATATTGTTATTCCGTATTCCAAGAATTGCAGACATATAAGCTGAAGATAAAATCTGTGCATAAGTAGTGTGCTTTTTGATGAATTTCAATGTTGGGATAATATTGCTTCATTAATATCAGCAAATAGTCAGGCCTGGGCCAAATTTTAGCTTTATACGGGCCAGGCAAATAAAGGTTTTGTATGGCTTAGGCTGAAATTTTAGTTCTATTTTAGGCCAAAATTTTAGGTTTTTTATTGGGCCAGGCCAATAAGATTTTTGAACAGGCTGAGCCCGGGCCTGGAAACTTCAGCTTGTAGACCTTTACCACACATTGCTGCAGCAACTAAATCAGCTGTAACTGCAGTTACAGAAAGTTTTTATCATTTTGTATCTATCTCCCCAGTGCATCAAGGATTGATGAGCGATAGCTGTCACCAATGATGAGCCTATAAAGCTTGGGTCCTGGTGCTGAGTCACCAGCTGAACCATACCTCTAACATTTGACTGATACTACTTCAATTTGCCTGATCCTTGTTTATCGTAGTCTGCTTATAGTTTAGAGTTTAAAACTCTGCATTGGGAGAAAATTGCAAAATCCATTTTTTTTTATTACTATCACAAATAGCTGAAAATCAACATTAACTAGTAAAAAATGCTTATGATAAGCTTCCATCTTGTGCTTATCAGCAAAAAAGATTTTTTAAATGAAAGGCAGTGAGTCAAACATCTTTCGTTTTTACTGTATACAGTAAAGCACCATTTATACGTTTCTCATTTATATCTCTTTTACATTTGTCATTTTAGTGCAGTCTCGATTCATCCCTATGTATTTTAATGTTGTAATGTTTCGTTTATATGACTCGCAAACTTTGGTTCTTTCATGCCGTTCCGTAACCGATTTTCTCAGGAATTTCCCCACCAGCATCATTTTTTTTCTCTTTTCTGCTAGCAATATTTGGGGAAAGATGAAAGACAAAGAATATATGTGTGACTGCTACAGGGATTATTTCAAGTTCGTGGAACCTGTGGAGGGGGTGGGACAAAAATAAGTTACAGTGGATGGTCTGCTCACGAGATAAGTTGGAGATTATTAAATGTCGCTTTATTTTCTGATTTCGTTGTAATTTAGATGACGTTTAAGCACAATTTCTATTTTTTTTCTCTTTCGGTCTCTTTTGAACACTTAACATTGGACTGCATTGACACACTTAGAACCTTTTTTTTATTTCTCACATTACTAATGAGAAAATTTTCCAGGAACAACATACATAATGCTTTGCTTAAGTTCAAAGTAAATTGGTATCTCAGTTGACGATTAAAGATTATTTTAATTAAAATTTGTACGTTCGATATTGGAATAAAAAAAAGTGTAATTCAAAGTGTGCAACTGATATAAGGTTTGATAATTCTCACTTTCATTTTCAATTTTAGAAATGATTATTTAATATTTTTTTTTCATTGTTTTAACTTTTTTTGAATATATAATGCATTTTAAACAACCAAAAAGGGCAGCAAAATTAAATTTGTAGGATTGTAGCACTATATTTATACAGTCAAAGATTTTACACCTTAGGCGACTTCAATTTCAATAGTACATCTTTCTCAGTTATACGTCGTTTTAGAACGGTTCCCTGAAAGACGTATAACTGTAAACTTTACTCTAGTTATAAATCTTTAAAAAAAAAGTATGATAATCAATCCAGAATTAAATATTTTTATCCTTTTATCTGTTAAAATTTTGATTATTTTTAAAAAATAACATATGAAGTACAAAGACATTATTTCATATGATGTTAAGATGTTATTTTGAAAATCAGACAAAGTGTGATAGTATTTTTTGATTGGCTTGATTTTTTTTTTTTTTTTATGTTGAAGTAGGTCATATTTAATGAATACTGTGCAATTTTGAAGCCCTGAAAAATTTTCCCCTTCCCTGTAAAAAATGTCAAAGTTAAAGGTCATGAATCCCTGTTTTCATAAACTATTAGTATAACACTGCCTGCTTAAAAAAAATAAGTTGTTTCCATGGGGCATTGTTGCTTTCCATTGTTATGTTGCCACAAAATGTCGTGTTTGCCCATTTTCTGCACTTATTATCTTGTTTAAGCAATAGTACCCCAAAGTTTTTCTTATTGAACATGAAAGTTTACTATTAGGACAATCTAAGTAATATAAAACTTTACGGGGATATTGATGTTTTTAGCAGATATAATCTGTTAAATATTCAAAAGTTGCAAAATCTGCAACTTTTGAATTAGGCCTATCTCAAAAAAGCATCAGAGCAGAACAAAACCAAATATATGATGTAGTAGTTAAATATATGTACTAATACATGGAAAAGAAAAAAAGTGGGGTCTCATGCCATGTTCAGAAAAATAAAATGTCAAAAGTTACAAAAAGGGAATGTCAATGGTCAGGCTTCTCCCCTATCAGAAAATGGAACACCCCATTTCTTTTTGTCCTTCCTATGTTTTCCTGTTTGAGAAACTGGAACACCCCTTTTCTCTTTCCTCCTTTGTTCCTCCCTCTCAATTGAATTGAATTGTCCATGATCTGGCAAGCTATGTGACTGGTATTTCTGCATTCTTGTGATGGTATTCATAAAAATTTTAAAGGAATTTCCTAGGTAAAGCAAGTGGTTGATGCAGTATAGGATATGTTGGGAGTCTGTGTGTCCTACTAGAAAAAAACTGTTTAAGAGCATTTAGTAATTAAGGTAGAAGTGTTTTTTTTTTCTATTATAAGGGTATTGTATTCTTTTTATCTTGAAAACAAGCAGACATTATGGATTATTCTAGATGTGTTTATTATTCTTTGAATTGGGGACACTGTGGTGCAGACAAACTATCAAAACGTGATCAGCTTTACAGTCTGTCTGAATTAGATGGTCAGTTTTATAATAAGTACTTCAGTAAAGGTGAAGTCATTAGGTCCAGATTAAGGTTAAATGAAAATATTCCAAATGAAATATGTTCTTTTCACATGGTCAAATGTTTACGTGGAAGAAAAGCATGTGACCAACCTGTACATGAGCATTCCAGTAAGAAGATCAGTGGATTACGGCCATTAAGTAAGCAGATGTTCCAAGAACTAATAGAAAAATTTCCAAGCAAAGTTATCCCAGCCAATGGATTTTTGTGCACCAATCACAGAAAAAAATTTAATGATGAAAATAAAGACCCTGTTGAAATAGAAACTGGAGATATGGATGATCCAACTTATGATCCCAAAGCTTTTGAAGTTACAACTACAAATAAGAAAAAGTTGGCAAATTTAGCAGAGGCTGCAGATATTACTCCTGTAAAATTCAATATCTCTACCCCTGTGACTGAACTAAGTGACAGCACAAAAAGATATATGAAGAGGAAACTATTACAGCATTTAGATGGAATAACAAAACAATTTTGTGAAAATGTAGCACCTGGCCAAAGTAATGATTTATTGGCTGTTTTACAAGCAGAGGATATATCTGAAGAAAAAAACACTAACAATGTATTTATTGAGAAACTTGTGAATGTGTATAATACTTCTGCTAGTGTAAGTGACAAGATAGCTATTCTTACTTTGGTTCCAGATACTCTTACACAAAATGAAATCTGTAAAATGTTTTCATGTTCACGATATCAAATAGTACAAGCCAAGACAATAAAGTCAATATCCACTCAGAAGACCTCGCGTGAGATACTGGATACTATGAAGGCTGAACATTTCATTGAATATTTGTTTTCATCAGGCTCAGTGCAGGATGTTGCTTATGAGGCAACACTTCTACTATTTAAAGAGGGTGACAAATTTAGAGTTCCACAAACTGTGTTAACAGTATTAAAAAGCCATGCAATTGTTCTGTACAAGCAGTATTGCAATGCCAATAGATATACTCCACTTTCTGATTCAGTATTATTCAATATAATGAAAGAAATCAAGTTAAAACAAATGAAGAGTTTTAAGTGGTTTAGATAATGTTATTGCAGAGGGACTTGATTCAATGTCCAATCTACTAGATCTGGCAAATAAAATTTTTGAGCCTTGTGATTTAAAGAAAGTTTCTTCCAAAATACAGAAAATGCTATGGTACCTAAAATTAGGTTACAAGTTGCACTGTAGCGTGTTGGTTGTCAGAGAATATCATCACATTGCCCTTTGTTGGCTATCAGTGATCCGAATGATGGTAATTTTCATCAGGTTTGTAAAAATTCCAACAGCCATACTTCAATCTGCCCAGAATGTATGGATATCTTTGAAGTGCTTCATGTCATTAAAAATAAAGTTATAACCATTGAAAATGAAAGCTCCCGAGCAGAATTGTTGTATGATTTACAGTGCATTCATAATGCAATACTAAGTTGGATGAAGCATACTATTCGTGATGTGCAACAAAATAATGCAAAGATATTTGCATTGAGTGAACTCTCTTCTAAAACTGCATTGTGGATAAAAGATTGGGCGCAAAAGATTATCCCAGAAAATTTCGAGAATCTCAGAGGGAATACTTTGGTAAAAAAGGAATGAGCCTACATGTTGATGTACTGCTTTTTAAAAATGGTGATCGTTTAGAAAAGCAAGTGTACTTCACGATTTTGGAGCGTAGTGATCAAGGACTTGAACATACATTATGTGTTCTGGAGCATGTTGCAAAGCAGGTGAAGGCAGATTTTCCAACTATTCATCATATTTATATGAAGTCAGATGATGCAGTTTGCTACAGTGAAAATGGACATATCCAGTTAGAAATCATAATACTACAAAAGTTTGAACTAAAATTAATGCAGCATGACTATAACGAGCCTCAACGTGGTAAGGATCAGTGTGACAGAGAAGCTGCAAATGCACAGCATTGTTGTACAGCATACTTAAATTCTGGAAAGAATATCAGCAATGGACTAGAGCTAAAGGAAAGCTTTTACTGTACATGGGTGGCGTCCGAAATTCCAAGGTGTCTGTGATTGAAATCAGCGATTCAAACACCCATATTAAATATCAGAAAATTGAGAATATTAGTGCATATCATTCAGCAGAATCTACAGAGACTGGATTAAGTGTGGCAGTACTTCAGTATTGGCCCTGGGAAAGATATTGCCCAAAGTGAAGGAGCAGTATTTTCTTCTGGACATAATGTGGTCAGTGAATTTTCTTCATTATGGCAGCATACTTTTGGTGTTACACCTAAACGACCAAGACTGGACAGGGAATATGCAGCAAGCTACTTCTGCTCAGACCAAAACTGCCTAGGTTCCTTTCATACTGAAGAGCAACTACAACAGCATATTTATAGTGGGCAACATGACTATGCAAGAGTAGTATACGATAAGAGTAGTTACGATAAAATAAAGCAAAGTTTTATAAACACTATGCAAGGGTACAAAATAAATTCAAATGAGCCTCAAATGTACAAGTCATCTGCTGATGCACTTGCTGAAAAATACAATGAGAACATTATGTCTGAGGTATTATCAGAAGGCTGGGCTCGCAATGAAAGGAAAAAAGTTAGATTTACAGAGAAATAGAAGCAGTTTATACTTGAAAAATTTACCTTTGGAGAAGCAACAGGTCAAAAGCAGACTCCTGAACAAGTTCATTATGCTATGAGAACTGAGACATGGGAAGGGAAGAAAAGATTTTATCCTGATGAGTATCTCTCAAGAAATCAAATACAATCATTATTCACTCGGTTTACAAAACAACAGAGATTAGGTATTCTTCCAGCTGTATCAAATAATACTGCAGATCAGCATGTTCATGAAGCCATCGAAGATGATAATGAAGAAGCAGAAATGTCTGTACAGGAAGTATTGAGATCCATTAGACAGTGCAATGGAAGTCAGTACAGTGTAACAGACTGGGTTACAGTTTTATTTAATAATATGTGGTATCCTGGAGAAATTACTGAAATTGGCAACAATGACATCAAGGTGAAGTGTATGAAGAGGCATGGAAGAAACACTTTTACACTCTGATGATTAGTGTTCCTGTTACGCGTTTTTCAAAGGGCGCCGCGCCCTGCCCTTTTTTGTTTAGGTGACGATGCGCCCTGCCCTTTTTTCGTTTAAGTGCCGATGCGCCCTGCCCTTTTTATAAGTGAAAAATGCGCCCTCCCTTTTCCCGAAACATGTACTTTGCGCTCCGTAATTTTTTCAAAAAATTAGCCCTTCTTTTTTTTTTTTCCTTTCCTTTTTGAGAAAAGCACGTGGACACAAGGTCACCTGTCGTGATGTCCCCATCGGACCCGCCCCGTCCGCGTCAAGAACAGGTATAGCAACCCCAACCCCACAGACAATAGAACCCTTATTTCTGTGCCCAACCCCATTCCACTCATTGTGTATTCCAGATTCCGGCATACCCCACTGTATTCTCAGATTTCAAAACGCCATTTGCCTTTGCAGTTTGAAAATCGCTCCATTCGTACACGTGGTTCCGTGGTTGTTAAATAAATTTCGATATGCCTTCATCAAACCGTAAGAGGAAATTATTGGAAGATGCAAGAAAAAAAGAAGGAAAATCATGCAAAAAATTAGCGGATATGTTCAAAGTAAGTACATTTTTCTTCAGTTTTGTTTTATTAAAATATTTGAGTTGAAATTGTTTATTTACAGCATCGTTAATGATGTCCAAAACTAGTTAAATTGTTATTTACTTATATTTACAAATCATGATTGTGACGTAATTAATCTAAATAACAATGAATCCTTTCTGCATAGCGAAGTACATTATCAGATTCAAGCTGATAACGGAGCACGGAGCGCTTCTGTTATCTGAATAAACCAATTACAGTTGTCAGCTTTTTATTAGATTTGCTATAATAGTGGGGGTTTTTTAAGGGGCTCTAAATGCCTGAAAACTTATTATATTTTAATAGAAATTTGCTATGCGGCCTAATTTATTATTATTTGAACTCGCTGAAAATTTGAACGCATTTGGACAAATAGCGACAGATATATATATATATATTTTAATAGTAACGAAAAGCAAAGGTTTCAATTATCGTTTTATTTTCATTCTGTTTGCCGTTAAGGCTTCTTTTCTCAAAAAAATATTTTTCCAGGCTCAACAGCGTGAAACTTTGATACAATCACGGTCATTTTTAAACGTAGAAGAATTAAATTTGTAGGCATGACCATTGAAGGGATTTGAAATCGAATAGTGATCTTTTCTCAACAAATACATTACATCTTGAATTATAATCTATTACCCCACGATAGTGCTCTTATCTTCGAAAAGCGGTTCAATATGCGAACTTTGACTCCGGTAAGATCCTTTGTCTTTCTAGAAAAAACGGGAACGCTATTCGATTTCTTGGTTTCTGAATAAGAAAAGTATACCTGCGAATTTCGGGCTTTTAAGAGTAAATATTCAATATTCCGTTGTGGTCGCAATTAAGTTTTGTTTTTCTTTCTTTTAAGCAAAGTTTTTTTTTAAAAAAAAGGTAAAAAGAAAAGAAAATGTGCAAATTCAGGGGAGGAAACATTCTGAGGAGACATAGTTTTTTTTTTTTTTTTTTTTTTTTTTTGCTAACCTTATTAACAGACTGTATACTAAATTTTTAAGACTGTTCTCAAATCAAAACTAGCAACTTTATGACATATTTTTTAATTCTTTTTTTTTTTTTTTTTTTTTTTTTTTTTGTTCGGAAGGGCATGGAATTGGCAGGTGTTGTTATTCAGAAACTATGTAATCGAAACACGTTTTCCATTTTGGGGCAAAGACAGACTATCTTTCAGAAAACATTATCGATCCTTCAGCGCGATTAAGGGGAAAAACGTGTTGTCACTTGACACGAATCTCTTATAACTCGATAAGTAATTTATTTATTTAAAAAAAAAAAAAAAGGCTAAGCTTTGGAACTACCCTGCTGTTTTTGATTGGTTAACGATCGCGTTATTTGGCGAATTTCGCGTTTGTTGAGCAGGTCATTTGAGAACCACCTTAAAAGAAAATAAATTAGTATGTAGCCTTATTATTAGGTGGTAATTTCAAGTTTTTCGTTTGCTCTTTGTTTGAATATTAGCCTAGCGCGAGTTGCTAAAACGAAAATTATATTATTACTACGTAATTTGACAATTTTTTTTTAGTAAACATTTGGAGACATTTGGTTAAAAAAAAAGAAAGAGGGGGGGGGGGGGAGAGGAAATCGCTAAATTTAAATTTAAAGCAAAGCTTTTAAAAAAGAACGCGTGCTAGCATTTCTTATATATATGTATGTATGTATACATTCAGGGACCGATTTACAAATTTGGGGCCCTGGACACAGATGCTTATGCCCTCCGCCCCCCCCCCCTTTGCACCTATGCTTACGGCGGCCTTGAATAAAAAATATATTATTGAAACCCCGTACTTATTAAGATAACCACTTCTGACTTTAAAAAATCTCAGTCTTTAACAGTAACACTTTTTATAACATCCTCATAATCTGTAGTGTTCTATCTCGTTAACAATTTTTCGAAATCCATAGCTGCCAACTCTCCCGGTTTTCGCGGGAGACTCCCGTTTTTACGTTTAAGTCCGATTTTCTCCCGTTTTCCACTCCTACTTTAAAATTCCTAGAAACGTACTTCTGAAAAAAGAAAATTCCAATCTCAACAGATACCGTCACAGGATCTCGTCAGAATTTCGCCATTGGACCGCTAAAAAACATAAATTTCGTTAAAGGATCCCGGAAAAACATAAATTTCGTCAAAGAATCGCCAAAACCCCCCTCAAATTTCGTCAAAAAACGGCGAAAAACTGCAAATTTCGTCACAAAGGCGCGAAAAAGCACAAATTTCGTCAAAAGATCGTGAAAAAAATAAATTTCGTCAAAGAATCGCCAAAAAACCCCCTCAAATTTCGTCAAATTTAACTATTCAGTCTGTTTTTCAGCTTTCATGAATGGAAAAATCTTAGTAAATTTTCAAAGTATGTGAAGTAGATTCCTTTAAACAAATAATCAGTATAGTGAAATATATTTCTTAAGTCACACTAAAATTAAATAATAATAATAATAATAATAAAAACTGTTGCCCTGTTTAATTTTTAACTGTGATGATAATAATATAATATATTAAAAAAAAAAAAAAAAAAAAAAGAATTTATTGGGGGTTATTTTAAATAATTTTATTTATTTTTTGATTGTAGATAATCATATTAAGTAACCTAATTTACTTAGGTAATTGATATATATTAGTCAATAAAAATTAGTTGTTAATATTAGTAAAATGATATGTTCTCTATATCGGTGAGCCAAAGAAATAGGTCAATTTATTTATTTATATCTTTCTGTAATTTCATACCTGAATAAATAAAAACAGCTAATTCAAATTTTAAAATTCTATTACCAAGGTTCAAAGCCACTCTTTGTACCTACTCTGAAATAAAGATGAAAATAAGCACTCGCCAGTCGCCACCCGGTGATTAAACTTAAAAAACTGGCGATTTTTAAAATATGGAAAGAACTGGCCAGATGCAGGATATTTGGATTTTATCTTTCCCCAATCTTTTTTCCCTTACACCTCGGATGTTCCTGATTTCACATTGCTGCATCTTTCTGCATCCACTTTCGTTTTTCAAATAATTGTACAGCATTTAAAAATAAATTATTCTATAACATTAATTTTTAATAAAAATATGATTTAATAAAAATTTTTGAATGAACATTTTATTTTGATTTTCAGTTTCACGTGTGAACAGAACATGCATGTGAACACACATTTCATGCATCATTTAATTTTATTATTATATAATATTTTCTTCAAAGAAATAGTTTCATAGCCAAAATGCTAAAAGAAAGTACTATTTACCCAGTAATGTAGCCAGATTTTTTTTTTGTGAAAAGGGAGGGAGGGGGGGGGGGGGTAGACAACTTCCTATGAAGAAATTAAAAAAAAAAAATAAGTAAAAAACTCAAAATTTAATATTAACACATTTTAAAATTAATTTTAATTAAAATTTTTCAGAAAAAAACAGATATTTTGTTGATAAAAAATAACCCCCCCCCTCTCCTCGGAACTTAATCTTAAACATTATTACGAGATATTTTCATACTTTAAAATGTTGAAAAGGTTCACTAGCCAGTAACTGGCTACTTAAAAAAAAAAATAGCATTCTGGCCAGTAGCTACTAAGCAAAATTCCTCATTTTAATCTTCACTCTGAAATATTTTAAACCTGATTTGGTAGTCTCTGTGTTATATGTACTGTCAAGGGTCGATCGAGGAAAAAATTGTGGTCTATTTAGGGTCCCTTCACAAAAATCCATTTAATAAAACAGGCTCCTTAAAAAAATTACTCTTCATAAAATAGGTCCCTTCACAAAATTCCATTCCATAAAAACATGTTCGCCATTAATTATTTTTATTTTGTTAGGTTTTAAAATGTGTAATTTGCAAAGAAAACCAATTCACCAGAAAGGAAAACTTTAGCAGAAGGATTTAAAGAAGTTATTATTATTAAATGCATGATTTGAATTTGAGTAGCTGGATTTAATCTTTCTTAAAAAAATGTTATTTTCCCCAAAAATATGATAAACTTCACAAAAAAAACTTTTTTTTTTTTCACAAAATGGACCTCAAGAAAAAAAAAACCTGCATCGATTCGCCATTGTTATGTTTTATATGGTATATTTAAAACAGAAAATAAATGTTTTTCAAATTTGAGGAATTTTTGTGTTGAAATTAGATTAAATTTTTTAAAATAGTGTCTGTTCTTTATTAATGTTTATATAATTATAATGCCTTATACAATACAAGTTACCATTTGCAATATCAATATTATATATCTACATTTTGTGTTTTAGAGTGCAGTAGTGAAGTCAGATGCAGAAAAGCCAAATGTCCTTACAGAAACTGCTATAAGAGATGGTGATGGTCACACTTTTGATGCTGCTGAGAAGTCAGAATCACTTTTAACTATTTGTGATAGAACTGAAAAAGTAACAGATCAAGGTTGTACTACTGCATCAAATTTACAAAATGCTGCTTCTTCTGAAAATGTACTTACTCTACATGGTAATGGAGCAGAAGAGTTGATTATGGTTGAAGACTGCTTTGTTTCAAGTGCTTCAGAAGATGCATTTCTATGCAAAAGTGCATCAAATTCAACTGATGAAGGAGCTGCTTCACAGGGTCAAATTCCAAATGATGAAGCAACAAAAAAAAAGAAAGGACATGGGCATAAAGTTGGTTTTGAAACTAAATGGAGGACAGAATTTCCTTGGATACGATGTGATATTAGTGAAGGAAAAGAGTTGCTTTACTGTCAACTTTGTAAAGACCATCTTACAAATGACAGCCGATATAAAAATTCCCTTTGGATAACACGAGGAACTGCAACCGTACGGTTAGACAAGATAAAACAACATGCTATATCAGAAATGCATAACAATGCAATATCTATTGAAACCACTCTAATTAATGAGGCAAATGCAGCACAAGCAAAATGTTCCGAGGATTCTCCAATGTTCAAGGCTGTAGGGTCTGCTATGAAATGTTTAAATTTTTTAATCAATCATAACATTCCACATACTACAATATTCCGACCATTTATTGAATTTTGTATTGAGGAACTAGAATCTCCGATATTGGCCCCTTTAAAAAAGACAAAAGATGCAACTGCCTCATACACAAGTTACGAAACAATCAATGAATTTATATCATCCATGGCAGAAACTCAGAGAGAGTCTATAATTGATTCTATTCAGAGCAGTCCATGCTTCTCACTGATGGCAGATGAAACAACAGACAAGACTGAAAGGAAACATCTTGCTGTTTCTGCAAGATATATAAAGGATGGAAATCCTATAGTATCATTTCTGAAGGATGTTCAAATTCCAAATGGTGCTGCAGAAACTATTTTTGTAGCTATTTCACCAATAATTAATGAATGTGGTGGATTTCACAAAATGTCAGGTTTTGGTAGTGATGGTGCTCGCGTAATGGTAGGTGAAATCAATGGTGTTGCAACTAAAGTCACGGATAAAAATCCAAAAATCATAACAATCCACTGTCATAACCATCGCCTTGCCTTAGCAGCCAAAGATAGTTATGAGGAAAATTCATCCTTACAAAAATTCGATGAAACTGTTAAAGCACTTTATAAATATTATAAAAACAGCTCAGTCCGATCTTCGAGTTTATCTGAAGTTCAAAATATTTTGAACAAGGGAAAATTCACCAAACTGAAACGGGTGAGTTTTACGAGATGGCTTTCGCATGAAGAGGCCATTAATTCAATACGAGTCAACTTTCAAAACATAATAGTTGATTTGGAAAATGCAGTTGCTGCCGAAAATTCAAACAATAAATTGAAAGGGCCTACTCCCCAAGGTTTACTAAAAAATGTAAAATCATATGATTTTTTCCAATGGGTTCATTTCATGTGTGATGCATTGGCAGTAATTAAAAAACTGACCTTATTTTTTGAAAGGAGAGAAGTAGATTTATCTGCCATTGAGGGAAAGGTGGCAGTGGCTCAGAAATCATTAGAAAAATTAAAAAGAAAGCCTGGAGGTGAATTTTGCAACAAGTTGGATGAACAAGCAAGGAAACTTGGTATTCCAGCTCCTGTTGGGGAGATTGCCAATAACCGTTTTAAAAAACAAACGACACATTTTATTGATACACTCATTCAAAATATTTCTGAAAGAATGGAAAATGTACCAATAATTTCTTCACTTGGTATATTAGACCTCCGACAGGCCCAAGAAGAAGACTGTTCCACAAATTATGGTGCATCCGAAATGGTAGAATTGGCTGAGTATTTTGATATTAATAAAGATGACTTATTAGTAGAATGGGATGATTTTAAATCAGTCTACTTAAATCCAGACTTTAAATCTGAAAATCTTTCGATACAAAATTTATCCAAGATCTTGTATAAATCAGAGGCACGAATTGGACAGAGGTTTCCACTGGTTCAGAGGCTGCTAAACATAGCAATAACTTTGCCACTATCCACAGCTGAGGTTGAAAGAGTATTTTCTCAAGTGACATTAATTTTAACTGATCACAGAAACAGACTGAAGGTAGAAAATACTGACAATTTGTTAATGACAAAATTAAATGGAGAACCAAATTATATATCTGCTGTCAAACATTGGCAGATTAAAAAGAAGTATCGTACATTTTTTCTATAATGTATTGCAAAATCTCCATTAAATTGTCAATATTGTAGTTTTTTTTTTCCCATTTAATTCATTAAATTACCTCCATATAATTTGTGTTCAAAATAAATTATTTTCTATTTTATTAGTATTAAACCTATAAATATGTTATAAAACATTGTAATTGTTCATATTTCGTGTAGAATAGGTTTAAAACTTTTTTGAAAAGGTAAAAGAAAGCAATAATTAGGTAGCATATTTTATTTTATGTATTTTTTTTTCAATAAGTTGTGTGTTCTATGCTCAGAGTAACTATATATTTGAGAGAGAATCTCTTTACACATTCAGGGGTCACAGACCTGCTCCAATTGCACCAAACTGCTCCAAATGAAAATATCTGCTACAAATGCATTTTTTTTTACTATTTCTGCTCCAAAACGAGCATTTTGTTTTTTCTTTTCTACGGTGAAATCTAATTTCTTTGCGCCATTTTCTTCCCAGGAATGCCATTTTTCTGCCGAACGGCAAATTTCCGCTTTTTTAATTTTTAAAAATCAAATTCACGATCTGAAATGAAGATTTTCGCCAATGATCACAGAAAAAAATGGCGATTTTCATCGGACTCTCACAAAATAAAACCTCAATTTTCGGCAAGTGAACTTGTAAAATCATGATTTTTGGCAAGTGACCGAGAAATAATATTGCGATTTTCATCAAGCGATCGCAAATTGAAACTGCAATTTTCGTCAGACGATCACGAAATAAAACCTGGATTTTCGGCAAGTAACTGCGATATATGACTACGATTTTCGGCGATTGACCGCAAAATAAGACTGTTATTTTCGTCAAACGATCATGTAATAAAACAGTTATTTTTGTCAAACGACTGCGAAATAAAACTGCAATTCTCGTCACTGATCGCGAAATAAAACCTCTATTTTCGGCAAGCGACCTCGAAGTAAAACTATTATTTTCGGCAAGTGACTGAGAAGTAATACCACGATATTTTGGGTGCATATTGCCCGACAAGTGTCGCTACTATATTTTGTTTTCATGATTTCTGCGATAGCTACTATATCTCAAGCTCGAATACATTGGCATTTAATTTTTGTTGCAGACGATTTGATTTATATAGAAGAATATTTTGTGATGGTCACACCATACTAGTTAGTATTGCTAATGCATCCCTGATATAAATATTTCATGGTGTAAGGGAGGGGTTAAATTAGTTTTCATTTCTTAGTTTTTTATGGCAAATGATCTGAAATTTGGAATCGCTGAGGTCCGGAGTATAGATTTTGTACTGTATGAGATTTCAACATGTGTTGGGTACAATGGTGATATTCAATTTATTTTCAAAAGAAGAGCTTTTGCTGCTCCAAAAACTCATTTTCCTACTCAAAAACTCGATTTCTTACTCAAAAACTCGATTTCCTGCTCCACAAGTCGTTTTTTGTTGCTCCAAAAACCATTTTTGACTGCTCCAATTCTTCCTGAGTGAATGTGACCCCTGGACATTCTCCAGCCAAGATAAAATCATATGACTTAGTATAAAAGCATCCCACTCAGCATAATAGTACTATTGGTTTTTATGGACGATATTAGACCGTTTCATGATCATGATTGTTTTAGCTCAAAAATATAATGGTAACAAGCTGTTTTGCCTATGATGTAAAGGAAAAGCAAACAAATGATATCTTTCATCAGTATGTATTTATTTTGCATTATTATTTTTTAATATTTAAAAAATCTTAAGACTAGATCAATACAACTATGCTACTATTTATTTTTAAGTGTATTTTTTTATGTTTCAACTTTTTTTTTTTCTTAAAGTGATTCTCATTTATTAATTTAACTTAACAAATTTTTAAAAAGTATGCTAAATTCAATTTGTTTAAATAATTCTTTCTCTGGCTTGTTTATAAAATTATGAATGCTCTTATCTCTCCAATTCAATGAGAGTTGAGATTTATTCCAACAGAGCGAAAAATGTCCGGATCATTTGTTAAAATAGATCTCAACTATGCTATTCCAAACATTGAATATTGAATATGATTTACCTTGTTGAACAAAATACTTTCCCTCTTGATTATGGTTTATCTCTAATTAAAATTTGTCAACATTACATAAAAATATGCATCCAAACTTATTACAGCAACAGCATTATGCAAAAATACCACATCCTTGCCAAGAGCTGCAATAAAATGACAAGACTAGTGTTGCTGCTAGTAACCTTTCATCGCCAAATGCATCACATCACACGGGTATGTTGGCTCTACTTCTTGTAGGTGAAAACAATTCATTGGATGCGCTCTCTACATAGTATACTTACAATGAGATTCTACGATTCAATACACAATCAGAGTTCATACTAGTAAAAGAAATGTATTCTTTTCAGATCCTAGCCAAAATTTTAAGTAGGATGTTCGGAAAGTTTTATTTTATATGAGATTCTTAAAAATATAGCTCAATTCCAGCCAATCTTGATTATGTATGCAGTACTAACAAATAATCCAGCGGAAGGTACAGAATGTGTCCTTTTACTGAACAAAGTGCCCTTTCACTTAACAAAAAGTGCCCTTTCACTTGACAAAAAGTGCCCTTTCACGTGACAAAAAGTGCCCTTTCACTTGACAAAAAGTGCCCTTTCACGTGACAAAAAGTGCCCTTTTCTATAAATGCACCCTGCCCCTTTTTAAAAGAAATGTGAACACTACTGATGATGATCATTATTCATTACTGGTACAAGGGTGATGAAATCTTGTGCAAAATATGTGCTCCAGTTCCAACGAATGCACGCTTTTTAGTTACCCATCATACGTAGTATAGGGTAAGTCTTGTAATCGTTTTGAAAATTGAAAAAAAAATTTTGACGGATTTACACGTTTCAGACACTGGAGATTCCGAAAAACATATTTTTAGAAAAAAAATTTTGCCGTCCGTCTGTGAGTCTGTGTGTCTGTAAACGCTCTATCTCCTGAAAAAAATTGAGATAGAGACTTGCAATTTGGTATGTACTTAGTATGTAATAATGGGAAGAAGCCTATTTAATTTCAATAACCTCGATTAACCGGAACTATTTTTTTCGGACTCTCAAAATATTCGTTCTGATGAAAGGTATATAAAAATTTTCGAAATTGTTTATTTTAAGAAAGGAATATAAAAGACAATTAAAAAACATAAATTTTGCATAAAGCATGAAGTCGATTGGATAATGAGTTGCCGAGATATTTGAAATCCTATTTTCCACACTCTTAGATTTTTCATGACCCTTTATTTCATCCAAATTTCACTTCAAAGATTTATTTTAATTGGAAATTTGACGCTTAATCAGATGCAATAAACCGCTAGTTAATAGAATTATTATTTTTGGAGTTATAAGGATGTTTCTTTCAAGCAATTCAGTAATCGAGCCTTTAAAGTTTATGACGTCATCAAGCCACGATTTTATTTGAATTGCAATGCATTTTATAAGTAGTTTACACATTTTTTTGTATATCTCAAGCAGATTTTAAAACGATCTGCAAATTGCATGAGTAAATGAACAAGAAATAGGTGTTCTGACTTGCAGAATGTGCTTTTTATCTTTAAATTATTATTATTACTTTTGATAAGTAAAGTTTAACAGTTTTCCCGTGTATACATTTACGTAAATAGATTGTTTGAAAATGTATGTTTTTGTCATTTTATTTTCTGAAAATGGCATGAGACCCCACTTTTTTTTTCTTTTCCATGTATTAGTACATATAATCAACTACTACATCATATATTTTGTTTTGTTCTGCTCTGATGCTTTTTTGAGATAGGTCTCATTCAAAAGTTACAGATTTTGCAACTTTTGAATATTTAACAGATTATATCAGCTAACAGCATAAATATCCCAGTAAAGTTCTATATTACTTAGCTTGTCCTAATAGTAAACTTTCATGTTCAATAAGAAAAACTTTGGGGTACTATTGCTTAAACAAGATAAGTGCAGAAAATGGTCAAAAATTGCATTTTGTGGCAACATAACAATGGAAAGCAACAATGTCCCATGGAAACTAACTTAATTTTTTTAAACAGGCAATGTTATACTAAAAGTTTATAAAAACAGAATTTTGGGGGATGTTGTTCCTTTCCAAAGTTTCTTTGCACTCTGAACATACTCGCATTTCACTTTTCATGAAAAATGGTATTCATGACCTTGAACTCTGACATTTTCTACAGGGAAGGAGAAATTTTTTCAGTGCTTCAAAATTGCACAATATTCACTAAATATGACCTACTTCAACATAAAAAAAAATAATCAAGCCAATCAAAAAATACAACTATCAAAATGTCACTTTTTAATCTGAATTTCAAAATAATCTTAAAAAAAAAAAAAAAAAAAAAAAACTTTATGCATAAAAAAAACTTAAATTCTTAAAATTTTGAAAAACCAAATTAAGATTGTGTCAAACATAACATTAAATGTTTTTATTTCATGATCATTTTTATTTACTTTAGCTTAAAATAAAGGAATAAACCTTATATTTCTCCTGGCAGGCCTTATTAGAGGATTAAACAATTTTTTTAATAGAATGAGTGTTCAATATCATCTTCTAGTTTCCAAGTTAAAAGCATTATATCCTCATCATTAGATCTTTTGATATGATTTAATGTTATTTTCTGCATACTGGGTTGGGTTGATTATTGACGGCCAATTATCTACACTAGGGATATAGGCCCGGGGGGAGGGCCCTTCGTGGGGGTCTTTCTAAGGGAACCTAACCCGTATTTACGCATGGATAAATCCACGGCTCGAAGAAAACCACGAAAACTCCGAACGATTAGGCCGACGGGCGCGATTGGGATCGAGCCCAGCACCTCCCGTCTACCAGCTTCGAGAGCACAACCTCTCAGCCACTGGTGGGGCTTCTGCATACTGATAGAGAGAAAAATGACTTTTAGTTTTGTAATTATTCTATTGATCATAGATTTAATTGGATGTGAAAAATTTACGAGTAGTTCTTACACAAAAGGTTATTAAAAAATGGATATAGTAATGAAATATCCTTGTAACTTTTTCATGTAAAAATTACAAAAAGGTTTTTTCTTTTTCAGAAATATCTTAAAATATAAAATACTGTTTGAATTTTTTTTTTAATATTTAGCTTTCTAGTGGAAGCTTCTCTTCTGAAACTTGTATTTTTAATTAAAAATATAAATGTTATTGGATAAAGAGGCTAATTTCATTATCCTTATTGGTGGAAAAGATTTGTATGCGATTTAATTTTTGGTCTAATTTGTAGTGATTGACCGAATCAGGAATTTCGCCAAATACCGAATATTCGGTCAAAGTGTACACCGAATATTCGGTATTCGGCAACCGAATACTTAAAATTTTTTAATAAATATTTTTCATATATTACTTTTAAAAATAAAAGTTAATTTAATTCAGTTACATTTTTATTCTTAAATCTATTTACATAAAAAAAATGACTTCTTTCCACTGACAAATTCATTAATCCATCACTTATTTATTTTATCACTACTCAATACCTAAAATAAATTATGAAAATATTAAATTTTACAGCCTATTGTTACAAGGATAAGGATTATTTGATCAAACAAAGCATATTTCTTTTTTGAGGCCATAATTAAACCTAAATCGCAAAAGAAATGACGAATTAAAATAGTTAAATTATGAATAATTCAATCTTACTAAATACTAGCGCTTCACGTGATCATGTATCATTCAAAACGGAAGTAAACATACAGCCATTGCGTGAGCTTATCTCAATTACTTACAGAAGCCCATGACACTTCACGCTCATTGGGCAATTGCACCGTAACCACACCTACTTACGATGTGACATCATACACACTTGCCAATTACAGAAGAGAAAAGTGTTTCAAGCATTCTTCCCTATGGTGAGTTGGTTGGATGGTTTCGTTTTACGTAATAACAGTAAACGAAACTGACAGAATTTTCAAATAGAGTAGAAAAGTGAGAAATCGTTAGTTAAGTACTTTTTAGTTACATGCTTCAATACTGTTTACTTAAAATATACAATGACTTTAGGTAAAAGAAGTTTTGTGTGGCAATATTTTGATGTTTATGAAGAGGAAGATAAAACAAAAGCTAAATGCAAACTGAGCAATAATTATGTATCAAGGGGTGGTGTTGGAAGAACAGCAACCACTACTGGATTAAATAATCATCTAAAGAGAAAACACCCAAGTGTTTGTGCAAAAACTAAAGATACTGATTTAGAATTTAAGGAAATAAACGATCCTGACGATTTAGAAGAACCATGCACTAGTCGTGGAATTAAGAGAAAACAACAAACTTTAGAATCTTGTTATGAAAAGAAAATGTTGTGGGATATAAATGATGAAAGGGCAACTGAGTTACACTACGCAATTGGAGAAATGATTGCTGTTGATAATCAGCCGTATAGTATAGTTAATGACGTTGGATTTATAAATCTTATGAAAAAAGCTCAGCCACGGTATCGCATTCCATGCAGTAAATATTTTAAAGAAGTCATTATTTCAGATATTCATAAAAAATGCAAGGATAAAATTTTATCAGAAGTTTTAAAGGCTGAAACAATATCGCTAACATCGGATATTTGGACTTCTTCAGTTAATAATCATACCTTCATTAGTCTAACTGGTCATTGGATAAGTGAAGATTTTGAATTAAAAGATTCAGTTTTTAGCGCAAAACATTTTTCAGGAAGTCACACTGGGGAAAATATATGAAAGATCTTGCAAGAATTGAATGATGAATGGAATACCCTTGAAAAATTGCATCTTTTGATACGTGATAGTGGTTCAAACATTGTCAAAGGTGCAAAGAATATGAATATAGATAGTAAATCTTGCTTTTTACATAATTTACAGCTAGTTGTGAATGAAGGTTTAGGGTCTCAAAGGGCAATTAATGATATAATTGCTAATGCAAGGAAAACTGTGACTCATTTTAGTCACTCCCCTTTGGCTTGTTCAAATTTTAAAAACATACAAGTAAATGAACTGAATGTAGCATCTAAACAACTCATTCAAGATGTTAAGACTAGATGGAATAGCACCTATTATATGTTGGAGCGCTTATTGGAACAAAAAAAGACATTGTCGTTGTTTTTTACCGAATTTGGTGGGATTGTCAATTTAAAAGTTGATCAGTGGTCTATGATAGAAAGTATTCTTAGGCTTCTTCAACCTTTCGAAGAAATAACAAAAATTATAAGTAACAAAAAATCTTTAATTTCAGAAGTAATACCTACTGTTTGTACATTGAAACGTTACTTGGAAAAAAGTGATAGTGGAGATTTTTTTGGAGTGGGTACCATGAAAGAAACGCTAACAAAAGGACTCTCAGAACAATTTTCAGAAATTTATGATGACGAGTTTTATTTTTTAGCCACTATTTTAGATCCCAGATTCAAAACAGCCTTTTTTAAAGACGAAGCAACCACCAATAAAGTAAAAAATGTACTTAAAAATAAAATGCAACAAATAATAAGTAAACCCTCTGAAATTTCTAAGCCAAATCAACCACAAAGTTTCGATAAAAAGGATTCCCTCTCACAAACTGTGCATTCATCATTTTGGGAATGCTTTGTTGAAATTGCAACAAGTGAAAAAACAGAAAGTGAAAATCCTTCTACTGAAAATGATAGTCTCACAAAGCTTCAGAAGAATTGACTTCATACATTGTTTTACCACTTATATCAAGAAAAGACAATCCGTTAGTTTGGTGGAAAAAAAACCATAATAAGTATCCAACACTATCAAAGTTAGTTAGAAAATACTTATCTGCACCTGCCAGCAGTGTTTACAGTGAACGTTTATTTTCTGAAGCTGGACAGATTTATGAACAAAAAAGAAACTGCTTACAACCAGACAATGCCAAAAAACTCTTATTTTTACACCATAATTTGCCCATTTAAAATTTTGATTACAAATAATAATGTATCTATATATATAAATTATCACTCATAACTGAAGCATATTAAAATAACATTAAATGAGCATTGGTCATCATGTATTTTATTTTTACAACAAGTAATATTTTATCTATTTTTCATAAATTATTTGAAAAATTCGGCCGAATACTTAAAAGTATTCGGCCGAAACCGAATATTCGGTTTACGTGCCGAATCACCGAATACCGAATCAACTATTCGGTATTCGGTCAATCCCTACTAATTTGGAACTCTTCTGTATCTTTTTATTGTATCTTTATCATATCATAACACTGTATTAATGTGTTATAATTACTTATACCATATATTTTTTTTGTTTAATTTATTTCATCAAATGAGTGACTGAATCCTACTTTTATTTTTAAAAAAGTGACATTTTTCTCTTTATTGTAGATGGCTTACCAATTGGGCATCGGAATTTAAGTCTTCCTACTGAATATGATTATCATCAAGCAATGGCACAACATCTTGCGTCCTCTGGTAATAATACAGGAATTCATCCAGCTATGGCTCAAATACCTATGATGTCTACTGGTCTGAATCTCTCTATGAACTCTGGAAATCATTCCTTAAATAGTGGTATGCAGTCGATGGGCAACTCGCATCATATGTCTCACATAGCTAATTCAACTGGTGGTGGTAAAACTAAAACAAAGAAACTTAAAGTTAATAAAGATGGAGTTCCTGCTCCTAAACGTGCAACTACAGCATATATAAATTTTACTCAATGGTATAGAGAAGAACAAAAACGGACTGGAAGACAGATACCTAAGGTAATGTAAAATATTACTTATAATATTTAATTTTCAGTTTCCACATTTTAAACACTTTGGAAGGAAATAACTAAAACAAAATTTCCTTTCCCTGTTAGAAAAGGTTAAATTCCATTAATTCACAGATAAGGAATAGAATTTAATAACTATTTTGCCACTTTCTTCCCTTTTCTTCAGCATTCTTTTTTTCTTTTTCGGAATGTACGATTGTTTTATTGTAAGTTTTTTCTTTAGCATTACAATCTTAATGGCTTTCATTTATTTTTTTCCCTTCCCAGAGTTGAAATCTCCCCTTCCCCCACACTTTATCTTACTTTTGTCTGTACTATCAATCTAAAGTAAAGACTTTTAACTATTAGCTCCAGTATGTTTAAAGATAATATTATTCTATATTTTTTAATGATGGGATTTTTTTAATGCTTGGTCTTAAATGTATCGGAAATGGCATGATTCATTGTGTTGTATGAGGCTCAGCCCCCCCCCCTCCAATAATTTTTAAAATTAACTATATTTTTTGCTCCAAACGATATAGAAAATTTTTTCAAATTTGGGAATTTTTAATAATTTATAAAAACATTTCGCATAATGTTTTCAGTACCGTCAACTGGGGTTGACTTTGTCTCATTTTTTGCCTCTTGTTGTCTTTAAAAATCTCCAAATTATTGAAATTTTCATTTAAATAATTTCTAATTTTTTTTCCTGTTCCAAGGTATCAATTGTAAATTAAAAAAAAATCAGATTTTGTATTATTAAAGAATAGTTATTTTTAAATTATTTTTTTAAAAAGTGAGGCAAAGTCACCTTGGCTTGGGGTGACTTTGTCTCATAACTAAAAAAATCATTGAATAAGCCTGAAAAACCTTGTAAGACAACATAATCCAAATATTATGATAGAGTAATAAAACATAAAAAAATACGCCATTTTGTCATCATAAAAATACAAATTTTGTATGAAAATGAACAGAAAAATTAAATTTTATTCAAAAATGACCATTATGCAAGACATGTAAAAACAATTAACATTTAAGATATGGAAAGATTAATTTTTTTTCAAGAAAGTAAAATTTTAGATATATTCACTTATTTCAGGCACTGAAAAACATTTCTTTTTGAAGAAGTAGGTCTTGGAGCAGGGATCATTCTAGAGAGTTTCGGAGGGGTGGCCCACCCTTATGCCCTTTTCAGATAAAATCCCACCCTCCTTGCTGTTTTTCCAAGTAGAATCCTACCTTCTTTTTATTCCCAGGTAGAATCCTGCCTTGTTTGCATTTTTTTTTTTTTTAATTCTTTACCTATCTTTTCTTTTTAGAATGCTAGTATGATACGCTAGTAAAGCTTCTCTTTCTTTCCCACCCTCTTTATTTCTCTGTGAAATGTCTTGGTCTGTCAGAGAAGCGACTTCAGAACTTTTATTTTGTTGTCTTTCCAACATGTTTAGCTAAAATCAGGAAAATGTTATCTGGTGAACAAGTTTTACAGAGAAAAGTTTTTAAAAATCTTAGGAAAAGAGGAACAATCGTGAATAGTAAACAAAGCTGAAAATGCACTAAAATGACAGGTTATTTTACAAGAAAAATTTAACGCAAGTTTAACTTTGAATATTTTTAATACTTTCATATGGTGAAGTTATGTAAATTATAAATGTTATTGTATTGTTATAAGCAAGAAGGACATTAGTAGCTATGATTTTTTTTTTGTGCCCCGGGCAGTTCCCAACTTCGCTTCTCTTCCCTCTGCTGGTATATTGATGTATGCACTTATTACAAAAATGTCTTTTTTATGAAATGATGTGCCCTTTTCAACAAAATTACCCTTATTCTATAATGTGTACCATGCCCTTTTTTATGTTCTAGAATGACCCCTGTCTTGGAGGGTTAATTTTTTAGGACCTTTTTAGCTTTTTCTTTAAAGTAGTGATTGGGATTTAATATTTTTCAGCAGCTTTTCTTGGCTTAACACATGTAGAATATCTAATGCTTTCTGCAGTGTTTCATCAATATAATTTGTATAATTAGACTACCTACAGGAGATTTACATGTATGATACATTATTACACCAGCACATATACAAAAATGTAATAAATATACACTAGTACAATGTTTATTATAAATTGTTTTTATTTTTATATTTTCATAAAAATTAAATATAATAAATTACCTAAATTTGTGGTGACTTTGCCCCGAGACAATCTCACCCCAATTTTGTAATCAATTGCTGGTTGTAAATAAAATCAATGTAAAATCTAAAATATCAAATTAATATATAGTATTAAATCTCATTGAGTTGTAAAGAAAACATACTAAGAAATAAAAAAGTGTACTTACCACTTTACAGCATCAAGTATAAATAACTTTTCCAACCAAAAGTTTCCTTCAGTAAAATCATTCGTGAAAAAGTAAACGAAACAACAATGAAAGTGATGCCCAACTCAATTTGTAAAATGCTGAATTAAATAATTTATGTTTAAGCTACTTCAGCCATCTATCAGAATTTGGCATTACTAATTAGTTTTATTGTAAAAAATTTTATTTATTACACATTTTGTTTTTATCCGCGGGGTGGGACAAAGTCATCTCATGGTGGACAAATTCGCCCCAGTTGACGGTAGATAATTGTTCTTTCTCTAAATTACTCTTATTCTTTGTAAACAATTAAAACAACCTAGAAAAACTTTTAGCATGGCGTATGGAGGGGAAAAAAACGAAGCACACTCCACAAGGGTTTTTCCTTTCTGTTTTGGACAGCAAACACTCTTTGTAGAAAGAATTTTCATTTCTAATTCTGGCATCCTAGGCAGAGGGCAATAAGTTGATATTTTCAATGAACGACAAATGGTATCTGATACGATCACATTACAATACTATAGATAAGATGGATTGCCATTTCCCGAACCTATAAAGTTGTTTTTCCAGTCTTTAATGGGAAAAAAAAATAGTTTCAATTTACGAGCTTTGAAGAACTTGGAGGGGGGTTGAGGCAACTAAATTGGCAACTCATTTCTCTTTTAAGAAGAGATACTGGCGGGGAAGTTTTTTTACAGGATATTTTGCTTTCTGGTGATGCTATGTGGTCTCGGGCAAGTTGCAATATGTCCCTTTTCATAAAGAGAACCCTCAACAGGAAAGTGTAAAATGAATCCTAGGTTGCTGTTCCTGATAGTGAAAAAGAGGGATCAAAATTGGAAGGGACAAATATTTTTAGTGTACTTTTTTATAGAACTGCTGTTTCCCAGGTAAAAGTATTATTTATTTCCCAGAATTCTTGTAATAATTCTTTTTTTGTATGTTTCTGGCTGGCAACAGTGAAGTGGTATTGTCGTGTTGAGAAAACGACATATTTTAATCTCAATCGCGATCTTTTGCGATTACACGTGGTTGCGCTCATTAAATTCTATAAGTTAACTATTTTAATAATTTTCATTTAAAATTTAATTAATCTTTTATTTCCTTTATTCGGCATATATTTTTATCTTCCTTTTGACGCCTCTTTTAATCATTTTCAACGGTTCGTTCATGTTTTGACCTTACGTCATGACGACCGTATTTTTCTATTTATTTCGTCGCGTATCTTTCCCGTTTTCAGTAACCACGTTTTAGCCATCTTTGGCTTTTCATTTCACCGTAGCGGTTGCCGCTCTTTCTTCCCGGCACAGCCATAGATTGCGCGCGCATCTTGTACCAGCGGAACAGCGTATCGCGTGTTGGCGCGGAGCGTGCACGCCGTTTTCATTCACTGTTTGGCGATCTTCCGGTTTCCGCCGCCAAGCGTAGGGAAGCCCGGTAGTTTTGAAGCGCCGATCGGCAGTTACGTTGGTTCAGTGCAGTAGAGTGGTCGGTCTTCGGATCGCTCCCGTTTTCGTGATGCCCGTCACTAGGATTCCCCCCTTACCTTTTAAATAAGTATTTTAATAAACTAGTTAATTCAACCTTAATGAAATGGCCTCTGTCTTCATAATATATAAATTCGTCGCACACATTGTGTACGATTTCAAGTAACATCGATATATGACTAAAGACATCAACAATGATCGCGCGGGTCCAGCATGCTCCTGCAATCATGGTAAGAGATATCCGTTCTTTTTATAAGTGAAACTTCGTCAAGACCATTTGAGAGAACTCTTTAGCGATTTGTGAACTTGAATTGGTTATTTGCATTTTTTCAGCAGTACGCTTAAATTAGTGTTTAATCCACGCCATGTGCATAGGCCTCGTTGATAACGCACGTGGTGCTCAATGCCACTATACGTTACTCATCCGGCATGTAGTATCACTCCACAATAAATTATGGTGCCGATGTCAGTTTCGCACTTTCTCTCAAATATAACATGAAATAAATTATAACTACAATATTCACATGAAGTATTTATTAAATTTTTCTGCATAGTATCAATATTTTAATTATTTTTGCACGATGTCAACATTTTAATTTCATTCAAGATATTACAAGATCGTTTTTCAAATTTAAAAAAAAAAAAAAAAAAAAAAAAAAAAGATATTTTTCCAAGTGTTTAAAAATATTATACTAGTGAATTTACATTTTTTGTGACAAGAAGATTGTTGTAACAGTGGAATTTCTCAAGATAACAAAAAAATATTTTATATTGATAAAATGAAGTTTATCTTTGAAGAATTTTTTTTACATTTAAGTTGATATCAAGATTTTTTTTTCCTACAAACAACTATATTTCTTTTTGGATCCTGTGACGTCGCCAAAATTTTTTTCACTACAGGCCTGAGCAACGTAACTCAAAGCCAATCAAATTTTTTTTTCAAACATATTATTATTTAAAGTTTATTTATTTAACAACTCAGAATGTCTTTTAATGCTGCTCCAGATTTGAGCACTCCTTGCCAGAATGCACCAAAGTTCAAATTTTTTGAAATGATGTTGTCAGATCTTCCTGAAAGGCTTGATAAGTCAATAAAATATTCTATTAGTCAATACAGTACTCAAGAGAATCCAGCTTTGACACAACTCACATGTGAAATTTCAAAATTGATAAATTTTGACATCCAAGACTTTTTTGATTTATTTGCCAATGTGAAGAAAGAATTTGAACAAGTACTTAAAGATAAAGAAAACCTCCAAGAGGTCAACAAAAAACTCATTGGAAGGCTTCAGAAACAGAAGGAAACACCCACTGTAAGCACTTGTGAAAAATCTACTCAGGTAGAAGACACCAGTTTACCCATACAACAAAATACTTCCTGCAATTCAACCCAAACAGAGAAATTTCATCCTTGTGATGACTTGGATGTGTGTAGTACCCCACATCAATACACCTTAAATTCTTCAATTAATTGTTCATTTACTTCTAAAACCATGATGGACTGTTCATTTAATTTAAACGTATCAAAAGTGGCCAAAGTTATGATTTACAATTTAAAACCTGATATTAATACAACAGACATCATCGAAGCCATATCCAGCTCTATTGACCAACCCATCCCATCCATCAATTTCATTAAAACTTACCCACGTAAAAATTCTGATAACTACAATTACTTAATTGAACTCCCTTTTCACATTTCCAGATTTTTAACCAGCAAGAGAGTTCTTCAAATCAATAATCAAGCATATCCAATTAAAAGATTTATTCGTATCACAAGATGTTTCAAATGTCAAGGATTTAATCACCTTGCAAAATCATGCAATAAAAATAAAATATGTGGTTGGTGCAGTGAACACCACAGTACCGAAGAGAAATGTTCAAAACCTCCACGGTGCAACAATTGCATCAATAGCAATCGGTTACACGGACACAACTTCAATATAAACCATCCAGCCTTTGCGAAAAATTGTGAAGCGCTGCGATATTATATCATGAATGTACGTCTTCGATTAAACACCAAGTATACAACTTAAGCTATTTACAGTTCAGTGATTCACATCAATATTTTTTTTCATAATTGCTATGCCTGGCAGATAATCTCTTATAGAACCCAATGGAGTGGTTCTGTCAAGATAAATCTCTTGACATTTGTTGATTTCTGTCAGATAATTACACATCAAAAATTTAAATCCTTACCTTTATCCATAACAGCAGTGATATATGCACATCTAGTTTTTCAATCTAGTGATAACATCTAGTTCTTCAATGTAAATCCTGTAGTAATCTTGTTCATATGAACTATATCATTCTCTATTTGGACTTTTCATTTTGTGTACACTTCAAGTAAAGAACTGTTTCATCTTCATTGAGAACTGTCTTAAAATAGTTCATTTAGAAGTTTTTTCTCTAAAATTTCAATTTTTAAACATTTCCCTGTTGATGTGGTTGCTGAGAACATCTGTAAATTTACAAGTTTTTTTAAAGTTATAACCATACTTGTGTTTTTATTTGTAAATATAATTTTTTCTCAACTATTTCTTTTCAATACTTGAAAAGGTGTAACAAATATGTCAACTTTGACATGCAAAACAAGTAAGACAAAATATTGTCATGTATACATTTTTTTCAATATTTTTACTTTTTGATTGGCACCTGTCTTTTCGACAGATTTTTTTCATTACAATTTTTGGTATTTTTTTTTCAAGTGTTATTTGTGTTCCCAGTTCCTTAACCCTTAATTACTCATGAGTTGCAACTCTTAAATTCCAAGCTCCCTATTTTCCCCCGTTTTTTTTCATTTTGATTTGTGTTTGTCCTATGTATTTTTTTATACTAAGCGCTTGATAAAATTTTTTGTATATACATATATTGATTTATGGTACCTAATTAATTACTTTATGCTAGCTATTTACTTTTCAAACATGTGTACACTCATTTTACAAATATGAAATATTTTAAAATTTACCATGCAATTATTTCATTACCTTCTTTCAATATCTTATGCATTTATATAAATACATTGCTATAGCTATAATCTCACTAAAGTGAAGTTAACATTTGTTTTGCAAAAAAAAATGGTAGGATCCATTTATGGTAAAAATTTGCAAAATCTGTTTTTTACAGCATATAATCAATGATTTAAAATGACGATACTTTAACATTTCTTTTACGCACACACGTTTCACACATATTTGGTAAAATTCATTAATTAAACTTGATAAATTCATAATTTTATTATGTATTTCATTTTCACAATTCTATACTGTAACTTTACATCTGTTATGAATTTCATTCTAACATTTTTTTTCAATCAACTCAATATTACTTTCCATGTTTTCCAGGGTATTTTCAATACTTAATTTTTGTTGAGTTCATTGCAGCTCTTTCCATATAATCTTGGCAGGGTTTACACTGTATAGTTATATATATTTATTTATCATTCAGGGTTTTCAACGCGAGTTTGCTCGTGTATTATATTTTTGCTGTACATTCATTGTACTTGAACTCTTAAGTTCCTATTCAAGTGTTGCATGCTTTCAACTATACTCTTTATCACTTTTGTGGCATAATTCATGCAAGTGTCAGTTGAGCAGTGTATAAAATTTACATTATTTACATTTGTTTTCCTGTTCAGTCGTTGAAGTACATGTGATCTTGACATTTTGCACACCACTTTTCATTTTTAAGTTCAACTAATTGTTCTGTCAATTTTCTTACATTTACATACTAAACTTTTACTTTAATTGACACGTATTCTGGTTCTATTCATACATTTTTACAATCTGTACATACACTCACTCTCAATATTGTGTTGCAGTAATCTTTTAGTAATGGTTTGTGTTATATGTCTTATTTTGTTTTTATAACATGGTTTACTATTGATATTGGTATATCGTAATGTTTGAGTATTGAATACATAACTTTTCATTATTGTTGCCAGTAGGTAGCATAATAATATGCTAATTTTGAGCTATATATTTTTTTCACTTGTAGAGTATGTACTACATTTATCACGTAGTGTGTGTATGTAATCATATGTTATTGCAGTAATTTTTGGAAATTCATCATTGATTAATCATTTATATGCTATTTAAAATATACTTTAATATGTATTAAATTTATAATAGGTTGTTTGTCTATGATATGACTTATTGTAAGTCATTTTGTTAACCCCATGTATTTCCTGGTGGCGAGTACTCTTCCCATTTTTTCTTACGGTTTGCAATTTTTTTTTCCTATTCATTTTATAGGTATTCTTTTGGCATTTTTTTTTTCAAATTTCCGTTTGTCCGGGTGTAATATGTCGTGTTGAGAAAACGACATATTTTAATCTCAATCGCGATCTTTTGCGATTACACGTGGTTGCGCTCATTAAATTCTATAAGCTAACTATTTTAATAATTTTCATTTAAAATTTAATTAATCTTTTATTTCCTTTATTCGGCATATATTTTTATCTTTCTTTTGACGCCTCTTTTAATCATTTTCAACGGTTCGTTCATGTTTTGACCTTACGTCACGACGACCGTATTTTTCTATTTATTTCGTCGCGTATCTTTCCCGTTTTCAGTAACCACGTTTTAGCCATCTTTGGCTTTTCATTTCACCGTAGCGGTTGCCGCTCTTTCTTCCCGGCACAGCCATAGATTGCGCGCGCATCTTGTACCAGCGGAACAGCGTATCGCGTGTTGGCGCGGAGCGCGCACGCCGTTTTCATTCACTGTTTGGCGATCTTCCGGTTTCCGCCGCCAAGCGTAGGGAAGCTCGGTAGTTTTGAAGCGCCGATCGGCAGTTACGTTGGTTCAGTGCAGTAGAGTGGTCGGTCTTCGGATCGCTCCCGTTTTCGTGATGCCCGTCACTAGGATTCCCCCCTTACCTTTTAAATAAGTATTTTAATAAACTAGTTAATTCAACCTTAATGAAATGGCCTCTGTCTTCATAATATATAAATTCGTCGCACACATTGTGTACGATTTCAAGTAACATCGATATATGACTAAAGACATCAACAATGATCGCGCGGGTCCAGCATGCTCCTGCAATCATGGTAAGAGATATCCGTTCTTTTTATAAGTGAAACTTCGTCAAGACCATTTGAGAGAACTCTTTAGCGATTTGTGAACTTGAATTGGTTATTTGCATTTTTTCAGCAGTACGCTTAAATTAGTGTTTAATCCACGCCATGTGCATAGGCCTCGTTGATAACGCACGTGGTGCTCAATGCCACTATACGTTACTCATCCGGCATGTAGTATCACTCCACAATAGGTATACATTGGTAAAATGGGGACAAGTGACATTTGGTAATGCTTGTCTAAAGGTTTTAAAGGTCAAGTAGTTGTCATTTTCTAGAAAGTTTTTAGATACTTGGAAGGAAGTAACCTTCTAAAGGTGGATAGTCCTAAGTGCCCAGATAATAATTTTAGATGCAATGTTGGTTAAAAAAATTTAAAGTGGTGTTAAAGTTTGCTTTGTTATCATGATAGTCAAAGTATTTTAATGAATGTTTGAATTCTTTAATGTGAATTTTTTATATGTATATCTATGTCCACATTTGTCTATGTCCTGTTTTGTTTAGAGAAAATGGTTATGGAGCAAGTGAGTTTGTGTGAATAATTTGCGAAGGTCTAGCGAATGAGTAGTGAAAGGGTAGCAACTGTAGTCACTGTTGAAGGTTTCATGATTGTGATGTACGAAATATTTTATGTCTGTCCTGGTTTCTTAGGCAAATTTATTGGCTTAAAGTTTTATGTATATACAAGAAGTTTTAAGATAGAGGATAGATAAATTTTTGGTAAGAGCATTTTTACATTTACCATGCATGTGTTCCTGGGTAAGCGGCAGGGGTTTACATGTTTTATTTAACCTGGTTGGATTGCTTTGGGAGTGTCATGTTTGGGTGTGTAGTGGACTAATTGAATTGCTAATTAGATAATGTTTTTAGAATTTTAATGTTTTATGCCATGTTGCTTAGCTGTATTTAATCTAATTTTATTTTTCATGTTTTTATTTGATCAGAAGTGTTTTATATATATACTAGCTAACCCGCCTGGCGTTGCCCGGGCCCGAAATATTAATAATCTGTTCTATACGAAACTTGAGCCAACCCCGTCGTAATTGGGTCCATAGAACCAGATATACTCCTATAGTTCCACCGCCACGGGGCGCAGTCTGTTCAGGAAGAGGCCTTTTCAGAACACTCGACCCAACCAAATTTCCTAGTAGAATTGAAATTTAACCACGGGTACACATTGCAAAAATAGCGGAAATAGCGAAAGTGGGTTTCGCAATCGATCGGTTTCTAAAGGGTTAATGTAGATATTTTTTTAAAACCCAACCATGCGTTTTGAAGAAAATGAACGTGTCTATGATCTGGAGTCTACTGTTTGTCTGTACTCCCATTTCCCGAGTTGATGCTGATTTTTAAACCTGGACCGAAAAACGAAAATCACGTGAGTGAGTTTTGGAAAGGATTTTTTTTTCGGAGGGTTAAAATTAAAAATTTTCAAAATGGATACCAGATTTAAAAAAACAAAGGGATATAGATTAGGCGTGGTATTTTTAGTTTTTCGTATCTTGTTTATAAACACAAATTCGGATTTTTAAAGATAGGAGAAATAGTTAAAAAAGCGAAATTGACTTACGGTAAAAAACGTTTTCGAAAGGGTTAACATGATTTTTTTTAAACTAAAGGTTTCTGCCTAAACCTGATAGAACGTAGATGTCTTTAGGTGTGTTTGTTTTTTGTTTGGTTAATTTAGAGAGCCGATGCCAGATTTTATATCTCAGAAAATCGGAATTTGCAAAAGAGTCCTGCGCATGAATTTTTTTTAAGGGTTAATATTCGTATTTTCCAAAAACAAATACAAATGTCAAAAAAGGAATAAATGTAGATATTGTCTGGTATTTTTAGTTTTTCGTACCTTTCTCTGAATCGCCGATGCAAATTTTTAAAAATTGCCAAAATCGCAAAAATTGCAAAACTGCATACAGAAAATATACTTTTTCAAAGGGTTAATTTTCATATTTTTAAAAACCAATAATGGCTTTGAAAAGGGCAAACTCAGTTCTTTAATTTGGCCACCTTCGTTTTTCCGTATCTTTTGTATTCTGGTGGATGCAAGGTTCAGAAAACAGGAGAAAATAAAAAACATGAATTCGATGCTTTTTGATTATTTTTTTTGAAAGGGTTAAATGTAAAATTTTTTCAAACCAACCAGATCATTCGAGACGTAAAAGTATGTTCTTTCAGAATATGTAGACTGTTTTTCTGCATTTCTAGCTGTTCGCCCATGGCGAATTTAGAAAAACTTGAAATGGAATGACCCACGCTTTCTTTAATCTTTTAACAGAGGAACGAATAAATACCTTCTGGGCATGCGCAAGCTTTTTTCAGAAGACAGATTTTTTATTTGCGATCTTTGATCAGTTTTTAATTAATAACTACTCTAATTTTCAAAATATTAAAAATCTGAGGTTCAGGTGCACCAGGAGAGGGTTTGGACTACCTAAATCTAAATTTGCAGGCTTCTAGGTGGGCTAGATTTTGCTAGCCATCACCCACAGACACAGACACACACACACACACAGAGAGCAAAACTTTCTTTTATTAGTATAGATATATGTTGTATTTGAATAAATTTATCTTTGTTTTTTTTAATTGAAAAATGTCATAGGGTTTTGCTTTTTAAGTATGAGCACTGGTGCAATGTATTAGGGGGACCGGAAAGTAATGTTCTTTCTGCATATGTCAATATTTGTTTACTATTTATGTACTTCAAAGTCGTGCCAAAGACATTTTAAGGTTAAAGTGACTTGTAATTAATTAAATCTTAATTTTTTTTTTTTTTAAATTTTGTGTGAAATGATCAGCCAAATACCTGAAGAGGTACATATCCTGCATTGTATGCTTTTTGAGTTTCACAAGGGTGGTAATGCAACAGTTGCTACCAAAAACACCTTGCTACCTTTCTGTACTGAAATACCACTTGTTAATCGCAGCTGTATGGTCAAACTCTGGCAGGGTGGGTCCATTAATAGAAATTCTGAGCAAATCATCCAGTGTCTCAATCTTTAGAGAGTTCCTGTATGCAGTGTTGAGTCTGTTGTGACAGCTGAAGCCTCTTTCACACGAAGCTATGCTCACTGGTAGAACAGCACAAAATGTTAGAATCTGGAGCGAATTTGAGAATCTTGCTGAACACTTTTCACTGTAAAACTTCTCCAGCATATCTTTCAGTGTTAGTGAAGGGAACATAAACTTGAATTCTGCCCACTCTGCCAATACAATATTCACTTTTTCATTAACGAGACTTGGGTTCAAATACACGAAGAGCTTCTTTATTTCTTCTATCCCAAATTCACGAATTTTTTCTTTGGGAGACCAACCCAAAGTGTCAAAAACATGCAGAGATGTTAACACATCTGTTGACATAGATTGCAGTTTTTTGTGATGTATATCTTTGCATGTTTAATTACTCTCCCTCTTAAAGTCTGAAACTCTTGCTCCCCACTTTTAATATTTGTCAGCTGCATATCCTTGATTATCCCTGAGATGGATATTTGGTCCAAAAACTCCTGTTTGCTTAGTCCAACACTAGATTCGAGATCTGTCAGAACTGAGATGAAATATTCAATTTTTATTTTCAAAGTTGAAATGACAAGTTTCTTGTTTTGTAATGCCACACTTGAAGGGTTCAATTTCCTGTAGAAATCCAAAAGGAAGTATAGAACTTTAAGAAATTTATAATCCTTCAAACTTTTCAGCAAACCCTTAGCTTTAGCACTATCATTGTCTTTTCCAAAGGCCACCTGTTCAAGATGCCTTACAACAGTATTCTAAGATTGCAAGAAAGCTTTTACAGCATTTTTTTTGCTGGATAACCATCTAATAGTGTGACTATCACTCAGTTTAAGAATTTCTTCTCCTAGAATTTCTGTTGTTTCTTTAAACATATGAAGTCTTTTAGCATAGGCATGGTAAAATTTAAAAATACTCCTAACCACTGAATCAAATCTTTTAAGATATTTAACTTCACCACATACATCCAAAATAGTTAACTGCAAACGGTGTGCAAGGCAGTGAATGTTTATCAATTAAGGACAAATAGATTTCATTTTCATGGCCAATCCTGATTTGTATCCAACCATATTTGGAGCACCATCAATACCCAAGCCTACAATATAACACCTGTTTCTATATTCATTTGGACCTATATCTAGAAAATCAGTTATGGCTGTGAAATAACTGGATGAAGTAGAATTTGGCAGCTCTATTATTCCTAATATGTCCTCTTTGATATGATTATCTTTTGCATCCACATATCGAACATACACATTTGCATGCTCAACAGCTGATCTATCTGTGCAACCGAAACCAGAATGCTGATATATGTACACTTTTTTTTAATTTTTCCACTAAATCTAACTTGAAAGTTTCAGCAATAAAATTGATAAAATACCTGCATTGTTTTTCATAGCCATACTTTGTTAAAATATCCACATTTAATTTCTCAGCTAAGCACAAAAGATCGACAGTCTTTAAACTGTTTTTCATGCTTTGCAACATAGTACGCCACATTGAATATCTTTTTCAACTATCTAATGATTTTCAAATGAGAAAACGTGTTGGTCTATTTTCTTCAGACATTTAGCCATTGGTGTTTCTGATGGGTGTATTTTTGCCTTTACAATGGCAACATTTTCACAGTGGATTTTGCTTTGGTTATGAAAACCAAAGGACTCTTTTTAAAGGCTCAGAAAAACCATTGATCCACTTTTTATCAGCATTACTAGAAGGCACCTGCTAACAAATTTTGCACATAGCAAGACTAATTTTATCGTCATACAAAAACCATTCAAAATGGCTTATCCACTCTTTGTTAATTCTTCTTTTAACTAGAAATCACTGCCCCATTTCCTTTTACCAGTTTTAGCAGAGCTGGAAAGTGAGAAAAGAGGATTATTGCTGCTACAAGATCCAATCTCACTTTGCTTCACTTGAGGATGCACGTGTTCACTTTCAACATTTGTGACTGCATCTTTATCAAATTTTTCTTTTGATGTATTACTTTTAGTAAAAAAGTACTCTATTATTGCTTCATCTTTTCTTCATGGCAATAAATAAAAAATAAACTAAAAAAGCCACTTTAATTACTGCCAACTACCACAGAACCAAGAAAAATGCTAAACCGAAAGAAAAAAAAATTGGGAGAAAACTAATAATTTTTACCGTGTTTCAAGCAACTGCGCTTAGGTGGCAAAACCTGATTCACTTCATGCAGGAGTGAAGAGTGATCAGATTCGGCCTGTAAAGCGAAAAAAGAGACCTTGGCGCTTGCGTGGTGCGAAAGCGGGGGATGAATGCAGACGGGAGAAATTCCTTCCTCCGTAGGAGAGAAATGGAAGTGGGTGATACCGCATTTTCTCTTCTTTTGGAAGATAAATGCCCTCGCTTGATTTTAAAACATTTCTGCGTGTCGCTGGATTGAAGCACGATATTCTGAGCATATATAGTTTGATTTGAAGCACAACATTTTAAAAAGACTAAACTTACTCGCCAACCTTAAATATTTTCGCGCCCTGATTTATGATGATATTTTTAGTTGCTATGGATGAAATTTTTAGACAGTTTTTTAGGGTGTTTTTCAGCTCTGGGATACTTTTATTTTGTGTTAGAGATTGATCTTTTTGGATTATAATTGTTTTTTCCTTTGGGCATTTATTTGTCTTGGGCAAAATTTCATCTGGACATCTATTATGACTCAAAATAATAAATTTCACATGATGGTAAATATCACAAAGGTGAGAATCATGAGCATTTCAGAAGATTTCCACTGTTTTAGGAATTTTATCTAAATTCCATTCCTAAATTTCCATTTCCGCATTTGTCCCCTTCCCCATCTATCAGCACACGAATTTCAAATCTTTAAAATCTTTAGATTTTTCTGCTCTATTTGCTACATTGTTGTAATAATAAATAACCATGCAAATTCCATTCTCATACAATATGTGTTTCTCATATTTTCCCCTTCCCCCAACACACAAATTTTTAAATCTGAAAAAAAACTATTTTTTAAATGTTTTTCTGTCTTGTTCATTATTTTGAAGTATAAAAAAAAAATAATAAACTGTCATCTAAATTACCTCCTCCCACCAAAACTTCTTCTCCCAGCACACAAAGTTAAAAATCTGTAAAATTCTTATTTAAAAAAAAAAAAAAACTGACCTATTTGTTTCTTCATAATAACAATAAATAAATATTCAATCTTCTAAATTCACCACCTTAAACTTTCTACCCTCCTTTGACCTCCTTCCCATAGCACATGGGGGAATTTTTGTATATGGGGATGGTGCAAAGGAAATAGATTTTTGTTGTTTATCCTTACCCATGATTTTCATCACATACATATGAAATGGAAGATATTTTTAAAAATTTGGGCCCTAATTTCCTTATATTCCTCCTCACAAAAGGTGGGAGGAGCCAAACAGTATGTCTTGTTGTACTCATCAAAACTTCTGACACAATTTATCCCTATCTTAGACAACGGATAAGTGCAGCACTCCAGAAGTTTTCACATATACAGGGCTGCCATTTGCAACTAAAATGCTACTAAAAGCGACTATTTTCAGCATCAGGCAAGTATGGCTACTATTTTAGCCCAAAAACCTTCAAAAGCGACTATTTTAGAGGAAAACCAGAAAAAAGGAGACTATTTTCCAGTCCTAGCTACTATTTTTGTAAAAAAAAAAATCTCAGCATTGCAAATTTTTTAACCCAATACCCCAATCTAATATTTCCGTATAAATTTTTTAAGTTTTTTATGCAATTTTTAAAATATGTATAAACTTCCATTTGAAAAAAAAAAAAAATACTCTTTCAATATAAATGTAGTGCAAAGATACCAACATCCAAATTTCAGTGGAAAACTAATTACTGATTTTTGGTTTGGCTACCACCCATAACCCTTATGCTTTACAGTATATTTGTCCAATTTTTGATTGTTTTTAAAGGCATTTAACCCTTTAACTGTCGTATGAACCACAAACGATTAACTGTAGATTTGTTCACTATGCTGCGTGAATTGTATTTGTTTCTAACCTCGTATAGATGCTTCATTTCAAAAATTTAAATTAATAAACGAGCTGAAATAAATGCTACTTAGAAATAAGAAAATCTTGTTTTCTTTCGCAGTTTTTCAATTATAACAGATTTTAAATATTGAGAAAAACATTTAGAATATATTGCCTTTTTAACACTTTCCAACCTAGTTGAAAAGTGTTTATGACTTCGGTTTGTCTGCCGTCTGTCTGTGCTCTAACTCCTGTAAAAAAGCTCGGATTGTCCTGCAATTTTTATATGTTATTGTCGTCATCAATAACGTGTTCTCTATTTCAACTGAAGTGTGTAGCACTTATAGATTTTTTACAGGGACACTCAAAAGAATTCCGTTACATTACGGTCTATGGGGAAAAATCATTTGCGGTTTATTTTATGATTTTACACAATTTCAAACTCATTGTAATTGATATATATCACTAAGGTGCATTACAAGAAGCTTAATATGGAATAGAGTGTGCTTAGCACTTACAGTTACTTTACAGGGACAGTCAAAAGAATTCCTTTACATTACGTCTATGGAGAAAAATCGTCTGCGGTTTATTTAAATAATGTTTCACTATTTTAAACACATTGAAATTTATATATATCACTTAGGTGCATTACAAGAGGCTTACTACAGAATATTGTGTGTATAGCAGTCATCGTTTACTTACAGGGACACACAAAAGAATTCTCTACTGTCTGTTAACAATAATTCCTGGAAGTGTGTTTTAAATTGCTGAATGCGATTTTAAATTTAACTCACTTTTTGTCCATTACTTGGTGTGTATAAATTCTGTAGATCATATACAGGGCAGCACAAAAGTTCGCGAACACATTTCCGTTTTTTGACAGAAACTCCAGAAGGAGAATTTTAAACTGTGCTACGCGTTTCCTAACTAAACTAAAATTTAGCATCCTATGTAGTATATATTCAAATCTATAGATCATATACAGGGCTGAATAAAAGTATTTGGATATTTTTCCGAATATTGTATATGTTGGAAATATATGTTGGAAATTCCTGAAATTAAGTTTTTAAATATGTTATGCGTTTTTTAAATTGTTTACTTAGATGTTATCTTTCAGCTTATTAAACGGTAATGGTTTGTAAAATTATTTGGTAAGCGTTGGAAATGTTACATAATCTATGCTTGATGCATGATTTTTCGTTCTTGTTTACTTATTTAGATAGCTTTATTTGGCCCATTGGTGTCTATAAAATCAGACTTTATTTTTTTCGGACAATTTTGCTATTTTATTTTACAAAAATTTCTTCTAAAGAATAGCTTAGTATGTACACATATTTTCTTTATCAAATGCATCCTTTTTTGATAAAACCACTTTCAATTGGTTCAGTTAATTTTTGTTTACAAAATGGAATTAAAATTGCAGCTAATAACATGCAATAAAAATTGTATTGTTTTTAATGTGTGTGATTTTATAATTAAAATACAAAAAGTAGAAAATTTGGATGGTAGTAGGAAAAATGTGGATTTTCATGATATTATTTTTATGGGAAATAAGGATTCTTGCCCCTCTTTTCTTAAGTAAGCATGCAACTACTTTGGCTACTATTTTTGTGCAAATGCTACTATTTTGGCTACTATTTTTTTCATTGTAGGCTACTAAAGCAACTATTTTGTATGCCATTTGGCAGTGGCAGCCCTGCATATAGTCTTTTTAAAAAAATGTATATTGTGCCATAAAGATTGATCTTCAAACTATTAATTATTAATTGTATTAGTTGATCTTTGAAATTATCACTGCTGAAGGCAGGAAATTTCAAAACTTTATGGCTCTGAAGTTGCAGGTTTTTAAAAATTTAGCTTCCCCCCCCCTTCCCCATCCCTTTCCTATTTCTAATGGGAGGATAAAAGTTATAATAGATGTTGATGTATAGAGTAATTATGGGAAAATAAAAAGTCCCATAATTATGCCTGTTTCACTGCTTTGAAAAAAGAAAAAAAAAAGATTAAACTTTCTCTAAAGTCCATTTTTCTGCTCCAAAATTGGAATTTTTCTTTAATAAAGCTGTATTTTTAATGCTCAGAAACTACTCCAAAATGAATATGGCATATTTTCATATTTGTTTCTGCTGCAAAGGTTGATTTTTACATGCTACAAAAGTGTTTTTTGGCAACAAAAATTGTTTTTAACCACTTTGAAACTGATTTTTGCTGCTACAATATTCATTTTTCCTTGCTCCAAAAATTGCTACAAATCTTTCTGAGTGAGTCCGCTACCCCCATAAAGTAAATGCCTAATGCATTTAACTAAAAAATGGAAGTCTGCTGATAGATGGCGCTGCTATCTGGGGTATGCTAGGGATCCTACATTAGAGAGAAATTGGACATTGACGAAATGTCCGCCATGTAAGTTCCAAAGCAGGTGGAACGCAAGTAGAACACAATGTATTTTGATCACAGTCTAACACTTTTTATTGTATTAAAATCATGGAAAATTCATTTTATATGCCTTCAGAGAGTCATGAAAATACATTGCATTCTACTGCGTTCTACCTGCTTTGGAACTTAGATGGTGGACATTTTGTCAATGTCCAATCTCTCATGTAGGATCGCTAGGGTATGCTATCATAGTATTTACATTGATCGCCTCATAGAAATCTTTTTCAAAGCTACTACTTTTTTAATTTTTTGCAGTAATTTGTGTTTTTTTAAACAGAAAGTTCATTTGTAAATGAAAATTAATATATTCTTCCTAAAATGTCGTAGTCCTGTGTGCCTTATTTCCGTTCATCCAGCAAAATCAAGGAAAATATAGACTGTGGGGAATGTTTTAAATTACTAGTTAAGTTAGTCAACAAACAGATATCCTTTTAACTACATGATTTCTCAAAAAGATAGAGGATGATTAAAAATATCCTAAACCTCAATTTACGAATATTTTAATTTTGTTGGATTCCACTTTAAAATATTTATGTAGTTTTGATACATTTGAAAATGACATAATTAAAGTTTTAATGGACAGATTTATACCCCCATTAATGAAAACCCACATTTTCTCATGTCCCTAAATTAAATGTTGAAAGTCATAAAAAATATTGTGTCCCCATATGCTAAGAAAATTTCTACAACCTTATGTAAAATTTTTTTTCCAAAAATCAACATATAATAATTGCAAAGAAAATACGAAGTCTAGAAAAATTTTAAAGCTTTAAAATACTAGATTATTCTTCAAATTTAAATGTATGTCAAGCAATCGAAAAGCTAATGATTCGTCTTATACTCTTTGTCATGATTTATAAAATTTTTAATTTTCAAAATGTTTACTAATTAGCTGTTTTTAATTAATTTCATGTGGTTAATAAAATTTTTAATATTAAACCAAATTATTATTATTTTAAAACTCTACCTTGCATATTTTATAATCTAGCAATCAGTCAAACTAATCAGGAAGCAGAGCATGATGTTCAAGGGCAATGGGAAAGGAGGGGCTCATGAGGTTCAAGCCCTCCTTATTCAAATAAAGAGAACTTTTTAAGTCACACGAGTTGTTAAAAATCTATTACTTTGTCTTCAATGTCTGATTATTCATCTCTTTATATAAAAGAATACTATAAATAGTAATTACATTTATTGTAATAATGAAACTAGCAGATCTTCATATCAGGGGGCTCAAACGTCAATTCTGCAGTTTTATTTTAAAATCCTTTTATTTAATATTTTAAATATTCAACCCACTATTCTGTTTCATTTCTTTCATATTTCTATTATCAATTACTGTAAGTAATATATCAAGCACTTTCGGGGAATGTAATTAATGGGGAAATAAGATTCCATGCACTGATGTTCCAAGATATTATTTTTATTTTATTTTATTTTTTACTTCTTCCTCTCCCCCTCCTTCGATTGTCTGAATAATTTGATAACTGTATTTCTTTGAAATTCACTATTTAAAATCTTTTATCTAAAATAATTAAATTATTGATCTTGTGATAATTATATTAATTTGAGCAATTAGTTATTCTCGTAAATATTTTATTAATTATTGATATCCTAATTGTTTAATTTATTTGAAAATGACTATTTTGTTTCATTAGTATGCTTTACTTAAGTTTTGATTCTAAATACAATCATAAAAACAATTATCTATTTTTTGTAGGGTGTCCAGCTCTGGAATTTGGGGAGCTTTGATTTATTTCTGTTATTACAATTAAATTTTGATTCACAATGGGAAGTGTAACTATGAGGGTTGTTAAATAATATTGATAGATTAATATAATGTAAAAAAGAACTGGAATATACTATTTATAACTATTAATTAAAAAATAATTTTAAAAGAAATTCTTTAAGGGTGCGGTGCCCATTACTGACACGTTTATCCTTTGTTTATTCTTATTTTGCCTGTAATAAGTAAATTTTAATTTAATCCACTACTTTTATATTTTGCATTAACCCTTTTTAAACTTGTTCATACTATTTGAGCCATTAATGATGGAAAGGAGAAAGGGTGGCATTAAAGGATTTTATGTGGAATTTTATAGTATTAATACATATTTTCATTTCATAAACATTGTTTTATTTTTTATGCAAATATATTTACGAATAAGGGTAAGTGCTATTAATTTATATATTATAACTAAAAAAAAAGAAGGTTTATGTTAAAAACCAATATTTTATATTAAAAATATCAGTTACTACAGCAATTTAAACTGTTATTTATAGTAGATAAGAAAAAAATAAATTTGTGACATTTTAGAAATTAATAACTAAAAATTTTTTAAACAAAGTTTATTTTTTTAACTTATTTTTTAAAATTTTCTATATAAATATTCTCAATACAGCCTTTGTTTACATTATTTACCATTAGGTATTTAAAGATCATGTCAGGTGTCACCAATAGATGGCCACAAAATCTGGAGAAAAATTTACTTCCAATTTTTATATGGGGAAACAGTGAATGCGTTAGGCATTTATTATTACAGAGGTAGCAGCGAGTCTGACCCCCCTGTTCCCACCACAATTCAACCTAAGTTTTGAAGAATTAAGCAAATCAACATAGTCTCTGAAAATCCACTTACCTTCTAATCCAAATTTTTGAATGAATGTATGCATTCATTAGTGTTATTTAATATGTTTAGGATTGCAGTAAGTTAATCTCCTTGCACAAATTGTTGTGGCATTAATTTTCTAATGTGGCTTGTGTAATAATTTACATTTACTATTAGAAGAATGTTTGGATGAAAATTCCCACACAACCAAATATTTGTAATCTTCAATGGGAATTTAGTCAATGGGAATTTAGCATCACTTTGACAAGAAATTTTAAGTATTGGAAGCTTCTAAGAAGCTGGCGTTAAATTTGAATTATTATGAATGCTTGTACGAAATAAATCCTTTAAGCTCAGCCATTCATGAATTTGTTCACTGAAAGCAGGGTTGGCCAATTTTTGCCTAAGTGGAAAAAAACGCGGATAAAACCGTCCCAGCAAAAATACTTTTTGCTGCAATTTTTGCCACTGACAAAAATTTCTAATATTTTAAAACAGGGTTTTAAGGATTTTATTTTAATTACATGATTAAAATCAGTGATTTAAATTACAATCTTGATCAACTGTTTCATTTAAAAATGCATTCTAAAATTTCTTTAAATCAAATTTTTAACATCAACAATTAACGTAATTTTTTTTTTTTTTTTTAAATAGTTCAACATTAGCAGATGCTTGTCATTTGTGGTGTTCTTTAGTACAGAATCCTGTTTTGCAAATCCATATTGCAATAGTCAAATGTTTTAACCAAGCAGTTCTACCATATCATTTAGTCATATATTTATTACACCCAAAATACAGAGAATAATTATTGAATTATGAACAAAAGGAGAAAGCTCGAAAGTGGTTGCAAAAAATAGATTCTGACTACGTACTTCTTGCTATGAAATTCAACATGAAAGAATGGCCCCAAAAACATACTTTACAGCTAATGTTGTTGAATCAGTTACAGCTCACAAATGGTGGGAAAGTATTTAATCTGTTTGTGATATATCAAAGAATTTTTGTGAACTAATTACTCATTTGCAAATTTGTTGCCCCAGTTCTGCTGCTGTTGAAAGAACATTAATTTTTTTTTTCTTTTATTCATTCTGATATCAGAAACAAACTTTCTCTGGAAACCTGTACAAAACTTTTAATTTGCTATGCAATGTTAAAAAAAGACTAATGCAGTAATTTTATGCTCTGTTTGACTTTGAAATGTCTTTCTTTTAGATGTTTTGCTTTAATAAAATAAAAATGTAAATTTGTAGTTTTATTTTTATGGTTATGTCATTTATTATTAAATGATTAATTATAAATACTTTTAAATAAAAAAATCTTAAAAGAAAAAATTCATTAAGGTGCAAAATGTAAAGGGTGAAAATTGAAATATATATAGTGCTATTCTAATTTTATTTTTCCACTCTTCCTCATTTTTTCCATTCTTTGCCACTGTCCTGGCAAAAATACATTTTTGATGGCAAAAAGCCAACCCTGACTGAAAGAAGGTAGAGATAATTTCGGAAGTTTGGTTTTGCTGCCATCTGCACTTACTATATTTCGTTTTGCAATTGTATGATTTATCTTCACCATGAGCTTGTCGATTATATCCTGTCGGTCATCTCTTTCTGTAATGAATGAATCTACATCTTTTTCTTCAAACAATTTGCTTAACTCCTCATTTAATTTTATGATTTTCCTTTTTAGAAGTTGCTCAACTCCAAGTTTCTAAACCAGTTTTAGAAAATTTATTCTTCAGTTTTGTCACACTTTATTTCAAATTTATCAGTTGACACTTTTTTATCCATTTTTATCGTCCAGTCACAATTTCAAACAATTGGAATTGTGACTGAAGCATAGACTAACATAGTAACATTTTACAAACACTTTCTGAATTGTTGTGTTTGTAAATTCACTGTAGTTTGTAATATGTCTGGTAGTTAAGGACCAAAAACAATGTGGATGTTTAATAACATAAAGCAGTAGACTATTTTTCACTATTTCACAAACGTACATGTCTGCTATGGGACTGCACAGCTTGCTTTCTGAGTTGCACAAGTTCATCTGACAAAAAAAAAAAAAAAATTAGTTGGAGCATTCCTATGCAGAGGTAAAAAGGCACTTAATATTTCATCCTTGTGCAGAGGGAAAGGGTTTTAATTTTCAGTTTCTTTTAAACACTTCAGGATAAATGCAATTTAATCATTAAACAGAGAGGCTTCAAATTTTTCAAGTTTTGTTTAGAAAAATATATAAACTGTAATTTTTAATTGTACTTAGATGAGAAAAGGGATTTTTAATAAATTCTTATGCATTATTATTATGACTTTTAAATTCAAGCTTTTTAAGGTGTTTTTATACATGCTAGATAATTATTATGTATGTACTTATATTTATATATTTACCTTGATTTCTTACAGATTGGTGAATTCGGAAAAGAGTGTGCAGACAAATGGAATAACATGGCTGCTGAGGATAAACAGCCATTTTTAGAAGTCGCTGCTCGGGATAGGGAACGTTATAGAAAAGAAGTTAGTATTAATAACTAGTCATATATAATGATTTTATATATAAAGTCTTTTGTATATATTTAATTGATATAATATTTTGTTAAAATAGATGGCAATTTATAAACCTGCCCGTGATGTTAATAAACCAAAACGTCCAGGCACTGCTTTTATGCTCTTCATGGGAGATTTGCGCAAAGAAATGGCTGGTAAAGAACCTGAAGGAGGAGTAGCTGCTTTAGCTAAATTGGGTAAACTATTTAAATAGTAGTGATTTTGTTTATTTCATTATTGGTTCTAGAAATTTATTTATTCATTTTTAAGTTCAAAGAGGATTTTTGTCCTATCTGTAGTAGGAAACAATATCCATTTCTGTTTGAGCGTCTTGGATTTTCTTTTTTTTTTCTCTCCTTTTTTTCCCCCCTTTTAGTTCTTTTCAATAAATGACAACTATCAATTCCAAAACATGATGGTAACTGAGATGTTCTGCTCTGAAAGCTGACAGACGAGAGATGAAAGGTTCTAATCAATGTCGGCTCATGGACCTAACTATCAGAGTTTTCCATGTTTTTCTTCATAAATACAGGTTAGGTTCCCTTCTAAAGACCCCCACAAAGGGCATTCCCATCCACCCTCAGCCTGTATTCCCCACACAGATAATCAGCCGTAGCAAGCATTAACCAACCAACCAAAACATGATGTGCACATGCCAAGACTTTTTTTTTTTCTTTCAAGGAAGACTACCTTATTTTGATAGTATCTCCTTTCTTAAAATTTTGATATATCAGCTTATCAAATGATTGAGAATTAGCAAAATCTTTAATAATGCAATTTCTTGAGCAAAATGTATTGATTAACTTGCAGACCCAGTGGCAGAAACACCGCGACATGGCGACATTGTCGCAGACAAAGAAAATCTCTTGCAGACAGTTTCTGTCTGCAGTAATGAAAATAATTTAAAACATTGTCCGCAACTTTCAGCCCGCGGGATCACGGTAAAAACACATGAATTTCGGCAAAAGAGCGTTTTAAAAACACGCGAATTTCGGCAAAAGAGCGCGGTAAAAACACGCGAATTTCGGCAAAAGATCGCGATAAAAACAGGTGAATTTCGGCAAAAGATCGTGATAAAAACATGTGAATTTCGGCAAAAGATCGTGATAAAAACATGTGAATTTCGGCAAAAGATCGTGATAAAAACAGGTGAATTTCGGCAAAAGATCGTGATAAAAACAGGTGAATTTCAGCAAAAGATCGTGATAAAAACAGGTGAATTTCGGCAAAAGATCGCGATAAAAACACATGAATTTTGGCAAAAGATCGTGATAAAAACACGTGAATTTTGGCAAAGGATCGTGGTAAAAACACGCGAAATTCAGCAACGGATCGCGTTAAAAAAACACAGAAATTTCCACAAATGATCGCGATAAAAACACGCAAATTTCGGAAAAAGATCGCGGTAAAAACACGCAAATTTCGGAAAAAGATCGCGGTAAAAACACACAAATTTCGGAAAAAGATTGCAGTAAAAACACGCAGATTTCGGCAAAAGACCGCGGTAAAAACACACAAATTTTGGCAAAAGATCGCTGTAAAAACAAGCGAATTTCGGCAAAAGATCGTGGTTTAAAAAAAAAAAGTGATTTTTATCAAACCATTGTGGAAAAAAATAATTGAGCATAGACAAAATTTACTGTATAAAAAGATTGCTAAAATATTGAAACCCAGTTCCTTTTACTAATGTCTAAAGATTGTCGCAAAACGAGAAGAAATGCAAAAAATATAAAAAAATTCAAAAATAGATACAGGAATTTCAGATTCTTTTTACTAATGTAGCAAATTTGCTGCAAAAATAAATAAATAAATAAATAAATAAAATAAAAATACATAAAAAATTAAGACAGCTAGTTCAAAAGTGGGCTTTGAAGTGCATAACTTCAACACTTCAGACTCTTCCTGCCAAATCTTGCAGCTCTGCACTTAGCGGTCTCTTCAGAAAACATCGCACACAGATAAAAATCTATGTTTAACACATAAATTTTTAAATCTGAAACAATATACAGAACCAACTTTTAAAAAATTGGGTTAACCGAACCCAACCTGCAGGAATATAAATTCAGTTCGAACTGAAAACAGAAATAACCAGAAGGAATTTCTGTAGCTGCGTCAGGAGAGGGAAATTTATCTCATCCTCCACACCTCCCACCCTGGATCATTTCAGAAAATTCTCTGTGAATTTCAGAAAATATTCTTTTACTCAGAATCACCCTTGGTCTTGGGATAAGCGTATCCTTCCAATTTTAGAAATCCTACAAAAAGTGAGATGATGAAATGACATAACATCAAAAGTTATTAGCAGATTTGATGAGAATGCATCATGCTTACCTTGTTTTAAATAAAATAATGAAAAATCCCTAGTTTAGTGTATTATTCATTCATTAAAATTACGCGCAAAATTTGCAGACAGATTATGAAATTTTAAAAGCTTGTCGCAGACAGCTACAGAACTTTCTGCCACTGGGCTTGCAGAATTATTGATTTTATGATTACCTAGTAATACTTTCACAATTTGTATCGGTAAATGAAAAGTTAAGACTAAATAAATGAATATTTTATTTAGTATACTTATGAGAGTTTAATCCTGTAAAAGCACAAATCCACATTGAAGTAATAATTTTTATTTAAAATATTATAAAGACCATTGAGATTCATTGAGACCATCTTCTTTCCAATTTTTGTTTGATTATGCTAATTGATTCTACATATAAATTGCCTATTTTGTCAGAGGATTATTTGGGTTATCTGAAGGTTTTTTTTTTAATTCTTTAAAAATGAGTATGCTGATTATGCACTGCTGCATATTATATGTAAAAAAATATAGTACTAGTTATATCAGTAAAGTTTTTTTTCAGTTATTTGCCCCTATTTTCCAAATGCTATGAATTGAAAAGTAATGATAGCTTTAATATGTTATAAAAGTGAGATACGATAAGAAATTTTTTTTTTTTCATTGAATTTAGTTTCATGATACATTCTACATGTATTCTTATTTGTAGGAGGGGAACGTTGGAGAGGAATGACTGATGAGGATAAACGAAAATATATTGAAAAACAAGGTGAAGAGAAGGTTCGATATGAAGCTAACATGGAAGAATACAGAAAGAAGGTTAGTTTTGATACTTTTTTATTATTCCTGCAGGTAAGATTTGAGCAGAACATTACAAAAAAAGTTACAAAATTGGAGATCATATTAAAAAAATGCAAAAATGTGAGCGAATAAAATGCAACAAATCGTTCAATAATAAATTTAAAAATTCAGAATATTCATTATACTTGTCATTCTATGTTATGACATATTCTTTGGGGTCTATGTAGAATTTTTGCTACATGTCTGGTGATTCTAATATGTAAATATGTAAAATGCTGATCAAGGAAACTTAATGTCTAATTGTGTTGCATTATTGTTCAGTACAAATGGCCATAACCTGCAACTATAATCTAAATAAGCATATTTCTAGAATCTAACATTTATTATTTTCTGTGCGATTCATTTAATCTTATTCGCAGACGATTAAGAGATTTGGTGTGTTCATTTATATCTTCTCTGCAAAAATGTAGGAAATGTAAAATTTTCCTTTATTTTAAAATTTTTCTTTCATCTGCTGTGTAATTTTGTATTCCTGTTTTTAATTAAAACAAGAAAAACCTCATTTTTCTCTATTTCAAATTTGTTTGAAGAATACTGGAGAATGCTTTTCTAAAAGATAAAGATTTGCTAAAAGATTTATCTTGTCATTTAAAATTTTATTTAACTGATACTTGTTATATACAAAATACTATTTTCTTGCTTAGTGCTTTAATTTTTTTTCTCTTTGATTTTTAAAAAAGTATTTTATGAATGGTTTCTAGAAAAACGTTATTTTTGTTGTTGTATATTGCAAAGTGATTCACAATAATTGCCGAAAAAGCTTTTGAAAGTATTATGAATTCAAAACAAGAAAAAAAAAGTACTTGTAAAGTGAAAGAACTTTAAAGATCTTTTACTTATTGCAAGCATCATTATCAAACGAGACAAGAAGTACTAATGCATGCAATGTAGAATTTTTAACCTCCTGTAAAATGTTGTAATTAGATCAATTTTTTGCAATAAATGTATAGCTTTGATATTTTCAGTTTTCTGTATTTCAATAAACACACAATATTCTTCATTAAAATATGATCAATTGATCACCAGTATATGCAGTTGTATAATTTTGAGTATTTTCTCAGAATTGTTTGTATTAAAATAATTAATTATATGGACCATAAATTGTTTGTTAAAATCACAGGATGTACAAGAAAAGGGTCTTAAATAAAGAACTGATGTATGAAACAATATTTCTGGATATTAGTTTTTCTTCCTTTGTTTTTACCAGTGAGGTCTCTCTTTTTTTAAGTCCATTAGCTTTTGTGGTTTTATATATATATATATATATATATATATATATATATATATATATATATATATATATATATATATATATATATATATATATGAGAAAGGATAAAAATAAACCCTTTTTAAAATGCAAAATTTAAATTTAAAATCCCAAAACATTTATTCTAACTTTTAAATCTAATGCTTAAATCTAATCTTCCCCTGTGATCTTTGTTTCTCAGCCTCACAAATATTACTTTCATCTATCAATTTCGACATCTCTTTAAGTTTTAAAAGTGATGAGTTTGCATTTCTTGCAGCAATCTGTGGGGTGCGGCTCCCAGGCACGGCCAAGCCTTGGTGTCGGCATAAGACCCCAGACATCAGTCAAAAGCTAATTGACCAATTAAAATAAATGATCCTCCCAATTTGACTCTTTCTCCCTCTGCTGGAAAATATCCTAAATTCTGATTAAAACCTCATGCAAGGTCGAAGAAGACAGTTTTTTGGCACATTTGAGCGGTCAGCCAAACCCTCGACCATGTAGTTCTCAAAATTTAATGTAAATGGCTCGCGGGACCTCCGACTGAACGCGCGAAGATGTCTGTACGAAGAAATGCTTCAATAAACGAGTTCGATTTGTCCAGAGGTCCCGAGTCCAACTTATTTCTCTGTTTCTCTCAAATTATTAGTCTCCCAAGTCGTCCTCGGATAAATTCCTTACATATATATGAAACGAAGCGTGTTGCTCCGTCGGTGGGTCCTTGATCGCCGGGACGGGCCGGTGGCTGCGCGGACTGATGGCGGCTCCGTACGTCAAAGCGCTCATTCTGATTCCCTTGCATGTTCGTGTAGTCCTGGGCCGTAAGCGGGATTTGGTTAAATTCCGAGTGAATGTATTTCTGTTTAAAGGAAGACTCAGTTTATTATGGAACCTGGTTTATTTCTTTTTCTTACATGATTCCTTTTAAACCAGGCCCATATTGGCGTGAGAGCTGCTTTTTAAGTCTGTCTGGACATCGAAGGTTCGTCCATCGCGAGGCAATTCAGAGAGAGCAGATTGGCGTGGATTTGTTTAGATGAGGGAAATCGTAAAAAGTTCGCTCCTGATAGCCGTGTAATGGTATAAATATGAGGTTTTTGCATTATTTCTGCTAGAGGTCGTCTAAGTCAAAAGAGGCGTATTTTTAATTTTAATTGGCCGCGAGCTGAGTGATTGATTGTGCGGAATAAAGGCGTTGGCTCTATCGGCCGATCGGATGCCGCAAGACTTTAAAATTGCGTTAGCGTCAGCACAAATATTCTTATGAAGAGTCAGAAAACGATCTTTGAAAGTTATAAGATGCGATGCAGGAAAACTAATTTAACAGGGGCGACGGCATTTTCAATCAATTGAAACACAATTATTAAAGCATTTAAAAGTTTTGATTTAAATTTCTATTTTTTAAAACGGTAATTTAAAATTTTAAAAGGGGCAAAAAGGGATTTTGCATTTTAAAAAGGGGTTTAGCTTTTATCCTTTCATATCCCCCCCCACTAAAACAAGAGCCACAGGGCTCGCCTGCAAGACCTGTGGGTCTTATCTCGTGAATTTAACCCATGTTTTTTAGATTCTTATTTTCTCCAGCTCTCAAGTAATTTCTCCAGCTTTTCAGTATTTACTTCAGCTCTCAAGTCAATTGGACCTATTTTTACATTTATATATCAAATTTACATAAAAATATTGGTTACACTAAAATATTGGAATTCTTTCAATGGTGCTGCAGCAAAACAATAATGTGTCTCGAGACGACATATCTTGATTATAACAGTTGTCATAACATAACTGTGTTTGTAGTGTTTCCCTTTCTTTCCAGTTTTTGTTTTAAAGTTTTTGATATAGTTTGTTGGGAAACATCCTTTTGTGTATAATTGCAAATTGCAACCATAAACTATATAGTATATTAAAATATTCACAGGTAAACATACTGAAAACTATACAACATATGCAAATGTAAAAAATATTCAATAATAGACAATGTTCAAATGTAAAAAAAAAATATTCACAAATACAAAATATTAAAATGTAAAATATATTCACAAATACAAATTATTCAAAAATATAAAATATTCAATAATACAAAATATGCACTAATACTATCAACAAAATATATTGTATCTCAAATGCAATTTGAAAAGCTTGCATTTCTAGAAATATTGAATTTTCACACTGAGATAAAATAACAGTAAAATATCCTAAAATACTAATAACAAAAACAAATTATATTTCTTCGTATACCTTTCCATTTTGTTCGGGACTTAGCTACTCCTATGATGCAGCCTTAGGTTTATATCCATGAAAAAACAACACTAAGTTGTTTAAAAAAAAAAAGAAAACTACAGCTAATAAAAACTAAATATACACTTGCTATAATTTTCACCATGCGCAGGGTCAGTGCGATATGGGTTTTAATACTCTGAGGGGAATATCACCCAAAAATGTGCCACTCGCACGACAGAAAAAGAAAAGTGGGTAATCGATATTCACCTGCAGAGGGGAAGCGAAGCAGTTTTGCCAGATTCTCCGTTCAACCTGGAAAGAGAATCTGGGAAAACAGTCCGGCTAAAGATGGATGGCCACGGAGCGGAGGACCCCTTCATGTGTCATCAATTCGTCATTATAATATTTTTAAAAAAAATAATAAAAATTCTAACAGTACTTTTAAACTGTCACCATCATTCTACACTGCTGGGGAGATAGGTTACACGCCCAGCTGGGTCCTCATCCAAATGCTACGAGTAAGGGGGACGATAGGAAAGCAAAAATTAAAAAAAATTGACAGCTGAAAGAGATAGATGGGGTTTATTCATGGCTGAGTTTAAGATTTTGAGGAGGGTGGTAGTATCTTAACTTGGAGGAATGGACAACTTCGGAATTTCTCTTAAAATGTGGGCTGGGTTTATCAATTTCAAAGGATACATCAGAAAGTTGTTTTAAAATGGTGTATGGGCCAGAATATGGTGCAGTCAATTTACGGGTATTCGGATAGTGAAATTCTTCATACATCACAATGTCACCAACTTTAAACTTTACAGGAAGGAAACGAGCATCATAACGGACTTTATTCTTTTTATGGTAAGCAATTGTTCTCTCTTTAGCCAATTTTCTAGCTTCTTCCACAGGGGGATAGTAACTATTATTTGGTAAAGGGGGATCATATGGTAAATTTCCTAAAAATAAATAGCTAGGGGTGAATTGGGTTACAGAATGAGGGGTGTTATTATATTCATATAAGACTTCATCTAAAAGCTTAGTCCAGGGTATTTTCTTGGATGTGGAATTGACTTTACATTTTAATCTAGTGACAATAGTCTGATTTAGTCGTTCAATTTTCCCATTCGTTTCCGGGTGATGGCTGCTCGTCAATCTGTGTTTTATATTGTAATTACGAAGAAATCTCCTAAACCTGGAAGCTGTAAATGCTCCATTTCTGTCGGTTAACAATCTATCTGGTACTTGTATCTGAAATAATTGTTTCAAAATGTTTGTATAAGTTTCGGTAGTTACACTTTTTGAAGTAAAACCCCACACATAGCGAGTTGCATGGTCAACGACTAAATGCAAATATTTTTTTGTAGAATTGTAATAATTAAATCCGCCAACAGAGTCTACTGCCAAACATTCAAAAGGTATCTCTGTTGGGGGCATTAATTGCAATAAGCCAAATCTTTTTTGTCTACATTTTTTGTTTATCTGACAAGTGTGGCAGTGTTTTACAAAATTTTCAATGTCCTGATTAAAGTTAGGCCAATAATATTGCGGAGAGATTAAATTTATCATTTTATAAATTCCAGGGTGGCCAAATTGTGTGTGGGTTTTTTCTAATAGGGGTAAACGTAAAGACATGGGGACCACAATCTTATACAAACCTTTCTTTTTAATAACAACAACATCATTTATCTCAGTGTACTTTTTACCATCAATTGTTACATTTTCTTTCTTCTGATTGTCTCTTACTTCATTCAAGTCAAGGAGATGTATAATATGGGGTAAATTTTCTGAAACAGGTTGTCTAGATAGCATATCAGCTTCAACATTAGTGGAGCCTTTCTGGTATTTAATTTCATAGTCAAACATACTAAGTTTTAGGGACCAGCGGAAAAGACGTCCTCTTAAATTTTTAACACTTTTGAGCCAGGTAAGTGCCGCATGATCTGTATGTATGACAAATTTTTGACCGTGTAAATAATGATAAAATTTATCTAAAGCATCCACAATCGCCAAACATTCTAACTCCGTAATTGCATAATTTTTTTCATAATCGCGAAGATTTCTAGAGTGATATGCTATAGGATGTAATGTTCCTTTTTCATCAACTTGTTTCACTACACATCCCACTCCATGACTTGATGCGTCTACAAACAAATGACAAGGTGTTTTGGGATCAAACAACTTTAAGATTGGTTTTTCAATTAAAGCATTTTTTAATTTTTCAAAAGAATTTTGACAATTTTGGTCCCACACATAAGGGACATTTTTCTTCAACAAATTGTTGAGAGGGTATCGAATGTTAGCATACTTTGGAATAAATTTGTGATAAACATTTATAGATCCCAAAAAACGTTGTAATTCTTTTACATTCGTTGGTGGTGTTAATTTCTTAATCGTCTCTATATTAGGGTTGTCAGGCGTGATACAACCGTTCGAAACTTCATATCCTAGAAAATTAATTTTGGATTTCACAAAATTACACTTTGACAATTTGAGTTTAAGGTTTTCTTGAACACAGATATTAAATAATGCCTCTAAATGACATAAATGTTCCTCTTCATTTTGGGAGAATACAATAACATCATCAAAGTAACTACAGGCAAAGTCAATTTTGTATTTATTAAGAATTCTACGGAGGGTACGGTTAAACCAAGCAGGTGAGTTTTTCCATCCAAACGGTAAACGATTCCACTCATATAATCCAAAGGTGGTGGCAAATGCCAGCTTCTCAGTGTCTCGAGGGTGGATAGGAATGTGCCAATATCCACTAGCTAAGTCAAGAGTGGAAAAAATTTTAGCATGCGCCAATTTATCTAACAGGGTGTCGATTCGAGGTAAGGGTTCTGCATCTGTTTTTGTAATGGCATTTAATTTTCTGAAGTCAATACATAACCAGGTTTTCTTCCCTTCTTCACGTTTATACACCAAAGTTACGGGTGATGAATAAGGGGAATAGCTTTCTTTAATGATACCGGCTCGTAATAAATTTTGAATTTGTTCTTTAATTTCCTCTTCTTCCTTAGGGGAAGTGCGATATGCTCTTAAAGAAACGGGGAGATCTGATGTTAACTGTATTCTCTGGGGTTCCATGTTTACACAGCCTATATCATATTTATCTTTGGCGAAAATACAGACATATTTGGCTAGAAGAGCAGGTAATTGTTCTCTGACAGACTGAACATTTTGCACATGGTCAGTGGTCTCGAACAACTCCGGCTCAAAATTTTCTTCGAATATCTCTGCATTTTCAATTGCTGGCTGGCTAGTATATACTTCGGATAAATGTAAAGTATGGTGAGACGCATTTGTTGGAATATGGTCCATGAGAGGTACTTTCTTATTATCTTGAGTTATTTGCATTTTAACACAGTCAATATTTAATCTAAACAGTTTGCAATGGGGTAGCCCAATCAAAGCATAAGGTAACTGATTGTTAATTATAAAAAGTTCAATTCTCTTAGAGATACGTCCTAATTGCAAACTAACAAGGCATTTTTCTTTCAAAGCAAGAACACCTTGTGTTTGGGTGACTGGTATACTCTGCTGAACTTTACATATTTTTAGGTTAAGTTTATGGGCTAAATGACAAGGAATAACACTAATCGAACTCCCAGTATCGATCAAACAAGGTAGTGAGTCTTCATTTTTTACATAAGTAACTTTATGACAATCTCTATTTGATTTTTTATAGCTAGCTTTTTCTTTTTGTATATGTCCGGACATAAGAAATCGTCATTGATTACTAGATGTATTTTGGGATGACTCATTAGCGCTATGATCTTGGTTGGGGTTCGGCAAAGTCATATTGTGACTAGGGGTTGGTACTGCTAACACTTGTTGTCGAAAAGGGCAGTTTCCCACCCAATGATACGCATTTGGTATTCCGATATTAAGACAAACTTTGCATGGATAGGGCGGCAAAGTGGTCTGGTGGTGTACATTAGGTCGTGGTGGAACATTTGAAGTCGGTCTAAACGTATTTTGGGGATTTCTGGCTTGATTTGATGGAAAAGGTCGAATGGGGTGTGTTTGATAGGGAACTCTGTAGTTCCACTGCCTGTTAAAATTCTGTCCATTCTCATATGGAGGTCGGTTTGGTCGCCATTGGCGATACTGATTGGGGTTTTGGGGGCTTGCTTCAAATTTGCTCTCATTTCCCTTTCTGTCCAGTTGCAGTTTGCTAATTCTGAAAACTAATTCATGCCATGCATGTGTAGTTGAGGGGTTGCCTGCAATAACTAACTTCTGCATTTCTAATGGCAAGCCCTCCGTTAACCCTTCCAGGATAAGTTTCTGCTCTAAACCTAAGGTTCGGCCTACTTTAGTCTTTTTTTGATAATATTCGTTCAAGTCCTCTCCAACTTTATATCTAATACGTGAAAAATCAGTGAGAGAAAGGGTATCTGGAATTTCGTAGTGTTCATTAAACAAAGTGACAAATTCGGACCAATGAAGTACATTTAGACAATTATTAATGTACAACGTAAGTGCACTGTCCTTTAAATACTTCTGTATGTGCCTAATTTTCCAGCACTCGTCTTTTCCCTGTCCTATACAGACACTCTCGAAATAGGCTAACCATGGTATCCAAGACATTCCATCTTGCGGAGAAAACGCAACGATATCGGGGTCTACTGACATTTTTGGGTTGGCGGATACTGAAGTGTGACCAGACCCAGCTTGAGCTGACAGGGTCTGTCCACCTAACATTGTTACACCAGATGTCTCTGGTGCACCTCCAGATTCCTGACTAGACTTCTGATTATTTTTCTCTTCAGGATTATTAACGGGATTATCATCTTTGCTCGAAATTTGATTTTTTTCTTTTTCGGGGTCACCTGATTTGTCTGTTAAATCCTCTACTTCTTTGGGAGGTGTTGGGTTACTCATGATAGATATAAATACTAAATATCACTGAATTACACAGAAATATAATACACAATTAAAGCACATAAGAATAAAAATGAAAAAATCTTTCAAACTATTTAAAATTTGTAACACTATATCTAAATATCTGTTAAAATCATCTTTTTAAAATTAAAATCCACCTTAATATTTTTTTTTTTTTTTTTTTTTTTTTTCAATAACTTGAATTCAATAAAAAAAATTTAAATAACCTCACTAACTATAAAGTACGTTGCATATAAATCACCTTTAAAAAGTTTAACACTTAATAATAAAAATATTATAATAATATAATAATAATAAAATTTTCACTTCTGCTAAAATATTTTCAAACTGTCTAGAAAAATGATTTTAATATGAGGTTTAGTTAATGTTATTTTTCATTAAAATCGTAATTATCCGTTCAACACAACTAAAGAATTTTCATAAAAATCACCATTCTTACTCTTTCATCTCTTTAAAATTACGTTAAACACAATACATAAACAATTATATATTTGAACTTAAATAGCTGACTTAAAAATAATTAAAGTTTTCACACAAGTAATAGCATACTAAAATAATCCTCTTTAATTTATTTTTGGCATGCATAAAAAATTAAATAAAAAGTTTGAGAACCACTGCCTCTCACTAAAAAGATCTTAAAAAAAAATTTTTTTTTTTTTTTTTTTTTTCTTCTGTACGTTAATATCAAAAGTACATACCTTTATACGCCTTTGCTTTAAATAAATCCATGAAAAAATTTACCTCTTTTTTTTTTTTTTTTTTTTTTTTTTTTTTTACCGCGACGCGAAACAATAATAAATTAATTTCACTGAAATATTTATCTCTATATCTTCTTGCACTGCCCACAAAAATACTTTTTCCCGTAGTCACGTGGTTTTTGTTTTTGCTGAGGGCAGTTCTGATTTATTTTTCTAAATAGTCCAGAAACCGAAACATCTGAGTCACGAGTTCATTTCTTTACCGGCGCGCTCTTGAAAATTGAAAACAGCTGTGTAGTTGACCTACTTTTCATCTGATAAAACACTTCGATTCTTGCCGGCAGAATGAAATACTGCACAAGATTGAGAATGAAGAAAAGTTAATGATTCACTTTCCTTTTGACGAAGGGAGATTAAGTACTTTTGAGTTTTTGGGATAAATTCCGTAAGTCTTTCATTGTATGCTGTAAGAATTTTTCACGGAGGTATTCGCTGGGATTGACGTAACTGTTTAGTTTTTGGGATTTTCCCGTTGAGATGAACTGTCCTACTCGACTTCTGAAACGAAGCGTGTTGCTCCGTCGGTGGGTCCTTGATCGCCGGGCCGGGCCGGTGGCTGCGCGGACTGATGGCGGCTCCGTACGTCAAAGCGCTCATTCTGATTCCCTTGCATGTTCGTGTAGTCCTGGGCCGTAAGCGGAATTTGGTTAAATTCCGAGTGAATGTATTTCTGTTTAAAGGAAGACTCAGTTTATTATGGAACCTGGTTTATTTCTTTTTCTTACATGATTCCTTTTAAACCAGGCCCATATTGGCGTGAGAGCTGCTTTTTAAGTCTGTCTGGACATCGAAGGTTCGTCCATCGCGAGGCAATTCAGAGAGAGCAGATTGGCGTGGATTTGTTTAGATGAGGGAAATCGTAAAAAGTTCGCTCCTGATAGCCGTGTAATGGTATAAATATGAGGTTTTTGCATTATTTCTGCTAGAGGTCGTCTAAGTCAAAAGAGGCGTATTTTTAATTTTAATTGGCCGCGAGCTGAGTGATTGATTGTGCGGAATAAAGGCGTTGGCTCTATCGGCCGATCGGATGCCGCAAGACTTTAAAATTGCGTTAGCGTCAGCACAAATATTCTTATGAAGAGTCAGAAAACGATCTTTGAAAGTTATAAGATGCGATGCAGGAAAACTAATTTAACACGGGCGACGGCATTTTCAATCAATTGAAACACAATTATTAAAGCATTTAAAAGTTTTGATTTAAATTTCTATTTTTTAAAACGGTAATTTAAAATTTTAAAAGGGGCAAAAAGGGATTTTGCATTTTAAAAAGGGGTTTAGCTTTTATCCTTTCATATATATATATATATATATATATATATATATATATATATATATATATATATATATATATATACATACAATTTTGCAAAGTGCTGGTTTTATTTAATCTGAATATACAATAAAACTAATTTTGAAATCAAATTGATTCTATATTCTGTTTCATTTCTCTTTCATTTTATAGCAAAGTGTAGTGAATATACCTGTTGCCAAACAAGAAGAACCAAATCAAGACAGTGAAGATAGTTTGGAAATTCCTTCTGCAACAGATTCATCACAAGTACCCCAATTGTCTCAAGCAACCTCTAATTCTGGGTCATCTACACCTTCTCACAATGGTACACAGACACCTGCTTCACAATCCAACAGCCCACCTCCACCTACTCTGAGTCCTGGCCCTACTGATAATACTACTTCTGATAATTCAAATAGCTCAATGGCTGCTTTGTCTTCAATGGCTAACCCAATGTCTTTATCTCAGGCTATGGCAATGGGATATGCTCAGCATACTCTTACTAATTTTGCCCATGCTAGTGGAATGTTGATGCATAATGCTAATTATAATCAAGTGCACACAACGATGCCATCATCTTACCTTTCATCTTCTGTCCCAAATTACAATCAGGCACATATGCAAGGACCTTATTCTTGGAATTAAATTGTTTGATTCTTTGCATTTGCTAAATACTTTTGTTACATATTTGCTTTGTTGTTTTATTTTTGTTTTTAAATTTAATTTTAAAAATGTGCAACTAGAACATATCTTCAAATGTGATGACTGGAATACAATATTGACATACATATGCCAATGAGTTGGAATAGGAACTGAATAGCTGATTCCTCTGTTAAGTCTGCCTGAGCACATGCCTTCTCAATGGAAAAAAAGTCTGGTATTAAAATATGAGACTCTAATTTTTAATCCAAATTGTGTAATTTTATTCTTTATAGTTACTGTTTTTCTTGGAAAGTTGTTCCTGAAAAAGTACATTGATCAAGGTCTGAAAAAGTAAACTGCTTCTTAACTTTTGTGGGAAAAAAATAATAAATTATTGTAATTGTAAATTCCAAATATTGTTTTTTCATATAACAGTTTAAATAACATAAACAGGATAGTTTATTATTTCAAGAAATTAAAAGTTGAATGTACTACTAAAACTGGATCTTGTTCTATCTGGATTTATCCAAATTTAAGACAGCATACAAAGCAGTTTTATATTCATCTGCTTAATTGTTGGAAAGTATTCAATGGAATGAAAGTCAGCTCACCAGTTCCTCTTGAACTCGCTGGTAGATGTTTTCTGTTTCTTATGCTTTTATTTAAATTCAAAATTTCTTTTTGTTGAAATTATTTGCATCTTTTTTTAGCATGTTGTTTTTCATAAAATGCTTTATTAGAAATATATGTTAAGTTATGCTTTTATAGTATTTTATTGAATTTTAGAGATTTAAAATTATGGTATTTTAAATTTTATAAAAGTTGCTGAGTTTTATATTAAATCTAGTCATACAAGTCCATTCGTATTTTATTTTGACTTTTCTTTTTATATATATGAATTAAATTATTGCATTATAATGGTCCATATGAGCTCTGAACAATGTTTATCTTATGACTGAGCTACATTTAAAGTATATACTAAAATAAAGTTATTTTACTTAATTTCGTATGTTTTATTAAAATTAATGAAAAAATCTTGAGCATCTTGCTTTTATACACTTTTTTCAGTTGTAGACTTTGTTTTGGCAATTTGTAACCCTCTGACTGTCCAGCAAAAAGGCAAAATTTTAATGTTTTCTCTGTATTTTATTTTAAATGCTAAAAAAAGATGATTATTCCAACATTATAAAAAACTTAATTATATATATATATGAATGTAATTTTTGAGAGTATTAATGATTACTCAGTGTATTAAAACTGCATTATATCCATAGAATTATATAAATTTAAATAATGCTTGTATTGCAGTGAGAACTGGAGCTTTGTGAATGTAATTAACATGGGTGTGTCAGTGAGAGGGTTAAGCTCTTACTTTTGACCTTGTGATAAAAGTATATTGCAATATTTTAACACTTTTTATCAGGGCATGGTGTAGAGGAGAAGGGTAAAGTGGAAGTCAACCACATATATATTTTGAAACCAAATCAATTAGTAATCATTACTGAGTGTCTATATCATATAGTAAGTTTTCATCCATCATCATACATAGATTTTATGTATATATAGCTGAAGAAAAACATTTTCAGTGAACAACAGAAACTTAGTGAGATATTTCATTGCAAAATCATTAATGATTTCAGTGCAATGAAGCTTAAATAACTCTGTACTGAGCAATGTTTCGATATGTTAGAAGAAGATCTGTTGTTGTTCGTGGTAATTAAAAAAAAAATAATGCTCATTTAAGGAAAAATATATTGTCAATAGAGTTGCATTTTATAAACATCAAGGAAACCTGGAAATATAAATTTTCAAAAGTTTTGAATCGGTGGTTATTAAATTATAAAGTGTACCTAGTAAACCTATTTATATTAAAGAAAAATTTAAGAGGCAGATTAATTTGAGTGTTTCCTTACCTTTTTAGTTTTCTTTATTAATTTGTAAAAGTCCAAATATAACACTTATGCATATTTTGGATTAAACTGTTTTTAAAATATTAATTATTAAAAATTGATAAACAGAAAAATATACCCTTTTAATCACTACTGCAGTCAGAATCATGGAAAATCAAAACAAATTTTATGTGCTTTCTCTTCTTTGGTTAAACTCTTCTGAAGGAATCTTATTTTTTTAGTTGTAAGACAATTCTTTTATACCTACAACTTTTATATGCTTCTCTTTAAGATGCCTACAATAATACAAAATCATGAAAACAATCATACTGCTAAATTTCTTGTCTTCAGCCACAACTCATGCATTTCTTACGCAGGATGTGCATATTATTGAATGTAAAATTTTATGTACAATTTTTATTCCCATAAAAAGACTAAAATCTACAAAATTTATTTAAAAAAATTTACAATCTTATTTTGTTTTCTTTGGCTCTTTCTCATAATTCTATTGCTGTAAATAGTGTAAGAGAGAAAATTAGTGACAAAGTTGAATTTCGTTTTATAATTATCATGCTACAAAACTAAAATAAAAGATTTCATTATATACAGTTGTATTAATTCAATGAAAAACATTAAAATATTGATGCCTGAGCACACAACTTATATAAATAAATCACAACTGCTTATTGGAATGTACATGCAAAATTTTTATTAATATTACTCTTATCCTACAATTTACACAGCATTAAAATTGCAGAACTAAAGAAATTGGGAAGAACTACCATTTACTGATGGTTGCATTTCAGTTTAACAGTCATACAATACATGTAATTTAAAGACCACAATTTCCATTGTAAGGTCCCAATACTCTTGTATTATATGAAAAAATGTTTTATCCTTTGTTAAAGGAGAAGCTTGCAATAAATAAATTAATAAAAAATATATATGTGGAAGTTCCAGGATGTTCTCCATTGCCCTCTCTTAAATATGGACCTTCCTGTCATTACATCTTGATATTATCGGTATGTATTAATTGTTTCATAAAATTCAGCATGGACCATTAAATGCTATACAATTTTTAATTTTTTGCTAGATTAAATTTCAATGTAAATTTTCATCTGGCTGTCTTATATTTTTGCATTTTATAATTGATTATTTTGTGACATTTCTTATATTGTAACATTGTTATGCAAGAAGTACTATTAGTTCTGCAGCACAAATTCATTTTTAAATATTTTTTTTCATATTCTAAAAAAAAAAAAAAAAAAAAAAAATTAATTTGATTTTAAATTTGTTGATGTTTTAAATAGGAAGATTATCCAGTTTGGTAGCTGGTAAAAGAATATATTTGTTGTATTTTTTTAATAGTTAGTAACTCATTTGTTTTTGTTTTTTTATTAAGACATCATACCATTTGTTTTTATAAGTTATTATATAGTTATGAATAAAACTGATACCTGTGATATTCATGGACTTTTTTGTTTAGTATTGATATTTTTTTTCACATTGATATTGCCATAGAAAACGGAACAACTACCTCATGACATTTTAGCATTTCTTTATATGAAATAATTAATGACATAGTTTTCCATAAAGGAATTAGAAAAAATGTAAGGAATATATTTATTCTATATTGCATTTTTGTTCTTTATAGTTAACAGGAGCAAATATATGTATTACAAATTAATTTTTGTAAAAAAAATTGTTAGTTTCAAAATCATTCTAAGAAATTTTATTTCTTGTATTAAATTTAAATGAGAGTTTTTAAAAATTATGTTATTTTTAATTTTGCATTATTTTATTGCATTTTTACATTTAAAATTTTATTAAAAATTAGTTGTTTTGTGCAATACACAATTTTTTCTAATTATTGTTATTTCTAAATTTACATTCAATATACTGTACTTTTCAATTTATATTTATGTATGAAAGACTTTTGATGCTGAATGTAAAATATCTCATAATTTATAATACAGCATCAACTGTCCAGAAAATCAGATCATTAGTTATCTGAAAGTTCTGAATCATAAATAGAAATTAACATAATTATTATATAGCTGCTATAGTACATCTTAGAGGGTTAAAATAAAAGATTCCCCCCCCCCCCCTGTATAATATTGTATATACTATGATTTGCTTAAAATTTTATACTTGTATTTAAATATTCTATCATCCTTTGATGTCCATATTCATTATTTTATCCCAGTAAAACTTTGCATTCAATGTAGATTATTATACTCTGTAAAAATATTTTTTGTTTAAATGAATACATTTCAAATATATTAATAGAAATGTGTGTAGTAATAGAAAATATATTCTAGTTCAATTTCATGCTATACACTAAATATTTATTTAGCTGGATTTTTTTTATGGACATTGCTGATCCTAATTAATCTGGATAATTGATGCTGTACTATGTTTTAATTTTTCTTCTCCCTGCACTAACATTGTTAGGAGATTTCTCTTCCAAGATTGGATAGATGGAAGTCCCTTTGCATCTAGCTACTGAATTTTTTCAAAATTTATATAATATTTGTACATTTAAAAATATGTTGCTTACAGAAATTTTAAGTTAAATGTGGCATTTTTATTTTATTGTATCAAAGTTAGCATTACAGCGAACCTGTAGTGAATTTTTAAGTTTTTGAACAACACTGTCTTTAAAGTAATGTATGATACTTCTTTTTATTGTTTCAGTTATCTTTAAATTGTATATTGTTGTCTTTAGCTTTTTGATTGCTGAGCTATTTATGAACATTGAGATATCACTTACACATTAAAAAATATAGGTCGTCATGCAATTTTTGAAACGTAAACATTGTATCTTTTTATATAAATGCATTTTTCTACAATTTCAAACTAAACAAACATAATGTATGTTTTTGTAGAATTGCATATCTGTATAATCTAGTGAAATAAATTTGAAACTTTTCTTTGTGTAAAATCAGAGTGCATGTTCACATTAAAATTTACAAGACTATAACTTGAAGGGGAAAAAATATTTCAAAGGAAATCAGACTTTTGCTGGCATTTTTACTGTCATTGCCTGGAGATTAGAATTAAACTTTCATCCTTATTTATAGTTAATTGATTATAAATGAAAATTTTAACATTTCATGAAGTGCATTTATATGGTATCATTGGGTGAAAAGTACAGTATTTTGTATGTAGTACTATAAAAGTAGTACTACATGTATATTAAGACATATTATTTCAGTCATTTGGTCAATTGACAGTTCACATGTTATTAATGAGCTAATTCAATATTCATTCATTAGTTGTAGTTAAGTATTATAGATACCCATCATTATACATGGATGAGTGATGTGTTCCATACTTGTGCGTTTCAGTATTAAATTGCCAAAGTTAAAGTACAAATAACATTGTTTATACTTTGTCTGTGATTTTTCAAGCATTTTATTATTACTCATATCTTTCTTCATTCTATATAAAAAGTATTCCATGTTTATTTTCTATAATTGTATTTTATACATTTTATTTTGCATCTGTTACTTATTTTTTTACTAGAATATTTGTTTTTTAGTTTTCAAGAACTTCATTTTTTAAAGAAAAAAATGCCATATATTTAACACACTCGCACATGTTATGTTTCTATTGTAGCTAAAGAAAAACATTAACAATTTAAATGGTGCACAAGGTCACTTTTATTTGAGTTCTATTATTTTCCTTTTCTCTTTCTGTCTCCCCTTTTTTTTATATATACAGTAGACTCCCTCAAATCTGCTACCCTAAAATCCACACATTGTTTCCGATGTAAGCAATGAAACTTACAGTTAAAATGTAGGTGTAAAATTCAAGTCGTTTTAATTTTTATATCATTCTGTACACATTTTAATATGTAATTCTGATTAATATGATTCAACTCATGTTTTCTCATGAAGGAAGTATAAATTTATTTGAAAAAATTCAAGAATAGTGCTGATATCAGTGGCGATCACAATATTTTTACCAAATAATTTGTATTAATCAAGATTTTTTGGTTATTAAGTATGGCTAAAGATGAAATAAAACTGTTACTTTTAGATTTTGTTGTGAATTATTAGCATACATTTATAAGGAGAGTTTCACTGAATAGTTCAAGAAAAAATTATCTCATCATCATTATGCATATTTAGTTATGCAATATTAATTATTTACTTGACCTTTACTTTTAATATTTTAAATTTTCATAATTTTTATTATTTTACTTAATTATTTTACTTTATTGTAGCATTCATTATAATTTAGAGAGCATTATTAAATTCAACTTATTGTTTAAAAAATGTAAACAAAACAGTGACCAGAAATCCACAAAATTCTAAAATCCGCACAACCTTTGGTTTTAAACTATGTGGATTTAAGGTAGTCTACTGTATATAGATAAAATATTTTAATTATTTATCAGCTAAATATTTATATAATTATTAGTATTTTGTAAGATAGTTTAGTTGATATATGAGGCCTTGTGGGATTGTTTCTTTCATATTAAACCGGGATTATATCATTATATTTACATGCTTTGCATAAATATTTTATTGCTAATAAATGCTGGAATTTAATCCAGTTCACAGAAAAATAGCCAACAAATGAAGTTAAATGGTATCTAACAATTTTAATCTATTTATTTGTAACAAATCTATTTCAGACAAAATCTTAATTAAATCATATTTATCCTGCCACACAAAATTGATGGTAGGGAGGGGGGGGGGATGATTCCTTGGGTGATAACTGCAGTCAGATGAATGAAATAATACTAATGATATGAATAATGATGTTCTTATGGAATTGGTTAAGTTTAAATAGGGGGGGGGGTATGATAGTTACAGCAAGAAAGATAAAATAATTAGTAGAAAAGAAGAAAGGTAAGATGATTTTACATGTTAGATTGATATCTTTAGTTTTAAGTTTTATTTTACTAAAGCAATTGTTCATTACAGAGACCTAAAATCTCTTTTTTGCTGTGATGGCCTGTTTGTCTGTATAATATTCATTATTACTTTATATAATTTGTTTAACTCATGTACTTTGACCATGTTAAGTTGGCTTTTGAGTTATATAACTTTAGAAAAATTTATTCATTGATTATGGCAGCAACAAGAACTAGAAGAGGGTAGATCCTAAGTTTTTTAAATAAAGCATTTCTTTCTTTCAGTGTAGTATAGTGAGCTGTTGAATGTTTCAAGCAAACTTATCATGGTTGAAAACACTCACATTATATATTTACAGTTAAAACATGTTTTTTGAAATTTTTATTTCATAAAAAAGTGCAGCATAGATTTTAAAAAGAAATAAAAAGTATTTATTTTTAATGAAGATGCACTTGATAAAATATATTGAAACTTTGGTATTGGTATGAATGACAAGATTTTGTGATGCAGTTTTAGAATGAGGCAGTGACCTACATTAACACAAGTAAAATATTAAAATTAAACTAATTTTCTCTAAATTTTACTATTTAAATTAAAATTGTGCATTCATTTATTGTCAATTTCCCTTTCAAGTTGCTGTGCTGTATCAGCTGTTACAGATTTTGGCAATTGTCTTTGGAAAATTCAGGTTTGTAATGATTTCTATTGTGGTCATTTTTCAAATTGATGTAAAACTAAACCCAAGAAGAATGAGAGGCGACAGACCTTTAAATATCCAGTCGCCACTTCCCACATGGCAACTAAAAAATAAAAAAAAATGTGGTAACTAAATGAAATGAACAACCTGGCACTTTTTTTTTTCAGAAAATAAAAAAGTGTTCCAACTTTAGAATAATTGAACCCACATTTTTGATACTCATGAAATGATCTCAGAACCCCACATTTTAAATGATCAGTTTTAGCAGAAACTTTGTTAACTGTTGTAATCTATATAAGGAATTTTAATATATTCAATGGTAAAAATCATTCAATAAGAAAAAAGTGGCCATGAAGCTAAAAAGGTCTACCAGCCACTGGTTATAAACTAAAAATTTCAATTTTCAGATGTAAGAAGATAATGGATATGTTTTATATTTCACTCTCTATATATATATAGGTATTATATATATATTAATATAGGTGTTATGATAATGTTTCATTTATGGTTATATATATATATATATATATATGGCTAAAATTATTCTTTTTATCTTTTATTATTCTCTACAAAATCACTAAATACATAAATGTCAAATTTTGAAATGATATTCTGTTACTTGAGAGATGTATTAACAATAATATTTGTAAGATATTTGCTAAATCTGAAAGCTTCTTTTAAAATAAAGTTGGTTAAAATTTTGGCTGTTTAATGCTCAACCTTTTTAATATAATTAATTTTTTGAAGACCCGTAAAATATAAAAGCCTGGCTTTAACATATTAAATTTCTTAACAAATTAAGCAATTTTCTTTTAGTGAAGTTCATATCTGCACAATTTGAATTTTTAATGAATGGATAGTTTCTATATTACAATACCTACAACTATCTTGTATCGAGTTATTTTGATCATTAAAAATATTACTACAGCAAAGAATGATTTAGATAAAGTTAAATTTTTTACTTTATAGAATGGAATTTTTCAATTCCTTTCAGTATTTAGTATTGATGTCATATGTTATATATTAATCTTATTTTTATCTTGCACCATAAATGTAGTTTTCATTTATCAAAATTACTACTAGAAGTGATATTGCTTTAATATTGAAACTTCATTCAAGTTTCCATAAAGTTGTATGAAATAATTAAAGTGCATTAATAATAAATCTTATGGGTATATCCAGTTTAGTACTTTGCAGAACATGATTACCTAAAAGATATGGGAAGCACAAGGGTCCCCTTTAACCCTTCACTGCACCGCGTGCCATATCTGGCACATACCTAAAAACATTACGTTATTAATTATGTGCCATGAATTTAGCGGGCATGATCGCTGTCCCTGATCAGGAACAATCCAAAGTATGGAATAATACTTATTTTGTCCATGTTAGATGTGTACACTAAAGAACAAATTAGAATTTGTTCTTTGGAAACAAAAGAAATTAAATGTAGAATTTGCTATTAAGATAGAATTTGCTTTCATTTTTTTTACTGAATATTTAAAAATATTAATATAAAAGAAGATGCTGAGTGTTAAGACAGATAAAATTGATTAATTTAAGACCATTTATATGCAAAATATTGCAATATAATATTTTAAAACTGTAATTTTGTATGTATGGCACACACTATAAAATATCAAATTTTAGCTGAAAATAAAATTTTTTTTACTATTTTTCCCATTATTAGGCCGATGTATAGATGTCAAATAAATTTTTTCATAAAGACAGAAAAATTCGTGCAGTGAAGGGTTATAATTTAAGAGGCCTCAAAATGACTGAAAAATGGGGCTTCCATTTTCCATTTGTACTGTTTTATATAACATTTTAAAAGTTTTTATCTTCTCCCTCTTGCTCAAAGTAAGAGAAGCACATAGCTAACAAATGTGGAATTTCCATACAGGCAAATATAGTGTATAGTAGTTTTACACAGTCAACATTATAAGGCTGTTTAACCAAATTTGAATTTTATTAAGCAGGAACAGATTTATTAACTTGAGGGAGATACAGGCATACTTCTTTTTTGGGTCCCCTTTGAGAGTGGGGATCCAAGGCACATGCTCCAAATGCCCAATTTAAACCAGGCCTTGCTCCTTGAATAATACAATACCTATATTATTTATGAGTTTCTGTATTGTGTAGAATTTAGATAATACTTAATTAAATTTAGGATGAAAGGGGACCTCAAAATGATAGTATGTGTTTTTCCTAACTTTAGATATGATTTGCTTTTAAATTTCAATGAACAACTAGAACTCAATATTTAAATTTTCAGACCAGTGCAGCCAGAATGGGATGAAATGTGTATATAGATCTCTTATTTTAGTGAAGAAATTGAAACCAAGTTTGGGGTTATTTTCTTCTGTGGAAAGATGTAATTTAACTAAAATGGAATGATTGAATTAAGATTTTTGTTTATATAAAAAATCTGAAAGAGTGCCCTGATACTTTAGTTTGATTTCACTGATATCCTATGAGTGGCTTTTCAATAGCTGCTGTAAATTAAGGAATAGGAATTTTGACTAAAAAATAAAATAAGTGTTACTATAAAAGTGATCTTGTTTTATTTTTTAATGATTTTATTCCAATGTTCTTCAGTATATCCTGAATCTGTAGATAGAATATCATATTTACTTTGAATTTGTTACTCCCATTAAAATAAACATTTAGTTTACATAATTACTAAACTTTATGTACTGATGATTCTAAAATTGCAATTTTCTCAGAATAATGAATTGTAGTCATGGTTTATCAAGTATTTCAGAGTATTAATATTGATGAAAATGAATTAAAAACCTTACAATTAATATTATTCATTTCCATCATCTGAAATAAGGAAAAAAAAACTTTTGTTTAATGTTTATTTTTGTTAGTCAAGAGGTTCTATTCATTATTTAATTCCCCCTTGTGCTTCTATTTTCCATGTCTGAAATGCAAAATAATGAGGGGAAAAAAGAAAACTTTTGTATGAGTAAATAAATGCCTCACAATGAAATGATTACCTCAGTAAAACTGTTTAAATAATGTGATTTTATGTCTTAAGGTTGTGTAGAAAAATAGCTTATACATAGTATATAATACTTTTATTCATTTATTTAAAGTGAAATTAATATTAGTTATCTTATTTATTTGATGCGATTATTTGTCATGGATTTAAAAAGTTTCAATATTAATGTTGAATAATTGAGACTGTGTTTAAAAAAAATCAGAAAATTTTGAATAGTGTGTGTATATATATTTCAGTTTGAAGAATAAATCAAGAATTTTGGAAGCAACAATAACACAAATCCTAAATGTCTGCAATGTTCTGTAAAATATTTTTTCAAATTTTTAATTTCAGAAAACTTAAATTTGTTAAGACTTTCATGTTTTACAGAAAATATGTAAAGTTATACAGAAAATATAGTATACAGAAAATATACTATATTTTCTGTATATACTTCTGTATATATTTTCTGAATACAGAAAATATAGTATACAGAAAATATGTAAAGTAATTTGGATCTTTGACAAATTTATAGAAAGCTTGCAGAAAACCTGTATATCAAATGCAAAAGCCAAAGAAGAAAGCTAAAACTTTAATGCTAGATAATACTATTATCTTTTAGATAATTTAATAATGATCCAAAAGTATCAATGAATTCATTTTGACATAATAAAGAAGTAATCAATTTAAGTTGTTTATAAGGGATTAGATAAGGATGTAATTTTTGTTGATTTTTGTAACAAGTTATTTAACCATACAGCTAAAAATCAAGCACACATGTTTGGGCAGATCAACAAGATATTGGAATTTCAAGATTGTTGATTTTTTTTTCTATTTGCAGATTTTCACATATTAAGTGAAATTTCTTTTGCAATTGATATAATGGCATTATCTGTATATAAATAATGATATTGGCAGTTCTATTGGTGTAATATAAGAAAATATAAGTAATTTGAATATAGAAAGCAAATTAAGTTAAAGGAATTGAAATATATAAATTGAAATGAATGTAATGTTCTTTATTCACACAAAAATATTTTTCAACTGCTACAGCCTTGTGCTTTTAAAATTTTTTTTCATTTAAGATGTAATGGCTATAAGTGTGAGTTCAATTGATTGGATGCTTTAGAAATAACTATTTGTACTTTAAAGTTGAATTTAAAGATGTGTTGCATTTATTTTATATATGCATACAAAATGGAAATTATTGAGACTTACTTGTGAAGTAAATTCCTTTATTAAAGATAATCAGCTTTTACATTTAGGCAAAGCTTTTAACATACATTTTTATCATCCTTCATATTATAAATGTACATAATCTTTTTCATTATTTTTAACATTAAATACTTTATTATATTTTGTCTATAAGCTTGTTCTGTAAAAGGTTTGTGTTTGATAAATCTTATTGCGACAAAATCTTTTTTTATTTTTATAAATTTTAAACTGTCAAGTAACTGTGTTGTGTATTGTAAGATTGTATTTTTTAACTGTTTATTGTATTAATGTTTTAATACTGGCTTCTTAAACACAAGTTTGATTAAAAAATGTTTTATTTCCTATATTTACTTAAAAAGAAAAGTTCCTCTCAATTTGGTTATTTCCAACTACAATCGTTCAGTACTGCATCATTATATATGTAATTTTTTGCTGTTTGTGTCTTTTTCATATTGCAGTTTCTGCTTAACTCATCAAATATTTTTTCTTCACAATATTTCTCTTCTGTTTTTTTATTTTTCTTAAATGTTTTTGTTTATTCTTTCATAATTGATCTTTCTTTTCTTAGTCAATGCTATTGGCAACTTCATATAAAACTTATGTAAATATATTTAACTGGTGCATTTACAGTAGAGAACTGGTTAAAAAAAATACTGCAAAATTATAAATGAACAAAGTATATGCTAAATGAAAAAAAAAATAATCTTTTGAAAGGGGAGCAAGGGACGGGGCGATAAAGTAAATTCTAGTAGTTAAATAGTATTTATTATTTTAGATTTTTTTTATTGTGTTTGTGGTGGATAACAAAACTAAATAGTTTATAATAGTTATATTGCTTTGAAAAAAAATTCTAACTGAATGCTGAATATTTTATATAGAACAGAAATACAAACATTTTATTTCTTCCTTATTATATTTAATATATATATATGTTATTCAGTCCACAGAAGATTAAACTGCACTATTATGTCATGTTGTGATGGTAGCTGAAGCTAAGATTGGTCAAAATGAATTACATTGTTTAAGTAAAATTTGAAGAACTAAAAACTATGAATTTGTTCTTTTCTGAAAACATCTTCATACCTGCCAAATCTCTTTTTTTTTCCGAAGTCAGACTCTTCCTTTTTTACATTTACCTCCCTTTCTCCCTTACATTTTCTTTTACTTGAGTTATTTAAAAAATACATGTAATATTTAATAAATTTTCATAACAATAAATTTGACCAATAATTCTGTGAAGAATATTTATAAAAAAGTAAATCTGTTGTTACATTTTTTCTAAAAATAACATTAGTTAGCAATAACCATAATTATATTAGTGCTTAGAGTTAAGTGATTAGTGTTAAAGAAAATACTTTTCAGATTATTTCTTATCATAAAATATGTTTTCCTGTTAAAAAAGTTAATACATATCCATTTTAAAATGGACCTCCCCCCCCCCCCTCTTTCTTTCTAACTTTTATGTTTATCCATGCTTTTTAAATAATATACTAACCCAGAAAATGTGAGAAGAAATCTATTTTTTCCTTCAAAGTTGGCAGGTATGCATTTTAATTTAGGTAACATTTACAAGATACTTTCAAGCAATTTGTTGAATTTCAAGAATGTGTCATCAGGGGTCGATGCAGGGTTTTTTTCTTGGGGTCCATTTTGTGAAAAGTAAAGTTTATTTTTGTGAAATTTATTATATTTTTGTGAAAAATAACATTTTGTAACGAAAGTTGAAATCCAGTTAATCAAATTCGAACCAGGCATTTATAAACAAAAACTTTTTAAAATCCTTTTGCTGAAATTTTCCTCTCTGGTGAACTTGTTTGTTTACAAATTACACATTTTAAAACATCACAAAATAATAAATAAATAATAAATAGTAAGTTTTAATGGAATAGAACTTTGTGAAGAGGCCCATTTTATCAAATTGATTTTTGTGAAGGGGCCCATTCTATCAAATTGATTTTTGTGAAGGGTCCCATTTTATTAAATAGATTTTTGTGAAGGGGCCCTAAATAGGCCCCAAATTTTCCCTGGATTGACCCCTGGTCATGGACAATTAGTGTTAAGTTTGGAACTCTAAAGTTACTCAAGTATAAATAAAGATTTGTCTTGGTCTTGAGCTCTTTTGAAATGAATACTTCAGGATTTGCATAACAGAGCTCAGGTTCTATGATAAATTTAAGGATTTCCTGAGATCTCTGTATTTTATTTCAACATAATTTTTATTTTCACATTTATTGACTGAAAAATTTTTGAGTTTTCTTGGAATGAGACCACTTATTTTGTAAATGCTATTTTAAACTTAACCTTCAAAATACATTTTTATTTCTCTTTATATTGGTATTTCCATTTATATTTATATAAAAATTTGTCATGTCACTAGTTTGTTGCATGCTTTTAAAACATGCCATAAAGATTTCTTTCTGAAGATAATATTTGCAGTAGAAAAAAAAAGTAATATAAAATTACAAATGAAGAAAGCATTTACTAAATGAAAAAAAATGTACTTTTTTGGGGTGTGTGTATGGTCTGTAATGTAAATTCTGATAGTTAAATAGCAAATGTGCATCCTGGTTCAATAGCTATTTATTATTTTACTTTTACAATGATTCTATTTGATCATTTGATTCTATGATCATTTAAAAAGATAAAATGGTTTATGTTTTAATTATGTATTAATCTATGATGATAATCTTTCTCATCATTTCATTATCTTTTTAATATTTATGCTTTTGTCTTTATCTTATATATATATATATTTCTCAATTTACATAAATTTAAAATTTTTGTAGGTTTGTGTTTGAATGTTAAACCATTGATTAACTTCTTGAAAACCTACCAATATTGGTTTTCTTGATAGTTTTGATAGATTTAAGAATTATGTTAAAAAAATTATGGAATCTGTATATAAATGCATATTAATTTTCAGTGAACATTTCGGTTTTTATTGTATTTATTGCATTGGAAATAATATTTTGAATCAAGTTTTATTTGTATACTTATTGAGGCACATATGTTTATTAAAAAACTACGTATTTTGTATTTGAAATAACTTTTACTTTCTGTTGAAATTTAAAATATGTTTAGAGTAAAAATTCGGATTCTTATTTTTGTTTGCCTTTAATATGATTCTTGTTGATAAAATTAAATATTTGTACATGCGTGTATGAAACGTATTAATAACATAATCATATTAAAGTATGATATAAATGTTATGGAATATTTTAGAGCATATATTTTACATGTCGATAAGTTTGCAGTAGATGTAAGCATAATTTTTTGAACCACTATTTTATGATATCTTCAGTCAAAACTATTGTATATAGATCTGAAATACTTCTGTGTGTGTGGTTTTATGAAGTCTTTCTGAATCATTGCAAAATTGCTCATTTATTTTAAAACTGTTATTTGCATTATATTCTTCTGTGAATGTCATATTTCTATGAAACTTTAAATAAATCCTTACAATTTGATGCTCTTTGAGTGTTTCTTGGCTCTTTTCTTAAATTTGTGTTTAGTTGTCTTTATTAAAAAAAGTATAAAAAAGTTGAGCAGCTTTATTAGCCATTAATTTTTTATTAGTTTGGCATTAATTTTCAGACTTACAAATCATTGTTTAACTTTCAAACATGTGAATGATTGAAGCTGTAGGCGATGCAGGGGAAAGCATGCTTGTAAAGCAGTTATCACCAACAGGTATCCCTACAGTTAATTCTGGTGGCGTGTAGAAGGTTAGCGAAGAAAAACCAAAATGATGTGGGTCAAACGAACATCTTTTATTAACCTCATAAACATAAGATTGAGAATTGCAGTAACAAAAATATATTGTGCCTTGCACTGAAAACAAGTACTAAAAACATATCGTAGGGAGCTCTGTCTTTACAACGAAAATCCCAGTTTATATAAAAGTCTTTTAAACTGTTGCCATTCATAAAAAAAACAAAAAGATGTGTCCAGTCTGAAAGATCTTGCATCTTATAAACCATACAGATTCAGCAATCAGAAAGTTTAGCATCGAAAACCATAGCCATCTGAGTGGGGTGTCAAAAACTCTATAGTCCACTGTCATGTGATGTTAAGAGTGTGTTTATTCTCAGATCTAGAGTAGGTTGAACTGGTGAGAGTTGTCTACAGCTGAAGCAGCTAGAGCGACTGCATGAATGAGTTGCCACAGGTACTCAGATCTAGAGTAGGTTAAGCTTATGAGAGATTGTCCACAGCAGCTAGTGTGCCTGGATGAATGGGTTGCCACAGGTATTCCTTCTTCAGTCTGAAGATGAGAGAAAAAAGGTTAAATAAGATTTCTGGGAGGAGTTAAAAATCACACATGTTGTCCACTTCTGATAATGTATGATGTAGTATCGTTGTCCAGATCGGTGTCATTGGACAAAAAGTAGGCTTAAGTCGACTAATGGAAATATGAGTGTCACGTCCATTAATAGGGTCAGAAAAATACTTTTCCTTTTGCTCCGTAACTGGATACGGGTCATCATAGGGTTGTTCCAGAGGTTTATGAACATAGTCTTTACAGACAAAAACATGTTATGTCATCAACTCAAAATGGACAAAAATGTTAATTTTGCTAGGATGCAATGTCGGAACTGGTCAGAGACTGTACATCATCTCCCGGAGTAAAATTAAGAATTCGTGGTGTTCCGGCTGTTTCATTATTTGCGAACAAAAAAATTCACCAGGCAGGCTAAGAGAGGTACCATAAACCAGTTCTCAAAGGGAAGAACCCAAATCTGGCTTGAATGAACTTCGCAGTTCTAAGAGTATTGTAGGTAAAATTTCCATCCATTATTTTGTAGCATGACATTTAATCGCACTCTTAAAGCACCGATGAAAAACGTCAATCATGCCATTAAAGAAAGGGTAGTGTGCTGTTGTGTGAGTTTTATGCGTGATAAGAAATTTCGCAAGTGATTTAAAAAGGTCGCTTTCAAACTGTCGACCCTGGTCAGTAGTTGTGATTTCAGGTACTCCAAATCAGACAATCCAGCCATTATAAAAAGTTCTAGCTACCGTATCTGCAGTTATATCTTGCATGTGAAAACTTCGGGCCATCTTGTAAAACGATTGATGCAAGTCAAACAGTATTGAAATCTATTCGATGGCAGCAGTGGTCCCACAATATCCAGATATATATGCATGAATCTACATTTAGGGAGTGGGTAATGGCCCATTTCTGTTTTCACATGACTGTGTATTTTGCTTTTCTGACAGGCTATGCACTTTTGAGTGTATTCTGCTACAGTCATACATAAATTTTTCAATACAAAATGTTTTCGAATGAGATCTACAGATCCTTTAACACCTGGATGTGAAATATTATGCAGCATCAAAAAAATGGGTAAACAAAAATCTTTTGGTATGTAAGGTCTCATAGTTCCTGTCGATATGTCACAGAGTTCTAGTTTTGAAGGAAAAAGTTAAAGGGGAATCATTTTAAGGGTGTCAGAATCCCGACATAAACGTATTTCAGCATTGTCACACTGGGCTGTTGCAAGATCGAGATAATCAATATTTTCAGTCACTTTAATTTCCGAAATGCGGGAAAAGGTGTCAGCCACTACATTATCTTTTCCAGGGACGTACTGAATGTCCATTGTAAATTGGGAGAGCCGTAGTGACAAAAATATATTGTGCCTTGCACTGAAAACAAGTACTAAAAACATATTGTTTTAGATGCAGAGCTCTGTCTTTACAACAAAAATCCCAGTTTAAATAAAATTCTTAAACTGTTACCAGTCATTAAAGAAACAAAAAAAAACTTTGTGTCCAGTCCGAAAGATCTTGCATCTTATAAACCATACGGATTCAGAATCAAAGTTTTGCATCAAAAAGCATAGCCATCGAAAACTCAATAGTCCACTGTCATGTGATGGTAGAGTGCATTTATTCTCAGATCTAGGGTAGGTCGAGCTGGTGAGAATTGTCCACAGCTGAAGCAGATAGTGACTGCATGAAGGAGTTGCCACAGGTACTCAGATCTAGAGTAGATTAAGCTTATGAGATTGTCCACAGCAGCTAGAGTGCCTGGACGAATATGTTGCCACAAAGCAATCATCCTCTTTAATAAAAAGCTATGCGTTGCTGACAACTGGGAATTTCAATGTTCGTTGCCACAGATTAATTTCAGAAAATGAAACATTTGAAGTTGCTGAAAAAATTAATAGCTCGAAAAGTATTTGTCAGAAAATTGTAAGACAAACTGCGTTAGAAAGGTAAAAAATTGTATTTTTCTTGATATAAATTTCAAATCTAATTATTATGCCATTTTTCAAATATTGAATTTCAAAAATTACCAAATTTCACAATGGAGTACCATAGCGAAATCTTCATGCGTAAAAAGATAATGATAATGGCCATGTGTCCTGCCGTATACTGGCTATAACACGAGTCTCAAATTATAGTAGCTTTACTATTCTGTTATTAACTCTTTCCGGCACAGACAAATTCTGTTCGTAAAATGAGAAATTTCTGACTGTTACCGGAATTTACAAACTACTTTTTTTTGAAAATAAGAATCTCTTATTTTAAGCTTTCATTATAGAAACAAAATTTTATGAAAATATTCTTGGTGTCGAATGCAAGTTTGGAATTAAAATTAGGTGTTCCCGGAGTGGGACCACTGTGCCAGAAAGGGTTAATATATAAAAGTGAATTATGAGGCCATGAGTGCATGATTTTATATTTAATTTTAATATAATCACACAACTTAAAATCAAGGTGTTTTGGAATTTTTTTTCAAATGGGACTAATAAATTGGCCAATTCTGTATATTATTTTGAGTTTAAAAGAACACTTTATATATTATTTAGGTTTCCTCAGGAACTTTTGGTCAGAATTGAAAGTTTAATGTATCAAAACATCAGAAATTAAATCGGCAATAACTATAACGAATGTCCTTCAGTTCGTTTGGATATATTTTCATTTAAAAATATAAATCATTCAACATTGATTTTGGTTATTTTTAAGGTTATTATCACGGGTCTGGGCATGTCAGCTAGTTTTCATAAAAGCTGTACTATTTGGTCTTTTGGGCCTAAAAGAATGTTTTTCTTTCTCCTTTTACTGAAAGATACAAGATCTTCATTGAATAATAAATAGCCTTTCACCAATTAGAGAAAACTTATCTGTAAAATGCTTGAAGTATTCAAGCTGAACCATCAATAATCAGGATGATAAATAATATGCTAATTGCTTAAAAAATATAGTTGATTCTATAATTCTTAACTATAGAGGTACAGCCAGAATCGCAATCTTAAAAATTTTGGACTATGATTACTGGCAGAAATTAAATGAAACTAATTTTACATACATAATATACTGCTGGCCATTAAAATTGCTGTCAGGAAGGAATGCAGATAACAGAATGATATTTATTGGATAAATACATTATAGTGAGATGAACAAGTCATTAAATTTTCAGGAAATTTGGAGGTATAGATTCTGGGAAATCGGTACCCTGAGCAGTCACCCCTGTCAGCAATAACAGTACTTATCCGCTAGGCATGGATTCGAACAGAGATTGAATGTCATGAATGGGTACAGCAGTCCATGCAGCTTCAACACTATGCCGCAGTTCATCGACTGTTGAGTGGTAGCATGCCAGTCACCCGGCAACCATTGATCAGACATTTTCAAATGATGAGAGATCAGGAGAACGTGCTGGCCAGGGCAGCAGTCAAACATCTGTATCAAGGACGGTCAGGACAATACGGGCAACATGTGGTCATGCATTGTTCTGCTGAAACATAGAGTTACAAAGACCTCAAAGATAGGGCAGAGCCACAGGTCGTAATACCTCAGAAATGTAATGGCTGCTGTTCAAAATGCTGGCAATGCGAACAAGAGGCATGGGTGCAAGACTTCATTCTCAGGACTGGTTTCAGTCCTGGAGAAATTTTTGATTAATAGTAAATTCTACTTTTTATACTTAAATAATAACAATTTTACTATGAAGAATTTTGTATTACTATCTTTTATTGTAAGAGATAGATTTTTAGCCATAATGCAAGACATAGAAATCTTCTAGTCCATTTCCATTTGGTTATTCCTAATGCTCAGAAAAAATTTCAGTCTTGGCTTGGATGGACTTCTTGCACACATGACAAGAGGTGATCGAGATGTGTATCCAATGGCTTTCCAGTTGATGGGCCAGTATGACAATGCCAAATGCAAACTGGCAATGTACGTTCTTCACGATGCCGCCAAACACGGATGTGCCATCATGATGCTGTATACAATACCTTGATTTGTCTGAAAAGGCGACGTGACGCCATTCCTGCTTTCAGGTTCGTTGTTGATCACACTATTGGAGGCGCTCCAGTCTGTGATGCAGCATCAAGGGTCGCCGAAGCCATGGTCGCTGTACTGACAGACCATGCTGCTGCAAACGTCATCGAACTGTTCATGTAGACACTTGCAACCAATCTAATTTCTTGAATCGGGGTTCGTGACATGGTTGTATGATCCCTTAAGGCCATGCGGATAGCACGTCTCTCTTTGCTGTTAGTGATAGGGGCCGCTGAGTTCCTTCACAGCATTCCGTATGACTGTCATGAACCCATTGATTCCATATTCTGCTGACAGTCATGGGATCTCGACCAACACAAGCAGCAATACTGCGGTAGGATAAACCACAATCCTGGTAGACTACAATTCGACCTTTATCAAACTCAGACACGTGCTGGTAGGTAGGCATTTCTCCTTCTTACACGAGGCATAACAGCTTCTTTCTTACCCGAAAACAACGTTCAAATGCAATTTCTGTATGAGAAACTTTCTGTAAAATCTCTTCTTTTATACACATTGTAGGTGTTGCTACCACTGCCTACATTGACAAGCTAATCGTTTGCATATGACACCATGTTCTATCTGTTATGCAAATTTCACGTGCATGGCATGTCGCCTCCCTGGTTTAGCAATTTTAATGGCCATTACTGTATGTCTATCCTCTTAGAGAGCTTATGGGACTACACTTGCAATATCCTTCTGCAAAATATGGATTAGGTAGCAGTGAAAGAAACAGCAGATGTATATTTCTCCCCACCCCTACTTCCGACTTCTTTAATACAGTAGTGTAGTAAAACATTAATATAAATTGTTCAATTTAAGAGAAGAGAAATAATTTTTTTTTTGTGTTGAGAGAATCTAGCTGCTATGGAATCTTTTTAAAAAAACTATTCAAATCTTAGGGGGGAAAAAAAACATTTCTCACTTTGCTTTAGTGTTGTTTTAAAAATTTAAATATATATAGAATTTTAGGTAAAAAAATAACGGTAAAGATGTGATGCTCATTTCATAAATGTAATATGTAACAGTAACTATAATTATGGATACATTCAAAGGGTAACAACAGTACTTGTCCAAAATCATAAAAATGAACTAGAAATGCAATATTGTTCACACTACTTGCAACGCTGTGAAACCATTTACCTAAAAAGAGAAAAACAAAACATGGTTTCGTTATTTGGCAAGATAATTTTGGATAATGGGACTCAAATTTAAAGCTCACAACTTTAAAATTTATAACTTTTAACCTTTTTTTTTAAATACCACGAATTTATCAACTTTTAAAAATGTAATAAGTTTTTGAAATAAAAACTGCAAGAACTATGTGACTTATATCCCGAGATTTCTACGAAATTTGGGGACGTTTGGTCACAATCTTGATATATTTGAATTTTGCATAACGTTCGAATGTTATAATAATAGTTTGATATGGAACTTGATTTATGGAAGTAATTGTATGGTAATTGTTAAATAACACTATACAGCTTTGTAAACAATATGTACAGTATGCAAAAAAAATCTGAACACGGGCTAAAACTTTACTTCTAATTGATGCAAGCTAAAAAAGAAAATATTGTTTTGATTTGTAAAAATAAAAAATTCTAAATCATATGCCCTTTATTTTGAAATAAGGGGTAATTTATGTATTGAACGTACTTTTTAAAAGTTCAATAGCAACACCGTACTTTTTGCATATTTGAATTCAGCATGATAAAAAAATAATTAAAAAGACATAGTCCAGGCAATAGAGACTGTATAGGGGCTCTACCTAGCAAAATTCATGGTAGTTCTGGAAAAAGGCTTACTTTATATTTTTTGGGTCACTGAATCCGAATTTTTAACTTCCCACCAAAATTTCCCCCCGCAACTTCCAAATTTTGGTAAAATTACCCCCCAAAAATAGGTTTAAAAAAAAAATCATTTTTTGTAATTGTTTTAAGGAAAAAGTATCCAGAAATTCAGAAAGTAGACAAAATTTGCAACAAATAAGATATATGAATTATGACGTAGGATGAACGGGTAGGGGGGGGGGGGGGGTGCTTCAGAACATGCGATGCGTCACGCAAGCCGTCTCCCTTCCAAACTTTCCCTATTAATAAAAAGTTTTGAAAAATAATGACAAATCTGAGTCTATTTTTCTCTATTTCTATTTATTATTCTAATTATTCGGGATCATTTTAAATTCTTCTTATCCACTTGACTGCAGCCGAGGATCCAGATTCATTTTTGTCAATTTGATCACTGTCAGATCCGTCAAATTTTGCTCCTATGGGTTTCAACCAAGTCTGAAATATATGAAAATATTTCTTATTCAAGTTAATTTCATGCGTTGCAAAGATATAATTTGTTTCAAGTTGTGTTTTTAAAGCAGATTGATTGATCGATAAACCAATCAATTTAATTGCGTATTGTTAGCCAAATCGTGCCCGAAAAAAATAAGTGAATTATGTTCGGAAAATGTTTAGAAAAGGGAAAAAAAAGGAAGTATAAAAATCAACTAACCTAACAAATCACCCATGTTTTCAGACTCTGTAGAAGTTGAATCTTCAGGTTCACATGATTCCTCCAAAACGTTCTCGTCACTCTGATCGATCTTCTCGGTCAACAGTTCAAGTTCAACTTCCTGTGGATCATCTTCATCCAGGTCCTCGAGGATAACTTCAGGGATATTCTCACATGAATTATTGCACTTGAGGCATATGATAGAATATTTAAACCCGCTTTTCTTGCAGCTACATGCATTGCGGCAGCCTTTTCCATACCTGCAGGAGATAAGCTTTGGTGGAGCAGGAGGTTTCAAACTAGTGACAGGACATAGTCCGTTGCTGATTTTTTTCCAGCCCCATTTTTCTGGTTCCATAACATTTTCTCGCTAAAGTTGGACTCGGTGGTATGACTTGAATGAGTGCTGCTCAGCAGCACGTTCAGTTGGGGGCAAAGAAGCAATGTTCTGTTTATTGTTATATGCGGACTTGATGAAACATTGATGTCTAAAAGCATTCAAAGTCATGTTTTTATCCTTGCAACCATACAAGCAAAGTAAAAATTGATTCCCAGCTTTTGCGATATCTTGTGGATCTGCATTTGGAGTCTGGAACAGCTGAACAAGAGTAATCAAATCTGGGTTTTGGACGAGGACTTTGATAAATTTTATTTTACCATGACCGAATACAGCCGATGTAGAGTCACATCCGCTGAAAGCATGTAAAATAATACATTTTCAGCTGCTGCTTTTTCTTCAAAACCAGAAGCTGAGTAGATTTGTTGCGAAACTTTACCTTTGCCCGGCTGCATGAAGTAAACATTGGCGGATTGAGAAAGGGCAGTTAATATGACTAATAAATCTATATTTTCGCCGACAGTAATCCCCTATTGATGAATTGGTGCCATTTCAATTGCTGTACTGACGATGAGAGAGTTAGCGTCTTTCTCACCTTGCCGCAGTGACAAATTTTCCATCTCAAACTTTTTTTTAATCATTAAAATGAGGCGATGTTTATTTCTGCTGTTGGCTAAACATTTTACCTGAGCAACCGTAGGAGTCATAGATTCATCGAAAATTATGTCAACTGATGACTGCTTTCTCTCTTTTCGCACTCTTTCTCCGCTCTTAGCATTGGGATTTTCGTCTGGATAGCCATAAAAATAACAATACTGTTTGTGGAAAACTTTGACCGAACAAATTGAACATAAGCTTCGCAAATAGATGAGAAAGTTGTATTTTGCTGCCACACGACTCTATGAAGGATCAATCCACCGTCGATAAGGTGAAACGAGTCTTTCAGTTGTATTTTGTCCAAAGCCTTGTAAAGAGAAGACTTCACACATTTTCTCATTCCTTCCTCATTAAAAAGCGCCAAGGGAAAGGGAGAAAGCTCGAATTCCAAAAATTCTGAGAGTTCCTCTTCCGACTAGCAATACAGATTCTATGGAAGATCAGATGTGAATCTATAGCAACTACTTCGTCATCGACTTTCACCCCATATTTTATATTATCAAGAGTGTTAAACCGTTCATTTCGCTTGAACGTAACAGATTGAAAATTATAACCTTCAAGTTTTGAAAGTCGCCGGAGCCCAAATTCTTCAGCCACGTGACTGTTCATTTTCTCATTACACATCACCCACAATTCCTGTGCTGAGTGACTTGATCTTTTCAAGTACAGGGAAGGGTGGATGTTGGTTAAGCCAGGTCGACATTTTCTGCACATCTTGGCTGTCACGGTTGATTCTTGAACAAAAAAGAAGACCAAAAAAAATACAATTTTGCTCTTTGCTTTTCTGAAATTTGGAATGACAAACTAATATAAGAAAGTATTATATTTTATATAAGAATCCACAATTCCTGAAAAAAAAAATACGCAGATGTTATTTATTTTAAAAAATAATTTAAGTTAATTTAAGTGAGGAATCTACAAACTGAAGAAAAATATGCGTACAGTTTAATTTTAAGACAATTCTTTAAAAAAAAAAATTCCCCGCTCAACAACGCGAAATTTAGTTCATTGCAAACTCTTATTCGTTGCAGTGAATGGTCGACACTAAAAGAGCGGAGTTATTTCTCCCGTCCAGTTTCAGCTGACATACTTTTCATAAAATGGACTCGTCCAAAAGAAGGTGTTTCCCAAGTCTCTACTCGTAATGGAACCACAATACAGTGACTTTTATGATGTGAAATCGAAGATAAGCGCTGTGCTGCGGAGTTGTATGACCGCAACCCCCTTGACCCATGTTCCGAGGCTAGCGCCCTCCTTCCTATTCATACTACGTCAACATGTCATATAGCTTTTTTGTTGCAAATTTTGTCTACTTTTTGAATTTCTAGGTATCCCCCCCCCCCCCCAAACAATTACAAAAACAAAATTTTTTCAAAAAATCTATTTTTTGGTTTTTTTAACAAAATTTGGGGGGGGGGGGGGATTTTGGTGGGAAGTTACAAATTCGGATTCAACGACCCAAAAAACATAAAGTAAGTCGATTTCCAGAACTACCATTAATTTTGCCAGTTAAAATCCCCTATTGCCTGGACTAACACAGACATGCTAATTTTTAACAATTTTGAATGGTTAAAGATATAAATCGCTGAAAAATAAACTAATCATCGCTAAAGATGGACATTGGTTATTTAGACATAACTTTCAGAATAATTTATTGTAATTCTTTACTTTTTGTTTTATGTGATATTTTGTACTAAAAACCTGTTTTTATTGTCAGAAAGCGCCAGACGATTCATAAAATTCAATGTATAACCCTGTAAGTTTGGGTCGTACGAAAATAGAATTTTTATTGTTTTATTTGTTAGAGCATGGAGAAAGTTTTCCTAAATTAGCATGGTGTCTAGGAACCGTATAAAAATTTAAATTTCGTAACTTTTAAAAAAATAACTATGTTGACGTAAACGGATTTTCATATGATGAAGAACGTTTGAAGCATTTTTTTGCAATTGAAACTATACCTCTGAAACTAGCAGTTTAGGAATTAGCTATTGGTCAACAATAAAAAGAGACACCATGTGTAGCCTCTAATAATTTAACTGCGGCATAAATAAATAAATAAATCATAAACAGGAACTTTGGTGCCGAAAGCATATGAAATATAAAATTATAAATATATAGAATTATAAAAAGCTCCCGGGATGTTGAAATCTGTAGTGGCTTGCTTTCGTATTTTTTAAATACGCAGGGCTCCCACTCGGTCCGTTTTTTGAACACCACTTTTTTTTTAAAGAAAAATCTTCTTTATAAATTTTGTAGAAACTAACATCGAAACACGTTTTAGTTGCAATTGTTGCAAATACCTACCACAAATTTCTTTCTAAGAAAATACTGGTTTTCAAAAAACGGACCAGTGGGAGCCCTGAATACGTCTACGACTGAAAAGGAAAACCTGGTATTTCAGGTGAGTAAATAGCCAAACGGCGAGTAGATAGAGTGACTGCAGGATGACATCTCATCTAACATCCGACAGATGATGGAGACTGAGGTGTTCTCTCAGATTACTTGGCGGCGATTTCTGAAGCAAAATCTACGCTCATGGTGCCAATTGAGCTATATGCATCAGTGGCAACAGCAGTTTGGAAAGTAAATTCGCATAACGTGCTGATAACATGCTAGTGTGCAGCCTCCGAAGAGATTACCTTGTTTTTGAACCGCTGCACGGTGGGAGATTTGCTGATTCTAGCTGGCCAAAAGTCAATTTAAAAAAAAAATTCCTAGCATAATTTATTTTTTACCCGATATTGCTTAATTTTTGGGGCGTTGTACCCTGCGAATGGTTTTGATATAATTGTATGGTCCAGAGACAAAGATGGTCTTTCTTATTTTATGAATCAATCACGTTTTTTGAGTATAGTTGTTTAATCTGTTATTTCAAGTAGAATAAAAGATAGTGCTATATTATGGACGCTTCTGAACTAAATATGGACTTTGTTTTATCGGATTTATGTGCATAAATTTTCAACAGATCAATTATTAATTCATATTTAATGTCACAAAAAATTCTTTACTTTTTTAAAAAAATTTGTCATTTTTAAAATAGGAAAAGTTGTATTAAAAAGCAAGATAAAGCTAACTTTTGGATACCATTAAGTAGTTTAGATTATTACCTTTTTGATAAATTTTAGTTTGTATCTATCTGCATCTCTAGGTTTTAGAATTGTTTTTACCTGATTAAATCTAAGTTAATATTTTTTGAAATTTTAGTTCAAGTACCATTTTGTTTTTTTCAAAGTCACCAGGATTTAAGTCGATCATAAAAATAAACTTTTGAACCATTATACAGCAGCAACAAGCTCCGAAAAGGTGAATTTGGTTGAATATGTTTTGTTTATACAGGAAAATTACAATGAAGAACACATGAAGTTTTGCAAGCACAAAAGTTTAAATGTATGGCCCAATTTGGCCGAAAATTGTCAAATGTATGTCGATCTCATGACAAATTCATATAAAATATAATACATACCGGCAAATTTCGAGTGGTATCGAAATTGGTCCAGAAAATTCTCGAAATTCACTTTGGATATACAGGGTGTCCAGCGAATAAGACCCTGATTTCAAAATTAAATATCTCAAAAACAAAGATCAATAGAAATATGCGGTAAACGGTTTCTTTATTAGCTAAGCTGTAAAAATGTTATACAGAAGTTCCGAAATTTAGTTACAAAAACCGTTAACAGATGGCGCTGTACGCCGAAAAACTCGTTCTCTGCGAGCAATCTAAAACAAAAAAAAAGTCACGCATTCTTTTCAATCAGAACACAATCTTTTGAAAATGTTCACCGTTCGAAACAATGAAGTGGCGTAAACGAATAATGAAATTTGACATCACATCCTGCAATGTCTCAACGGAAATGGAATCGCATGCCACACAAATCGACTATTCAAGCTCATCCAGCGTAGTGGGATGGTTTCGGTAGACAGTGTCTTTCAATACGCCCCACAGAAAGTAGTTACAAGGAGTCAGATCGGGCTTTAAACCAGTCTCTGATGCAATTCTTTTCACACTCTTCCTTGGATTTCGCTGAACAATTCCAGAAAATTTGGCGACATTTCCAGGAGTGACTATACAGTTTGCCTGGGTCCAACATTTCTCACTCGATTATCATCCACGCTGCCGTTCGTTCGAATTTGGCAAAGAACTTGCGAATGACTTTTGCATCGGGTCTTTTCGGAACATTAAATCCTTTTTGAAAGCTGCGCCTTGTTGCCGTAGGACTGCGTTGTAATCTGTAATACTCCAGTACGAGAAAAACACGTTATTCAATGAAATACATGATTTTAACCTCTACGCTATCCTCCTTCACGATTCAACGGTCCAACTGATCGCTCTGGACTTCGAAGCACAATTTATAGGCATTGCGATTACAGCGCCATCTGTTGACGGTTTTTAAAACTAAATTTCCGAAACTTCTGTATAACATTTTTACAGCTTAGCTAATAAAGAAACCGTTTACCGCATAATTCTATTGATCTTTGTTTTTGAGATATTTAATTTTGAAATCAGGGTCTTATTCGCTGGACACCCTGTAGAAAACATAATGTAGAATTTTCTCCATTGTGTCTTATGACTCCCGCTATTTACATAAAGTTCTGCTATGTAGAGATGAGTATAAGTATATAAGTATACAATTACACACACACACACATACATATATATATATATAGAATGCCCTTCTGTCCGTTTTGGACATTAATCATAAAAAACTGCTGAGGTAACGAATAAACATATCTGTGCCTGTAGACTTAATTATGCAAGAAAGTTCTTGAGAAAATAATCTAACCAGGAAATTATTTTATATAATATTGTTGACTTCAAAAACTTTCCTAACTAATAAAATTACAAAATAAAAATTAAAACAACTCTTTTTTTTTCTAAAGACAGTCATTGCGTTGTTAATTTTTCAAGATAGAAGAAAAGGCTCTATATTCTGAGAGCCAGAATGAAGAACTTTCAGATGATGAAGTGTTGAATTTAATTTCTAAGCAATTTTCATTTAAGCTGTCGAATGTTTGTCTTGTATCTGAATTTCTAATAGATTATTAGAAAAAATATTTTTTAAAAATGATGTGTAGTATTATAATAGAAAAATAATTTTATTACTTTAAGTCCCATTCTGTTAATAAAGTATCATTAAGATTATCAATACGTACCTATTAAGTAATTAGAAGATTAACTCATTTATTAACTGTCTTAACGCTTTAAGCGTGTTTTACCTAATTAAATGATACATAAAATGTATCAAATACATATTTCAGTTTTGATGTCTCAAATTAATCAATTTCCAATTCAAAATAACCATCTACGAAGAAACTTTGATTTAAAACGTAATAAATTTTGTTTAAATGAGTTTAATATATCATTTATTTAAATAAAACATAGAGTTCAAGAGAAATGAATTTGAAAATAATTTTGGCCAGCTAGAATCGACAAATCTCCCATCGTGCGCTGGACGACCCCTTGAAAGTATATCCAAATAACAAAGTCATTCTGGTTGCTGATTTTAACGTAAAGTACATGATTTGGGGCAAACGGCTTACGGATCCAAGAGACTGATCCCTGATTTCTTTTGCTTCGAATGCAAATAAAAAATCGTGATCGATCCGGACAGTCTCCCTTCCTTCCGCGGACAATAGGGGGTGCAAAGTTTTTATTAGATTAACGATTGAAAACTAACGCTAACTTTTTAATCATGAATAAAGATTGACCGATTGAATTTCGTTTTAATCCTACTCATAGACTAATGATTAATTTAATTTCAATCCTTCTCTTTCATTAACGATTAAATAAATTCTCAATCTAATTAGTTAATCTAATTAATGTTAAAAAACGTTATGTGTTGTTCCGGCTATGGGCCTTTTATTTTCTTTATTTTCTCTGAAGCTTCTTCTTGTTTTATCGCCCTGGATCGATGCTAGATTCCTGCGTCGAGTCGGTAACCAAATTTTATCCGGCCCGGTAAATTGAGGCCGGGTGAATCTAGTATTAAAATTAACCCGGTTGTGTTGACTTTGAATGTTTCAGGTTTGGTTCGATTTTGGGTTAAGTTTTGAGTCATTCGGGTCGGGCGGGGGTTGACCGAATTTTTCAAAAAACAAAACAAAACAATGTTTAAATATAATAAATATGTGCTTATTTTTGTACAAAAATGATAACATTGATATTAGAGATATAATTGTAGACTATTTTTCAATAATTGTATTAATAGGGTCGGCAGCGACGCAAAATGACTATGTGATCTAGTTGCGAAATGAAATTGTTAAAAATTAATTATTAACAGTAGAGGAAAGAATGACTGGTCTACCTCGGCATATCTTGGTGCGATATGAGGAGCAAATGACGCCAATTCGTCATTTTGCGATACTAACATGGCATCGAGCTCCGATAAAAATTTGGTACTTTAATTTAATTAAAGTATTTTAATTAAAGCTTAAAGTATTTTTTAAATATTTTGGTCTGCCGGGGCATATTCTGGTAGAACCACCCGGTAGACTAAAATGTATGACAGAAAATGACGTTATATAGTACAATTGAGACAGTATAAAAATAATCGCATACATTATTTTGCCCTATATGTTACTACGTCAACGAGTTTCAAGATAAAAAATAATTATGAAGGAACAGATCATTAAGTGTAAGTTACACATATGTCTGCCTCGTGAAATCTTGGTACGATATGAGCAAAACGGGACGCCAATTCGTTATTTTGACGGTTCTATCACGTTATCGAGTTACGGCATGAAACTAGCATGATGTCTATCTTGACCAGTACAATGCAAATATTTCAGTCTGCTTCATGATATCTTGGTACGATATGAACAGAATGGGACGCCAATTCGTCCTTTCGCGGTACTATCACGAAATCGAGTTTCGAGATGAATTTGGTGCCAAATTAAAGCTTAAACAATGTATTTTAAATATTTTGTTCTCCATGTAAAAACCCCAGACGTGCCACCCCTCTTTCCTTTAAAACTGTTAGAAGAAAGGTAGCCTCTAGCACAGTAGATCCCACCAGAAAATTTAAAAGCAATTTTCGTTAAGTTAAGCACACCAAATAACGGGCTCGATGAAGGTTCGGGCTTTTAATGCATCGGGCGACGTTGTCGTTGCTCACTCGCTGGTCCCGTTCTGCTCAATCGTATCAAGATGACAAGGCAGACTTCACTAGTAAAGATATACAACATGTTAAAAATTCATGCCGAAACTCGATGGTGTGATAGTACCGCCAAACTGAATAATTCGCGCTCCGTTCTGCTCATATCGTACCAAGATATGCCGAGGCAGACCAATAATTTTTTCATCTACCGTTAAAAATCTTATCCTACATCATAATTTAATTTCGTAACTCTATGACATAGTTTTTTTTTGTCGCCGCCGCCCGGTCTATGATATCAAATGTCAAGTTAAAAAAAACCCTGAAAAAACACAAGAAGAAAAGAGAGCATCCCTCTAGCGGGAAAGATGAGAATCAAATTGAAGGTCTGAGGAAAATATGCATGGTCAATGATGCAAGATACAAGTAATACTTGCTAAACGACTAGCAAGTAGAGTTTTGCACGGGTCGGGTGCTAGTAAAAGCGGGTAACCCGACCCGATGCAGGACTCTACTGGCAAAAACTAGCTAAATATTTTGTAGCTTTGTTTGTTTCTTTTTTGCAAGTTTGTTTGTACGTTTGTTTCTTTGTGTGTTTGTGTATTTTTTTACGTTTCTTTATTTTGTTGCTTGTTTGTACGTTTTTTTGTTTGTGCGTTTGTTTTTAACGTTTGCTTCCTTGTTTGTTGTTTTCTACTTTTGTTTCTAAATTTGTTTGTTTGTACGTATGATTGTTTTCTTTTTTGTACGTGCCTTTGTTTGTTTGTACGTTAGATTGTCTGCTTGCTTTTTTATACGTACCTTTGTTTGTGCGTTTGTTCGTACGATTTTTTCTACTTGACGGTGTAAAAATTGAAAATGTGCGATATTTAGAAGTTTAAAAAATTGCAGAAAAAGCGAAATTTAATTTTCGGATGTTGCGAACGTCAGAATGACGTCAGCGTTACTCATGGACACATTTGTCTTTTATAATATAGATTAAAATAATTGTAATTCAATTTTAATTCAATTATTTAGCTTACTGAAAATTAAATTGTTTGATAATTTTGTTCCCCTTTGCCTGTAATACAGGGTTATTACAAATGAATTATCGGGTTTTGATACGTTACTACGTGCGAACTACACTGTAAAAAACAAAACAAAAAAAAAACAACAACTCGGAAACGTTACTCTATCTGGCGAGGCAGCAATGTGGCCCAGCGGTTCTGTTATGTTTCCGCATATTTCGGAAAAGTATTTAGTAACGTTTCTGTATATTTCAGAAAAGTATTTAGTAACGTTTCCGTATATTTCGGAAATGTTTCTGCATATTTTGGAAATGTTTCTGTGTATTTCTGTATCATAATTTCTTTTATTTAGGAGAACGATACACTTTTTTAAAATAGTTAATATTATACGATTCAATTTTATTGCATATTAATATTAAATCTGTTGTTAATCTTTTGTTGTACATACAAAGTTAAATAACTCGTTCGATAGTTTCTGTATACTCTTGTTCCATGAATCTATAATAAATTTTAGATTTGATTGATGAATAATATTATAGTACTAGTATTAATGAAGTACAGATAGCACCGCTTATACGTTGCGTTTATATCTTTATCATCTTTTCGTTTTGAGATTGGTTCCGATTCATAACTGTTGTGATTTTGACAGTAATCTTAAATTAGTAAATTGATTACTCAATAATTATCTAGATTATACTTTTAATAGCAGAAAATATACTTATAAATTGGACGGCAACAAACGCACGTCATACCAACATGAGTTACATCAGTGTACTAGCGAGATGGCTCACAAGCCACGCCAAGGAAAGGAAGGTCGCCAAGCACAACCAGAATTGGCGAGATATCGCTCAAATTCAACACTCCTTCCTGATATCAAGGCCAATTTTGTTTAACACATCAAAAAATAAACAATTAGCAAACAAAAAAAAAATCTATACACAACAAAAAAAAAACACTAAATAACAGATTTAAACAGTCAGTTTAACTTAACCATTCCAAGTCCATCGCGTAAGTTCATAAACAGGTTTTGTGAGAGAGGTTTCGTAAAAATATCAGCAGTTTGTTCTGATGATGGAACATACTCTAATTTTAAAACTTCTTGCTCAACTTTCTCTCTTATCGAGTGAAAACGCACATCAATGTGCTTAGATCTTCGATGATGCTGAGGATTTTGGGCAAGTTTTATAGCACTTTGGTTGTCGACATACAAAATGGGAGTGCCATCATATCCTATTAGCTCTTTGAAGAGCAACTTTAGCCAAACAAGCTCATTTGCTGCTTCACTAGCAGCAACATACTCGGCTTCTGTTGATGAAATTGCAATCTAGACCACCAAGTTATTGATGCACCTGCATTTACTGAAACCATACCAGATGTTAAACGTCTTGTCTTTTCATCACCAGCATGGTCAGCATCACTAAAAACAAAAAAGTCTGTTTTTACTTGTGACTTGTATATAAGGCCAACACTGCTTGTGCCTCGTAAATATCTGTAAATTCTTTTTACACGCTTCCAGTCATCTTTTGTAGGATTGCACAGAGCTCTTGATACCAAAGCTACAGCAAATGCTATGTCTGGCCTAGTAGCAACTGAAAGATATTGTAGACAACCTACTGCTTCTCTATAAGGAACATTAACCATGGCTGTATCTCCTTCCTGAGATTTAGTCACATCACAAGGTGTAGAGAGAGGTTTTGAATTTTCAAGCCTAAATCTTTGTAGTATCTTTTCGGTATACAAACACTGTGAAATAAAAATGTCACCATTATCTCTCTGATTAATTTGCACTCCTAAGAAAGAACCGAGAGGACCATCGGTAATTTTGAACTCTTCTTTTAGGCTACTAATCAATAATTTTATTTCTGAAATACTTGATCCAGCTACAAGTTCATCATCTACATACAAGGCCACTATCAGTACAGATGAATCCTTTCTCTTTGTAAATAAACAAGGATCAGCATATGATTGCTGAAATTGCAATTTTTGAATTGCTTGAACAAAACGCCGGTTCCAACAGCGTGGAGCTTGCTTCAAACCATAAAGAGAGCGAACTAATCTGCACACACGACCAGAAGCATCATCAAAACCTTCTGGCTGTTTCATGTAGAGCTCTTTATCAAGAAAACCATAAAGGAAAGCTGTTTTCACATCAAATTGATGTAGGTACAGATTTTGCGAAGCAGCAATACTAAGAACTGTGCGCAAGGTGTCAAATCTAGCTACTGGTGCAAACAGATCATCATAGTCATAGCCAGCCTTTTGCGAGAAACCTCTTGCCACTAGACGAGCTTTAGCTTTACAAGGAGAACCATCAGTATTTGTTTTTATTCTATATACCCACTTGTTGTTAAGTATCCTCTTATTTTCTGGGGGTTCTGTAAGTTTCCAGGTTCCATTTTCTTCATGAGACTGCAGTTCTTCTGTCATGGCTTCTTTCCACAGCTTAAATTCGGGTGACTTCATTGCTTCACTGTAACAGGCAGGAGTTTCAATGCCAGTAAGAGTACTTACAAAAAGTACGTAATTTTCTGAGAGAAATTCTGGCTTCTTATGTTCTCATTGAGGGTAGAGTCTTCCAGGATCAGGTTCATCTTGGCATTCATCTTCATCCTTCTTCTGGATACTTCCATTTTCTTCTTCTGAATGCATATGACTACGACTTGTGACTTCGACAGTCAATGGCTCATATGGGAATTCATCACAAAATATAACATTGCAGCTTCTTTCCACTTTATTTTTAGAAGGTATAAAAACTCTATATCCATCATAAGCTTCATATCCGACAACCAGTCCTTCAACAGCCTTTTTATCCCACTTTTTACGTCTTTGTTTTGGTTCATGTACATAGCATTTTGTACCAAATATTCTCAAACGTTTAATGTTCAAATTCTCCGACTTTCCATACCATAACTGATACGGAGTTTTATCTTCTACTGGAGTGGGACCTGTGTGGTTTAATACATAGACAGCAGTATTACAGGCTTCAGCCCATAACTTCTTTGGCAATTCTTTTTGGTGAACCATAGCTCTTGCAGCTTCCACAATGATGCGTATCTCTCTTTTAGCAGCTCCATTTTGTTCAGGCGTCTCAACCATTGCCTCATGTAGATCAATACCCCAATCATTTAAAATCTTCTTCAGAGAATAGTTGTCAAACTCTTTGCCAGAGTCGCACCGTATCTGCTTAACCATATGTCCAGCAGTCTTTGCTTCATTAAGGAAGGTTTCTATACAATTTGGTACTTCACTCTTGGCTTTCAAGAAGAATACTCTACGAAATTTTGTATAGTCATCTTTAAGAACTAGCATAAAACGTGAACCACCAACTGAGTCTTCTTCCATCGGACCAGCGAGATCCGCATTGATTTGTTCAGCAGGCTCTGTTGGTCTAACAGTTCTTGAGTGGAACGACTTTCTGTGGGCTTTGCCATATACACACCCAACACAAAATTCAGAGTTCTCGTTAGGTAAAGAAATGCCCTGTCTTTTAAGAAACTTAATACACTGTTTCTTGTTTTGATGTGCCATTCTTTCATGCATTACTTGGAGAGTATCACTAGTACTTGAAATAAGAACAGTTGCAGGTTTCCTAGGATCTTTAGCAAGCATTTCCATCACAAATAAACCATTTTCTGATTTTTGAGCCACTGCAATGGTTTGATTACCATTTTTCACCAAGCAAAATTTATTTTTAAACACAACATTCAGTCCTTTACTTAAAGCATGAGAAATAGAAAATAACTGGTATTTTAACTCAGGTACATACCAGACATCTGTGAGGTAATTTTCTTGCCATTTACCAGCCACTAGAGTTTTCACATTAATTTGTCCAGAACCATAGGCAATAAGTTTCTGACCACCTGCAGCATTGACTATTTCTGGAACAGCAAATTTCTTAAAACTTTCAAATATAGAGCTATCAAATGTCATATGCTGAGATGCTCCAGAGTCAGCAATCCAGCTTTTATCATCCTGTGAAACTGTACATGGCATGGCTACACCAGATGAGGAAGAAGTGTCTTATTTTTATTTTGAGGACAATTTATACGTTTGTGTCCAAAAAATCCACACTGAAAACAAGTAATGTTAGCGTTCATAGGCTTCTTATTTTGATTTTGCCATTTCTTCTGTTTTGATTTATTTCCTCTTAAGTATTTGGTGTTGACGTCATCTCTTCCATAACTCGGCAACGGCACTTGCCGACTGGATTGAATTTGCAGAGCTGTACTATCACATTGCTGTTGCTCTATTTGTTGCTGAAAAGCACATAATCTTTCAGTTAACAGTTCGATCGATCGATCTTTCAACGGAATTCCATCCCACACAGTCTTAAATGCGATGTATTCTTGCGGTAGCATCGAAATAATTCGGAACAGTAACATTGCTCCGGGAACAGCACATTGTAGAATACGTTGCAATTCATCGTTTGCTTCAATAAATATATTTTGAGTTCGACTTATGAAGGATGCAATATTTTCATTTTGTTTCCATTCCAGATGAAAAAATTCAGTCCACAAACGATCGAGTCGATGCGTTGATGATTTATCATAAATCGCGATTAACTTTTCATATGCATCTTTTGCTGTTGAATACGTTTTAATATAATCAAAGTTCTTGTCATCAAGTGCTTGGGAGATAAATAAAAGTGCCTTTGCATCGGCTAATTTAAATTTATTTTTCGCTTCTCCAAAAGCGGCAGCATCGGCGTGATCCGCCATTACAGGGAAAGTCTTTTCTCCATTCACATAACTCAACAAATCGTGCGTTTTAAGTAATAATGACATAGACATTTTCCATCTAGTCCAGTCTTTTGCTGATTCCAATTTTTCAATCGTGAACTTAAAATCCATAGGTGCCATTTTCTTATATATTTTCAATTCGGAGTACACAACACGAGAAGAAGAAAAATGGCGCGATGCACTTCAATCGCTTAAAGTTCACATAAATACGACATTTTTCGCAGTAGAAGCGTTGCTGAAAGCCATAACCTGTTGTGATTTTGACAGTAATCTTAAATTAGTAAATTGATTACTCAATAATTATCTAGATTATACTTTTAATAGCAGAAAATATACTTATAAATTGGACGGCAACAAACGCACTTCATACCAGCATGAGTTACATCAGTGTACTAGCGAGATGGCTCACAAGCCACGCCAAGGAAAGGAAGGTCGCCAAGCACAACCAGAATTGGCGAGATATCGCTCAAATTCAACAATAACTTTTCTAATGATGAAATGTATCGTTTTTATGACAGAACAAATTCCTAATTTCCCTTATACTATACATTTTTCAATCATTTTTTACGAATCAGATATTTGTAAATAAATAACATTGAAAATTTGATTTATAGGTCTATAAATAATTCTTTTTTTTTAAATGCAGCCTCATGAGTTTCATCCTCTAAATATAGATACATTATGAAAATGTTTAATTTCCCTATACTTATAAATAGATAGATTTTTAGTAATACCTTTCAACATTTTTTAAAATCTTGTAAATAGATATACTATTCCAAAATATTTTATATCTGTGGTCTGTGGTAATTATTTTATTTTCACGAATTGCATATTTATAAATAGATCTATCGTTAAAAATGTTTTGTCTATTTGTAAATAGTTTTAATATAGTGTTTTACAATTATCATGCTTCTAAATATATTCATTTAAAGGTATTGTTTTATTCGTATAACTTGAAAAGTGCTGAGATAATCTGAGAAAATATATATCATTTTATAAATATACAGTTCATGAAATAAAATAATTATTTATAGATACGAAATCTTTTGACATTATAGCTCTACTTGCAAGATTAAAAAATATATTTAATTAAAGGTATTAAAAATAATACATCTATTTTGGGAAATAAAGCATTTTCATAATGTATATATATATCTATTTACAGAATGGAATTCACGAGACCGGATTTTAAAAAATGAATTATTTATAGATTTATAAATCAAATTTTCAATGATATTTATTTATAAATATCCGATTCATAAAAAATGAAGGAAAAATGTATAGTATAAGTGAAATTAGGAATTTGTTCTGTCATATAAACGATACATTTCATCATTAGAAAAGTTATGAATCGGAACGAATCTCAAAACGAAAAAATGTTAAATACTTATAAACGGTGCTATCTGTACTTCATTAATATACTAGTACTACATTAATTTCATCAATCAAATATCTAATATTTATTATAGATTCATGGAACAAGAGTATAAAGAAACTATCGAACGAGTTATTTAACTTTGTATGTACAACAAAAGATTAACTGCAAATTTAATATTAATATGCAATAAAATTGAATCGGATAATATTAATTCTTTTTAAAAGCATATCGTTCTCCCAAATAAAAGAAATTATAAAACAGAATACTTACTGCTCATCCAAATACGTTGCATCCGCATCTGTTTTAAGGTATGTCTTTCCTCTCAAGAACAATACAAATCACGTGATGATGACACGTGCAGAAGGTCGGGGTAGATGAGTATGCGCAAATATTACTTCATTTCGAATTCCATTTTTAAACTTTACACGGAATGAGTGTAACATTTCCGTATTTTTCAGTAACAAACATTTTACACTACCTATACGGAAACTTTTCCACTATGGAATGTAACGTTTCTGACTTCTTCAGAGTATTCACCGCTTCAAATATTTTTCCGAAAATACGTGTAACGATTCCTAAATAACAAGTAACTGAGGAAAACACAAAGTTTACTATAAATTTCCGAAAACCTTTCCGCCTTGTGCCGAAACACTTCTAAGTTTTTTTACAGTGTAGGAAATGTATATGTTTCCATGACAACTCAAACGAGAGGGCGTTAACTACAGTTTCGCGCTGCGTATGTGTCATGCGCGTGTGGTTGCCATGGTTGCTGCGCGAACGTCATATTCAAAATGGCGACTGGACAGCAGAAAGAAACTGGAACACGATATCAACGGTTTCATTTACCAACAGGATGGAGCTCCGCCACACTGGCCCAAAGAGGTTCGTGACTACCTTAATCGACAACTCCCACAACGATGGATTGGTCGATGTGGCCGGGATGAGAAGACACTGTTTTCATGACCGCCCAGGTCGCCCGACCATTCGCCGTGTGACTTCTTCGTTTGGGGATATGTTAAAGACTTTGTTTACGTACCAACGTTACCTACCACTTTGGCTGAGTTGCGGAACCGCATCACGACTGCATTCGCGACCATCGACGCGACCATGCTGAGTAATGTGTGGAGCGAACTGAACTATCGCCTTGACATCTGCCGTATCACTCAAGGAGTATATATTGAACATCTGTAGTATGGACGTCAATCTTGTATACTTTCGGTTTATTTTCATGTATAACTCATTGTTGTAACCCAATTATGTTCCGAAATAAACGCTTCGGAAACCCGATGATTCTTTTGTAATAACCCTGTATTTACAAAGGAAAGTATCAGTTTTATAAAAATGTGTTCAACTTCGACATGCGTAATATTTTTCAATATATATATTTATAGAATATACAAGTAGATGAACGATACTCAGGTCAATCCGTATTATGACAAGCATAAAAATATGTGTATAAGAGCTATAAGATATACATATGCCCAAAATAAATCTCCCGCTGCACGTCGCTTTTCATATATTACGATTACAAACTGTGCCATACGTTCCACTTAAGCAGTTAACATCACCCTCTTATATCATTCGACCAGCTCATAAAAAAGCGCCAGTCGGAAAAACACAAACGATGTTACATCATATTTTTTTTGAACAACATAGGACTTCAGAGTACTTTAGACGCATTATCGGTAACTTTTTGGACAATTTTTGTGAAACTCTGTTACCACAGGCGAAGACAATTTTCTATCATAAGCAGATCGAACACCGCGTTGAGGTGGCGATTTGTCCACTTACCTGCCCCCGTCGTAGATTAATGATTAAAGTAATCGGGATTGAATTAATCATGCATTAATTTGTAAAGGATAATTACTTTTTTCAATTTCAATCAGGATTACATTAGTCATGATTATATTTCATATGATTGAACGTTTAGTCGACTAATCAATCGACTAAAAAATAATCAATTAATGCCAACCCTCAGAGGGAGGGATAGATCGACACCTTGTTGATCCATTTTTGTACTCCACGTATCGACTAAATGATTTTCGGTGTCAAGTCACTTAGCGATTATCTGTTGAAAATAACCCGGAATGTAATCTGTTCAATTGATCTTAAATAATGAAAGAAAGATAACCTTGAACTCTTAACGAGTTTCTGAATGAAAAGATCGTAGATTTCAACCGAAAATTAAACACGTGTAATCTAGAGGTTTTTTTTCGATCGCGTCATAGAAGTGACGTAGTAAACTGTATGATTTCAAATGATGCTAAAAAAAGATGATGTAAGTTTTCTTCAATCAAAGGCTTTATAGATGATGTCATCGCAAGAACTCAAACTTTCATTTCTTTATTATTCATTCGGATAATGTTTCTCTCGCGTTAAATATGCAAAAATGTATTTTCACTTTCTTAAATATTCTAAAAGTAAATTCTATTATTAATTATAAATGTAAATGTTCTATAATTTTTATATATTATTAAATTTAAATGATCAAGTTTAAAGAATATTATTTTAATATACTAACATTATAATTCACACATTTTTCAAACATAGTAGTATCAGAGATACAAAATCTACAATGAGTAACAAAAGTGTAATAGCAGTCTCCTGTGGATATAACTGTAATCTAGGATTAATACGATAACAAGTATTTAAATGTGTGCCAAATACCCGTGCAAACACTGGGATATTCAGATGTCTGGACAATTTACTGAAAATGAAGGTAAGCAGCCTATCTTTTATTACCTTATCTATCTTTTATTGTAATTAATATACCCTCATAAAATACTTACTGCGCGAAAGGACTCGCACCCTTCTAACATCATCACGTCATGAAGTGGACCAAACAAGACAGACCAGCCTCTAATCTTCGGAGACGTGTCAGCTGTGGCTGACGGCCTAGGGTTTCGGTCTGGGATAAGTTCTTTCGCGATGTACAGTGGGCAGTCCTAACTGCATGTGACCATGTTACCGTATACCTGGAAATTGGAAACTGTGTCGACTTTGACGACGCAATGTTTTAAGGAGAAAGGACACAGACCTGCCGAGCACAGAAGAGTATGTTAGAGACCCAAAAGTAGTCCAGGTTGCGCGTGCTGAGGCGACTACCGGCGAGTGCTGGAGCCGAATCGGAGGGCGAGACTTAATACTCTTTACAAGCGGAAGCCGGCAGAATATAAGACATTGATACAAACAAAGCATGCCTCGTTCCGAAAATTAATTTTTGAGGGACTTGTCACGAACAAGCCAGGTTATGAGAATGTCAGTACGGCCGATATGTTTCACAATGTGTTGGAATACATAGCAAAGTCAAAGAGGCACGGAGATTTCACATGTCTTCTCACGTTAGATATCAAGAGGGTGCTCGACAGTCTGTGGAGAACCGACATCCTTTGTCTTTTGGACAAATACTGCGTTGATCCGGACCTCCTAGGGGTGATCGATGATTTTATGTTGTTCAGATCGGAGTGTCAAGGGGTCGTGTCTCGGTCCCACCCTCAGGCTGGTTCTTGTAAATGACTTTTTTAGGCGGTTCGCTGAAGTAGAGGCATGAGCTGCTTAGGCCTTCGCTGATGACATTTTCTTTCTAGCATGCAGTCCGGCTGTGTACAGGTTCGCAGATGTCGTCGGCCCGGTTCTTACAGAAACTTGTTTGTGGGTGACTGAATGAAGCTTACAGTTTAGCTATAAGGAAAGGACAGCTGACGTTACTGTGTGATAAAATACTGTGGGGAAGCAAGAAATACTTGTCTCTCTTTGACTCCTACTGTACGTATGAGTTCAGGCGATCTAATTGGTCTACATTTAACATGTCTGCAATATTATTTGTCTACGTCGGCATGACGATTTGTGCAATGGCCGCTAAGGCAAAAATGTAGTAGTAGATTCGTTGACGGAAGTGTTTGTTTGTAAACATGCCCTTTCTTTATGACAAGTGTTGCTACACGGTTGTTCCTCCAAAGGGGAAATACACTTGAAACCCTCTAATCCGCCTATTCCTATTTTTGAGTACCATCGGATTACCATAAAGGTCGGATTACAAAAAAAGGCGAATAGCCATGTGATCGGCGTGCGCGCAACATACATTGTGTACCACCAATTTTTATTTTTTTTTCATTTTTAATTTAATTTTACTTATTTAATTTTTTTAAGTGTTAAAAATTACATTGAAAAGGTTACACAATGATTACAATGGCTGAGTTACAAATTTTTAAAGTAAAAAAAGATTAACAAATGATCAATAATCAGATTCGACAAATGAAGTCTGCGGATTTTTGGGTTTGAACAAGTCCGTTATTTTCTTCTGTTTCTGGTTTTTCATGCGTCGTACGCAAACTTCATTCATTAAACGTTTCAATAACATTACATCCGTTCTGTTTGCAAATACATCAGGCCTTTTTCAAAATGTGTTGCATCTTCTATGTGGGTAATACGGCTTTCAATCGCATTGCTGCACTCTTCATTGCTTTCATATTCAAACTCTTCCACCGTCACACTCTCAACGATTTCTTCGTCAGTCAAAACGTGGTGTGGAACTTTCGTTTGATCGTACTGAAGCCAGTTCACAATGTCTGACACCGCAACGTCTTTACACCCAGGCAGTTGGCTGAACACTTCTTCGAAATCCTTATTACTGATGAAATTGTCATTAGCAGTTTCGTCCTCGCTGTTGACAGCGCTAGGCCAAAGGTTTTTCCAGCATTTCATTATTTTTTCGACGGAAATGCCATCTCATGTTTCTGCTAAATTAAAAACAACATTGTGGAGGTTCACACCTTTTCAGGTTTTTATTAACTTAACTTTGTAGTCATCTCGCTGTCCATCGAATGAAGGAACGTTAATAACAAAGCTTATCGGCAGCGCCCTTTCAAAGCCTCTAGAACACCTTGATACAGTGGCTGAATGACTGCTGTAACATTCGCTTGCAAAAAAGGGCTCGGATATCACCATAAATTAGACCATCCGCATTAGGGTGCGATGAAGCATAGATCAGTTTCAACTGACGTCACAACCTAGCAAACACCTTAGCAACCAGATGGGTGTTTATGTTTGCCCCTCAAAAGTGGTGGATTGTGATTGGTTAGCTCATTTTTCAGGCTACAAATCGATGTTTATGATTGGTTGGATAGAATTTGGTGGGCTGGTGATCACGTGGTTGAAACTGATCTATTGTCTAAAATCAGTACAGTCTTTAATGGTAATTTCTTTGCCTGCAGCTCTTTTTTTCACATTAGGAACGAATACAAGATGAAACCAATTCTGAAACGTTAACGAATCCATCCACGCTTTTTGCTGATTGCCGTACTGTACTGGTAAAGATCTCATTTTAATGCTTTTGAAGCACACAGACCGTGCAGATTTCCCAATCACTAAAAGAGGCAGTTTATGACTACCATCAGAGTTCGTGCATGCCAGAACTGTGACTCGTGCTTTCTGTTGCTTGTAACCACGTGCCGCTGATTCACTTTCCACCGTTAAGGTTTTCGATGGCAACATTTTGTAGAAGAGTTCCGTTTCATCTGCGCTATAGACCTGAGCGGAAACCAGCTTGATTTTTCAATCGTTTCTCGAAGTCCTTCTGAAATTCCTCTGTCGCTTTTTCATCTGCTGATTTGCTTTCTCCTGTTATCGTCAATGGACGAACGCCATGACGTTTTTTCCAGCGACTTAGCCTCAGCCAACCGTTGCTGACAGTATAAATTGCACCAACCATAATTTTTTCAAAGCGAGAGCCTTTTCCTTCAGAATTGGTCCACTGACAGGAAGACCTAAACCTCTACATTGCACAAACCAAATGTACAGCGTCTCATCCATTTTATCATGATCAGGTTTTTTTACGATTCTCCCTGATTTAGTGGTAGTTTCACTATCCAGCTAGCTAGAAAACCTGTGTATTTTATCTTTGTTTTTCACAATGTCCAAAGCCATCGATCGGCCAACTCCATACTCATTTCCCAACACTGTTTCAGAATGACCTTTCTCAAACTTTTTTATTACGTATCTCAAGTTTTTCCTTTATGGTTAGCGTAACGTGTTTACGTTTTGACGCCATCCTGAATGACACGATAAATTAAAAATGAACGAGAGGAAACTTACTGAAGTACTGTAAACTGTACGGTCTAAGCGTAAAACTAAACTTACACACACACACAACGCAACGCGTCAGAAACGAAACAGGAGAAGACCACTCCTCACGATGGAGAGATGATCGAAGGAAGATCCCACTTTACGGAGGGATGAAATGAAGAAAATCAGAAAAATGAACATGACCGATTCTACTTGCTTCGGATTAGGCGGAACGTCGGATTACGAGACAGGTGGATTAGACGGTTTATAGTGTACTCCAATGCGCCTTCTCGTGTAACCCGGATGGATGACCATAAAGTTGCGTTCTGATGGAATTTAAAGTACCTGGCGTTTACGTTCAATGCCAAATATTGGATGACTCATGTAGACGTCATCCAGGAAAAGGCTTTTAAGGTTCTGCAGAAAATAAACCTTCTAGCAGCAACCAACTGGGGGCTTAAACCGATGATCCGCAATACTAGCTACTTGACCGTAAACGAGCGTATAATCTTACATTATCTGAGCAGCGGCAAAGTTGTGGTCGCAAGCGCGTTGCTCAGCATAAAAGCGAGGTATCCTCTTCCATAAACACAATGCTGGATGGCAGTCTCTTGGTTAAGTCATTAAACGCATTAGACTGAGGCTGACAGGATGCCCCAATTCGTCCTCTGCGAGCAGTGAGCAAAATCGCAGTGACTGTGGCGCGTCTACTCATGCAGTTGGGGCATTTTACTTTGTTTACAACCTGTTGTCAACTACTTTGGAGTACCTCTCACAATCTTAGGGTGAGATGCCGTCTTTAAAGGAAAGTTGATTTTTTTTAATTTTTGTCCGTTGTACACCGCATTGTTTGCCATGGCACTAACCACACAATAGTGTGTATATGAAATGTGCTGTGTGTGTAAGTTTAAAGTTTTATCAAAAAACTTTTTCTAATATATTTTTAAAAAGAACTTTGAAGACGCCTGTTATGTATATAGTACCTGAAAATTCGCCCGCCAATTATATTTTACATTCAAAAAACATATTTTTATATTGATAGCCTGGGAGGGACTACTCAGATAAGGAGAGTAGGTCTGTAGAGCATGGATGTCCCTCTCGGTTCCCTTTATAAAGGTCTGTTCAGCCATATCTGTGCCGGTAAACAAAAGGAGAAGATTGTGCCTGTTGGCATATATATATATAGTAGATTTTATCAAGAACCCCTTTTTTACATGGAAAAATTGCAAGTTGGAAAATTTATAAGTCGCGAATCTACCGCCAGATAGTTGGCAGGTCAATGATTTATTAATCAGGTAAGATAGAAATACCTATACTACTAACTTTCAGTTTGTATCAACTACCTCCTCCAAATAACTTACCAGCTCTCGGTCTATAACTTCAAAATTCCACTATTGCTTCCACGTAGCAGGATTGCTTCCACATACATCAATATCCCACGATTGCTTCCAGTTTTCTTGCTTGTCACAAAGCTATATGTGGCCATAAGAAATTATTTCTGTACTGCAGGGTTACCGGCGACAAAAAACTAATGTATTTGAATCAACGTGAAGCAGGGCAAAGAGTGGTTCAATTTTACAAAATAAGCAACACCGTGAGCAAAACAAGAGCTTCATTCTGGGAAGGCCATGTTGGTGTGTAATGGGATTGGAAAGGTGTCATTCAGGAAATATTTGTGAAGAACTTCACAGTCATTGCAGATCTATGCATTCAATAAATACATCATCTGAACGAGCGGTTTTTCAGCAAAAACGACGTGATCGTCATTATGGCGTCCTTTTGTAATAAAACAATACTTATTTTCAATATCACGAAAGAACCATGGAAACGCTCAGTTGGGAACTTCTGCTGCAACCTCTATATTAGAGATCTTCATGGGCCCGGGCTTAGCCCGAGGGCCGGCAGAATTAGGAGAAAAATTTTAACGGGGGCCGGGCCAATGGACAAAACAAACGGGCAGGGCAGACAAAAAAAAAATTAACAGGCCCGCAGGCCAGCAGACTTCTAGTTTTTTACTTGTTGAAACTTTTTCATTGCATCGTCAGAATCAGAACATTTGGAAGTTTAACATATTTTTACCATATTTTTACTTTGAAACAAAATCAATTCATCACTGTCACTATCACATATCAATTTCAAAATTTTACATTTAAGCGATCTGATATAAAAATTTAAACGAAGCTGATAAAATACGAACCATTTTCAGCTAATATGACTTTCTCGAGAATAAGTATTAATGTGCTTCACGAGCTCACGGCAACAGCAATTCAGTAATATAACATGTCAAGCGTTAGAGATCGGCATCGGACATTTTACATCGTGTCTGATTCCGAATTTAATTGCTTTAGCAGACTCGGGTTGAGCCAAAATCAGGCTTACATTTTTTTACTACATAGTGGAGCCAGGCTGGAACCAGGGTTGTAAAAAACCCGGTAAAAAAAAATCCAGCCCGGGCGGATACCCGGGCAGCTACCCACTACAACCCTTATGGTTGTAAAAAACCGGGTTTAAAAAAAACAGCCTGGGTGGGTAGCTGGTCAGGTACCTGGGCAGATACCAACTACAACCCTGGCTAGAATTGACTTAATTGTTACCAGACAATTTGTTTTATAAAAATAATAGGCATAATAAATTTCTGATAATGGAAACAGTGCAAATACACCTCACGAAACTCTCCGAAACATTTTCTGACTCATTTTTAACTGTAAATGCATAAAATTGACAGATTTGACTTTTAATGTGATTTAGAATCGAGTAGTGTTTTCCATTTTTTGATAAATAAATTACTTATCGAGGTATAAGTGATTCTTGTCACGTGACGACAGGTTTTTATCCTTTTCCGTGCTATCACGTCCGGAAATTTGATTCGAAACGCCAATTTTGTCAGTATTTTCTGAAAGATCTTTTGCATTTTTTAAACAAGAACGAAAAATCATGCGTCAAGCATAGATCATCAAACTCTTTCCAACACAGCCAGAAAACTGTAACGAAACTTCACCGTTAAATAAGGTGAAAGAAGATATGTAAGTAAACAGTTTAGAAAACATATAACACATTAAAAAATACAGTTTTCGAAATTACCTTCCAGTGACAAAAAAGTAGTCGAATTATTTTGTGCAGCCCTGTATATGATCAATAGATGTGGATATATAGTATAATAAAATTTAGTTCAGTTAGAATATTCATATTTAGCAATTTTCTCGATAGAAATGCACTCGAAATCTTTTGTACAGCCCTGTATATTATCTGAAGACTTTTGTACACACCAAATATTAAGCTAAAAGGCAACTTAAAACTCACTCGCAGCAATTACCAACCGTAAACGACAATGTATATTTTTCTTTGCGTAGCCCTGTATATGAATTTATTTATATTCCACAAACTTCTGTTAGTCTACTAAATACTGTTCAGCAGGAAAATGCGTAAACGCAATTAAAAACTACCTTTAAGCAATTCACTCCCATAGTCTGTAATACTTACGAATTCCCTTGTGTAGCCCTGTATATGATCACCGAGTTTATAAACACACACGTACTACGAAAAAAAAAATAGTTACACTTAAAAACGCAAACCAAAGTTGAAAACGCACTTAACACACATAGACTGTAACTATCGCACATGTACTGTAACCAATATCTTTGTGTGTCCCTGAAAATAAATGCAATGCACACAAGAGAGCAATTTATAGTGCACCTCAGTAATGCATATAATTTTCATTATGTTTGAAATAGTGAAATATCACTAAATTACACTGCAAACGATTTTTCCCCATAGAATGATGTGTAACAGAATTCTTTTGTTTGACCCTGTAAATGAATAATAAATACTTTACACTCCACATACTTACAAAAGCATGTTTTAATGCGCTTCATAATTATATATCAATTTCATTATGTTTTAAATGACGTAGCGTCATCAAAATGCACTTGAAACGATTATTTCCCATTGACTGTAATATAAAGGAATACTTTTGACTGTCCCTGTAAAAAAACTATAGGTGCTACACACTTCAGTTGAAATAGGGAACAGGAAAAAACGAGGAGTTGTGGAGTTAACGAAAATAACATACAAAAATTTCAGGGTAATCCGAGCATATTTACGGGAGTTAAGAGCACGGACAGACGGCCAGACAAACCGAAGTCATAAACACTTTTCAACTAGGTTGGAAAGTGTTAAAAATTGAAAACGCCATTTCGTTACATAGTTTCTGAATAAGAACATTTGCCAATTTTATGCGTTTCTGAACAAAATCGAATTCAGAAATGTGGCAGAAAGTAACTACTTTCGATTTGAGAAATGTCTTAACAGAGAAATATTTTCAAAAATTACTTTTTATTATACAGCTTCAAAAGTTGTGGTTTTTTTATGCATATCAAACCCTCTTTTTTTCTATTCGTCAAAACTACATTAATTCTTTTCATAAGTCTTTATTTGAATATTGAAAATTCTAAGTAGTTCTAAGTAGTAATTGATGTTGCTATTGTGCTTTTTCTGAATGCTATTATTGTTTTCAATGATTTTTTTTTTTAAATGTAAGAGTCTAATGACTCTAAGCGATTATTATATTTATTATTCTGTATGATTTGGCTTCTGAACATATAGCAATTTAAAATATACTGAAATCTTTCCACAAATACGTATTAAGTATTCTAGAAAATAATCTTAATTGTATGTTAAGAAAAATCGGAATTTTATGTGGAAATTGAGTTGGACCTGAATTTAATTGATTTTTGAACAGGTCGGACCGGGCCAGGCTGTGAACTGCAAAATTACAAACGGGTCGGGCTGGCCCCGGACCGAACTTTTAATTTCTGCGCCGGGCCGGGCCTAGATAGCTTTGTTTCGGGCCGGGCCCGGGGCTGGAAATTCCGGCCCGTGCAGACCTCTGCTCCGTATTCCCTGGTCATTGCTCTATCGGTTTTCTATCTTTTCCTGTTGCGTTTCAACTCCAGCCATTTGCGGGACGTTCCGTTCAATACTAACTTCGAACTGAAAGATTGGTTGGACGACTATTTCGAGACCTGCAGATTTCTATGTTAGGTGCAACGAAAAACTTGAAGTCGCAAGCAACAACAGAGTATTGATTAATATTTTTACTGTGTTTGGTTGAAAATAAATCTTTTACATTTGACAAAATAGAAATATTAATTTTTTCCATATTCATATTTCATTTTAATGCCATAAAAGAAAAACATAACTGTACCATACAAAATTAAATAAATACGAGGGCGAGTCAAATGAAAGTGAGACAACCCACCTCACGCAATAATGGTTCGGTCAACGCCCCCTAGATAAGAAAGCCGTGACACGCGTCACGAAAACGTCATACCAAGCAGGCAAAAAAAAAAAAAAAAAAAAAAAAAAAAAACTTGCATGTTTCTATTTCGATGGCTCGTGGAATTATTAACTATTAGTCGTAAACAATTATTAATTCTATGAGCCAATGAAATCGAAACATGCAAGTTGTTCGAATTTTTTCTTTGTTTTGCCTGTTCGGTATTTCGTTTTCATGACACGTGTCACGGCTTTCTTATCTAGGGGGCGTTGGTTTGGTCCATTATCTGCGACGCATGTACGTAGCAGACAGGCATTTTTCCAAAACGTTTACATATTAAGCGTTCAAAGATATATGGCAGAGGTGTCCGCCGAGGTTACGTCAATGAAGGTCGTACGCTACGTAGCTGAAGGGGGATGAACTACTGGAGGTTAAACACACAGCTTGTGATCGAAATATGGAAATATTAGTTATAATGTAGTGAAAGTTTGTGGTAAATGTTAAAATAAATATGTATAATAAAATTTCAGTATTTATCTATCAAAATACTTCTTCAAGCCACCAAAGTTACTACACTTTATAAAATAATTTTCACCCTGTTTGTTGAAAGTAATGATGAAATATTTAGTCTGCAATTAAATTATTTTACGTTACAGTTGTTGAAAGTAGATTGTAATTTTCTTCGTGAATGGCAACGGAACTGTTTGTTGTCATCAAAACGTATACATGTCAAGCGTTCCAAGATATATGGCAGAGGTGTCCGCCGAGGTCACGTCAATGAAGGTCGTACGCCACGTAGCGGAAGGAGGGGGATCTACTAGAGGTTCAATAATTGTTGTAATATCTATGAAATAACTGCGCATGGGTAAGCTAAAAAGCAAACGATTATTTTATTTGCAAAACATTTCGACTGTTGTCTTATTTTTTATTTGTTCTTCAAGATTGTTTTAGGATATATTTCATTATTTAAATAAAATATAATTTGTTGGAAGTACTTTTAAAAGTATATTCAGTTTTATTTCATAATGTTAGTATTAAATCTTTGACATTCTATTTACTATCTGATGAAATTAGAAAAAAAAAAGTAGGTATAAATGTATCAGCTGTTAACCACTATTTAAAAAATGCATATTTATTTCTGCAACTTAATTTTTGAGAACCTATTTATGTGGCACTTCTGCTATATACCTATTGTTTTTGATATACGCCAATTACGGCACCATACCTAAAAAAAGACTGTGGTTTATATTAATGAAACTTTAATGAAAATGTATTTTAAAAAAAACTTTTAATTTATTCCCCAAAATCTAATTTCTTACTTAAAGAAAAGTTGTAATTTATTTTTCAAATGGCCAATAATCAGGTATAGCAAATAATATGGCAAATGCGTTTTTAAAGCCGTTATATTGATTCCACATGCTTCACATGAGCATATATATATTTATAGCCAATTTTTAATAATACTAATAAACTTTGTTTTGAATCTAATAAAGTGATTTATCACGAATAAAAAATAAAGCGTATTTTTTTTTTCAAAAAAATACTACACTTTTTCTTTTAATCTTCTTTTTTTAATCACTTTTTCTATTATCTTTATATTGTATTTTATTTTGTAACACGTAATATTTTATTTTCTACTTTTTAGTGTTTAAATATTTTATTGTTGTAATCTCACAACCAGCTGGCATATTTTAGAGATCGTGGTTTGGTAGATAATTATCTCCATTGTTGAACATCGTATACAGTTGTAACAATCGTATACAATTTTTGATGACTTATCACCTGCGCCCGGATAACATAAAAATTCCATAAAATTAATTTATTAATTTATAATTAAGTTACAAAAATATCAAACTGTTTTACTATCACCGAAAACATATCTGTGTACATAATTTTTAGGATTCTAGCATAGTTTTAAATCAATTACAAAATTCCACATTTACATATATATATGTTACGGGCAATATGATTAATCCGGTCATTATTAAAAAAACCGGTTATTAATAATAATGATCGGATTAATTATATTGACCGTAACATATATATAAATCAAGTTAAGGTAAATAAAATAGTGTAAAAAAAAGAGTACTTTTAAGAGGCTACTTCACTCACGCGAAAGCACCCGCTCGCTAATGTTAATCCTATGGGACAATTATTTTATATTTCGTATGCATTTCAATATTTTTATACGATTTTTTTTCTTTTGTGTTGATAGTTTAGGTCGATCTCTATGCAGGCCGTTTTTTATTTTTTCGATTTTGGTTGCAGTTATTTTAATGAGGATACTTTCACTTTCGAAACCGGTTCCGAAAGTGAAAGTATTTTAATAAAAAAAAAACTTGTAAACATAATCGAAAAAGTAAAAAACGGCCTGCATAGAGATCAACCTCAGCTATCCAATGCAAAATATTAATAAAATATTGAAATGCAAACGAGATATTATAAAATGACTGTCCCATAGGATTAACATTAGCAAGGGTGTGTTTGCGTGTGAGTGAAGTAGCCTCTCAAGTTAGTCGAGCGCAGTTGATAAATCGCTAAATGTTGTCCCCATCCCCAGCGTTTGTATTGCATTCATTTCGAAAATTTAAATAATACATCCATTTAAAACACCTGCCCTGAATGAGTGAAACACTCATTATATTTAAAATAATTTTTTTCAATAATAAATAATAACAGAAACCAAAACTTTTTATTTGAACATCAAATCATTGTTTCTAATTTGTACACTCACTCAAACCATAAAACTACTATTGGCGAGAAAAAAAAATGCTATTTGCAAGATTTCTGGACATAAAATTACCAAAACACTTATTTATTTTCTTTTGGTTATATTTTTGTGATTGCATTTTGTTCCTCAATAAACTGAGTCAAACCTGGCGATTAATTGCTGGTCGTCAATAAATCCGGCAAGTACTTAAAATCTAAACAAAGCAAATGATATAAAAATGTGCGAAATTCGGAAATCCATAAAGCCCTTTGGTCGCAACCTGTGCGATTTTTTGTGTATTGTATTAGCTGACTATAATAAATTCTTGTATCTTGTGTACGTAACATTTATTTTTATTATTATTATTCTTTTTTAACAGGAAACATGAAATAGTCCGTAAACACTAAACTGCTTTTCATATTATTTTATTATTTTAAACAGATCGAAACTGTTGTTGTGAACGCGTGCCTTTTGCTATCATCGATCAGTTTTTACTGTAACTTGATGGAATAAATGAGATGGTACTCTGGATTGACTAATGCTTTTTGCAGATATTTTTATCCTTGATTTTTCTTTTGAAGTTTCACCCTGCATCTAAAAAATATAAGATATATCCAAAAATATTAGATTGCAGTGCGAAATCCTCGTATGGTTCCGCTGGTAATTTTTATTGCTGGAAAGTATAATTACATTTTGTGAACATATGTTGGGAATCTATACTCAGTTAGGGAAGATGTGTATCTTGTTTACTAGATTTATTGCCAAATATTTTTGATACAATTTATTTTGATAAAGTTATGTATATTTAAAACATTCACAATATCATATTAACTTCGGGTGAAAAGGAATTAGTGCTACAAAGCATTAATTCCTTTTTTCCCGAAACTAATATGGTATTTTGAATGTTTTCTTTATTTAAATATACATATCTCTAACAAAACAAACTGTATCGAAAATATTTGGAAATAAATCTACTAAACAAGATACGCAGCTTCCCTGACTGACAAGGAGACCGCCAAACATGATGCGCACAGATTTTGATGATTTTAAAGTATGTTGTAGGGATCATACCCCTAACTATTCAGGTCAAAGGTTTCCTTCAAATGGGCTTTAGTTTTCGAGAAATTTCGTGTTAAAGTTCAGCAGGCATTTCAAATGCCATTACTTCGGAATCCTGGACATGGTCTGCGTGGTGCCGTGGTAGCGTTCGCGATTTGAGAGCCGCAGATGGGTGTTCTGTCCTCTCCTGTGACTTTTACCTTTTTTTTAACAAATTTTATATATTTGTGGCGTTATAAGTTGTATGCAGAATTATGAATTCTGCATCTTTGAACTTTTTGATATTTTCCTAATAAATTCCATTTACATTTTCGAATATTGCGTGAAAATTTATAGTTTTTGCGCAATTTTTATTCGAATATTTATGCTGACGAAAATCCAAACTAATGTATGTCTTGATATCTCGTCTTTTTAAAATGATTATTGTTTACATTTATGTATATTTACATATTTATTTATTGTATTTTTGAAATAATACATTTTTTTAAAATTTATATTTTCTATCTAAAAAAATTTAAATGATTAAGAAAAAATTAACAAAATAATATATCCTTTTAATATTTGATTTGTTCTAAATATATTGAATTATGTTAACTGCTGACATACTAAAATATTTATCATCACCAACATCGACATTTTTAGTTTATTAAATATGGAACTAATTGTGTTATACCTATTGCAAAAATATTCTAAACAAATTTCGCATTAAAAATCGCCTTTAAATAATTGTTTTAACAATATTGGAAGAATGTATAAATTACCATATTATATATTCTTTAAATACTTAAATTGTGATAAATATATTTAAAAATGCATTAAATATGAAAAAGAAATTATTTCAAACGTGGTATTTGTCTGCAAAGGAAGCGAAACGAAATTGATAAAAAGAAAATTTTATTTATTCTGATATTACCGTAAAAGTCGTTGCAGACGATTTTTTTCAGATATTTTTTATATGTATTGTACAATGTACAATGTACTTGTTTAATACAAACGATTTTTCATTTTTAGTTGAATTTTTCTGTATGGCATCGACTTGTTAGACTGAAAAAAAAATTAATTGTAATACATTATTTTTTATTTGTGCAAATCAAAAATGACGGTGAGTTTGAACTTTACAGTTAAATGTATTTAAATAACATAAATATATATATATATAACTGGCTAAAACTTGGATATAATCGTTATTGCTTTAATATTTTATTACTTCTTTCAAGATATGTTTTTGGAATTAGTTAGTTTGGAATTTCGTCAATAGAAATATTAATTTCAAAACTGCACAAAAAAAAAACGTAAATTTTTACGAAATATTCGAAAATGTAAATGGAATTTATTAGGAAAATATCAAAAAGTTCAAAGATGCAGAATTCATAATTCTGCATACAACTTATAACGCGACAAATATATAAAATTTGTTAAAAAAGGTAAAAGTCACAGGAGAGGACAGAACATCCATCTGCAGCTCTCAAATCGCGAACGCTACCACGGAACCACTGAGACCTTGTCCAGGAACGTGAAGTAATGGCATTTGAAATGCATGCTTAACTTTAAAACGAAATTTTTCGAAAACTAAAGCCCATTTGAAGGAAACCTTTGACCTGAATAGTTAGGGGTACGATCCCTACAACATACTTTAAAATCATCAAAATCTGTGCGCATCATGTTTGGCGGTCTCCTTGTGAGTACATATACGCAAAATATGCTCAGGAGATGCGCAGATGGTAGATTTTGTGTCATACCTAATGACGTCATCCTAAAAGCGCGCGCATTGGCGTATACATTATGCCCTCCGTCCACAAGGTAGCGCAGTTGTTTCAATTTTGCAGCTCTGTCCTAGTAATAAGTTTGAACGCTTAATATATATACGTTTTGGTTGTCATGAGAATGAAATGTCGTTTGGTTTTGATGCATGGAATAAAGTTTTAGTTTTGAAATGTTGTTGTTTAATTGGAGTCAGATAAATAAAAATAAAATGAATAAATAAATTAAGTACGACTGAATGAAATAATATTTAGGGAAATACTTCCGACACCGTTTGATTATTTGTTACAAGCTTTTATCATTTAATTTTAGTTCTTGTGTGTAAAGATGGAATTTTGTAATCGAATTTCCACTCAATTTCTGAAGTGCTAAAGTGATAAAAATTAGGTACACAGGTGTTTTTCCGGTAAAAATACATTTTAATATGTTTAGGGGGTAAGCTATTTTTTCAATATAGGAGCATTGGCGAGATAAAAAAAATTATATACGTCTAAATCTACCATCTGCGTATTCTCCTGAGTATATATTGTGATTCTTTACTCACTCACGGAAGATGTATCTTGTTTACCAGATTTATTGTAAAATATTTTTGATACAGTTTGTTTTCATAAACATTTTTATATTAAAAAAACATTCACTATATATTTTTAGTTTCGGGAGAAAAGGCAATAGTGCTTACATAATGCTTATATATTATTACCTTTATTACTGAAACTGATATTGTGAATGTTTTTTAGTGTACATATTTTATCGAAACAAACTGTATCAAAAATATTGCCAATAAATCTGGCAATCAAAATAAATCTTCCATGAGTGAGTAAAGATTCACGATATATGCTCAGGAGAATGCGCAGATGGTAGATTTTGTCATGCCTAATGACGTCATCCTAAAAGCGCGCGCATTGTATTATGCACCCCATCCACAAGGTAGCGCAGTTGTTTCAATTTTGCTCCCCTATTCTAGTATTAAGTTGGAACGCTTAATATGTATACGTTTTGCATTTTTCATTTACGAAAGTGACATGGAGGTGTGAGGATAAAAGTGTTTGAATGCTCTCATACACTGGGTTGAAGACGATTGCTTGACATAATGGACTCTCCAAAACATGAACAGCGTGGCGTGGTCACGTTTGACAGCTGAAAGTGTTTCCCAAAACAAAATTAGTCGCCGTATGGCTGCCGTGTACGGCGAACATTGCATTTCATTGGCCACTGTGAAGCGTTGGAGCAAATTGCACAGGTTGATGAGCTGATTAGCAGTGGTGTAGTCCTGGGGGAAAAAAGTGGGGGGGATGCTCATAGTTCTGAAAATAGGGTATGGGTCACCGACAAAAAATTTTATATTGAATCTTGCCTATTACTTGGAACTTCAGAGAAAAATAATTGAAAAATTAAACATTTTAATTTAATTAAAAATTTTACTTCTAATTTCTTAAATAACTTTTCCCTAATTGAAAAGTTGATAACTTTATTTCGTGCTTGAACATTTTTGGCAGTAGAATTCAGAATTCAGTAACACTAATTCGCGCAACGAGATTCTTGTTTTAACTGGTTTTGGAAGTAGTTGTATTATAATGTGAAACCCGTTGTCCACTGACAACATTGAAAACTACTACATTTTTACTTTCCGGATTACAAAAATAATATTGTAATCATGGAAGAGAGAGAGAGAAAAAAAGATTGGTATTTCTTTACATTTTCAGGTCATCTGAATCCGCTTTTGCTATTTTTGCAACAATTTTGCATGTTATTTGTGCGCATGCATTTATGTAGGTTGCTATTTCCTTACATTTTTAGGTACTTGACATGGAAGTTATTTTTTATGCGTTGATATTCGCTAAGAGTTGAAATTTTAATGTGTGAATCACCGCAATAAATATTATTGCACATATAATAGAAAAAACTACTACTCTAAGTATAAATTTAATTGAATGCACAGAATTCTATAAAGTGCTTGGAAAGTCGAGATGGATGATTACAGATTTTTATTTTCTAGATATCTTTAAAAACTTTGAAGTAAAATATGAATAGCAAATAGTATTTATATTTGCACCAGATAGCTAATTAAAAAAGTACTTTCCTAATCAATTACTTTAATGGTTAATAAAGTAAAACAATCGAATTAATTTCTTTTATTTAATAAATAAATAAAAGAGAAAGGGGTTTAGAACAGCAGCAATATATTTAATTCTACCACAGTTTAATAATATGTAATATTTTTCCTATCTTAACCTTTCAACGAATACTTTTTTTCCCTCACGAGTGGGCCCCGTGACAAATTTCTTGCAGAGAGCAGGTATGCTACTAAAAATGCAAGGTTTTTCATAACAGTGGTAAGAGACACGTTAAAAGAGCAATTATATATATCAGTAAGCAAAATAGAATTTTAATTTCGGTGCCATTTGTGAGAACAAAATTTCGTAAAAATAACGTTTGTCTCAAAGTTTGCCATAATGCGTCCGCCTGGAAGATTAAAGAACTTTCAATAAATACTCATTATCTTAAATGTTCTCAGCTCTTTATATTTATTCTAGATTTTGTGTTCGTAGCCATTCTATATGAATGTCCGTTTTTCACAAAAGAGAAAAAAAAATCGAAATAAGCTGTAACTTTTTACTTGGAGATAAGTAGGTAATGTAAATTGCAGCAGAAAGTTTCAAAGTATGGTATGAAATAACATATTAATAGAAAAATCTTACCTTTCCTTTTCAAAAAGTTACACTTTTTAAATAAGACCACTAGGTAAAACTCACCAAATAGAGAATTTTTCCCTTTTCTGTAACAAGATCATTACAAAAATAAAACTTCTGTCTTTAAAATTAAATGAGTTATTCTTAATTGGAAATTGACTTTTGTGAGTATAACAAATTACAATTTGACTATATAACAAATTACAAAATCTCTGAGATATTACAAGAAAGAGGTAACACAGGTGGTAATACTTCCGCAGTTGACATGATACAAGTTATGTTTGCAACAATATCCGTCATGAAAAACGCCAAAATATTTGTAAAAGCGTTATTAAAAAAGATCAAATATGTATTGTAGTTAACAGACACTTAGAAAATGCTTTGCGAATTATATTATATTATATTATTTATTTATTTTTAATTATGTTTCAAAGTTTTGAAACTGTGTTTTTTTTTTCATGATCTTTGCCAGTGTAACTCTTTGTTAGATGCATTTGTAATGCAAATGTTTTACACTTAACAATCATGAATTTGTATATATTCCCTATTTTTACTAATAAAATTAAAATGTTTAAATGGTTCGAAAAAATGATATAAGATAGCTGTTTTCTCTCTTTTATTCAATTAACTTTAAAGATACAGGTATGCATCTTTTTTAGGCATTTTTCTGCAGCAAAAAGAAAAAAAACCGGACTAATTTTATATAGAAAAGTGCTAAAAATTAAAAACGTATAAATTATTGAAAATTAACGAGAGGATTATTTCATTAATAATATTACTCCCTACCTCATTTTAAATTATTTTGCAATTTACATGACCTATTTATTTCTAATAAGTAAAAAAAATAAAGCTTGTTTCAATCATTATTGGACACTTTGCATACTAGCCAACACATTAAACTCATTATTCATAAATGCCTGTAAAATTAACTTTTTACAGCGAAATATCACGTGTGAAGGATGGTATTTCTGTTTTTTTTTAAATAAAAAATAAAATTTAGTTCATTTTAAACATGTATCGAGAGATAATTGCCAACAGAGGGTAATGTATTCGAATTATTTTGCGTGACCTTGTATAGGAATTACTGATTATATAGGCACCACATATCGCACTATAATTTAATTCTGCTGCGAAACTCATTTCAAGAAATAACTGCCAACAGATGAAAATGTATTTGAATTCTTTTGTGCGTCTCTGTATATGAAAAGCTTTCACGTACTACTTGGCAAATTAATATATTATTTAGCTGAAAAATGCAAATCAAAAACACGTTTCTAGAACTGCATCCATAGTCGACAATGTATCCGGAATCTTTTGTGTGTACTTGTAAAAGTAAAATACTTCACACACCGTCTTCTATAGCAAACGTACAGCAGTGGTCCTTATAGTTACATATACACTGCTCAAAACAATTAAAGGATATGTGAAGTTTTATATAAAATAAAGATATAAACGAAATTTTTTTTGCCGAAAATAGAAGAAGAGAATCACAAATGCAAATTTTTCTGGTTTTCAAACTGTGGAGTATGCAAATTTTGAGTTCGACGTCAAAAACGTCGCTTCAGCGGCAGCGAATGAAATTTGACTTTCAACTGGATAAAAGAGAATGAAGACAAGGATGATCGGCATTCAGTGATTGCTTTGTTTCGATGAGTACAATGTCTCAGCGAAGTCATTTGACAGACTCAGAAGCTTGGAGAATTGTTGGTAGGTTAGAAGGGGGCCAAACTCAAGCCGAAGTAGCGCAAGCCATTGGAGTGTCACAAAGTGTCATTTCCAGGATCTGGAACTGTTTTTTGGAGAGTGGATGTGCAGGCCGAAGACCAGGGCAAGGTCGTAGACGGGCAACAACGCCCAATGAAGATCGGTATTTAGCGTTAACAGCTCGGAGACACCGAAACATGAACGCTACTCTTCTCCAACAACACCTTCGCTCGGCTACAGGCACCACGATTTCAACTCAGACTGTCCGAAACCGGCTCCATGCTGTAGGTCTGTATGCTCGCCGACCGATGGTATGTGTTAGATTAACATCAAGGCATCGTCGCGACCGAAGGGAGTGGGCAACCGAGCATGTCAACTGGAGGAGAAATGAATGGAGCAATATTCTGTTTTTTGACGAGTCCCGTTTTTCTGTGCATCCGGATAATAGGCGTATTTTCATCTGGAGGGACCGTGGCAGTAGGAATAATCCTGAGTTCGTGCACGAAAGTGTCAGATTTGGCGGTGGAGGAGTGTTGGTGTATGGTGGCATCTCCATTGATGGGCGCACTGACCTCTACATCATTCGAGATGGAGATCTGACTGGTCGCCGATACAGGGATGAGATCCTCAGACCTATTGTAGTCCCTTACGCTGCAGCAATCGGAGATAACTTCATTTTAATGGACGATAACTGCAGGCCACATCGTGCAAACCTGGTGGAGGATTTCTTTTTCGAGGAAGGAATCGTTCGAATGGAATGGCCAGCGTGTTCTCCAGACATGAATCCAATCGAGCACGTTTGGGACGCTCTAGGAAGACGAGTTTCTGGCCGCCAACAACCCCCACAAACTCTCCAAGAACTGGAAAGAGCTCTTCTGGAAGAGTGGGGCAGAATACCCCAACTCGTCATTAATAGCCTCATTGAGTCCATGCCTCAAAGGTGTTCAACGTTGCTGGCCGCCCGTGGAAACCATACCCCCTACTGAAAATGATTTTCTTTGAAGAAAACACCTTTTCTTATTCTTTTTTTCTCATATGCACAAATTGTGTTTTTTTCCTTTTGTACACAAATGCGCAATAAAATGCATTTTTTCTGCCAAACATGTGTAATTTATTCTCATATAACCTACTATGTCTGTCGACCATGTATCAATCAGCTAAAAAGTTTCCCAGATACAAAATCCACCTAAAACTGCAATATCCTTTAATTGTTTTGAGCAGTGTATATGAATTTCTTTTAGTTTGAAAAATTATAACATCATTGAAATACATTTCAAACAATTACCGTTAGTGGTGTTTCAAATATTTTTGACTAACTATAAACGAACGATAAAGGTTATTTTTATAGGGAACGTTGTAATGAATCTCGATACCATATTTCGTTTTATATAAAGCACTATATTTCTACTAAAGTGTAATTCAAACAATTTCCGATCATATACCGCAGTATGAAAAGACACTTTTGTGCCACTGTAAGCGAAATATTGAAGGATCTGTAAGGGATCTCGCCTGGACCGAAGTTCGTACGCAGCCCGGAAAAATGAAGACAAACTTTCAAACGAGCCAGGCCGGCAGAATAAAATTTTTTTTAAAGGCCGGGTGGAACCGATAAAAAAATTAAGTGGGCTGAAGAGCCCAACATAACAAATTAAAAAGTGTCGGACTAATCCGACAAAATATGAATAATTTTCAGTTGACTTTGCTGGGACAAGAATAAGTTAGAAATGTGTTGCATAAGTCGATGCTAATTTGACAACCCCACTACAGAAATTTAACATGTCCAGCGAAGAGATCCGCATCGGACAGTTACATCCTGTCTGAGCGCGGACTTTATTTTTTCAGCAGATTCGAACGGGCTCATGCTCGATTTTTCCCCATATACACATGCCGGGTCGGATTTGGACTTAAATTTCCTCAGGACATGTCCAGATACAAATATCACGGATTTGGACTTAAATTTCCTCAGGACATGTCAGACAGACAATTTTTTTGTTAAAATAATAGTGATTTTTGTAATGGAGTTAGTAGTGGGTTTTGTTAACTGAATCTATGGAAATACTATACTATAATAAATTACAGAGAAATATTTTAAAAAATCTACTTTTTCTTAATTTTTCTTTATTACAGTATTAAAAGTTCTGATGTTTTAACCATCTTTTATTTTTTTTAATTCTAAACTACATTAATTTTTTGAATGAGTCTGTATTTGAAGATAATAGTCTAAGAGTCTTATTAATGACCACTTTATCATTAATCCCTTAAGCACCATATTAAATTTAGTGATAGTATGCTGAATACCAGCTATGTTAAATTTCATCAAAAATACAAAAAAATTCAAAAATACAAAATTCATACCGCAAATTCTAAAAGAATAATTTTAATTTATGCAATCACGAAAAGTCTGTCATTATATAAAATACAAATTACTATTATAACTTTCTGGGATGAATTCAAAATTTTGAATTTAAAAAAAGGCCAAACTGGCAACCTGGACATACACACGTACGTCCTGGCATTTCAGATAGAGGTGTTCATGACGTACGCAGGTACGTCGTGGTGCTTATGGGGTTAAAGTTTCCATACTATATGTATTCTATAGCTTGCGGACATATAGTCTAACTTACTGTAAAATTTTCGCAGAAATATGTATGCACATGCTGTATTCTTTAAATGAATCTTAATTGCATGGTAAGAAAAAACGGAAATTTTTTGTAGAAACTGAAGCAGGCTGTGAGCTGCAAAAATATAAACGGGCTGTGTCCAGGCCGAACATTTAGTTTATATACCGGGATGGTCCAAGATAGCTTTAATTCGGGCAGTGCCGGGCACAGGTCTGGAAATATCGGCCCATGCTGATCTCTAGATTGAAGCTATGTAATTAAGTCATATCATTTTCAGTAGTGATAATAACACAAAGAAATTCAAAACATACATAAATTTTGTCAGAATTCAAACAGTTACAGAAGTTAGAGAGAGAACAGATAAATAGACAGGCATGACAGATGATCCGAAGTTATAAAGTCTTTTCAACTTTGTTGGAAAGTATTAAAAATCAGTGCTTTATTTCTTAAAATTATTAATTTAATAGAGTGCTTTAAAAAATTAATATGTTTGGAAAGTCTGCTTCCTCCCGCGTACCTACTGTCCCCTTGAAAATAAAAAGTGGGGGGACGCTTGAGCTAAAATAAAAAAGTGAGGGGACGCCGTCCCCTCCCCTCTCCGAGTCTCCTCTCGACTACACCACTGCTGATTAGACAAGAACGGAGGAGCCCAGACCTCTCGCCTTGTGACTTTCACATTTTCGTTGCAATTGAAAAAACAGGTCAAGGGGACCAGATTCGTTTTTGCCGGATCAAGTTCTTATAAATATTTGATCATGAAATGAAATTCTCGTTATTAAAACCCGTATGATCGTATGCGAATTATTTTAATGCTGAAAACCTGGATAGATTATTGAAGACTATAATTTTCTTCTATATATTGAAATTGTAGAAAAAAATCAGATATTTGATATTCCAGTCTTCGAAATCTTTGATATGTTTTTATCTTTTGAAAAAATAATTTAAAAATACTTTACGTAAACTTTTTACTAATACTATTTTAGTCTTAGTGATAGCAATTACTTTAACGAAAGATTGGAGACATATTTTTTGTTAGTTAATATATCCATCATTAGTTGCAAAGTCTAGTCATAAAAAGTAGTTTGATATTGTAAAGCAACAGTAGAAATAAATACAGTAGACACTTGATATAGCAAATGTCTATTATAGCGAGCTTTCTATGACAAAACCTATCCAAAACAGTCACAAGTTTTTACCCATTCACTCCCATAATGCTATTTTTGATCCAACACAAAACCGATTACACCAGGGATTCTTAAACTTTTTTATTCCACGGGCCCTCTACATGAATTAACAAACTTTTTGATTTAAACAAGCTTTTAAGTAATTTTTGACCACATTTTATGAACAAGAGATTTTTTATGAACACAAGATTTACTTGTGATAAACACTGAAAATGAAAGGGTCTAGCCGGATAAGCATAGCGAAATGGCCCCCCATGCCCGATATTTGAAATAACATATGTGGTAATGAGGCTTACCATGATAATACAATATAGAGTGTTTTTAGTCTCTGACCTTCAATTGTCCTTGAGATAATCAGGAAAGTATGGGCAGACACCACTATTTTTCAAATGAGTTTGTCTCAAAAAGTATAAAAGTTAAAAAAATAAAACTTACGCCAGTTATTGAAGAATATATTAGTTCATATTATATATATTTTTCAAATTTTTACGCAATTTTTAACATAGAAAAATAGACAAGAATATTTAAAAAAAAATTATTAATATATATATATATATTATATTATATAATATATATATATATATATATATATATATATTATATATATTATATATTATATATATATATATTTCTCTCTATTTCTTTTTTCAATATTCTTTTGGTATGAGTAAAATTTGGCCAATTACCATTGAAGTATCAGCTATGGTAATATTATGTTTGCACATGTTAATTATTAGCTATGTGGTATTCTGTATACACAGTATCATTGATTATCTCTTTGGAGATTTAAGTGGAATAGAACTTGATATGTTTTTTGAAATTCATAGATATTATAATTATATATATATATATATATATATATATATTATATAATATATTATATAATATATTATATATTATATTTACACCAACTAAAAAATTACACAATAATGCTCAAAGTATGTACTTTAATTAAAAAAAATGTCGTTATAATTGAAGATGCGCTTTTTGAGTTATAACAAAAATAATGCTAACAATTTGTTAAAATATTCCAAACTTTTCCTATTTGTATTTGCAAAAATACGCTGTTGTCAAATGATTGGTCAATTCGTGATATTTCTACTCGGACAGGACGCGCAGTGCGCCAAAATTAAAGAATGTTTCCATACATATCACTTCCTTATAGGCTTGTTTCGTGTTTGTAAACATTCTGTTATTTTGGCGTATTGTGCATTCTTCTCGCATAATAATATCAAGAACTGACAAATCAAATGGTAACTTTTGCCTACCATGTCTAGCACGATTGTCACATAACGAAAGGGCAGCTGACGGCACTGTTGGTTAAATTACTGTTGGATAGCAAGAAAAACATGTTTATTCTTTACGACTCCTACTGTACACATGAGATGGGCGATTTGATTGGTCTACGTAAAACAGGTCTATGATATGATTGGCCTTCGTCGTCTGGCGATTCCTGCTACGTCAAAAATGTTGTGGTAGATTGGTTGAGAGAATTTTTTGTTTGTAAATGTGCCCTTTCTTTATAGAACAAGCCTATACAGCCTCACACAGCACAATCGCGTGTACGTTGACTATATCCCTAACAGTTATAACATCGACGGCATTCAAAAGTACTGCTGCGATTGTCCTAATGGTAACAGGACTGTTGGGTGTTGCTCCCATGTGGCAAGTGTAATATATTTCCTATCTCATGGAATATATTTGTCACGAATATTACGTCCTGGTGAAATATTAACAAAAATCTTTTCGATTGATAATATTAATGTTGTGATAAATGAAAATAGTGATGGTGATGATTGAAATATTTTCGAAAAGGCTCTTTTTCTGAAATGTTGTATAATTATCTCCTTTATAGTAAAAAGTGAACTCTTAATCATAACTGATTAAAAATACACTGTTACATGAAACAATATTAGTTAATATTGTAATGTTTATTCCATTGCTAAAAAAGGGCCTCTAAATATAGCTCCTTTAATAGAAAAGTGACACAACTTAAAAATTGTCATTTTTGAGATAAAAATTTTTAATCCTAAGCACTGATATTTTTATCTGGAAAAACGGCACAGTGGCAGTTGTTCTATTATGCCGTCAGAGGGCAAAAGTGTCACTATGCTTTTCCAACGTATTTACATTATTCTTTGTGATAAAGTGACACTTTTGAGTTGTTATTGCTACTGGAATAACCTAAATAAATCTATTAACCTAAAAAAAATCACAGGGAAAAATATACTTAAGAATCTTTTATTAATGAACAAAAGATTTTTTATTTAAAATTTTTAAAACAGCTGTACTGAAAATTTGTTATTTTTGAGTTATGTCATTTTTTATTAAAAGAGCGAGATATCTAATTATTCACAGACTATTAAGTATGTACTTACAACCCACTTATTGTATTTGTTTTGCAGTAACAATAATACTCGCGTAATTGTACAAATTCAAACAAGAAAAGATAGAAAAATTCTAGCACGTTGTTAGCATTATTTTTGTTATAACTCAAAAAGCGCATCTTCGATTTTAACGAATTTTTTTTGCTTAAAGTAGATACTTCGAGCATTATTCTGTAATTTTTTGGTTGGTGTAAATATAATATTAGTATATTAATAATTTTTTTTTTAAATATTTTTGTTTGCTTTTCTATGTTAAAAATTGTGTAAAAATGTGAAAAAAATATATAAACTAATATATTTTTCAATAATTGGTGTTGGTTTCATTTTTTTAACTTTTATACTTTTTGAGGAAAACTCATTTGAAAAATAGTGGCGCCGGCGCATAATTCTCCGATTATCTCAATGACAGTTCAAGGTCAGGGGCTAAAAACACTCTGTATTATATTATATTCTCATGGTATGCGCCCCACCAGTGGCTGAGAGGTTGTGCTCTCGAAGCTGGTAGACGGGAGGTGCTGGGTTCGATCCCAATCGCGCCCGTCGGCCTAATCGCTCGGAGTTTTCGTGGTTTTCTTTCGAGCCGTGGATCTTCTCCATGCGTAAATACGGATTAGGTTCCCTTAGAAAGACCCCCACGAATGGCACTCCCCCCGGGCCTATATCCCTAGTGTCGATAATTGGCCGTCAATAATCAACCCAACCCAACTCTCATGATATGCTTTATTACCATACATGTCATTTCAAACATCGGCCGTGGGGGCCATTTTGCTATGCTTATTTGGCTAGACCCTTTGAGCTACAATATGTATCCCCAAATAGTAACATTGCTATAGCTAATGAATAGACCGAGAAAGTTATTTTAAAGTATTCTTTAAGATTAAGTCATTGTAAAAATTTCAAAGCTGTATTCTCTTTGCCTAGTCATTATCCACGTTCGTCTGTTTGTTGCACTTTTTCCACTTTCATTGAGAATTTGTATTCTTCTGACACAAAAAGTAAACTAATGTTTTAATTATTTTTGTGAAATAAGATGTTAATAATTTTTGTTCAAAGTATATTGAATTTTTCTGAATATACTAAAACAGGGGTGGCCAACCTGTGGCACACGTGCTACAGAGCTACCACTATTATTTAATAGAATTATTTGCCTTAAATAAAGAGTGAAATTATGTGATAAAATGAGATTAAAATTTTTATTTAAAACTGGTGTCGAACGATTTTCAGGGGAAAAGGTTGGCCACCTCTGTACTAAAAGGTTTGATATTCTTGAATGAATATCAAAACTATTTTGATATTTCAATTTTAATTCACTTTTTATTTTAGAAAGTTTGTTTTTTAAGGGACAAAATGTTTTACATATTTTCATATCAATATACAGGGGTAGTCATAAAAAAAATGACATGTTGAGTCTACTAGTGGATAATCTATTGGACGAAATGTAACATCATTTGGTGTACGAGCACAGTGAAGCATACAGTTTCGATTTCGAAATAAAAAAATAGTGCCAAAAGCCACCACTGGGGAAAATTTTGGCGTTGTTTTGAAATAACAATGAACTTATGGTCGCTGTCGGTAGCTTTCAATGGGTACTCTATTCGATAGGAAGTCTACGAACTGTCCGCTGCCATCAGCTTCCGATGCGAACTTATTCAATACGAAGCCTTCATAAATTGAAAGAATTTGCATAAAATTAAGATAACAGCTTTGTTAATTTGAAACATAAAATTGCAACAGCTCTTATGTTTCGATATTGTATTTAAACATATATACGTTCCGAATCCAGAGATTTAGAAAATTACTGTTTAAATTTATTGTGCGAATCTAGTGAATTTAAATTTTACGTAATTGTAGAAAATATTGTTTACCACATACATCTATAAGAATATTAGAATGGTGGTTATATTGAACCATATTTGTAATTAACTATAAACGTTGTCATTTATTGTGAAATTTTTTTATCTTTGCAGTTTCATGCAGCACCAAAAACCCCAGTGGCGACTTTTGGTACTATTTTTTTCTTTAGAAATCGAAACCGCATGCTTTACTGCTTTTCTGGTGCTGTATTTAATTTCATCCAATAAATTACTCTCTGTGGGGCTCAGAACACCTCACGTTATTTTACGGCCACCCTGTATATATTCATTTCTTTTAAAATGCTTACTTTTGACATAATGTATAAAAACTTCCTCTATAGCAACCTACCATGATTACAACTCTTTTCTTTGAGATAATTGGAGTCGTGATAACAAACGCAGACTATATTTCAGTTCATTAAATATACTTAACAACTTTAATTAAAAAAAAAAAAAGGTTTCAATAGAAAACAATTCTTTGAAGCGAAAATAGATTTTATAAAGAGAGTAAACTATAATCCACGTGACGTGGCATATCTTAATATGAATGGGAAGACCTTACGGCAGATATTTTGCAACCGACATTTCAAAAAGATCCGTAAAACAGAAAGAAAAAAAGAACAAAGAAGGAATTATGTGGTTTACATATAATTACGCATTACAAGACGAATAAGTTACCCCCCCCCCCCCCCACCCCGAAAAAAAAGAAGAAACTTCACCAGTGTATCGAAAAATTGCGATAACAGAACAGTGATTAAGACTATTATTTTCGTCTATAACTTTTTATGACGTTAATTACTCGTCTTTATTTCAGATTTATTTTTAAATTACAACTTAAATATTTATAACAATGGGAAAAAAACATAGAAAAAAAAATTACGCTGATGTTTTTACTCTTAATAGTTCTTTATGGGCAAACTAATGCTGAAACTAAAAAGTGAACAAAGTGATAGCAATCAAGTGATAGTTTGATAAGTGCGACAAGAATGTTTGGTATTCTATTTCGTACGTAACGGCGAATTGTTTTTGAAATCCTGTCAACATATGGTGTAGTAATCGATTTCTCTTTCAATTAGTTGTTCGGTGAATTATGTGGAAAATCAAATTATTACAATTAACGCTTGGATTACTTTATCGGAGATATTCCGCGCTGCAGTCTTTTATTAAAGTTCAAACTGTTTTAGCCTAAGGAAAAAAAAATAAGGAATCCTCTTCAGTATGAAGGTAAGCAACATCTACATTTTCGATTGTGAAATTGAATATTATTGATGTAAGGAGATAAATATCTATTAGTGTTAAATATCATGCATGATGCAGATTTAATACATTTATAAAGCTTTCGTGTTTTTTTTATGATTTTCTTGTAAAAAATTTATTTTGCTTATTATAGAAAAACATTTTTTAATGTTTTGTTAAAGTATTACTTACAAACAGGATCCAAATCTTGTTGGACCTAGAAAATTTCAAAAAAATTACCTAGAAATGATACAAAAAAGATATTTAAAATCGTAAATACACTGTTAATAATTTGCAGCATACTGTCCAGTAATTCGACTGGACAGATAACGATTAATTAACCGTAATTTTAATCGATCCTGAACATAATATGGTCAATAATATGGTCATAATACATTCATAATATGGTCAAGTAACCGTTATTTGGAAAAACGGTCGAATGATTGGACTGTTTGCTGCAGATGTTTTTTTAATAGTGTATGACTTTGAAATTTCAAGAAATAGCCTTAAGAATTTTTAAATGTTTGATATTTTTTATGCTTCAATGTACCCTTAAATTTTCAACTTAAAATAGTTAAGACTTACTCTATAAAATATATTCTTGAACGAACAGTATACTGGGTGTTGCAAAAAAAATTATATTATATTATATATATATATATATATATATATATATATATATATATATTGCAAATAAGAGGGTAGAGGTACTTTTTATACTACTACGGCACACAACTTTTGTGTGAGAAACCGTGCTCTCAAACCATTTATTCAGTCAAAAATACAGGGTGTCTCCATCCAATCCGAACCCAGATTTTAGTTTGTAACTTAAAAATTTGAAATCCATGCTTGTGTGCGTTAGCATGGGGAATTTTTTCCTTGCTTTGGTTTTCTTAGCAACATGTACTAGTAACTGACCTGTTCAACTGACTTGTTGACTTCCTAGCAAAATCCTTAGAATTACAGATGCTTCTGTAATGATCCTATTTAAAATTGCTTATAATTAAATCTTTCATTAATTCGTTATAAATATTTCATTAATTGTTTGCATTTTAACAAAAATTTCTAAAGTTATTACACAAAAAATTACTTCTATGACTACTATAATATGCAAAAATATGTGTGCTAAAAGTTCCAACTACTTTATAAAACATACATTTATTTAAAACTTAATATGAATTAGTTATCAAGTTAGTTATAAACATGATAGATGAAAATTTTGTTTAAATCTGAGAAGTAATTTCTGTTAATTTACGACAGATTTTTAAAGTAAAATATTATCTTTAAATGCGACCTCTGGAGATGTCTGCCATGCCCCATACACAAAATTCAATACGCAAAATTCATTCAGAAAACATATCTAGAGTATAAGTATTTTATACATGGAAATAGAATTTTAAAAACTAAAGCTCATGCTTGTTTGCTTTCCGCAAAAGTACCACACATTATACACTGTTGAAAGTTTGCAGCAATCTGTCCAGTCATTTGACCGTTTTTATAGAAAACGGCTACATAACCGTAATTTAACTTTGTTCTGACCATATTATTGCCCATATTATGGTCAGAATAGAGTTAAATTATGGTTATGTAACCGTTTTCTATAAAAACGGTCGAATGACTGGACAGTTTGCGCAAATTTCTAACAGTGCAGGGGTAATTAAAAATCATGTGAAGACACTTGAAATATTTTGATAAGGAGAAAAGGGAGGGGAAGAGATATCTTGTAAAATGATTTTCTTAAAATGCTGAATTTGTATTGTACAGTCATTGAAAAAAAAGGATACCCTCTCTATTAAATCATGTAAAAATGTGACTGGTACCAACTGATTAGTAAAAACGTCTACTAATTCATTCTATACTTAAATTATGCTTTGGGAGGTCGTCTACTTATTGAAGTAACAAACTTTAAACATTTTTCTATACTAATGAATAATTTAACATCAATGTTGTAGACACCTTTTACTGTTCATCAAAAACCAAGATCCTGTTTTCTAATCAACAACAAAATCAATGCACATTTTTTTTTTTGCCTTCCTTAATATTTTTCTTAACTTGTTTTTCAATCGTAGGTGCATATTTTCTCCATCAAACGTTTGCAAACATGGAAACTTGGTTTTCTACTCCTGAAAATTCCTTTGATGTATCTTCAATTTCTTTGTGATAATAAAAATGATAGTAGACGCTTCGCATTTCGTAATGTAATTGACAATGCGCTCGGTCTCACAGATAAAGATACTGTATATTTCCAGCACTTTTCGTGATCTTATTGAATTTCAGACATAACAAAGTCTTGAAAATTTCGTAAAAATTATTTTATTTTTGTTAAAGTTATGAACTATAACTGGGGGCTAATGGGAGATGTCTTACATTTCATACTGTAGAAAGTTTCCAGATTTCGTTTTGACAGACAGTTACTTTAAAGTTTTATATTAATAGATAAAACATGTTAGTCATACCTTAATTATTATTGAAAGAGAAATAGCCCTGATTTGAGAAATGAAATTTTGTCTAATTAACACATTAATTAAGCATAAATTTTTCCGAAATAGGTGAATTCAAGAGTTATATATCACCATTATTATAAATTCAGTGAAAAAATCTTACTTTAAAAAATAAATTTTCTTTCCAATTTTGTAAAAAAATTCCAATTTTTAGGTAAATGAACTATAAATGGTACACACTTCACTTTTAATACCGAACATGCCATGGCAAACCTCAATAACATATATCAATTACATTGCAATCCGAGTTAGTCCAGTAGAAATAGGCCAAAAAAGGGCCTTTGCCTTGCAAAAAGTCTGGTAACTGATTTTTTAATATGTTGTATAGGTTGACCCTCTAATGAAAAACCAAGTTTTCGACCTTCTAGACTTTGTGCGTTTTTTACCATATCGGAAAAACTAAAAATTTTCGGCACTTTTTTCGATTTTTCTTGAGTAACTCGGTTTCAGTGCATTTTACAGAAATATCACTTTCACCATTTTGTAGACGATAAAATTCTCTACAACATGCACTATTCATGTTAGTAAATTGCCCAAACAGAAGGCTGGAAAATTGGCTAAAATTTGCAAAAAAGTGCAAAAATACACAAATTACTTTAGTTTTTGCTTAATAACCCACTTATAGTGAGTTTTAGAGACAAAGTGTCATACTAAACTTTGTAAAGCATGAAATATTCTATAAGGTTCATTTATTAGATCATTAATTATCTGTAATAGACTAAAAATCAGAACAACACGATTTATCGTTAAAACAGGAAAATACTGCCTGGCAAGCCACTAATTTTAAAACGAGCTTTTATTTTTGATATTGAATAAACGTTGCAATTAATTAATTATAGTATGTACAATAAAAGGTAATTGGGGAGGAGTTGAAATGGAGGCGAAGTTAACAAAAAAATGTAGTTGGTAGATATAGACGCGGCCCAGAGGTTGTGCTTAGAATCCAAAGTCGAAAGTAAAATTAAGTGCTGAGAATAATTTAAAAAATATTTCAAGGAAAAATAAGTTATAATTTAGGCATTTTAAAAGCGAAAAGGGGTATCCAGGACCGAAACTACGGGGGTGGAAACAAAAGGGGCATGTACCCTGGGCACCAGAATGGAAGGCGAAGAGGGCGCCAAATGAAGATTTGTTTTGTTGTCTTTTTGTTAATTTGTCCCGCATATTTTTGTTAGTTAATCAAATTTTACGTTGACTGTAAATGTATCTCACGTTGAGAATGTTAGTCTCAACAGAAAGAATACCAATAATTATACTTGCTAAGACAGAAAACTATATAAAGCGGAATTGTTTTTGGGGTTTTTGAATTCAGTTTAAAATTTTAAAATAAAGCAATGAGTATTAGAAACTTATAAAATTTACATAGAAAATTTTATAAGTTTCTAATACTCATTGCTTACTCATTACAAAAACAACACACACACACAGAGAGAGAGAGAGAGAGAGAAAGCGAGATTACAACATTTATGTTACATTTATATTTATTTTAATTCTCCGCTTACCAGACGGGTCCAATGGACCAGGCAGGTACATTAAAATGACTATTAGAACCAGAATTTGTTTCATAAAATAAGTTAAATATAAACCACAGAAAACTAAAATAAATATATAAATTAAATAGTTTGAAATAAAAATTCTGGTGTCAAGTGTTTTTAAGACGGTTGAGTAAAATTTCCGGACGTTCTAGGGTTAATACAATGAACCGAAAACAAAATAAATATTTAAAAATTTTATTAGTTTTGCTTTTTATTTCTTCCGCACAAAATTTTATTAAGGGATTAAAAAAAAATGTATTATTAAAACGATAGCTACTTTTATTCCAATTACCATTCTTAATAAAAGATTGTTTCAGAATCATTTTACAGTTGAAAAAAATTAAGGCTCGAAACACATGAAGGAAGAATGCGAAAGGATTACAACAAAACTAGATTAAAAAGAAGGCAAAAATATATACCTAACACAAAATAATTTTATTTTTAATTATCATCTGTTTATTCCTACCACATACCACTATTGTTTTAGCGGGTGGGTTAAGAAAACGTTTAGAGCAGGAGGACACATTTTAAATCAAATAACAGAAAATAAGCACGAATATGAAATGTTGAGAATGGCTTGATACAATAATTATTTTCTAATAAATATCTTACTTCGCATCTCATAATATATTAAAATTCAGCATGTCTCAGATTTTTGACGAAAGTTCAAACAAGAGAGAAACAATAATTTAAATATGTTCAAGTTAACCAAAATCATAAAGCATTATTACTAAATATAATTTAAATGTATTTATCACCAATAAAGAGTAATTACACAAAATTGTATTTAAATTGATTCACTGAATGTGCTATTAATTGCAAAATTTGCATAAGAAAAATAAAGTATGTAAACATTTTGCGGAAGAAATAGAAATATATTTTTTAAAGGTATACATATTATAGAATGTATTTATATTGGAAATATGTGGAAATTTTTAAAGAAATCAAATAAAACATGAAGCTTTTACATAAACATAAAAAGTTATGTAGTATATCTAGATTCAAGAGAGACAATCAAAATTTCATTTGAAATTAAATACACACACTCGCACATGACCGAAAAGTTTTCATGCGATATGTGCTATTTCACACGAAAGCCAATAATTAAGCTATTCTGTCCATTAGTTCTATGATTAGCATTCTTTTTTTAGTCCAGACTTTCTACTGAATCAGCATCTCATTGCAGGCGAAGAAAATGTTCATGCAATGTTTTTAATCTCAAGAAGATTTGCGTTCTGATAATATCCTATATTCATTAAGAAAATTTATTCGTCTCTACCGAAATCTATTTTCTATTGATCCTCGGGGCATTAATAATGGTAACCGAAGGCGCTGATGAAGCGGCTATCGGCGCTGTAAAGTGCTTGGCGCCTGGTGCCAGGGCACCGCGCGCACCATCCTTGGTGAGGGCCTGATTTTCACCGGAATGATATTTACAAGGCATGTGGATACCTTAAAACTTATGATGCGACCGAATGGTAAAAACTTAATGCAAATAATGTATAATAATATAAATATTTTCCAAATAGTAATGTCTTGTGTGTAGTACCATATGGGCTCTTCTTGAAAAAAAAAAAGAAAGTTTTGGATAACAATCTGTACTGTCTTAAATTAAACAATAAGCAAAGTTTTGTGATATTTGCCGAAAATTGATATTTTAAAGGTAGTGGGATACCTTAAGGCGGTAATTGATTTATTTTCTAAGCAAAATAAAACGCGATATATTAATTTAAGTGTTCTGTAACTTTCTCGCACAAAATTTAGAAGTTTTAAGTGTTAGGAGATTTTTAATACAATTATCTATTTTAAAAGGCTTTACCTAGGCCTCCATAAAGATATTAAAAAAGCTAAATTTGTTATGCTCATTTGTTATTTTCCCTACGTTGATTTTCATAGGCCACATGCTGTAAATATGTTTGAAATTTATCCGTAAGTTATCCGTATTAATTTTTTTTTAAATAGTAATTCAAATTTGTTTGTCTACTTTTTAATATTGTTTTATTTTACTGTTAAACTGAATTAGAAAAATTTAGAGATAAATAGGATCAAATATCATAGTTGTCAGATCTCCCGGTTTTTAAATGCTACTATTTTCGAATATTTGCCATTATAATCGCAGAAATTCTGCGATTATATAAAGTGAATTTTTCTATCCTAACATTCAAAAATCGGGAGATCTGGCGACTGTGTAATATTAAAAATGTAATACAAGCCAAAAATTACAGGTAAAGTGTGTTTTTTTTTAATATTAGAAATCTTATATTTATTTACTTATTTATTTAACATTATTGTCATTATTACTGATTGCAAAATATTTGTCTAGGGTAAAAAATTCATACCAGTGTTCAGTTTGAAAACATTAATAAACGTTTTGCTCATCCTGATGTTACATAAATTGGTGACAGATGTATTTTGTGAACGAAATGGTAAGATAACAAATTTCTTCGTATATATTTGAATAGTCAAGAATTTTAAGAAAATTTATTTTGTTTTGATGCAATTCACAAGTTTTTTTTTTAAATTTTTGTAATACTATTGTTAAAAATTAACAGGAATAAATATGTTTCTAAAAATAACTACGAAAATATTGGAAATCCCATTCTCCAAAATTCATAGACTTGTACAATTTTTAATTTTCTGTTTGGGAGTATTCGAAGATGATTTTATTTAATGATAATGTAAATTCGCTTTCGACTTCAACCACTCAGTTGTCATAAACGTTAGTTAAGGAAAAAAAAAGCGCGAAGTTTTATTTTTAACAACTGATAATTTGTTGGCAGTAAATCCATACGCAAATTGTACTTTTGAAAATAAGAAAAATATTTAGGCTTAATACAACCAAAGCTTTAAACCTTTACGGGGCAATTAATTGTGTTGCTGTAATGCTAAATTCACACCAGAATTTCCGAAAAGTTTCATTTGAAAATAAATAAATGTAATTTCGGAACATTTTTCACCTAAACGGTGACAATAAAATTTTATTCAAACATTCTAAATTTTTATAAAAAATTTAGAATTAAAATTAATATGAAATTTGCCTTGACGTTCAAGTTTACTCATGTGCTTTGTAAATTGAAATGAAAACTCAGTGTACTTTGTCTGTTAGCGGTCTTTTAATAATCCACATTTATATTTGTTCTTTTAAAATGAAAATAGTAACTTCTATTAATAGTTAAAACTTTGTGATAGAAAGTTGTCAAATATCTCTATAAGAAATATTCTATAAGTTTATAAGTGCACCATAAGTTTTAAGCACATATCCGGCATTTATAAATCAATCCGGCTATATTCAAATCTTTCTAGCAATGATACTTATAGTATTTTCAAATTTCTTTAACTGCTCTCTAGACATAAATTCTTTAATTTTGTTTTGAATGATTTCGACTCGCGGGATATTTAATGTAATAAAGACAACAATTAGTTTTTTTTAAGCAAATGTATTTTCTTCAATAGACTTGGTGAAAGCACTTTGATTTTCTTTTAAGTATTAGTTTAAATTCTGACAGTTTATCTTTCTGATGTTTAGCCAGATTTTTCTGAGTTTTCTTTATACAGGGTGATCTTTTTTAAAGTGATAGTGTTTGGAGCGCCCTGTAGCGCGATCTAATAGCCGAAATGGCACCAAACTTGGTATTTAGACTAATCAAGACATGGGAAAAAGGATTCCTTGAAAAAAAATTAGTTCAAAAATTGCCGCTAGGGCATTTTGTGGCGCTGCTGTAGCTTACAATAACGAGAATTAGCATAAAACACGGGTATTAAAGAAAAATGCAAATGTTGTGCGATGACAGCGCCAGTAATAGGGGCTATAAAAGCAAGTAGTAGACAGCTCCGACAAATAATCTCAGCTGAAGTAAACGAACTCCAGTGGACATGCCTCTCACGTTACGGAACATGCGTTACTGGTGAAGCTGTATTATATGAATCAATGTAATGCATCCGCAGCTCTTCGGGAATTTCGAACCAGAAAAAAATTACGAAAGGGCCTTTATCGCTGAATGGTCTTAAGAAAATGATTAAGAAGTTCGAGGAAACGGGGTCACTGACCATTCGCGCTGGGAGAGGACGTAAACAAGTATCAGAAGATGTAATAACTGATGTGGCAACTGCAATTGTCGAAGGATCGCAGGGAACCATTGCTGGTACTAGCAGCGCCCGTGGTGTAGCTCGACAATTGGACATGAATTATTCCACGGTATGGAGAGTTTTGCGGCGCGTTATTGGATTTTACCCCTACAAAATCAGCCTCTTGCACGAACTGAAACCAAGTGATTATGATAAGCGAGTGACATTCGCTCTATCGTTTCTTGCCAGGTTAGAAATTGATGATGCTTTCCCATGGCATTCTGTGGGAGATGAAAACCATTTTTATCTCAAGGGGTCCGTAAACAGACAAAATAGCCGAATTTGGGCTTCTGAGCATCCCCACACCGTGCATGAAATCCCATTAAATTCCCCAAAAGTCACTGTTTGGTGTGGTTTCACAGCCGAATTCGTAATTGGGCCACTCTTTTTTGAGACCATCACTCCGACAGGACCCGAAACGTGCACAATAAATGCAGAAAGGTACCACGAAATGCTGCAAACATTTGTTATTCCACAACTTCAGCAAAGAAACCGTCTCCAACAGAAAATCTTTATGCATTATGGTGCTCCGCCACACATTGGTAATAAGGTAAAGCAGCTGTTGCACCAAACCTTCACTGATGATAGAGTCATAAGTCGGAGTTTTCCAGTTGAATGGCCGCCTCGTCCCCCTGACCTCACGCCATGCGATTTTTGGCTCTGGGGTTATTTGAAATCTCAAGTTTAGGTTGGTGGAGTATCAAATTTGTCTATTCTAAAGGACAACTTAACAAAGACAGTGCGGAATATTCCTCGTGATATGTTACGTACGGCTGTGGAGAACGTTGTGCACAGAATGCACGGTGTTATTTCTGAGAACGGTGCTCACATTGAAGGTGGTCTAATTCCTCACCGGGGAAGTTAATGTAGTAAATAAACATTAATAATTTAACTGTACGATTGTATGTGTTAGTATTTTTCTTTTCTCACATTTTATACATTACAAAGCGCCACAAAATGCCCTAGCGGCGATTTTTGGAACTAATTTTTTTTTCACGGAATCCTTTTTCCCATGTCTTGATTAATCAAAATACCAAGTTTGGTGCCATTTCGGCTATTAGATCGCGCTACAGGGCGCTCCAAACAGTGTCACTTTAAAAAAGATCACCCTGTACTTTATGCTGTTGCACCTCTTAATGTTACATTATTTCCAAACTCCAATAGTGTCTACATATCAAATATAAAATTTTAGTTTTCCTTTAAATATAATTGTATTGAAAATCATCATCTTTCAAAAAATCTGCGAAGTTCATCTTCAGTTAATCATATTTATTCATAGTGGAAAAAACATTTTTTTTTATAAATCTTGGGATGGATGCCAGTATGTCATTAAAATGACAAAATTACTAACATAAGTAATTAAAATAATTAAAGAGCTTAACTCCAAAATCTATATGTCCGACTACCACCCAAGTGAAGAAACTAGATGACATATTTTTGGAAGGGAGGGTTTTGTGCCAAGGACAAAAGTTATAATTTGTGTGACTTTTAAAGCGACTCGATTAAAGCTATATAATTTTATAATTTTGTTTTTAAAAGGTTTTATCTGTTCTTATTTAGCGCCATATTTTATTAATTTTACAATACATTTCTTAGCATTTGATAAATACAGGATATTATTTTGTAAAGTGGTGGGGAATCGAAGAGCGTAGTAAAATAAAGTATTAGTTTCGACATAAAACAAATACAAATTATAAGTAAAATAGTTTAAAAATTTTATGAATCTTTAAATTTTCAGACTCTTATTCCGCGCGTTGCCACGTTCCGATTGACTGTCTTTGTATCAACAGATTTTTTGTGTTAAAATTTAAAATTGAGTTATATCTGTCAATATAGTCCATTGTTGCTAGATAAGCGGGATTTTTAAATTCAGAATACTACCACAGTTTGAAAAGAAATATTTCCCTTATTTAATGGCGGAAAAATAAGACAAATAATCCTATTAAAAAATAGTGGTAGAATTCTGAATATACATAAGCCCGCCAAACTGATAACACTGATATACATACCTTTCCTATGTTTGCCATCTTAAGACCACGGTTAGTGTGTGTTCGTGCAAATCGTATTTCCATGCGTGTTCTAACAACTGAATTAAACATGTTAAATTGCCTAAGGCTTCGCGGGCCACAGATAAGTTGTCGGTGGGCCAGTTGTGGCCCGCGGGCCACGTGTTTGACATGCCTGGTGTAGACTAACGCGCTATACTCCTCAGCATTCTAGTGCGCCAAAAGAGTCTGTTATCTTGAGTTATATCAGTTTTTGCAAGATTTTAAAATTCATTTTTCTTAAGAGATGCAGTTCTTTGATTCGCTGCATAGTGTTGAATTCAGGGGAGGACCCGGGTGGAGGAAGCATCCTTCCACGGAGCATCGAAATCCCCCTGGAAAACTTAGTATTTTATGCTTATTAATGGTCTAGACGTGCAATCCCCCCTCCTTCCCCAAAAAACCCCTCCACCGTGTCCCCTCTTGGAGCTGCAGACATCCCACCCAGAGAACGATGTCTGAATCCAACACTGTTCGTGGATATCTTATACCACACCGTTGGCTCTCTGCCAACCTAAAACAGTTTAGACAAATAGCTGTACCAAAGTCCGTGTCGCTCCTTTTGAATGTAAAACTATTTCATTTTAAAAATACGATATATTAAAATAATGAAATATTGATATCAAAATTGTAATTATTATATTTCTTTTGCAATATTATCGCGCATAGTACAGTTCCTTTTCCTCAGGGGGAATCCGTCCAAGATCTAATGTTGGAGATGATGCATGTGAGTCAGAGTTTTCATCTAAAAGTGCCGCTTGTGTTCCTCCAATTAGCTGTCGTAAACTATGGGGAAGAAACATGCCTGATTTGACAAATTCATCATGTGGAGAGGGAAATGAGAAAGTCTGCTGTCCATTAGCCGACGATGATGAAAATGCAACCACGACTGAGACAACAAAAATGGAATTAAATAGCACTGAGTTACCAACGACAATGGTTGATGCCCCTACAACTCCACAGCAAAATGAATCAAGTGGTAGCAGTTTTAGAAACAGATTTCGATCCTTCCCAGACGGTAAGATAGTTAAGAATAACTTGTGTAAATTATAAGGAAAAGATGAAATATTGATTATTTTTATTATAATTAATTCTTCTTATTATTACTTCTTACATTAGTTATTAGTTGTAATTTCAAACACTATTCTATTGAAGGTAACGATGATAATTTTGTTTAAAATGAACGTTGCTAATTTTTATTATTTTTTACTCAGGAAATAGCCTTTTGGAGGAAAACTTAGAATGTAAGTAATGTTTTACCGATTTTTGTGTCAATGCAGTATAATAATTTTTCAGCATAAGTGAAAAATACACAGGGTGTCCAACAATTATTACATATTGCGTACATTCACATTATATGTTTAATAAAGCAAATATGTTTTTATGTATATTGAACACATTCATTTTAAAATTCAAACAGAAATATTTTTAGTTCCATCGTAGTTTTAATAGTAAAAGAAAATTAGAATTGTGGAAATTTGTTGATTTACTTCATATTTAAAAACATTTTGCATACGGCACAGCAATTCTAATAAAAGTCGGATTGGTAATAGAATTCTAGAATATCTATTTTTTTTTAATATTTATACGATTACTTTAAGTCAATGTTTATCAACCTTTTTAGGTGCGTTCGTAATTATATAAATACGTAGCACCTATTGTCGTCGCTTGGTCAGTCCGTTCGTCCGTCCGTCCGTCTGTCCGTCCGTCCGCATATAACAACGCAAAATCTACCCAACCGAATGGTTTGAAATTTAAGATATATTATCTTTGCAGAATTTTGTCGAGACATTTCAAATTTTATGAAAATCGAATCAAAACTTTAGGAGATATTAATAAAAACATTTATTAAGAAATCTGAAATTTTTTTTTTATATTTCTTGTTATAGGAGCTTCCGAGGTTGAATCGTCAAGTGACCGAGATACTTATTTTATGACAGAAATTAATCTGCAGACGATATAATTCATTTCGCAGAATAAAAAATCATCAAGATCTGAATATTTATATAACTAGCTATAGTACGAACGCACCTCGTTTGTCACGTTTGACGTACAATTTCCAACTTGTTTGATCAGTGACACATCTTGAACTTAATAAATTTTTCGAGGGACACCATAGCTTTACGCAAAAAAAGGTCAAAGTTAAAAATACAACTCATGAATGATTTTGACTATAACACAAAAAACAACAGTGATAATTACATGAAAATAGGTTAAACAATAAAAAGTTTTGAAAAAACTTACCTTATAAGGGCATGATATTTTTTTGACTGCAAATGCGTTTTGGAAGATGCCAATTTTGCATAATTTTCTTACGTGATCTTAATGTGCTATTTGTGCCTATTGTTCACATAATTTCTTAATTCGAAGGCGAATGGTAGATAATGATACCTTGAGTTTATCTTCCAAAAAAAAGGCAAAGGAACGTTTTTCTGCTTTTTATTTCATTTATGGAGAAATATAACAATTCGCATAAATAGGAAGTAGAAAAATGGAAGTAAACTTTTAATAGTCCAAAAACAGAACATCGTGTTTTCATAATGCGTGTCTTTTTTTACAAATACTATTATTGTTAACTAACATTATATTTCTTTAAAATACATTTATTTTTATTGTCAATAAAATACATATATTAATAGTTATCATTAAAAACATAGTCAGTTATCTATGTAAAAAACACATATGATTTAGTTCGACGTTTAAAAAAAGTATAATCCACACCCAGTTCGTCCGCACACATTTCCTTTAACATTTTTTCCACTATCTTTCATTTCACATTTCTCTTGCTTTTTATTTCTTCTAAAGAACTCTTATATTTCATTTTAACCACGTAGACACAAATACCACTCATTTCTCTCTTGAAAAGTACTTTTACTCCTGTATCCGGAGCTTCATCAGTCCAAATGATGTTTGAGTTTCAATTACAGCTATTTCTTGGCACGAGATTCCTAAAGTTTTTCTCTGTTTATCTTCATTTGTCCCTCATTTTCTCCCTCTCCTGTAACACTTTTCACCAACGGCTATCAATGGTTGCATGAACAGTATCATTAGATGCATTGAAACTTTGATTTTAGAAACTGCTCTCTAAAAATACATACTAATGCCTGGGGATCGGTAGAACTAAAAATAAGATTTAAACTTTTAATGCTCCTTTTTTAAATATTTGGATATTCAAATGATATATTTTCCAAAATGTTGATATCTTGGTAACATAAGTTTAAAACTAACTTTTGACATTTTAATTTCAGTGAGTTCTTCTCCAATAATCTTAGCTTTACTAGTATTTTCAGGATTCTTATGAACTAGGAAAATATTTTTCACACAATCGTAACCACGCCCGTCTATAAGCGGGAAAGTATGCTCAATTTTTTCTATCAAAATTGCTAAAGTCCCAATTATTAATTTAAGAAATTCACTATCATATTCAGTTTTTGATAGTAATGGAAGCATCCAGTTTTTATTTCTCTTAATCTTCTTTTCCACCTAGATAATTTATCTTTAAAATAATTAATTTTATCGGTGGATAATAAAATGTTCCCGTCTTCCTTGCATATACAAATTTAACTGATTCAAGTGATCAAACAAATCTGCCAGAAATGCTACTTTTGAGCACGATTCCTTTTTGCTTAGGTAATTGCTACATTGATTTTGCTCAGATGTAAGACAAACCAGCAACTCTTCTCGTAATTCGAAAACTCTTCCTAACATTTTCCCTTTTAATAGTCATTGTATTTCGGTGTGCATTAAGTGATCGGCATCCAAAGCTTCACATAATTTAGAGAAAATGCGAGTTTTCTGTGGTCTGCTTTTAATAAAATTGAACATTTTTATTACTTGTTCAAGAACATTTTTTTAAGACCTCAACAAGGCACTTAGACATAAAAGTTTTCTGATGTAAAAAGTAGTGACTAGAAATGCGATCGGCATTGCACTTTTTAACTCGGGAAACAAATCCTTTTACAGTTACCTGTCTTATACACTATATTTCCAATGATGACCGGTCACTTGCGATTTTAGATGTTTTGTTAAATATCTGGAAAGATACATGAGGAATTATCCTGAAATTTCAGGAGTGTAAACAACATGATAGACGTCATATATTTCCGTGAAGATTTTTTCCCGAAACCCCATAAGGGGCCGTCAACAAATTGAAGAAAAACGAATATCTTTTGGATAACCCTGTAAAAACTAATATAGCAAAAAGCATTCAAACTGTAGATTATGATTAAGTGGCTTATTGTAATAATTTGGGTTCATTTTTATGAAGATAGCATGTATACTCGAAGAGAAATTCAGGTTTTTATAAAAACAATCCCAAATTTTACCAAGTTTTTGCCTATAATTTGCAGAGTTTTTAATATAAAAACAAGTTATTTTCAGAAAATATGACAAACAAAATTGTACACAATACCCTGCAATCAGAATTAAAAAATAACAATAAATGTATGAAAAATGAGCAGGTTCACTAAATATTGTTTCACTGCGCATGCGCGAGTTCAATCAAAACATACTGTGCATAATATATTAGTTAAATGTATAGACCAACTTTTATGAAAGTCTCAAAAACATAGCTTGAAAATTCTGATAGTAATCGTCGATAGAATAAGCTCGAAATTCGCTGTTTCCAAAAGGAAGCAAAAAGATGAGGGATTGTATCAAATATAGAATGAGAGACACTTCATTCTTATTATGTCAACTTTGATAAGCTAGTACATTCTTGCTTCTTTTTGGGAACAGCGAATTTCGAGCTTATTCTATCGACGATTACTATCAGAATTTTCAAGCTATGTTTTTGAGACTTTCATAAAAGTTGGTCTATATATTGAGCTAATACATTATGCACAGTATATTTTGATTGAATTCGCGCATGCGCAGTGAAACAATATTTAGTGAACCTGCTCATTTTTCATACAATTTTTATTATTTTTTAATTCTGATTGCAGGGTATTGTGTACAATTTTGTTTGTCATATTCTCTGAAAATAACTTGTTTTTATATTAAAAACTCTGCAATTTATAAGCAAAAAACTTGATAAAATTTGGGACTGTTTTTATAAAAACCTGAATTTCTCTTCGAGTATACATGCTATCTTCATAAAAATGAACCCAAATTATTACAATAATCCACTTACTCATAATCTACAGTTTGAATGCTTTTGCAATATTAGTTTTTACAGGGTTATCCAAAATATATTTGTTTTTCTTCAATTTGTTGACAGCCCCTTATGGGGTTTCGGGAAAAAAATCTTCGCGGAAATATATGACGTCAATCATGTTGTTTACACTCCGGAAGTTTCAGGATAATTCCTCATGTATCTTTCCAGATATTTAACAAAACGTCTAAAATCGCAAGTGACCGGTCATCATTGGAAATATAGTGTATTTCGCTCCATCAGTACAAATACTTATATATATATGCAATTCTTCCAATTTAACTCATTTTCATGTAATTATTTTTTATTTCGAAAACGCTCTTACCTGCTTTTTAGACAATTCTTTACAAAAGAAAAATTGATTAACATTCAATTACTATCCTTGTATCTGTAAGATACAGAGATTTTTTTTCTGACTTCAAAGGCGTCTTTGGAGACGCGAATTTGGTATAAGGTTTTTAGTTTTTGTGATTACAAAAAGGCAAAATAACATACATTTCTAGTTTATTACTACCTTTACCCAAAACATCGCTATATTCATATCATCGTGTTCGTCTTTTTAAGGCGAATCGGACTGTAATAGTGATTTCGACCATAAAAAACATATTAAGGTTGAAAAAAGTGGTGAAAATCCTCGTTTTGATGCATAACTCACATTATCCAACAACTGTTTTGCTGCAAGACTCACACTCTCCAATTCAACCAATCAGGGAGGTGCAGAAGTAAGAAGTAGTGTAAAATGTTGCACTAGTTTAATGACAGGGAAGAAGTTGAGCTATGTCTAATAGTAAAATTTTTGCACAAATTATTTTCAATAAATGTTTTTCGATTTTTGTTGTTTATTACCCTCGAAAATAACATGATGAAAACCAATGTTCAGATTTCTTTTTTATTCTTGTTGTTTTAAATTCATAACTATTTTGGTTTATAACTAACATTATCCATAAAAGTTTGTAGAAAAACTCGCATTTTCCATATTTAAATTTAAATTCTAGTTTTACAACAATTATAACAGGTTTAGGACTATGTTCAACTAGTTGTAATGGCAACAAATATATCACACAAACAATTGTACCAATATATCATGTTTATTAATAATAATCAGTTTTTTGCATTTTTCTAAAAACTAGGTTATGTGAAGAGTGTGAATTTTGCATCTACACCTTTCATATATAAGCAATTTGAAAAGAGTACAGACATTTCGCTCCTTTCCTTCATTTTCTGTTATTGTAGCTCGGATTTTTATTCGAAGCCGTTTTTATTCGCGTTTACTTCTGCATTTTGTTCCGTTTGCGATAAAAAGAGGTAAACAAATATTTTGTACAAAGCCTTTTAATATTTCAGAAATACGTAATATCTTTTAATATCTTGTAATTTAATATTTTCGCGGCTCACCTAAGGCACTTTTGTGGCACACCAATTGCGAAACACTACATTATGTGATCAAAAGTATCCATATATCAATGATATTTCCTGAAGGCATTTAGTTTATTTTTGATAAAATTATAATTAAATTTTGGTTTTTAAGGATGGTATAGTGCATACAAAAGGCTATTTTAAACTGTTTCATATTAAAATCTTCAGAAAAATGAACACAAAAGTAATTTTTGTGTTTCAATACGATTATGATTTCAATTGTTCTGTAGCATTTTATGAGCAAGGTTGTTGAAAAAATCTGACAAGCCAATTAGCTGTTGCTTCTGAATTCTACTGAATAATTCTTTCAATAATAGAATATACATAAATACGTGCAGGTAGAATTAGAACACTGACAGAATGAAATGATCAACGTGATATTTCATGAAACTTTGGCTTTAACCATTTGAAGTTTTGAACAGTTTTGCTTGAACAATTTGCTTCTCATTTGCAAAAATAGTGGGCTATTTCGGGTGTAACATTTCAAGTAGTACGATAAAAAATTCGATAATATCACAAAGATTATATTTGAAATTTGAAATTTTAGCAGGGAGAATAGCAATCTTTTTGTGAAAATACATGTTACGGATCTCATTTCCGCCTTATTGTCGTTATTCTAGTCATTATAGCAGATATTCAACAGAATTCAGGTTCATCAGTTGAGCAAATTGATAAGATTTTCAAATCTTAGCAAGATGTAAATTATAGCATTCAAAATAGATAAGAACACTGTTAGATTGAAGCATTCTTTCTGTGTTCATTTGCTCTTTATATTTAGCATGCAGTGATTTGAAGATTTAAGTAACCACCTATTTCTATGTGCACTATATAATTTCTAAAACACAAAATTTAGTAATAAAATTATCAGAAACTAACTAAAAGTATGCAGAAGTAGGTACAAGATGACGTCGCCACAAGTAACTTTGTAACTTTTCCCCATGAATATTGCTGGTGTCCTAGATTGGGTACTTTTGGCCATATAATGTTACAAAGTATCAGCGGTGGCCATATTGAAGTTCTGCACACATGTAACACATTTTCTATGTTTCGTTATATTAGTAAAAACTAGCTTATTTCCTGCATTACGTTTCCAGTTTTCTTTTTATCTATTACGCATTTTCACACAAGAAATATTTTAATGTAAATTAATTCAGTTCATTAGAGTGAATAATAGGCTGTAATTACTAAAGAGAACAAGATTAATTTACCTGTTTAAACTGTAATAATCCAGATAGACAATAAAAATATTAACGAATATTTAAATATATTAGTTATTTTACCGGAAGATTTAGGGATCAGAATAAAAAATTCCGTAACTTAAAAATAACATATATACAGGGTGGTTATAATATAAGTATCTATATTTGGAACTGTCTGTAGCTTGAAGGAATAACCCAAATGAAACCAAAATCGGTACACTTACTATTCGAGAAGGAGAAAGAAGAATGGAACAATAATAATAAAAAAATAGTTGCAATAATCGCCAACGGATGGCGCTACGGAACCTGTCGGTACAAACGCCGTTGTGTACCATGGAGGTGTCGAAAACCTCAATGACTTAAAAGATTGCATATCACAACATGTAAGAAACATCACTCCTGATGCGTTACATTCAGCAGTTGAGCACGTCGTGCAGCGCCTGGATTGTGTCCCCCAGCACAATGGCCTTGTGGAGCCTGAACTTGATCGACACTTTCCAATAAATTAGGTTTGTCATCCGGTTTTACGCCTTAATTCTTTGTTCTTGTATTACACATTACATTTCCCACTCAAAAGCGCCATCCGTCGGCGATTATTGTAATTATTTATTTTATTTTTCCATTCTTTTCCCCCCTTCTTGAATAGTAAGTGTACCAATTTTGGTTTCATTCCGGTTATTTCTTCAAGCTACAGACAGTTCCAAACAGAGAAACTTATATTATAATCACTGGTATATATAAAAGAACTAAACAAAATTAAATTTAGGCTTCAGAGCTTTATAGTACGCAATAAAGGAAAATAAAGATATAAATTGAAATCGGTGCAAAAACTTGCGTGGCATAAAATACGTTCCATGTAAAAATCAAAGTGAAATAACAACAATAATAATAATAATCCGAATAAATTTGCTGAATTCAATCCACTGAAGAAAGGCATCTTTTATGAAGCTGTGGAACAAGTCCATAGTAGAAAACACACTAATGGTTCCATTGGTTATATTACGTATAGTTCAATATTGCACTGATTGGAAATACTTCCAATGAAATACCAATATTGGTTAAATATTGGCTTTACATTGGAAATATTTTAGATGGAATTTCAATATTGCAGAATACTGGTTTTGAACTGGAAATATTGTGAATGAAATGGAGAAGTATTTCTTGACAATATTGGCAAAATGTAAATAACCTAATATTGGAGCAATATTTTATGCCATACTGCCAATATTGGCCAAGACATAGTCCATGCAAACACACATTGGTCCAATAATACTTTAGGGATTATATGGTCGATTGAATCTTTTCTTCAAGATGTTTTTACACTCTTATTTAACTTAGTTGGTTTATGCATGTAAAGAAGAAATTTTGTAATCGAATTTTCACTCACTTCTTGAATCCTGTTGTGCAAGAATTATAAAAATTATGTACACAGGTGTGTTTCCAATGACAATACAGCATTTTAATATTATAGGGTGCGTCACAAATTCGTGCAAACTTAAAAAAATCATAATAAAAGAAGTAGTGATTTGAAAAAAATTCGGTTTACGCGCGAATGTGATCAGAGGGACATTGGATTTTCCCCCCCATGTAAATAAAAATTATTACAAAAGTAACCGAAAGAGGGCGCTCACACGTCATACTGAGACGTTTTATGCTAATCAGGCTAGCAATAAAACACATGGCTGGAAATTGATTAGTCATTCGATTTCGGAAGTATGCTATCCTTACCAGATCGAGCGTTGTTGGTTAAACTTCTCTACAAGAATGGTGAATCCACAACTGTCGCATTGCGAAAGTTTCGCATGGAGAAAAGACTGAAGGCACAAAAAAACCCTATTTCACTGAATGGGATACTGTACGACGTTTTGAGGAAACGAGGAGTTTGGGGGATCGTCCTGATTTGCATAAAACGTCTCAGTATGACGTTTGAGCGCCCTCTTTCGTTACTTCTGTAATCATTTTTTTTATACATGGAAAACAAATCCAATGTCTCTCTGATCCTATTTGCGCAAACCGATTTTTTTTCCCTCCGAGCATTGCTTTTTTTATCATCAATTTTTTAAGTTTGCAGGAATTTATGACGCATCCTGTATTTAGAGCTTAATTATAAATTAAATTGATTACGGGTTGGGCATATACGTCCTAGTGGACTATTTTTTATTCTATTCGTACTACTTCTTGAAAAATAATCTCCACTATACACTTTTATACTAGGATATTTTCATGAGAAATCTACCAGAAGGAAATTTTTTGAAAATTGTGATACGATTGAATATAAAAATAGTCGCCAGTTCTGGCCCGTAATCGAAGGGTTAATAAATTAATTTTCAGGTATTTTTACGTTAGCAGATGGTGATAAATCGCCAAATATTCTTTAAATAAACAATGTGGTTACAACTGTATACGAGTTACAACAATTGAGTTAAATGTGCACCGAATCGTGCTCTCTAAAATAGGCTAACTTGGTATGGGGCTGCAACAATGAACTGTTTAAACCGTTAATCGTCGCGCCCGATAGGTGTAAGTTACTTTTTAAAAATTCAGTTTGCTTGATTGCCACCAGTTTTTTGAAGTAGAAATATTTGCAATTTATTAAAGGCAGATAAAATAGTGCTCGAATAAAGCCAATTACACTTTAAAAAAACTGGTGGGAATCAAACATTCTGAATTTTAAAAAAGTAGACTGCACTGCCCGTGAATGTCTCGGGCACGACGCTTAAGGCGTTAAAACACTAAATAGGAGAAAATACAATATAAAATAAAGAGTAATATACTAATATTTATTACAAAATATGCTTTTATTTACAATATGTTTCGTAGTGAAATGATTAAACCCTTTAAGCAAATTGCTAATTGGATGACACATTCTCATTGTAATTTTAAAGACTAACGAAGGAATAGACAGATGTTTCAGTATGCCATTGCACATGGGCTTTGATGCTCTAGTTAATTACCAGATAAGTTGTTCAATTAAATTTACAATCAAATTTAGCTGACGAAAAATTTTATTTAGATTTTAATAAAGTTATTGTATGTATGCGATAATTTCCTCAACGAAAGCGACAAAATTGAGATAATGAATTTGTATGATATATAAGCTCGGCATGTAGTTTTATTTTACTGAATCTGTTATTTTATTTTATTTTTAGAAAACAGATAAAAAGCTGAAAACTTTGAAAAACGCATGTCAGAATGAAGATTGTAAATCATAATGCTTATGCATTATTTTTATGTATTACTTAATATCTTATTTTTAAAAATAAAAACAGCCGTTCTGCAGCTAACTGATTAACATCTTTACTGAATCGCTCTAAATGTAAATTCATGTTGATATAATTTTCAACCACTGCATTTGATTTTTTAGCACTTTCCAACCTAGTTGAAAAGTGCTTATGACTTCGGCTTGTCTGGCCGTCTGCCGTCTGTCCGTGCTCTAACTCCCGTAAATATGCTCGGATTGCTCTGCAATTTTTATATGGTATTGTCGTTATCTATAGCATGTTCCCTATTTCAACGGAAGTGTGTAGCACTTATAGTTTTTTTACAGGGACACTCAAAAGAATTCCGTTACATTGCGGTCTATGGGGAAAAATCATTTGCGGTTTATTTAAATAATGTTTCACTATTTTAAACGCATTGTACTTTATATATATTACTAAGGTGCATTAGAAGAAGCTTAATATGGAACAGGGTGTGCATAGCACTTATAGTTACTTTACAGGGACAGTAAAAATAATTCCGTTACATTACGTCTATGGAGAAAAATCGTCTGCGGTTTTTTTAAATAATGTTTCACTATTTTAAACGCATTGAAATTTATATAGATCACTAAGGTGCATTACAAGAGACTTACTACGGAATATTGTGTGTATAGCAGTCATCGTTCATTTACAGGGACACGCAAAAGAATTCTCTACTGTCTGTTAACAATAATTCCTGGAAGTGCGTTTTAAGTTATTGAACGGCGATTTTAATTTTAACTTGCTTTTTGTCTATTACGTGGTGTGTATAAATTCTGTAGATCCTATACAGGGCAGCACAAATGTTCGCGAACACATTTCTGTTTATTGACAAACTCCAGACGGAGAATTTTAAACTGTGCTACGCGTTTCCTAACTGAACTAAAATTATCATCCTATGTAGTATATATACAAATCTATAGATCCTATACAGGGCTGAATAAAAGTATTCGGATATTTTTCCGAATATTGTATATGTTGGAAATTCATGAAATTATGTTTTTAAATATGTTATGCGTTTTCTAAATTGTTTACTTAGATGTTAGCTTTTAGCTTATTAAACGGTATGATTTGTAAAATTATTTTGGAAGCGTTGGAAAGTGCTATATAATCTATGCTTGACGTTCTTGTTTAATTATTTGTATGTAAGAAATTTTAAAATATTATAATAATTTTAATGCATTTTACTTTAGGGTGCGGTCAAAGTGGAGCATCATTTACTAGGATTGTTGGAGGTCAAGATTCTGCTCTCAATTCATGGCCCTGGATGGTGAAAATATTAATATTTTTGATTTATCAGTGAAAAAAAGATAACCAATACAACACATGTTCTGTTTATTAGTTGCCACATTTTTATGAATGTCAATTATATTTTGTAACTAAATTCTCGTACTGTGGATTAAATGACGATAATGTGTACTTCTGTTTTAAAAAATTTTGCTCATGCATTGCCACTTATTGGTAATAATTTAATTATACGATCGCCTTTGCAATGATTCCTTGCATATAAACATGGCCCTCGGAAAATAGGGGGAAGCACACTATCACTTCGAGGACAACCCCATACATCCGTGAAAAGTTTCTAAATTCAACATAACATGGAAACTCATCATTGCTACAAATATTATCTCCAGAGTTTCTTAGTCGATTTAAGTTTATATTTTATTAAACAGCATTTCATCATCTCTGTATAAAATATAAATAGAAGATATTTGTGGTATATAGAGTTGTTGTATGTTCAGTTACCCGGGTGGTTTCTAACTGGCACATCATGATTTCATATGATTGATAAACAGTCTATTGATCATATTCAGTTTTCTTTTTGTCATATAAGTTTCCTGATGTAGTGTGAATGTTCTCTTGCATTAGACAAGCTCCCCCTCCCCCCAACTAAAAATGATAAACGGAAGCCCCATTTTACAGCCATTTTTGGGTGCCTCTCTTAAATTTTAGATGGAAAGCTCGTGCTTCATATGCATTTTGTTTAATCGGGCCTTGCATATAAATAGTCTGCATTTGATATTAATGAATTCGAATTATTTGAATGAATTTATTTTTACTTTCTGGCACATGATTTTTTTAAATTTTATACATAGGACTATGTTAGATTTAAATAGACCCTTCCATCATAACAACTAAAGCTAAAAGTCTCAAATATTTTTGTATTGACGCAGTGTTATTTTCATATCCAATACAACGACCGATTGGAATAATACGTTCCAATATTACAGCCGTTTCCTCCTTTCTTACTAAATTTTGCGTGATATTGTTTAAGTGCCCGAAACGTTTAAGAAAGCTTTAGAGATTTGAATTAAAAGAAAACAGACCATTTTATTCTTAAAATTAGCTACTCTTTCTCAATTGAATAATAGGGATATAGAGAAAAATACTTTGGCCTTATCAGTATAGTCTATACTTTTTCGGAGGACAAGTGAACCTTATATATTCTAACACAGTTATTCGACATTAAGCATAGTTTTATGGGTACTGAATGCTCTGATAAAGCAGTATTTAAGCACTCAGTAAGATATTACGCCAACTGTAAGATTTCATAACTGAATTATGATTGATTACTTATCATTTAATTTTGCCTGTTTGTTTCTTCTTTTTCTTATTAGGTCTAAACAGATTTTTTTTTTATGTGGAAGGGTAAGATAATGTATATCTTTGAGTTACTGAGCTTTTATAAAGAAAAAATTTACATTAATATTAAGACCTACGGGTATTTCAAAAATAATTTTGATCTAATTCATAAGAATATAAATATCTTTTTTAAAAAGTCCAACACAGCGACCTTTTATATTGAGGGCCGAAAAGGGTAGTTTTATTCCGTGTGGACTGTATTAAAGGCATTTTTAAAGTTCTGACGAGTCATTTCACATGTGAAGTTTATTTATGGCCTTTAATACTTAACTGCTGTAACAAAAATCTGAGACCGCTTGGTCGAAAGATGAATAAAAGACTCGTTTATCTGATACGATACTGTTTATATACTAAATTTTATACACAGGGCTATTATACTTAAAATTTATCTATTCAGCAATCTCTAGTCATAGAACTAGGGTTCCAAACGAAACAAAATTTCTCTAGCATGTATAGTTAAACTTCAAATTACAAGTTAAATTTTGAAAATTGACAAAGCAGCGGTCTGTGAGACCGCAACAACAGTTAAAGGTTAAAATACATCATAGATACGTTGTTCTCAGTTTAAGGACACGAAAAATATCACTTATTTAATACGTGTCACGTTTGTCATATGTTACATTCATTTTGGGTCAGAAGCTATCACGTTTCACACGCATTTTTAAAGTGGCTACGATTAAAAAAGAAAAAAAAAACGTATATAATATTTAATTTGAATTTACATACTATTATTTTTCACAATTTAACTTAAAGCATAAAGGCTTGATTAATATTCAGCTGTAGCTAAGATACTAAAAGATTCTAAATTGTATATATTTTTTGTTTATACGTAGGCTGTCATATATTTAATTAGAAGAGGAACAAGGAGTCCAGATTGCGGTGGAGCTTTAATAACAGCTTCTCATGTTTTGACTGCTGCTCATTGTATTGTAACATCTAGAAGAGGCAACACGTAAGTAGCAAAATAGGCTATTATTTAACTATTGAGAGTACATAAATAATTTAATTGATGAGCTGTGACATGCACCAAACAAGCAAAACTAATAGTATAAAATGAGATTTAAATGATAAACATAACATTTTTGTAATGGTAAAATGGAAATTTAGTTCTAAATTAACGTCCAAAAAAAAAAAAAAAACAGAAAAAGTTCTGAAAAGAATTAATAAAAGCAAAATACAAAAAATAAGATGCGTAGATAATTAAAATTTGAAATCTGGCAAATTCTCTTTTGATACAGTTGATAGAAATTTTAGTCAACTCAGCTTCTCATTTTTCTCCTTATTTCCTTTCAGAAGATAACATCGTAAGTAGAATCAGCCGTCTTGAGGAAGAGTTTTTGGACTAAAAATCAGAAAAATCAGTAATATAATCGCTATGCAAAGATTATAAATGGGTGGCACGTTGATGTAATGAACACACAAGAGAAGGGCATAATGTGGAAAAAGCAGTCAAAGTTCAAAATTTTCACGATGACAGCGTTCGACCAGTAGTCACCATTTAAATATCTTAAATACCAGTATCAAGATAAATGTATGAAAAACCTCTCTAAAGTTTAAGAATTATCTTATAATCATAAATAAAAAACTGCCTACTTCGCAAGCGTCTCACATAGGGGTATTCAGTCGATAAAATCTACCAAACTACGAACGAAAAAATTCTAACTGACCAGAAATTAAATCTTGCTACTTATTAGTTCAAAAGCTCCGACATCATCTGACCATTCCTTTTAAATCATATTCAGAGGAGCTACCATGAACCTCTATAGAGGTAGTAGTGATTATTCAATGGTTGTGTACACCGAAAGTCTTTCTTTTCGGCCCTTATCTGCCGTAGAAAGGCATTCGTGGCAAAAAACATGTTTTTACTTTCTCCGATACTCAAATTATCCATAGTGCATGCAATGTAAATGAACTTGCAATTTTAAAAAGTTTATCTATTTATTTAAATTCAGATAAAATTGTTAACAAAACACTTGAGGCTTTTTTTTTTTACTGCTTGGAAAACCTTGTTCGAAAAAAATATTTCTTTTCAATAACAGGGGCTGCAGCGATATTAAAAAATTATTTCATCAAACTTCTGTTTCGAAACAATAATATTCACAGTAGATTTCTGTTACACGTGTTGAAGACATTTACCATGAAGATTATTGCATATAAATAGTAATAGGATAAACTAAACATTTTTCTGTCGTTGCGGCCCCTGCAATAATTTTTTTCTCATTACCTTCTAAATTTACACGGTTCCCTAATATTTCAGTACAGCCCTATACATGTATATCTCAGCATTCTTAAACTTTCAGTAATTAGTAATTTCCCCCCTCTTTCACTAATTATTAATATCATGTTCCTTAATAGTTTTCCAGTTATTTTTTTTAATTATTCATTCTTCTCCGCATTTTTAATTGTTCGATATTTCGATATGGGTCAGTGTTTTAGACTGTTTTTTCGGTATTTCTATTATATATTTATTCGGGGGGCCCTTCCTACGCTGGTACAAAAATTAAACATTTTCATTGCCTTAGCATACATATGTGATTACATTAAGGACTAGTACTGACAATGTTAAATCGTGAAATTTTGATGTACTTTTACATATTTGAAACAGACATATGGAATTTTTTTTATACAGGGGGGGGGGGGGGGGGTCAGAACTATATGTAAAAAATGTAAAGGCAGGTAGAGGGGACCTAAATAAGCAGATTTCTTATAGGAATGTGGGTGCGGAAATCCAGCGTTGAGGCAGTAGAGGGCGCTGTTGAGTTCGGCAGATGAAAGCGTTTCGATGACTTGAATCGTTATTCCTCGCACGGATTTCGAGCAAAATGCATCGTTAGACCAATACGGAGCTTCTTGTCATGCATTTTATGTATGGGGCTGCACAAGAAAATGGAGCGGCTGCTCAAAGGATGCACGTTCAACGCCCTTTCGAGCTTGTCGAAGGACTATTTTTGTACTGTGCGTAATACTTCTTCTACTGCTGGAATTATGCGATATCTTCCACTGCCCCTATCACGCCTGGAAACATAAAATGATCCACTCGCGCACAACTCCCGATGAAGACGCTCAAATGTTCGGTGATCCGACGGATTCCTACCCGGGAACCTTTCCTTTAAGCAGCCGTTCCATTTCCTTGTGCAGCCCAATACATGAAATGCATGTTGCTCAAAATTCGTGCGGAGAATGACGATTCCAGCCAGCGAAACGCTTTCATCCGCCGAACTCAATAGCGCCCTCTACTGCCTCAACGCTGCATTTCCGCACCCACATTACTATACGAAATATGCTTATTTAGGTCCCCTCTACCTGCCTTTACATTTTTGACATATAGTTCTGAATCACCCTGTATATGAGAAACATATATTGGATATTGTACCGAAACGAGATTTTTACAATAACTTCACTGAACTATCGTTTAAAAAATGTACAATGGAAGTTATTTTAAAATTAAGTAAAATTCATTTTTTCAAGTTACAAAAAATGTAAAAACCTAAGTATTGTAAAAGATGCAAAAATCTCATTTTGGTTATATACTTAAGTTAAGGAGGAACACATTTTCAACAGTTCAAGATGTAACATCTTTGAATATAGGCCGCATTGTTTCCATCACAGCCTCATGGAGACTATTTTTATGATTCAATTTTTTGTATAAGCCTTAGAACGACAGAATCTACATCATGATTCTTTCCCCGATGGAAAAAAAAAACGAATTTAAAAATATAAAAATCGATATTTTTCAATTGTTTTCCTACCTAGATCCTTTATGACAGTAGAATCCCACAAACATGGCCTAATATGGGTTGAGAGCGTGGCGAGTTACCGAAAATGTCGAGTTTTAAGGAATAAGGAGCGAGTTACTCAGAAAATTTTACTGCATATCACTTTAATGAAAGTTCTAGCACAATATTGGACAAAGAAAAATACATCCTACTCTAAAATAATAGTTAAATGTTTAAAATAACCTTATATGCAAAGCAATACGAACACCTATTTTGACATTATATTTGGATTCTCCGGTAAATTTTACCTTTGGATATCAAACGGGAAGTCATTCGGTCAAGTTGTTTAGGGTTATAGTAGTAGTTGCAGGTTTAAAGTTCAGAACTTCAAATGTTAAATTCATTTTTAATCGTTGAAAAATAGATTCCTATGCGGGTTTTTTTTTTAAAAGCATAAATCAAAAACTACTTTGCAAAATGAGTTGTAATTTTGAATTCGCACATTTGAAGCTTCTAGAAATCTATTTATGTTAAAAAATCAGTAGGTTACAATTCGTATTATTTTTTCGAAAATTTGTTTCAATATATATATATATATATGGTGCAATATGTTATCTATCGCCGACCTTTAATTTCTCAACCGTTGGTCGTAGACATATAGTTCCAGTTACAAAAACGTTTCAAATGAGGTAAATATTCATGTTGTGGCATTGTTTAAAGTAAAAAATAAATTTTATAAAAATTACGAAATCTAACTTTTTATACGGTCCCCTGGTCCCTATAGTTATATTTAGTAAAAGTTTACACATATTATAACAGATATAACACAAAAAGTTTGACCTCTGTACTACAAAAATTGACACAGTTATTAAATTTCAAAGTTTGAGATTTTCGCACATGATTTTATCTTTCATTGAGGGATCAGTTAAAAAATTAAAGTAATTCGAGATCGCAATCAGGGTGCAATGTCCTTTTTACGGTGAAACCACCTTTTAGCTGGTATCGCCAAATCGGGGTCACCAAAGAGGGAAATTTCATCTAAAAATTTGAGCTGATTTTAGGGGTCGTATATAAAGCAAATAATGAAATATTGAAATTAAACAGAAAAACAAATATTAATTTATTATTTCATCAGAAAACAGATAAAAAATGAATAGATCAAACGCCGAATCTACTAGAGATACTGCTCAAAGTGTTCTCCATTGGTGGCAATTCACAATTGAATTCGTGAGAGTACTGCGTCCTGGACACGTTGGAGCATAACTGTGCAACAAGCAAGGATGATGCGCTCCTTCAGATCAACCAGAGAAGTAGGCTCAGGGACATGGACCTATGCCTTGATGTAACCCCAGAGGTCCGTGGGAGTCAAGTCCGGCGAACGCGGCGGCAACTCTTCCGGACCACCATATGTAATGATCTGTTGACCGAATTCTATGGTAAGATATGCACGGACGTTTGATGCTTTATGCGGAGGGACCCCATCACGTTGAAACCACACCCGGCATTCATGTCGGACAAGCAGCTCTTCATACCAGTCACGTACAGTGTTTTTTAGCAGGTGCAGGTAACGATCGCCCGTTAAGGTCCCATCGTAGAAGATGGATTCAACAATCTGAGTTCCCCATATACCGCACCACACTTTCGTTGACCAACGCAACTGGTGTCGTACTGTGCGGGCGATGTGGGGGTTTTCCAGAGACCAGTTATGCACATTGTGCACGTTCACAATGCCACCCCGTGTAAACGTTGACTCATCTGTTCAAAGAATGTCACAAAGGAACGACGGATTTTCTTCTAAGGTGTTAAGTATGAAATAATCAAATAATCAAATCGCTATGCGTGGTCACCCGGCATCAATACTTGCACCAGTTTCGGATGGTATGGATGCGCAGCATGTGCATGTAACAAATGCCAGACATGCTGACTCGTGTATCCACATGCCTCGCTTATTTCCGCCGTACTCAATTGTGGATATAAAAGGGCGAATGACAGCACCTCCTCCTGTGTCACTCGAACATTACACCTTGCCCGTCTACTTGTTCTGGGTCATGGTGCAACAGAGTCAGTCTCTCTAAGACGGTGTAATGCATCAGTTATAGTTTCATGCGTTGGATGTCGATCCCTTGGGAAACGTTCTGAATAAACCCTCGCAGCCGCTCTCGCATTCCCTTGACATTCACCATAAATAAGTATCATTTCGGCATCTTGCGTGTTATGTGTAGCCTGCCATTACGATCTCAGCGCTGACTAGCATGTACACTGCGAGATGACTCGTGCTTTATCCCAAACGTGTGGCGCTGTGGTACTATTGTAATTTGCATAATCCCGATTTTCATGCTCCTTATAGCTCGGCTGGTCGTTTGCATTCCGCTCCCATTTATCTAGTTCTTAGTGAGTTTGTTTTATTTTCTAGGTGTCGATTCTACCTACTTTGACTTTTAAATGGTGTTCGACCCCTAAAAGTCAGCTCAAATTTTTAGATGAAATAAACCTTTTGGTGATACCCCAATTTGGCGATACCGGCTAAAGTGGTTTCGCCTTAAAAATGGCATTGCACTCTGATTTCGATCTCGAATTACTTTAATTTTTTAACTGATCCCTCAATGAAAGATAAAATCATGTGCGAAAATCTCAAACTTTGAAATTTAATAACTGTGTCAATTTTTGTAGTACAGAAGTCAAACGTTTTGTGTTATATCTGTTATGATATGTGTAAACTTTTACTAAATATAACTATAGGGACCGGCGGACCGTATAAAAAGTTAGATTTCGTATTTTTTAAAATAAAATTGACTTTTTACTTTAAACAATGACACAACATGAATATTTACCTCATTTGAAACGTTTTTGTAATTGGAACTATATGTCTACGACCAACGGTTGAGAAATTAAAGGTCGGCGATAGATAACATATTGCACCATATATATATATATATATCTATATATATATATATATTTATAAACATCATACACATATTTATTTGAATTAAAAAAATAGTATATACAGGGTGTCCGAATCAAATGTTTCTAATTTAAAACTTCCATTAAAAAAAATTCTGACGTAGGATGGCGCTATTTTAAAATTATGGCAGCCGAAAGTTTAAAGTTTCGCGACAATTTTTTTCCGTTGATGCTATGACGCAACTGCTGTTGCTCGAGCAGACAAAAGGAAACGTGGCAACACCGCAAGAGAAATCACAAATTGTTCTGTGGTATGCTGAAAAGAAATTCGTAATCGCAGTGCACAGAATGTTCAGAACAGTGTACAAAAGATATCCACCCGATGTTAAAAGCATTAAGAAGTAGACCAAAATGTTCCTTGAAACCGGAAGTGTACTGAAAAGAGCCGGAGGACATATGTAACATCAAACACTCACCTGGATATGTTACAAATTTACACAGTACCCCAAATGCAGCATTTACAATCCACTGTTCTTTTCCAACAAGACGAGTCCTTTCCGCACTGGGACAAGGATTTCAGAGAATTTTTAGACACAACTTTTAATCAATGGAAAGCACGTTGTGGCCCAATTCCCTGGTTACCTCGATCTGTCGACATCACTCTACTGGATTTTTTCTTATGGGACAACGTCAAAGATACAGTTTACAGAAGGAGAGTCGGTGATGTGGAAGACCTCCATGCCTCAATAACCACCACCATTGCTACTGTTACTGTAACGAACATGGCTGGAAGCGGACTACCGATTGGGCATCCTGAGGGCAAGTATAGGATCACACGTGGAAGTGCACTGAATTTTTATTAAAAATTTTGTGAGTACTGTTATCTATTTTTTAAAATTTCTTGTGCTTTCTACCTTTTGGTTAACTGTAACAATATCTCAAAATCAGGGAAATTTGATTCGGACACCCTATATATTAAATTTTTTAGGCATTAAATTCTTCTATATTTTAAAAAGAAGTATTTATTTCGAATACAGTCTAGAGCAAATGCAATATATTCGTTATGCCAATGCTAAGATATGTTTCATACTACTAACTATTTTGAATTTTTTCTAAAAAGTTAACTAGACATGAACTAGACATAACTAAATTTGATAGTTTATGGAACTGTCCATAGTTAGAGCTAGTAGTTTTCTTGCAAATGTAATATTTTTTTTCATTACAGCCATTAGAAACTGGTCGCTTTTTTAGTAATCATAAAATTAACAATAGCCAACAAAATATTTTACATTTAAGAAAAAGAAAAGAGTTATATAAGTCAGTCTATAACTGTACGCAACAGTCGGAAAATCGAAATTAATCCTAGAATACTCCGCATACCGAGGGTACGTTCGATATTTAGTCTGCCACCAATAAATCCAAATAATAATCGTTACAATTGTTTCAAATTTTGTGATAAAATAAATTGACGATTACGTTTCAAAAAATTGTGGTGACAAATATAAATACCGTACGTAACCCGGGTATGTCATACCCTGTGCGTGTACTTTCTAAAAGTAACATAATTATTTCTAATGAAATTGCAACACGAGTCACGTTACTGACGCACTGGATGTAAATAATTCTGTAAACAAATTAATGCACATAAAACCCAACTATTATTTCATTCTTATTTGTTATGAATCTCGTAAAGGTATATACACTTAATAAAGTGTAGTTACTTTCTTTTTTTATTTTTTAGATTAAATCCCAGGCAATTACTGGTTCGTCTTGGAGAATTAGATTTAGATACCGATAATGATGGTGCTAATCCTATAGATGTCAAAGTACGCAATATTTATAAGCACGAACAATTCAATCTTCGTACATTTCAACATGATATAGCAATACTGGAACTAGAGCATTCTGTGGAGTTCAGTGAATCCATTTCCCCAATATGCCTTCCTTTCAGAACTTTCTTGAACGAGGACCTATCAGACAGAAATGCCATAGCAGCTGGATGGGGATCGACACGTTTTGGTAAGAATTCACAATTTTGCCTTTTACTTATCATATGTTTATCAAGTTCTGATCATTGCATACAATGGTTAATAATAAAAATTAAACTAAACGAATGAAACGAAACGAGATAATGATGAATAATACAGAATAATAATGTTTCACTTATACACAGTATTAAATATTGCAACTTACATTCTTGCATGCTGAAATATTTAATATGTTACATCATGCGTTTACCTTATTACATGCATTTACTTTTGGTATATGTAAGTTTCTGGGCTTTATCATAACTGAAAAGCTCCTTCAAAGTACAGTGAACAGTGGTATTAAGGCGACAAAAATATCCAAAAGTGAATTTTTTATTTAAGCGCCGTTTCTAGTGGTTTTCTGTTCATTCATAGTTGAAAAATAAATCCTTGTTTGAATTTTTCCGAAAAATAAACTGTGCCCGTACAGAGAGGGGTCTAAAAGTGGGCTTTTTCGACTTTTGAAAATTGGTGAATTTTAGCCGAGTTTTGTTCCTCTTAGTGTACCTTTATTTTCAAAGATAAAATTTTGAAAATTTGAAGTTATTTACCTCCTATATAAAGGACAAGAAGCCACAGTTAATCAGTTCAAATATTGCATCACTACAGGGAGAATTAAGGTATACAGTATTCACATTTTAAAATATCGGATAAAATTGTTTCTCGAAGTTTTCAAAAAATTCTCCATTAGCCTCCGACATGGCTTGACAATTTTTAACATATACATACATTCAAGAAACATCTATATTAATTTCAGCTGCAATTATCTGCAATTGTGGCCTTTGTACTATGTTTTGTCTATTAGAAGCAGAGAATGATTAGACGGATTATCTAAAGAATGACTAAACGTATGAATTTGGTACTGGTATTATTCGATTACTCACACGAAAATACGTAAGAATCATCTCAAACAACACTAAACCATATAATGTTTGCGTTTTTAAAACTTTATAATTAATTACCCATTTATTTATTTGCTTTGTTCATCATAGTCTTTCATCTTTAATTAAGTACCTTTTTAATCGATTTCAGCCAATTTTTGTGATATAATGAGACTAATATTATGAAGTATACATGTTTTGAGGCGAAATTCAAGTTTTTCGGAGAAATATATGCTTATAGAGACCGAGTTCCAAGCTTTTATTCCTTTCAACCTAGTCATAGTTCCCTCAAGTTGTCAAATGTGCGCAGAAAAAGAGTTATAACCCAATATCTATGGTTCGTATTGACATGCAGATGGTTCCATTTGATTCAATGAAAAAAATTACATAAGAATCGACACCAAAATATTTCATATGGAAATATATTTTAGTGCTCTGAAATCATATAAAAATTAAGTTATCAAATATCTACAGAGAAGTGGTTATAACTCATACACTATAGGTCATATCGACATGCAGATGGTCTTATTCGAACAAAAATACTATATATTATCTCGAACAAAAATACATTGGAAAAAGTAATCAGAAACTAATTTCCTAAAAGATGGGATGATTTTCAGAATTTTTGCCGGAAAACCGGGGTTTTGCACCACTGTACGGAACCAGTTTTCAGAGGTATAACGGACTCATTTTTACAAATTGATAAATTTTTATTTTCTTATTATAAGAAATGAATGCTTAACTTTTATTACTCACGTAATTTAGATGGTCCTGGCAGTGCTAGACTTCAAGAAACTCAACTAAGGATATGGAAAAATTCACCCTGTAAAGATGTATTTAGAAGAGATGTCCCTATAACAAAATCAAATTTGTGTGCGGGTGATGGAGACAAAGATGCTTGCAGAGTAAGATTATTTTTATGTATTTCTTTTGCATTTTACAAAACTGTACATGCACTACAACGAAATTGACACCCAAGAAAAAACTAACATTTTAAACAAAAATCATAGCATATAGTTAAATCACCATCAGACCATAATAGCTAAATATAACTAACATTTGTTCAAAACTACAATTTTGCCAAAAATATTCTAAATTATTATAGTTCAAATTTTTATGATAATTTTCTTTTCTGGCTTTAATATGGAGTAAATACATTTTGAATAAGTAAAAAAAAAAATACACTATGTATATAATAAAAAAATAGTTTACAATAAAATCATAAGTTATAATATAGAGTATGTGTGAATTAAGGTGGATGTATTGTTTTTATGAAACGGACTGTACATTTATGTAATTCCGAAATTTCTACACCTAATGACTCGATACATGATATTTGAAGCTAAAATTTATTCTAGAATTAAAATATGTAAAATTTGAGTATTGCTAATAAAAATTTTAAAATTTGTTACTATTTCAATAAAGATGGCCCTCTAAGCTTACTTTTCTTAGAAAACACTATTTTCAATTAAATGCTACGTCTTGCGTCTTTCTGGAATAATTTGTTAATGAAATACAGTGACCTCTCACTTATACGACTCTCAGTTATACGACTCTCTCGGTTATACGCCGAATTCTTTTGGTCCCGTCCACGCTTTATGGGAAATAATGCTAAACTTCTCTCACTTATAAGACTCCTTCTTTCACTTATACGACTCTTTAAACGGTTCATGCGATTTAACATTTCTCACACAAGAATTCATTTTTATAATTTTTAAAGAACAAATTATTCACGCTTTCTTACCTTTATCCTTTTGACTATTGTTAAAGTGTTTATCAATAATGAAATAACATTTCTTATCTACCTTCGTGTGTTAATAACGATGAAATCTATGGCGGGAGGGTGGTTGTATGGAATTCCCTTGTGCTTGCCATTTAACAAAAGCGATTTATAAAAGCCAAATGACCACTTGCAGATTACTTCTGTGTATAGTATTAAGTGAGAAATCCGGGTTATTGCAAAATCCACTTTCTTGGAAAAATATAACAGATGTTAGGAATGCGTCGGTCTTTTAGGAATGAGGCTGTCTTAAGAAAAATGAACTTTTATTTCAAACTAAACAAATCGAAAATGGCAGTTCGTAAACATCACTAGGAAAATCAATAAAACCTCGATGCTTTAAGAATATAAAAAAATTGCCATGTAGCTACAGAAATTTCGAAAACAACAAAGAAAAGTTTTACTTCTAATGTATCAATGTCCATCACATCCAGTTGCAACAGATCTACCATTTCCACAACAAATTAAAGTTGCAAGCAAATTAAAGTTGCCAGCAAATTCTACAAGTAGATTACAGTCATCAGATTTAGGGATTATAAAAAATTTTAAAGTACAGAAGGAGTTTGATTCGTTCTTTTATTTTTGATCGGGAAAACAAAAAAGAAGCTAAAGCAATTTCCATTTTAGATGCTATACTACATCTTACAGCATCTACATGGGAAAATGTGACATCGCAGACAATTAAGAATTGTTTTAGCAAATGTGGTTTTTCACAAGACCAAATTGCTTGTTCAACGAATGAACCCGATTTTGAGAGCGTATGGGAATCCTTTAATGACGAAGACTGGGATGAAATGTTTATGGACAAAGGTATTAATTTCAAAGATCATGTAGAATGTGATGAAAACTTTCTTCTGTCAGAGCTGAGAACTGCTGAAGATATCTTTGAAGATATTAATGACGAAGATGTGAGCGAGGAAGATGACGAAGATGAGAGCAATGTTCCTGTAAATTTTTCAGAAGCAGGTGCCGCTTTAAATACATTAAATAATTATGTCCATCAAAATTATTATGTCCAAAATAGCTTAAAAACTTTATTAGATTTAGAAAAAGACATTTTCTCTTTTCGTCGACTACAGAGACAAACTAATATCACTTACTTTTTTAAGAATATCTGATGCGTAAATAAACATAGTGGTAAGTGAACTATTTTGTAAATTTTTTTAATATATTTTATGCTTTATTTTTTTCTGTATTTTATAAATTTTATTAAATATGTTTTTAGTACTCAAAACTTATCGTTTTTAATATAGATAAAATAATTAATACACATAAAGTTTGAAACTTGTATAAAAAGACGGTCTCTCACTTATACGACTCTCTCAGTTATACGACTTTTTTCTACGGTCCCCTGAAAGTCGTATAAGTGAGAGGTCACTGTAGTTTGAAGTGCTCCTTCTTATTTCATTTTGTCCGACTATGCAATAGTGTCGCATTTCAAAATAATAATGCTTCGCATACATTTTGTTCACCACCCTAGAAGGTTTAGAAAACGATTGATGTTCATAAATATGAAGAACAATAATATTCAGAAATTCTCGGAAAATAATTTGTGAAATAATTATGTTATTCTATTATGTAAAATAGAATCTTGTTTTTATGTACACGTTTGCATTATTTATAATTGAATTTTATATTTAGGGAGATTCTGGAGGTCCTTTGATGTTAGCAGATTCAAACCTAAGATTCTACGTTATTGGGATCGTTTCGTTTGGTAAAAAGTGTGCTGAACCTGGAGTACCAGGAGTTTATGCCCGGGTTACAACGTATCTTGATTGGATCGAAGAAAAAGTTGGATAATATATTTCATTTTGAGCAAAGCTGTTTTAAAAAGCAGTTTAGCACAAAGACAATATCTTAGTTTCATGATATTCTGAAAGAAAAAATATATCTTCTAAACAAATTAGAAAATATACCGAGACTTCTTATAGAACAAGTGCTTCTTGGTTATCATTTATTTTATAGTCATAAGTATACGTTTGGAAGAACTGGATAAAGCCAAATAAGGGATTTCAAGAATGTGTGTGACATGCTCTTTTTAATTAAATCACAAAAACTGTCTCTATTTTATATTCTCTGTTTCAGACTCTTAACTTATTATAAAACGAGATAGTAAAATATTGTCTGTTGATTGTTTTAGGCATTTAAATGCTGGTTAAAGTTATTTATGTTTTTCTATTCCATTGATATTTTATTTATTATTATTTTTAAATATATGCTATGTCTTATTAAAGTTATTTCTGTACCTTTCACTGAAATTATTGTTCTACTTTAATTTGTCTAAATTTACTGCCTGTTAAGGGGACTAGGTAATGGATACGATAAAAGATCAGTTCCAAATCAACATCTGGTAGTTTCAGAAATTGGAAGTTAATTGTATCAGCTGCCCAAGAAGCAAATCATTGCAAACGAAACACAAGTTCTAATTCAATTTTTCCATTTACGGATATAAGTCAATTTTAGTTTTTAAGTGATTCATTTAATAAGAAATTATTCCATAAAGATCACAATTTTACTCCTTTTTAAAAATATTCTATTATTCATTATATTTTTTATCATTATCAGTTAAAACGGTAGAGGGGAGGAGGCAAGAATGGGACAGTTTTCATAAAAACATTTCTTACTTAGTATATTCTACTTAGTTTTGGATACTGTAATTGTACTATAGTAATGCTTAGTGTTATCTGAAACTTAAAAAAAAAAATATATATATATATAACATATTTTAATATTTTTAAAATTTTCAAAATTTAATTTGCTATTTTCAGTCTTAAAATGCTTTTCTTTTAATTTCTTTTTGACTTTGGCGTTAACGCCCGTAATCTTTTTCCCCGTCTGAATTCATTCGATTTCAAAACATTCTATTTAATCAATAAGCCTATTTTTCTTCGAGGGATGCTTCGGAAGTTTTTCCCGTCAAAAGCTTTGTCAAATTAAACAAGTTTTTCCATTTCGCTAGCGAAGCTCACATGCGTGTCTTTCCATTGGTTTAAAGCTGTTTCCGCATGCGTATATTTTAATATTATGTCTTCCTAAGCGCTAGCTATAAAACCTCCTGCGCGAGCTTAGAAGGTACTTTTCTGTGCTTTTCTTCTAACAACTTATACGACATCAGAGAGGAGTTGACCCGCTGATTTTTATGGAATTAATAATTACTAATAACACATTTTATGCACGTTTTAATAAAAGCAAGTTAAGATTACTTTCAAACACTTAACTTTCGACCTGAATTTTTAATATGTTATGTTATTTTTTCTTCTCACGAGGGATTATGCTGCGCATATCGGAATAAACATACAGACTACCGACTGCATATTATTCAGAGAATATATACAGGGTGAATCTAAACTCTTGGGAAAAATTTTAAGGGGTGATAGTACACATCAAGACAAACAATATTAATTAGGAAACTAAGGGTCCCAAACGTCTTCCGAAGGAGATAGGCGCCATTAAAGTTAAGGGTCCAAAATTTCAAATGATTTTTAAAAAACGGAAAAATTTGGTCGATTCGTTTGCGGTTTTCGCTAAAACTATTCTTTATGTCAGTACTTTTTAAAAATAAATTTTAAAGATAAAGTTCAAAAAATGTCGATAGAGTGCTCTTTAGACTTTGGAGTAACGAAAAACTATTTTTTACCGTTATTTTTGGTATCTCATTAAATGCTTTCAAAAGTTTAGACTTAAACTTAAATTTTGAGCTTAAAATCTGAATCGTTGGGAGTGATTAAGTAGCGCAAACTGAACTGCGTTCAGGAGTTGAAATTTGAACCCCCCCCCCCCTACTCCTCAACACAGTTCAGTTATTCCCGATCTTGGTGTCGTAGACCAGACAGAAACAATATGAGTTGTAATTTTCCAACTGGACGAAAAATGTCCGGGCCAGGATTCGAACCAGCGATCTCTTGGCTGAAGCTGCCATGCTCTACAAACTGAGCTATCCCGGCATGAACTGGATGAATTATGCCCTCCAGATTCAACCGGGATAGCTCAGTTGGTAGAGCATGGCAGCTTCAGCCAAGAGATCGCAGGTTCGAATCGTGGCCCGGACATTTTTCGTCCAGTTGGAAAATTACAACTCATATTGTTTCTTTACCAATTTGAATAATTGTGTTAAAATTAATCCAGGCAGAAACTACTACCCCCTACACGTAAAATAAACGATAGACTAATGACAAAATTAAATAGAAAATTTATTCATAACAGACATGAGCAATTTCTCCGCGCAAAATAAAAAGAAACAATTTGATGTATGCATGTAGTGCGCAATATGAATGAAATGGTACGCGCATGATGTTCGTGAGGAATCACAAAATTTGCTCGAAAGAGTGCCCACCAGCAACGATGCAGGCCTCACGCTGCCGGCGGAGGGAGTTGTGAACATTAGTGAATACCCCGGGCATCTCCCGGATATCGTTTGCTACGACGGCAATCCTCGCAACCAGGTCCTCGTTGGAGTCGACGGTAAAAAAATAGTTGTTCATTACTCCAAAGTCTAAAGCGCCCTCTATCGGCATTTTTCATCTTTTAAAATTTATTTTTAAAATAAATTTGTTTAATTTTGTCATCCCTCTATCGTTTATTTTACGTGTAGGAAGTAGTAGTTTCTGCCTGGTCTACGACAACAAGATCGGGAATAACTGAACTGTGTTCAGGGGGGTTCAAATTTCAACTCCTGAACACAGTTCAGTTTGCGCTACTTAACCACTCCCAACGATTCAGATTTTGAGCTCAAAATTTAAGTTTAAGTCTAAGCTTTTGAAAGCATTTAATCAGATACAAAAAATAACGGTAAAAAATAGTTGTTCGTTACAACAAAGTCTAAAGCGCCCTGACATTTTATTAAACTTTTTCTTTAAAATTTATTTTTAAGAAAATACTGACATAAAGACTAGTTTTAGCGAAAACCGCAAACGAATCGACCAATTTTTCCGTTTTTTATAATTATTTGAAAGTTTGGACCCTAAACTTTAATGCCGCCTATCTCCTTCGGAAGACGTTTGGGACCTTTAGTTTCCTATTTAATATTGTTTGTCTTCATGTGTACTATCACCCCTTAAAGTTTTGCCCAAGAGTTTATATTCACCCTGTATATATATGTAAAACTGGTATTGATGAATTTACAAAATAACAAACAAAATTTATTTCACGTTATGAACAGTTAAAACATGAATATTTCAAACACATTAACGTACATGTGGAATCTGAGGAAGTTCCTAAAAAGGTTGGTTGGTGGAAAATGTCCAAATAATTCGATCGCTTTCTTTCTTACTCAAATCTGTTATACATTTATTCATTCGAATACTAACACTTAAATAAAAGTATTTGTAATAAACAAACATAGTTATAGAAATATTTTTGCTTTTCTTAAACCTCCCTGTCTTTCTTTTTACGAATTGAAATTTTCATTTTCCTATGCTTTTACACAGAAATAAAATATTTTAAATGCGATTAAACACGACATTTATTTAGTAGACAGTTTTTCTTTATAGTTAAAATTTTGTTCTAAATGATAATTTAACATTATCATTAAACTTCGGAAAGACCTCTTTTCTTTTTTTCCTTTTTTAGAAAATTGATTACTTTACCAGAAATGTGATGTTTCGCCAAAAAATGAAATATTTCATAATTTTTTAACTAAGGCTATAAAGAGATTCCGCACCAAATTTTCATATAATTATTTATATTCACATGAGAAAATATCCAGTATATTTTGGAAAAATTTCGAGTATGCACTTATGTAGACTTTCCTTATTAGTATACTAAATATAGTTCAGCTTGAAAATGCATAACTCAATTAAAAAGTACCTTTAAGCAATTCACGCTCATACTCGGTAATGTTTGCAAATTCTTTCGTCTAGCCCTGTACATGATCTATGGAATTTATACACACGACGTAGTATGGAAAAATGTAGTTAAATAACGCATATAACTGAAAGCGTACTTTCAGTAGTTATTGCTAATAAGACAGTAGTGCATCCGAAATTTTTGTGTGTACCTGTAGATGAAGGATAAATGCTATGCATTTATATTCTAAAGCAAGCATCTTGTAGTAAACCTCAGTAATTTATATAAATTTCATTATGTTTGAAATAGTGTAACATAATTAAAATACGCTACAAACCGTTTTCTCTGTAGACCATTATGTAACCGAATATTTTGTGTGACCAATTAATACTTTGCACTCCATATTCTACAGAAAGCATGTTTTAGTGCACCTTAGAAATTCATATCAATTTCATTAAATCTGTAATAGTGTAACATTATCAAAATACACTGCAAACGATTTTTCCCCCTAGATCATAATGTAACGGAATTCTTTTGGGTTTCCCTGTAAACGAACTATACATGCTACACACTTCATTTTCAATAGCGAACCTGACATATTAAACGTAAATAACATATATAAATTACATCGAAATCCGAGTATATTTATGAGAGGTAGAGTAAGGACATACAGACAGGCGGTAGACAGACAAACTGAAATCATAAACACTTTTCAACTATGTTGGAAAGTGCTAATGAAAATACGTTAAACTGAAAAGTGAATGATAGAGATAACTTAGAGAAGCTGTCTAGATGGGAAACAGTAATACAAGTGAAGGGAAGTAAAATTGTCAATTGTGAAAACAGTAAAGCATATAAAATTGGTGGTATTTAAGACATTAACCTTTTCGCTACTGACTAATGTAATATTATTATTGATTATTACTGAATTATTTCTTCTCCAATTTCACTTCAGAGCAAGAGTTTTAAATCTATTTTCATTATTTCGAATCTTAGACGTCGAAGCATATCATTATGAGATCAAAACTGAAATCATGTTATTATCAGTAGAGAACATTTTTTAATATATCTGAATCGTATGTCTAAATTTTGTGTATATACGAGCATTTTTACAAAATGTTCTGTGGAATCGGAACGTTTATTTCAGTGTCTTACTATTTAGATTAAATTCCAGTCAAAAGGCTATAAACAGACTAAATGCTGAAAAATAAATAGATTTCTTCTAACAGTCTAAAAATGGCTCTGCTTCATGACGTAGTCATTGTTTGAAAGTGTATTTTAGAGAAAACTGGACACATATTAAATACCTCCCATCCTTAGACCGTAATATTTCTCAATCCTTTTGTGTGACCCTGTGAAAGAACTGGACCGAAACGTTTTCTGAATTCAATCCATATACATGTATATGGATTGGAACATTGTATACAATGTTTACCTTGAAAAGAGCTACGAGACGCCGGCCGGCCGGCCGATCAACATTCATTGTTTACTTTTTAAAACATTACTGAAATAGCCGGTTGCCACACTATATTTTTCTAGATGCTATAACTAGGGGGTTTTATTATTTTTTTTAAATAAAAGATTAACTAACAAATAGGACCATATCATAGAACGTAATGGTAACACGATAACGACCTCAGCGCCACTAGTGACAAGGGGTAAGCAATTTCTCATACACGGAATATTTATGCTATTCAGCGTTTACCTTATTCTAATCTTTCTTTTTTAAAATGCAACTTGTTTACGTTTCAACACAAGTTTATAATTGTTTTTTTTTCTTTTGCGTAAAATAGGGGTGAAGGATATACGGAAAAAAAAGCTGAAAATATCCTCTTTATTGTTATTAATAAAATAAATACTATATAATCGAGATTAAAACGCACAGAAAACTAAGCATAATAAGTAATTTACTCTACAAGTCCCAGAAAATTTCTTACATTCATGTTACTGAGAAAGTACAGATGAAAAATTGTAAATTTTAGAACTAAATATACGCAATTATAAAGAAAAAACCTTTTAGTCAACGTTTTGTTAATTTATGAAGCTGAATGTATTAAAACATTTATCATAACAATCTTAAAAAAAAGACGCTTTTTTACAGAGAAAAATAAAAAAAGTTTGTTTTTAATCTACAATTTTTTTTAATAACATGTTAAAGGGGAAATGTCTATTTTTATGCCAACATCATTCACGAATGCGAATTACAGAGAAAACTCCGAAAATAAATACAGATATGAACACTTATCCCATAAAAGAACTGAGTGAATTATAAACAAACTGTATTTTATAACTTTGTTTCTATTAAACGTACTATGAAGTACGACATAGCATTGTAATGGAGAAAACATGAATTTTTTTTTTATCCATTGTTATCTGTATACATTATTTTTAAATATTAAATATTTCAGAGTATTATAAAGTTGTTCACGAGAATGCAACACTAGAATGAATACACACGAGAATGCAACGAGAATGCATTTTGGAGCAGACAGCCATAAAGCAATTAAAAGTCTCCAAAAAGAAACAGAATTAGCTATGTCCACAAAAGGCAAATTTATGGTGCTTTCAAGACAATTTATGATCGGAGCAGATATTTTGCTGTGGAACGGACATTCCTGGATGTACATGGAAAAAGAAGAGAAAAGATGACCAGAACATTTAGAATCAATCCGAAACGAAACTCTTATCTGATCCGCATGTGATTTTCTTGCGCCCATTAGAAGTGATGCAAGGAGGGGTCAGAGGGATAACATCGAACGCTTGTGGCTGAAATGATGACAATGACTATGTAAATTTTAAATAGAACATTATTTTTGTATTTTTGTGTATTTTGAAGTGTTTCTGTTGTAGATGTGGCAGCATCATGTTGAAGTTCTCTCGCTTTCAGAAATGATTCATTTTCTCTCTTATCGGAGAGCAGGAGTAGTTTGACTGTTCTCTAACAAGGGGACCGCCAAACATGATGCGCACAGATTTTAATGATTTTAAAGTATGTTGTAGGGAAAATACCCCTAACTATTCAGGTCAAAGGTTTCCTTCAAATAGGCTTTAGTTTTCGAGAAATTTCGGGTTAAAGTTCAGCTTGCGTTTCAAATACCTATAGTTCGCAGTTTTGAACAAGAACTCCGTAGCTCAGAGCTAGCGCTCGCGATTTGAGAGCCAGAGATGAGGGTTCTGTCCTCTCATGCGACTTTTTTTACCTTTTTAATAGATTTTATATATTTGTCGCGTTATAAGTTTTATGCAGAATTATGAATTCTGCATCTTTGAACTTTCTGATATTTTCCTAATAAATTCCATTTACATTTTCGAATTTTTCGTGAAATTTTACAATTTTTTTTTTGTGAAGTTTTGAAATTAATATTTCTATTGACAAAATTCCAAACTAATTTATGTCTAGATTTTGTTTAATTTTTTTATTATTTACCCTTTATATTTTAATAACATTTCTAAAATAATACCTTTTTAACACTTTCCAACCTAGTTGAAAAGTGTTTATGACTTCGGTTTGTCTGGCCGTATGCCGTTTGCCGTCTGTCCGTGCTCTAACTCCCGTAAATGTGCTCGGATTGCCCTGCCATTTTTATATGTTATTGTCGATATCTATAGCATATGTTCCCTATTTCAACTGAAGTGTGTAGCATTTATAGTTTTTTTTACAGGGACACTCAAAAGAATTCCGTTACATTACGGTCTATGGGGAAAAATCATTTGCGGTTTATTTTAATGATATTACGCAATTTCAAACACATTGTAATCCATATATATCACTAAGGTGCATATATTGTGTGTATAGCAGTCATCGTTCATTTACAGGGACACACAAAAGAATTATCTACTGTCTGTTAAAAATAATTCCTGGAAGTGCGTTTTAAGTTGCTGAACGCGATTTTAAATTTAACTCACTTTTTGTATATTACTCGGTGTGTATAAATTCTGTATTTCATATACAGGGCAGGGCAGCACAAAAGTTCACGAACACATTTCCGTTTATTGACAGAAACTCCAGCAGTAGAATTTTAAACTGTGCTACGCGTTTCCTAACTAAACTAAAATTTAGCATCCTATGTAGTATATATACAAATCTATGGATCATATACAGGGCTGAAAAAAAGTATTCGGATATTTTTCCGAATATTGTATATGTTGGAAATATATGTTCGAAATTCCTGAAATTACGTTTTTAAATATGTTATGCGTTTTCCAAATTGTTTACTCAGATGTTATCTTTCAGCTTATTAAACGGTAATGATTTGTAAAAATATTTTGGAAGCGTTGGAAAGTGTTACATAATCTATGCTTGACGCATGATTTTTCTTTCTTGTTTTAACTTTATGAAAATTTATCATTTTTTATAATTTATACAAAATATTTTTTATCTCAAATCTTCTAAATTATGATTAGGTAATTCCAACAGCATATCTTGAAAAGAGCAATAAAATATTAAAGAGCAAAGCTTACATCCAAATTTTTGCCGGTTACATATATATTTTTTTCTGTTATTTAAATACATTTTACTGTAAAGTTCAAACTCAACATCATTTTTGATTTGCACAAATAAAAAATAATATATTACAATTATTTTTTTTCATTCTAACAAGTTTATGCCATACAGAAAAATTCAACTAGAAATGAAAAATCGTTTGTAAATTACAATACATATAAAAAATATCTGAAAAGAAAAATCGTCTGCAATGACTTTTACGGTAATATCAAAGTAAATAAAATTTTCTTTTTATTCATTTCGTTTAGCTTCCTTTGCAGACAATTATAACGTTTGAAATAATTTCTTTTTCAACCTTTAATGCATTTTAAATATATTTATCACAATTTAAGTATTTAAAGAAGATATAATATGCTAATTTATACATTCTTACAATATTGTTAAAACAATTTAAGGAAAGGTATTTAAAGGCGATTTTTAATACGGAATTTGTTTAGAATATTTTTGCGATATGTATCATACAATTAGTTCCATATTTAATAAACTAAAAATGTCGATGTCGGTGATGATAAATATTTTAGTATTTCAGCAGTTAACATATTTCAATATATTTAGAATAAATCAATATATTTAAAACAAATTAAAAGGATATATTATTTTGTTATTTTTTTCTTAATCATTTAAAATTTTTTAAATATAAAATGCAAATTAAAAAAATGCATTATTTCATAAATACGATAAATATACAGGGTGTTTCTAAACTCGTGGTACAAACTTTAAGGGTAGGTAGAGCACACAGTAACAATCATTTATTGTATAGGAATGTATGGGACCAAGTGACGCATTAAGGTAAAAACACCAGGGGGGCAATTAGGCCCCTTTTTTAATTTTCAAAATTTCTCATTCATACCAGAAAATTTTTATACTATCCTTTTCTTGACATTTCATAATTACTTAACAATAAAATTCTTCTTTGAAAATTTTTGGTATGAAATCGAAATTTTTGAATTAAAAAAAAGCGCAAAACTGGCAAACTTATCAAACGAAATACATGAATAAAAAGATAAAATGTTTATTTACAATGTAGTTTACAAGTAAATAATAATGCATACAATAATATTACAATAAGTGTTCAAAATTGCACCCACCAACTGTGATACATGCTTCGCAACGTCAGTGGAACGATTGGCTTTCACTTCTGAAGATGTCAGGCAGCTTCGGATATGCGAGATACTAGATTTTCGTCTGAGTCAACTGGAGTCTCATAAACAAGACTCTTCAGATGTCACCATAAAAGGAAATCAATGCTCGATAAATCGGAAGATCGCGGTGGCCAACCACGCCCAATCCATCGCGTCCCAATTGTAGCATTCAGGTAACTGCGCACATCAGTGGTGAAATGCGCAGGCGCTCCATCATGTTGAAACCACATCCGGTTACGAATGGTGATCGGAACATCCTGCAGCAGTTCTGGTAAAACCTGTTGCAAAAAAATAAGGTAACAGTGACCATCCAGCCTCTTTGGTAGTAGGTATGGGCCTAACAAATAATTATTAACAATACCCGCCCACAAATTCCCATAAAATCGTTGTTGATAAGCATATGGCCGCATTGCATGTGGATTATTGGTTGCCCAAAGATGGAAGTTGTGAGCATTAAATACACCCTCGCGTGTAAATACTACCTCATCTGTAAATAGAATATGAGCAGTAAAGTCTGGCTGCAATACATGTTGCTGCAAAACCCACTGGCAAAAGTTCAACCGCAGAAGATAGTCTTCCGGATTCAAATTTTGTACATGTTGAAAACGGAAGGGATGAAATCTATTTTCATTTAACGCTCAACAAATGGTCGGATGACTCACACCTAATTTCTGTGCAACAGCTCTTGTACTTGATTCGGACCTTTCATTCACAAAATTCAAAATAATTTCTTCCAGGCTTGCACTGCGTACAAATCTTTCTCGCCTAGTTTCCTGTCTGGTGACGTGGAAAGAACCTGTTTCAGAAAGCTGACGGTGTCAGCGCTGAAACATTCTATGATCAGGCATTCTTCTGCGAAGAAACTGCTCCTGATACATTCGTAGGGCAGCCCTGGCGTTGCCATTTGCACGACTATACATGAAATGCATGTCGGCTTTTTCGGCATATGTAAAGTATTCCATGACGAACGATAGCACAATTAAAAATGACGATTTCTTCTACTTGAACGCGTGGTATTGAACGACGACCAGTCACTTACTGCCCTCTACCGCCAGTGGAATCAACCAAAAACTCCATTTCTATTTCAAAAAATTTCTATTTCTATTTCTATTTTCAATTCAAAAAATTTCGATTTCATACCAAAAATTTTCAAAGAAGAATTTTATTATTAAGTAATTATGAAATGTCAAGAAAAGGATAGCATAAAAATTTTCTGGTATGAATGAGAAATTTTGAAAATTAAAAAGGGGCCTAATTGCCCCTCTGGTGTTTTTACCTTAATGCGTCACTTGGTCCCATACATTCCTATACAATAAATGATTGTTACTGTGTGCTCTACCTACTTTTAAAGTTTGTACCATGAGTTTAGAAACACCCTGTATAAGTAAATATATATATATGTAAACAATAATCGTTTTAAAAAGACGAGATATCCAGACATAAATTAGTTTGGATTTTCGTCAACAGAAATATCAGAATAAAAATTGCGCAAAAACTATAAATTTTCACGAAATATTCGAAAATGTAAATGGAATTTATTAGGAAAATATCAAAAAGTTCAAAGATGCAGAATTCATAATCCTGCACAAAACTTATAACGCGACAAATATATAAAATTTATTTAAAAGGTTAAAAAAGTCACATGAGAGGACAGAACCCTCATCTCCGGCTCTCAAATCGCGAGCGCTAGCTCTGAGCTACGGAGTTCTTGTTCAAAACTGAAAACTATAGGTATTTGAAATGCATGCTGAACTTTAACCCAAACTTTCGCAAAAACTAAAGCCCATTTGAAGGGAATCTTTGACCTGAATAGTTAGGGGTATGATCCCTACAATATACTTAAAAATCATCAAAATCTGTGCGCATCATGTTTGGCGGTCCCCTTGTAAGTAGTAGCGATGCTTTACTTTACATAGAAGTATGGCCTAAAAATTTAATATAAATTCAAATATACTGCGAAGCGTAGTGGCTAACTACAGAGGCACACTAGGAAGCACTGAAAGAATTTGTGCTGAAAATATAAAATCCAGCCCTTTATACTTAGCTTAATAGGCTAGGCTGGTAATGTACTTTTGAAGCCATTTATAAACTATGGTAATTTTTGTGTCACGACCCAAGCTTATGAAGGAAATACTACTTTTTGTTATGTGTTTCTCCTAGGTTGGATCTTATAAAGTGAGAAGGTACAGATTTTTTATATATTCTTTGTGATACAGACAGACAGACAGACACACACATATATATATATATACATATATATATGACACACACACACACATATATATATATATGTATATATATATATATATATATATATATGCAACAAAAGAGAATATATATATTAAAGTATTTTTATATTGCAAAAGCTCACAAATAATATTCAATGATGAAAATTAGCACTTGTTATCTGAACAAATGAGAAAAACGGGCAAAATCCTAGAATAAGTGAGACACCAGATTTGGCGATTTTTTTACGCGCGCCAAGCACCAATGTGCGCCAACCGAAAAATCGGCAACCTCCAAATTCTACCCAATCATACCCGTGCTTCACGGCGGACAACTCGCACACTTCCTACGGAAATCTCTTTCACAAAGTAAACATTGATTTTATTCCGTTTTGCTACTATTTACAAAGTTTTAGTAACTTTGTCTTCGGGATTTTTATAAACTTTTAGCAAAATTTCCCTCCGCATTTTTAAATTTTTACAAACTTTTAACAATATTTCCTCCGGATTTTTCGATTTTTACAAACATTTAACAATATTTCCCTCCGGATATTTCGATTTTTACAAATTTTTAGCAATTTTTTCCTCCGGATATTTTGATTTTTATAAACTTTCAGCAATTTTTTTCTCAGGATTTTTCAAATGTTACAAATTTTTAGCTATTTTTCCTCCGGACTTTCATTTTTACAAATTTTTAGCTACTTTTTCCTCTGGATTTTTCCATTTTTCCAAACTTTTACCAATTTTTTTCTCCGGATTTTACCCTTTTTCCATATTTTTAGCTAATTTTTTCCTCCGGAATTTTCCATTTTTCCATAATTTAGCTATTTTTTTTCCTCCGGATTTTTCCATTTTCACAAATTTATAGCAATTTTTTCCTCCAGATTTTTCGATTTTTACAAATTTTTCGCCCTTTTTGGTTGAATCCTCAAACAAGGGTGATACTTGGCGGCGTCCAAGTTGGCGAAGCGATAAATGAGATTTTCTTGCTACCAGTTCGTTTGTTATGTTTCTTCCACGCCTACTGTGGTTGGTTGGTTGGTTTATTGTTGTTTGTTCTGGAGATTGAATTGGATTTTGAGCTCAATGCAAAGAGGTTATGATAGGATTATTGTGTGTTGGATTTGTTGAATTACGTTTGTGGAATGTATTTTGTGAAGTTTAATGATTTGACGTATGTCATAAAAGAATAATTCCTGTGAAAAAAAAAAAAAAAAAAAAACGAAAGACGAGAAATATGGGTGTTTTATATATATTATTGTAGTTTCAACACTATTTTTCTATAGACGTTTTGGCAACAAGACCGTTTATTTTTATTCGACACATGCCGCTACGCTTGCTTGTATATGCTTATTATTGCTAATTAAAGTATGGGTTAAATAGAAACAAAAATAACAAAAGGTAAGTGAATTTTTGTTGATTTTATTTTATAAAATGTATTTCACGTATTCTAGAGACTGCTGCGCGTTAACGTTCATGCATCCAGAGGTGGGTTTTTTTTTCGGAAAATGTACGCCAAGCGTACATGTATGTTACTAATTGCTGCTTGTATGAGTTTCGTATATTCTAGAGACTGCTGCACAGTGAGGTTCATGCATCCAGAGGTTTTTTTTCGGAAAATGGACGCGAGCAAGGCAACACTAGATACCGGGCTTGCTCATTCACTCTCAAAACGTCACAAATGGTGGCTGACCGCGACCAGCGATTGGTCCAAAGCAACGCGCCCATCGTTTTGTGCCAATCGCTGTATGTCTTTCCTCCTAGTCAGCCACCTTTTGTGACGTCATCATAATGAATGAGCAAGCCCGGTATGTAGTGTAGCCCTGACGCGAGGCGTTCATATATAAGTTACTAATCGCTGCTTGTACGAGTTTCGTATATTCTAGAGGCCGCGGCACGTCGAGTTCCATACATCCAGAGCGCGTTTTTTTTCGGAAAATGTACGCGAATCGTACATATATGTAAGTTAATAACCGCATGTTTGTAAAAATTGAAATATCCGAAGGAAATATTGCTAAAAGTTTGTAAAAATAGAAAAATACGGAGGAAAATATTGCTAAAAGTTTGTAAAAATACAAAAATACGGAGGAAAATATTGCTAAAAGTTTGTAAAAATACAAAAATATGGAGGAAAATATTGCTAAAAGTTTGTAAAAATACAGCGGAAAATATTGCTAAAAGTTTGTAAAAATACAGAGGAAGATATTGCTAAATGCTTGTAAAAATCGAAATATCCGGAAGAAATATTGCTAAAAGTTTGTAAAAATATATAAATACGCAGGTAAATATTGCTAAAAGTTTGTAAAAATCGTGAAGAAAATATTGCTAAAAGTTTGTAAATACAGGGTGTCCAGCGAATAAGACCCTGATTTCAAAATTAAATATCTCAAAAACAAAGATCAATAGAATTATGCGGTAAACGGTTTCTTTATTAGCTAAGCTGTAAAAATGTTATACAGAAGTTTCGGAAATTTAGTTTTAAAAACCGTCAACAGATGGCGCTGTAATCGCAATGCCTATAAATTGTGCTTCGAAGTCCAGAGCGATCAGTTGGACCGTTGAATCGTGAAGGAGGATAGCGTAGAGGTTAAAATCATGTATTTCATTGAATAACGTGTTTTTCTCGTACTGGAGTATTACATATTACAACGCAGTCCTACAGCAACAAGGCGCAGCTTTCAAAAAGGATTTAATGTTCCGAAAAGACCCGATGCAAAAGTCATTCGCAAGCTCTTTGCCAAATTCGAACGAACGGCAGCGTGGATGATAATCGAGTGAGAAATGTTGGACCCAGGCAAACTGTAGTCACTCCTGGAAATATCGCCAAATTTTCTGGAATTGTTCAGCGAAATCCAAGGAAGAGTGTGAAAAGAATTGCATCAGAGACTGGTTTAAAGCCCGATCTGACTCCTTGTAACTACTTTCTGTGGGGCGTATTGAAAGACACTGTCTACCGAAACCATCCCACTACGCTGGATGAGCTTGAATAGTCGATTTGTGTGGCATGCGATTCCATTTCCGTTGAGACATTGCAGGATGTGATGTCAAATTTCATTATTCGTTTACGCCACTTCATTGTTTCGAACGGTGAACATTTTCAAAAGATTGTGTTCTGATTGAAAAGAATGCTTGACTTTTTTTTGTTTTAGATTTCTCGCAGAGAACGAGTTTTTCGGCGTACAGCGCCATCTGTTAACGGTTTTTGTAACTAAATTTCGGAACTTCTGTATGACATTTTTACAGCTTAGCTAATAAAGAAACCGTTTACCGCATATTTCTATTGATCTTTGTTTTTGAGATATTTAATTTTGAAATCAGGGTCTTATTCGCTGGACACCCTGTATATATAAATACGCAGGTAAATATTGCTAAAAGTTTGTAAAAATCGCGAAGAAAATATTTCTAAAACTTTGTAAAAATATATAAATACGCAGGTAAATATTGCTAAAAGTTTGTAAAAATCGTGAAGAAAATATTTCTAAAACTTTGTAAAAATATATAAATACGCAGGTAAATATTGCTAAAAGTTTGTAAAAATCGTGAAGAAAATATTTCTAAAACTTTGTAAATAGTCGAAAAAAGGAATAAAATCGATGTTTACTTTGTAAAGAAGTTTGCCGTAGGAAGCATGCGTTCTGATTGGGTAGAATTTGGAGGTTACCGAGTTTTGGGTTGGTGCGCGTCAAAAAATTCGCCAAATCGGGGGTCGCCCTTGTTTGAGGATTTTGCCCAATTTTTTTCTCCGGATTTTTTTTATTTTTACAAATTTTTCCTTCGGATATTTAAATTTGTTATTTTTCATTTTTTTACAATTTTGTAAAAATTAAAAAATTTCTGGAAAAAATTGTTTAAACTTTGCAAATTGTCCAAAGCGGAATAAAATCAATGTTTACTTCGGGAAAGAAATTCTGGAACTGATGCTTTACACCAAGGCAACACTAGATACCGGGCTTGCTCATTCACCCTCAAAACGTCATAAATGGTGGCTGACCGCGACCAGCGATTGGTCCAAAGCAACGCGCCCATCGTTTTGTGCCAATCGCTGTATGTCTTTCCTCCTAGTCAGCCACCTTTTGTGACGTCATCATAATGAATGAGCAAGCCCGGTATGTAGTGTAGCCCTGTTTACACTCACGCAAACATATAAACATAAGTTTGGCGACTTTTTGGTTGGCGCGATTTTCAAGACCGCGCCAAACGAATAACTTAATCAAGGCAACACTAGATACCGGGCTTGCTCATTCACTCTCAAAACGTCGCAAATGGTGGCTGACCGCGACCAGCGATTGGTCCAAAGCAACGCGCCCATCATTTTGTGCCAATCGCTGTATGTCTTTCCTCCTAGTCAGCCACCTTTTGTGACGTCATCATAATGAATGAGCAAGCCCGGTATGTAGTGTAGCCCTGACTTAATACAATGGCTAGGTTGCCATTAAAGGAAAAAATCCTCTAATTTTAGCGACTTTTTTCCTTTTTTTAACAGATTAATTTTTTTTCTGCGTGAGTGTAAAGCATCTCAGCCGAAATTCTCATAGGAACTGTGTAAGTAGCAAGTTCTCTGCCTCAAAGCACACGGGTTATGATTGGGGAGAATTTCGAGATTGCGAATTTTTGGAATGCACGAAATTCATTCAAGCAGTGGTCAGTAACTTATGTATGTGCACTTCGTGCACAGTGCACATTAACCGAAAAAAAAAATCACTGGACATACAAAACTCGGTTTTCAGAAATCTCTAGAATGCACAAAATACATCTTATCAAATAAAATCAATAAAAATTCAATTACCTTTATTTCTCATATTTTTTTTTCATGAGTGTCCTGGTTCATTAATATCATCTTCATCACTGTTCTGAACAAACAATGACGCACACACATTACATGAATCTTTTATACTCTCGCCTCACCCCCCAAAGTATGTGAGTAAATTTTAACAATCATCCGCAACAATGAATAAGTCACTTCACTAGCGCCATTTCTGTGCCACTTCGTACACATCAATTCAACTAGGTGGGCGAAATTTAAATTTACCCTTAAACATCCTTATTTACAAATTTCTCACAAGAAAATTTCAAAAATGACATCCATCTAGAAGAAAACAAAACCAAGGCAACACTAGATACCGGGCTTGCTCATTCACTCTCAAAACGTCACAAATGGTGGCTGACCGCGACCAGCGATTGGTCCAAAGCAACGCGCCCATCGTTTTGTGCCAATCGCTGTATGTCTTTCCTCCTAGTCAGCCACCTTTTGTGACGTCATCATAATGAATGAGCAAGCCCGGTATGTAGTGTAGCCCTGACAAAACTCACATTTTATGAATTAAAAAAACATAACTTCAATCCAAATATTTCCCCCGAATTATCCACGACAACACGTCAAACATAACTTAATTTCACTTCACTTCAAAACACACACAAATAAAAACAACTCAACACAAAACCCATGCCACAAACATATTTCCACAAATCCGACCATATGACACACAATAAACCAACCGGATAGCCCGCAAAAAGTCACGTGAAAAAAAGTCGCACGATAACTGTAGGTTTCTCGAGTTGCAAAACTGAATAGCAGACACCAGTCTTTGGTAGGGATGCAGAAAGACTTTTGCCGTGTCGCTTTTTAAGAAATCTATTGCTCTACTATGTAATTTTGTCACGACATGTTTGTGAAAATTTTGTATAATAACAATAGATTTCTTGAACTACGAAGTTCAGAATATTAAACTGGATTCCTGGCTATGACTAGTATTTTCTATTAGAAAAATAACTAGAGTTTAAACGTAATCGAAATAAAGAGCCTGATTGTGTGCGCTGCTAGGAGGATAAAATAATAGGAGTCAGCATGAATGACGTCAGTTGTAGCCGTTGCGAGGCTAACGAAAAAGACAGGCTACCGCCAGGGCTACACTACATACCGGGCTAGCTCATTCATTATGATGACGTCACAAAAGGTGGCTGACTAGGAGGAAAGACATACAGCGATTGGCACAAAACGATAGGAGCGTTGCTTTGGACCAATCGCTGGTCGCGGTCAGCCACCATTTGTGACGTTTTGAGAGTGAATGAGCAAGCCCGATATCTAGTGTTGCCTTGCTACCGCTGTGCATTCCACTTATCTTTTTTTACAGACCATTAGAGTGACGTGTTGCTCTTTTCGTACACCTGCATTGGTGCAATCAAGCACCACGTGACTCCAGCGGTCTATAAAAAAGATACGCGTAAAGCACCGCTGTAGCAAGGCAACACTAGATACCGGGCTTGCTCATTCACTCTCAAAACGTCACAAATGGTGGCTGACCGCGACCAGCGATTGGTCCAAAGCAACGCGCCCATCGTTTTGTGCCAATCGCTGTATGTCTTTCCTCCTAGTCAGCCACCTTTTGTGACGTCATCATAATGAATGAGCAAGCCCGGTATGTAGTGTAGCCCTGGCTGTAGCCTTTCTTTTCGTTAGCCTCGTAGCCGTTGCCTCTGTGTCCCGCATATTCACAATACTTACTCGTTTCAGATCTAGCGTACTTCAGAGCCGTTCTCATTGGCTTGCCAGATTAAAAAATTCAGATATCCAGACCATACTGTCTTTTAACCCTTAACTGCTGTTAGTGGTTTCAAAGCCCACTTCTTTTTTCAATTTTCACAGTTTAACGCAATTTTCAATTTTAGTTTAGTACTAGTGAAATTGTATTTCGTTTGGAGCCTTAGTACTATCGCTAAAAATTTCTGAATAGGTGGAATTTTAATAATAGTAGTCCTTTGTATAAAGTTTAGTACACAAATAGTATTCTATGAGTTAATCGAGCTTTTTATTCATCTTTCGATCCAGCGTCTTAGAGCGCGACCTACGTTATACACGGCCAGTGCATGACGTTTAAAACGTCACATGCAGTGGATCCGAGGCTAACGAAAAAGACAGGCTACCGCGATGCATTCTTCATATCTTTTTTTACAGACCGCGAGAGTGACGTGAAGCTCTTTTCGTACACCTGCATTGGTGGATTCGAGCATCACGTGATTCCGCCGGTCTGTAAAAAAAGATACGCGTAAAGTACCGCGGTAGCCTTTCTCTTTCGTTAGCCTCGCAGTGGATCATTTTTGCACGCCGATTGGTGCAAAGTGACGCGCCTGCCATTTTGCACCAATCGCTGTATAAAACTGATACACTCCATGTGACGTTTTAAACGTCATGCACCGGCCGTATATAACGTAGGTCGCGCTTAGAGACCACTCACAGTAGCTATGCGCGACCTACGTTATACACGGCCGGTGCATGACGTTTAAAACGTCACATGGAGTGGATCATTTTTACACGGTGATTGGTGCAAAGTGGCGCGCCCACCGTTTTGCACCAATCGCCATATAAAAATGATCCACTCCATGTGACGTTTTAAACGTCATGCACCGGCCGTATATAACGTAGGTCGCGAGCTATGCGACAATTTCTGTCACAGCAGTTAAGAGTTAAAATCTTGGAGCGTCTGCTGGTAGCAGGTTTTTTTCGAATTGTTTCACCTCTTGTAGGAGTCTGGTACTTGCGGAATATGACAGCTGTATAGAGATAAAAAGCTGCTCACTGGGCCCATGGGTCAAACCACCACCAACAACAACAACAACAAAAATCTTGGAAATGATGATCGACTGCTCCACGCAATGCGTATTTTTGATGCACACAATTGAATTATAACACAATTTAATGATGATTCTGAATAATTTAAAAAATACGTGCATAAATAATTTACGTACATTTAACAAATATGTATTTTTTCAATTTCTACAAAAGCAATAAAGCAAATTGCGTGTCTCGCGCGCTTTTAATAATTCTGTATTGTTTCTGCAGGTATTGCGTATTGTTTGTAAATTAGTATATTTTTTAGCATGTACCCGATCACTAACACATGTATGAACGCTTTGCGCCCATGAAAATAAATAAAAATCACTGGATGTATCAATCTCGTCGTCTAGCAATCTAAAACATGCATGAAATTCTTTAAAGCCGCGATCACCAACACATGCATGAGCGCTTTGCGCCCATGAAAACAAGCAAAAAAAATCACTGGATGCAGCAACATTGCTGTGTATCAAGCTCAAAAATGCATGAAATTCTTTAAAGCTAATATCACTCTAACACGTGTATGAGCGATTTGCGCCCATTAAAAAAAATTAACAACAAAAATAAAACATAAGTGCATTTGTTGTATTGCAATATCTAAATATAGGACATTCGTTAAAACCGCAATCACTATAACGAATATTAAAAAAAAGTCACATTATATAAATTGTTAATAATTTTTCAAATTAATTTTTGTAACTTAATTAAATATTGAAAAATAGAAACTCATTCTCATATCACGGCACCCTAAGGTAGGGTGCCTAGATATGAGAAAGGCGACATATAGGACATAAAATTAAATTGGTTGAGACGATTCTGGACAAAAGCTAATTGCCAAGCATTTTGGCGAGCCAGAATTTATCGCCAAGCTAATGCTTGTTAACTTGTCCCACTCGTATAACCGAACTCGTCCAGGCGAGTATCGCCAAGTTCTGGAAATTAGGTTTGCCATAGATTGTACAAACGCGCGTGTCTAAGCACAGTCTGAGCATCGTATGTCGCCACTCTCATATAGAGGCACCCTACCTAAGCTTGTGTTCACAATACACCACTCACGTAAAACCAAGGCAACACTAGATACCGGGCTTGCTCATTCACTCTCAAAACGTCACAAATGGTGGCTGACCGCGACCAGCGATTGGTCCAAAGCAACGCGCCCATCGTTTTGTGCCAATCGCCAGGGCTACACTACATACCGGGCTTGCTCATTCATTATGATGACGTCACAAAAGGTGGCTGACTAGGAGGAAAGACATACAGCGATTGGCACAAAACGATGGGCGCGTTGCTTTGGACCAATCGCTGGTCGCGGTCAGCCACCATTTGTGACGTTTTGAGAGTGAATGAGCAAGCCCGGTATCTAGTGTTGCCTTGCTGTTATATCAAGGCAACACTAGATACCGGGCTTGCTCATTCACTCTCAAAACGTCACAAATGGTGGCTGACCGCGACCAGCGATTGGTCCAAAGCAACGCGCCCATCGTTTTGTGCCAATCGCTGTATGTCTTTCCTCCTAGTCAGCCACCTTTTGTGACGTCATCATAATGAATGAGCAAGCCCGGTATGTAGTGTAGCCCTGGTTATTGGGTTGAAATGGGTAACAAAGAGCGTGTTCAGTGCAGCTTACTGAAGTGAACAATCTCGCCGGTCATTTGACGTCACGGTAAGATATCGGTATCGAACCGGTTGACAGACACACTTTACGGTATTTATCAGTCTGTAACGCAGCGTCATCTGTATTAGCGTCGTTTGTTTATTTGTTTATTGAACATATACATCAGACTTGTGTGCTTTATACAAATATCCGCTTATAAATCTTCGTAAAGATAAGCACTGGATAGAAAGAAGGAAATTAAACACTGAAGAATTACAGCCGAGAACTTCACAAAGAGTGTGCTAAGGAGTTGACGGGAGTCGAACGGGAGTTTCCTGTCTCCTTCGCTCTCAAGCGATTAGCGGAATGGTGTCTAACCACTTGGCTACGGAGGGCCCTATTAGCAAGGCAACACTAGATACCGGGCTTGCTCATTCACTCTCAAAACGTCACAAATGGTGGCTGACCGCGACCAGCGATTGGTCCAAAGCAACGCGCCCATCGTTTTGTGCCAATCGCTGTATGTCTTTCCTCCTAGTCAGCCACCTTTTGTGACGTCATCATAATGAATGAGCAAGCCCGGTATGTAGTGTAGCCCTGCTATTAGCGTCGTCGTAGTAATATTTTTGTTTTGTTATGTTTAATTTCATCACGTGACTAAGTGACTGATCACGCGACACAATTAACCGATAACTATTTTCGGGGTTCGGTCGCTTACGAGTCAGTTCGGTCACTCCCACCGCAATCTACGTTATATCAAGGCAACACTAGATACCGGGCTTGCTCATTCACTCTCAAAACGTCACAAATGGTGGCTGACCGCGACCAGCGATTGGTCCAAAGCAACGCGCCCATCGTTTTGTGCCAAGCGCTGTATGTCTTTCCTCCTAGTCAGCCACCTTTTGTGATGTCATCATAATGAATGAGCAAGCCCGGTATGTAGTCAGGGCTACACTACATACCGGGCTTGCTCATTCATTATGATGACGTCACAAAAGGTGGCTGACTAGGAGGAAAGACATACAGCGATTGGCACAAAACGATGGGCGCGTTGCTTTGGACCAATCGCTGGTCGCGGTCAGCCACCATTTGTGACGTTTTGAGAGTGAATGAGCAAGCCCGGTATCTAGTGTTGCCTTGATGTAGTGTAGCCCTGGTTATATACGGCCGGTACATGACGTTTAAAACGTCACATGAAGCGCGACCTACGTTATACACGGCCAGTGCATGACGTTTAAAACGTCACATGCAGTGGATCATTTTTGCACGCCGATTGGTGCAAAGTGACGCGCCTGCCATTTTGCACCAATCGCTGTATAAAACTGATCCACTCCATGTGACGTTTTAAACGTCATGCACCGGCCGTATATAACGTAGGTCGTGCATGAAGTGGATCATTTTTCACAGCAATTGGTGCAAAACGATGGAGTCGCCGCTTTGCACCAATCGCCGTGTAAAAATGATCCACTCCATGTGATGTTTTAAAAGTCATGCCCCTACCGTGTATAACCAAGGCAACACTAGATACCGGCAAGGCAACACTAGATACCGGGCTTGCTCATTCACTCTCAAAACGTCACAAATGGTGGCTGACCGCGACCAGCGATTGGTCCAAAGCAACGCGCCCATCGTTTTGTGCCAATCGCTGTATGTCTTTCCTCCTAGTCAGCCACCTTTTGTGACGTCATCATAATGAATAAGCAAGCCCGGTATGTAGTGTAGCCCTGGTATAACGTAGGTCGCGCTCCCACTGGACGAAATTGGTTGTGGATCGGTTAGTATCACTGTACGCGTTAGTAACTAACCAATCTCACCGGTGACTTCGGTAAGGTTTCACTGAACAGGCACAACGACAACATGATGACACTATTGAAAGCACCAAGTTTTTCAGAGTTAATTGCGTTACGCGGGTGCAGTTTTTGTGAATGCGGACAATCGTGTTTAGCTTGATTTAGGTTTCTTTAAACATAGCAAATTATAATTGTATTTAGAATAACCATTCACACTGATCGTGAAGTTTTCAGTGCTTTATTTACCTCAGCAAAAGAAAGATGAATTTTTTGAGTTATCCTGGAAGTGATATCATGAAGGAGGTAATACTTTTTTATTCATTATTTGAATCTGGTGAAATTTTGATATACTGTTATCATTTTAAAATAGAGTATCTTATAAGTTTCATGTGTTATTTCTGTACAAAAATAAATACCGATTTAATTATCAAAAGATTTTGGTAGCTGATTTTTAACATACAAATGTTTTATGAACACTGATATATGAAACTGTCAAACAGAATATTGTTAAATATAATAATCGCCGGCTAAGGTGCTTTACATTCACGCAAAGATTTTTTTTAATCGGTTAAAAAAAGGAAAAAAGTAGCCAAACTTTGGGGGCTGTTTTTCTTTTATGGTAGTCCTTGTTTGCGTAGGGGTTAAGGAAAATAACTGCGCATGTGTATATTACGTCATTTATGATAAAAATTTGAGAAAGCACGTGATTGGTTGTAGAAGAACGTTCTATTGCATGTGATTGGTTATAGAGTCGTGTATTATAGAACCGTAGGGGAGACCGGTACACACTGGACCACCCCCTAATATTTTATTTATTTAAGTTTTTTTTAAGCTTCTCTTCTATCCTAATAGACAACAGCACTGCAATGATTATTTATAGCCTTCAGAAAATATGTTTAGCTCAGATTGAACTAATTTATCCTGATTCGTTCTTTTGAGCTTCTAAAAGTAAAATTTTTCATCATCATATTTTTATTTTTTTAGTAATTAAAGGTTGTAGATAAATAAAATAAAACAGCTTTTTTGCAATTCTAAGATACTTGTTTTTATTTTACTTTAAAGTTAATATGTTTAAAAGAAAGCTATAAACAATATTAATATGATTATTTATTGAACTTCAACATGGGGTACAGTGGACCACAATCCACTCTGCTCCTGTAATGCAGAATGTTCAAAATATTTAATAATTGCTTATTTTCTATAAAGAAAGATTGTTTTAAAGTAGATTTAACTGTAAAATAAAGTAAACAAATAAAAATAACAATTTATTTAACATAGTAAGAAATATTTTGTTTTGTATTTACTGCCTTTGATAAATATAACTGTAGTCTAATTGTTGATGATTCTATTCAAGTACGATTCATGAGACGCAAATTGAATGGAAATCAGTTTATTTCTCCCGAAACTGTAGATGAATGTGCTGTTGATGTCAATGATTTCATAATGTTGCTCTCAGACCCAAAATTATTTTTTGAAAATTCCAGGCTCAATCTTACTCATAAGTACTTTGGAATTTCATTTAATGTGCGCTGATTTTTTTGTACTTAAGTAATAATTTCAACTAAATTGCAATTGTTCCTGTATTAATCTGTTATTATTTTCAAAATATAATTAATTTTTTGTTTTTGTTTAAAAATTTATATTACTATGTTATTTTGCGGGTGAAGGGGCAACAAAAAAGAATTAGATTAATGAGATATAGATTTATATTGTATTTTAGATAATACCTAATAGTGGTCCACTGTACCCCGGTGGGTGGACCCGCTTCCGGGGTACACTGGTCCACTTTACAAGTGCATATAATTTTTTTTTGAAAAATGTATTGAAAACTATGTTGTGAGAAAATTATGATGGATGTAAGAAGGTTTAAGGAATATTCAAAAATATTTTCATACAGATCGGTCAGTCTGTTAAAGAGAAAAATGTTAACTGAAAAAGTGGTCCACTGTGTACCGGTCTCCCCTATATGAGAGACAGAAAAAATTGCATAATTGTTGAGTAAATGGTTGGTTTTTAATTGTCATGTGACTTATTGCGTAGTGGCTAGTAAGGTTTTTTTAGACGAACTTTGAATCTGTCATTCTTGTTGTGATTGTTATTGACGAATGTTAAATATCGTCTGAGCCAATGGATATTAATTTTCGATAGTACCAGATAAGTTTTTTTTATCTAATAGTTTGTGTGAAATTAGAATTTTAACTATCGAATGATTACTCTAATGTAGTAGGACAGTTTAAAAGATTGAAATGACGTGATGATTTTAATTAAAAGTTCGTGTGAAATTGAAATTCAATTATCGAATGATTATTCTGATTATAGCAGTCCACTTTAAAAGAATGAAATGACGTAGGTAACGTATTGTCCATTAAATTTATATTGCAAAAAATGTATTTTTGCTTTTTGTTAACTGTTATGCAAGAATACGCTTTCTGTGTTTTCTAATACATCGTTATTTATAAATGTTGTTTGTCATGAAATTAGAATTTAAATAATCAAATGTTTACTCTGATATAGTAGGTACTTTAAAAGATTGAAATGACGCAATGATTTTATCTAAAAGTTTATGTTAAATTAGAATTTGAATTATCGAATGAGATTAGTCTGATATAGTTGCACACTTTAAAAGATTGAAATGACGTAGGTAACATTTTCCATTAAATTTATGTTGTAAAAAATGTATTTCTGCTTTATTTTGATTGTTGTGTAAAAATACGCTTTCCTGTGTTTTCTAATACGTTGTTATATATAAATGTTATGCTTGCCATGATTCCAAGATGGCGACGGAAAATAGTAGATTGGCGCCGGCTTGAAAAGTGCGCCAATCAAAGTCGCCAAACATTGGTGCGTGAGTACACATCTGTTCCGCTTTTAATTTACCCATATTGCAAATAAAATTGATTTTCATATTCAAAATATTTCAGTAATGGGTCAGTATATAAATGTCTGTGTAATAAAATGTCATGGGGTCTGAAATATGTCATTTGGATCGTCGTGATTGACATCGCGATTGTCTTTAAATAAATGCACTAGCCACACGAAGCATGAATTTTTAATTTTGAATTCTTGAAACTGTGAGATTTTATGGCTGGAATTTACGATATAGAGTAATTATTTATATACAAAGTTAATCCATAAAACTGCCACACCGCAAAATAAGAAATATAAATATAAAACAACAAGTTTCATGAAATGCAAATTAGATACAAGAATAATGGTTACACATCACGTTTCCGTTCAATAACCAAATCGACCAAGGCATTAGCAAGATACTCTTCCATCTTGGTTTAGAAAAAAATCTTGTCTCTGGTGATATACAGTAAGTAATAGCAAATATTCCTCCTGATAGGTTCCAATATGCAGCTTGTAAAACATAATTTGAATTACACAATAACTCTGTAGATATGTGTAAAAGGATATACTCTATTGCTTTTTCTTTGAGAACGTTACCCAAAATTAAATTAAACACTAATAATACGTATTGTGCTGAAAAAATTTAAGCACAATGAGCATAATGCCGGATGTTTGCATTATTTCATAATTAATACATTTTCTTGTCGGGTACCTTTTCACTAAGAATATTTGCTTAGTTTCATCTTTGCATGGATTCAATGAAAGGATCAAGATCCATAAGCCGTGTTTTTGGCCCATGAAATAAGACTAAAATTCGATTTTGTTATACTGACTTAATTATTTCACTTTTTAATATTAGAAGGTTTATCCTGTACGATTTTAATAATAGTTTTTTCATTTTGTTCGGATTTATGACTTACACAATCTCAAAGTTAGAATTATTCGTAGTTTTTGATGAAAAATACGCAGTTCCTTTTAATTTTACCTCAATTATTTATATGAGCGCAATCTTCAACACTTTCTCCTTAAAATACATCAAAATGTACAATATATGTAAAAATAAGTGTTTGCAAAGCTGCGCTCATAGTAAAATATTAAAAATAGAGAGTTAAGTAACTTCAATCCCTCACGTCAGTAAGAGACTTTAGGATGCAGCAGTATGTTTAAACGTGCTGAAATGAACGTAACTATTGCTAATGTGAAGGAGTGCAGTTATTAGCAATAGTTAGGTGTAGTAATGTGGACTTTGTTTTATCGGATTTATGTGCATAAATTTTCAACAGATCAATTGTTAATTGATATTTAATGTCGCAAAAAACTCTTTATTTTTTTTTTAAAAAATTTGTCATTTTTAAAATAGAAAAAGTTATATTAAAAAGCAAGATAAAGCTATCTTTTGGGTACCATTAAATAGTTTAGATTATTAACTTTTCGGTAAATTTTAGTTTATCTGCATCTATCTGCATCTCTGGGTTTTAGAATTGTTTTTACCTTATTAAGTCTAAATTAATATTTTTTGAAATTTTAGTTAAAGTACCATTTTTCTTTTATGAAAGTCACCAGGATTTAAGCCAATCACATAAACTTTTGAACCATTAAACAGCAGCAACAAGCTCCGAAAAGGTGAATTTTATTGAAAATGTTTTGTTTATACATGGAAATTACAATGAAGAACACATGTAGTTTTGCAAGCGCAAAAGTTTAAACGTATGGCCCAATTTGGCCGAAAGTTGTCAAATGTATGTCGATCTCATGACAGATTCATATAAAATATAATACATACCGGCAAATTTCGAGTGGTATTGAAATTGGCCCAGAAAATTCTCGAAATTCACTTTGGATTTGGAAAACATAATGTAGAACTTTCTGCATTGTGTCTTATGACTCCCACTATTTACATAAAGTTCAGCTATGTAGAGATAATTATAAGTGTACAATTACATACATTCATATATATATAGAATGCCCTTCTGTCCGTTTTGGACATTAAACATAAACTGCAGAGGTAACGAATAAACATTTCTGTGCCTGTAGATTTAATTATGCAAGAAAGTTCTTGAGAGAATCATCTAACCAGGAAATTATTTTATATAATATTGTTGACTTCAAATACTTTCCTAACTAATAAAATAACAAAATAAAAAATAAAACAACGTTGTTAATTTTTCAAGATAGAAGAAAAGGCTCTATATTCTGAGAGCCAGAATGAAGAACTTTCAGATAATGTTGAATTTAATTTCTAAGCAATTTTAATTTAAGCTGTCGTATCTGAATTTCTAATAGATTATTAGAATTTTTTTAATGATTATAATAGAAAAATAATTTTATCACTAAGTCCCATTCTGTTAACAAAGTATCATTAAGATTATCAATACGTACCTATTAAGTAATTAGATTAACTCATTTATTAACTGTCTGAACGCTTTAAACGTGTTTATCCTAATTCAATGACACATAAAATGAATCAAATACATATTTCAGAGTTTTAATGTTTTCAAATTAATCAATTTCCAATTCAAAATAGCCATCTCCGAAGATGGATTTAAAACGTAATAAATTTTGTTTAAATGAGTTTAATATATCATTTATTTAAATAAAACATAGCGTTCAAGAGAAGAAATAAATTGGAAAATAATTTTGGCCAGCTAGAATCGACAAATTTCCCACCGTGCACTGTTGTTGTTTTTTGCCGTTTTTGTCAGTTTCAACAATTTATTGGCACCAACAATTCGGTCATTAAATTTTTGTATTAGGTGTAGGGAAAACATTTCTCATGTAACTATTCCAATCAATTTCTGTATTTTGACCCAAATTTAGTTGTCTCTTGCACCATTTTTTAGATATAAATTCCTCTGCCTAACAGTACATAATCTTGAAAGCTGTTACGACTGGTAATCTCGAAGCACTAAACCAATTCCTGACACACTTCATTTTTTAAACCTGTTTTGTACTTTGCAATTCCATACAGTATTATCGTTAGTAACATACAGTTTCATATCACGGCCATTTTTGCACAGTTGTCTGTCTGATAAAAGCAATCACTTTTGAAAATATGAGATTACATCCACTTCAACACTAGGTAAATAAGATTGTTTCCATATTTATAAAAATAAATACAGGCGATTTAAGAGAAAGCAATACAACACGCAATTAAAAATATATAGGGGAGACCGGGGCACATTGGTACATTTTGCAGAAAATTGTCTTTTTTATGATGAGTATCCAGATTTTCAAAAATTTAAACCATGTAATTGAAGAGTGTTTTCTAATGTTGCAATGTGATGAATCGTTTTGGAAAATTTTGCTGTATTAAAATCAGTAACATGTAGTTTAGGAAATAATTTTTGTACCAATCTACCCCATGGTGGGGTAGATTGGTACAAGGACGGGGTACTTTGGTACACTTACAAGAAATATACATAGGGAACTTAACCCTACTATTAACCCTACTATAATAATTCCCCGGTAATTAGTAACAGTAATTGGGATACAAAAATGGAAAAGAACTTAAAAATACATGAATATTAATTTGGAACTGCATCAATGTATAGAAAACACAAGACAAAACATAGGAAAAAATAATAGTAGAATTTTTATACAATTAGTGGACATTATAGTCACTTAACTCAACAGGAAAAGATAATAATGTTGCAGCTCTATCGTACCACCACAAAATGTAGGCTGTGGAAGGATAAAACATACATCTGAAATATCAATAATGCTACTATCAACCTATTCAGGGAAATAAAATTTTGAGGAGTCAGTTTTCTTTCTTAAACACGTTACGGAAAACTCAGATTCTGTATTCTTAAATGGCCCCACCAGTGGCTGAGAGGTTCTGCTCTCGAAGCTGGTAGACGGGAGGTGCTGGGTTCGATCCCAATCGCGCCCGTCGACCTAATCGTTCGGAGTTCTCGTGGTTTTCTTCGAGCCGTGGATTTATCCATGCGTAAATACGGGTTAGGTTCCCTTAGAAAGAACCCCACGAAGGGCACTCACCCCGGACCTATATCCCAAGTGCAGATAATTGGCCGTCAATAATCAACCCAACCCAACCCTGTATTCTTAACTTCAATCTGGCCAACATAATAAATTTCTTCTTTCCAGCAAATTTTACTAACACATAATCACTAACTGAGATATTGGATTACCAGACTCATATATTTTGGGTGGGATAAGTTGGTAAAGCAATGGAGATGTATACACTTATTGAACTGTGCCTAGTAAATATACTGCAACAATACAGAAATTACAGTAAACTGGCTTTAACTAAAAGAAATACTTTGAAAAAGAATGTTATACCAGTTTACAATCTATTATGGGGCACATTGGTACATGTACCAAATGTGCCCCAATAGGTCTGTACCAAACTACCCCAGTAGCAGATTTTTGAAAAAAAGCGTCATGGCTGACGTTTGTTGTTTAAATTGTAGTTCAAGACAGTGTGAAAATAAATGTCATTAACATACGTTATAATGTGCTATTATAGTCAAAGTAATAGATTAAATGGAATTCTGATTATAATGTTACAAGTAGACTTCCAAAAGATTACAAAATTACGGTAAAACAGTTAAAGTTACCTTTTCCAAGAAACTGCAAATCCAATCCCAGCAAACTTTCACCTGAAGAAAGTCTTCAGTGTTGCCAACTTTTAGGAGAGAAATTAAGAAACTTTTAAATAAATCAACTAAAAATATCTACCTTGTACCAATGTGCCCCGGTCTCCCCTATATATGAAATATGTTCTGGAATATCGACGAAAAAGCAATATGACGACAACATAAACACGTTCTGTTTCTTTTGAACTGCAAACCATTTGACGAGATTTTACAACCTAATTTGGCGATATATCTCTCACTTGGCGATTCCTCCTCGGGGCCCACTATAACAAAGTAGTATATTTCTATTATTAATTAATCTTTTAATGCATCTTGGTCATGGAAACCCTGTTTCCTACATTAATTTCGAACTGTCCTTCAGGCCGTTACAGTTTCTTCTTATAAGCTTAGCAGCATTTATTTGCTGAATTTTTATCAACGTATATGCAAGAAATCGCCAACAAAATTGTTTTATTTTCGACTCGAAAATGCTATTTAAAGTCATACCGAGACCCAACACAAATCCTACAAAATGTTCGTCGACCCGAAACCCGTCCCGAACCCAAGAAAAGAAAATTCTTCGACCAGCAATCAGACCCGAACACAATACGGAAATAGAAATTCTTATTTTTAATCCATTATGGGGAAAACAGTTTATAATTAATCCTTTAATATTAGTTTTATGGTTTATGAAGAAAAATTAAACGATATACTCATTTGGATAAGAAAAATATATTTTCCTAGTGAAAGAATGTTTTTATCGTGTGTAACTAGGCTTATCGTACGTCCAAGATTGCCCCCGAACACTCGGGAATTCGGCACCATGTCATACATGGTTGTTCAATAAATATACACGTTTTCTGGTGGTTAACAACAAATCATTATGATCCACGAGTCTTATCCCATCCATTTTCCAGCTCGTCCTAACAGTCGTTTCAAACGTCCTGGATTTGAAGAATTATGATAACGTTATGTATACTCAAAAAACCAGAACCCAACGCGAAGACATTAGTCAACCCGATCCTGCAAAAAAAAACTAGTCAATCCGACCTGAACCCGATCTGCAATTAAAACAACCTACAGCCATTACACCTAAATTGTTCCGTAGGTCGGGTTCTTTGAAATGGGATATCCGACCTGATGCAGTACTCTATTCTGGTCTCACTTGTAGAAACTTTTTAATCTCAGAAAAGTTTATTGGGTTACCCACTTCCACGAGAGACCAGTTTTTTGCACGTCTCTTCATAGCAATCTCTAATTCTCACCCAGTAGCCAAGCGAACTCCGTTAAAAATGTATTAGAATTTGCAGCACGTTGTGCTGCATCTGTGGAGGAAATCATTTTCTTAATAGTTCTTGTATTAATATCCTTCTTATAAAATTTTATCTGAACCACCTAGAGTAGTCTTCCGCTTAATGCAATTGTTGTTGATCTTATTCGCATAATGTTATTGAAATAGCAAAGAATGGTTTGTTTATTTCATTAATTAATGATTTTCAACCTGAAGAGTCCAATTTCCCTACCAAACGGATATAAAGTTTTCGGGTTACTGGATTTATTTTCCCTTCTTTGAAACAGAAATGGGATGGAATTAGCTCTAACCTTTTAAACTGTAAAAGGTTAAGAACCGTTGTTTAGTTAAATGTGGAGAGCTACCGTGATTGAATGTCAAAATTTATGGAATAAATGCGCAGTATGTAAAATGAAAGCAACATTTAGAATTAAATGATTGCTTAAAACGAGTACAATAATGTATAAGACGACAATACTTCAACCAAGAGTTTAAAATCTCTTTGACCAAAATCACACACCTTAGACTTTTATGCCATGATATTTAATCAATGATCTTATACCACTGATATTACACTATGGATGTAAAAAGTTTTGTAGTGATATATTCCAAAAAATTTTAAACGGATTACGATAAATATTTTTTATATATCACTTATCCTTTAATATGACATAATTAATTGCTAATTTGGTTAATAAAATTTTAGTGATATTATCATTCGCTTATTGTTATTTCCATTTAGAACAATTTAAATCTCATTAAGTGGAGATCACTGTAATTTCTCCATCGTCCGAATTACGCATATCAAAATTAGAAATATCAGCTTTATTACAATTGGTTCTTGATGACGTTACTCTTTTGTAATTAGTCTCGAAGAGGATCTTAAATTTTCTTTCCCATTGGTGAGTGTTTTTTGTTGGCGCAACGGTCATATTTTTCCCATGAGGGCTAAACAGAAATCTGAAATGGGGTATAAAGTTGACCCTTAGCTGCTTTAGCAGAAATTGTCGCATAACTACTGTGAGTGATCTCTGAGATCGCTCGATCGAAAGATGAATAAAAGGCTTTAACTCATAGGATACTGTTTTTGTACTAAAATTTTTATATAGGACTATTATAATTAAAATTCACCTATTCCATTGTCTCTAGCGATAGTACTAGGACTTCAAATTAAACAAACTCACCCTAGTAACTATATTTAAAACATGAAATTACTTTAAACTGTGAAAATTTGAAAAAAGCAGCGGTCTGAAACACTGCTAACAGCAGTGAAGGTTTAAATATGAACAATCATAAATACGCACACCACAATGGTAGAGTCAGGCACATCCTGGTGGATTTTTAGAACTAATTTTAAAACAAGACATGACATTTTCAAAAATATTTGAACTAAAAACTTATATGACGCTCCATACATAGGGGATGATCGCTTTCACTACAAAAATCTATGATTCTAATTAGTACTCATATAAAGAAATTCAACCCTAAAATATATAAATTAACTTGATGTTAGTGTTTAGTTTTATGACAATTTTGCAATATTTAAAGTCTTTTTATTGTTTTAGGTTATCCCTGGAGCAGGAAGTTTAGTTGAACAAATTGATAAAAAAATTTTCGTATGGCTTAGAGATGGCCGGATGTATGTAGGGATATTGAGGAGCGTGGATACGTTTGCTAATTTGGTGCTGCATAATACCTTTGAACGGATTCAAATAGGCGCTTACTACGGTGATGTTTTTCAAGGTATTTTTGTAGTAAGAGGTGAAAATGTGGCCCTTCTGGGAGAAGTTAGAGAGGATAAAGATAACATACACTCGGCTGCTGATCTGACAGCTGCTCTTGCTGCTAAGGAGACAAAGAAGGAAGAAATAAATAAATTAAAAATCCAAGCATATTGGAAGCGTGGAATGATTTACACGCCAGAAGATTATTTTTAGAGAATAATAATTGTTCTCAAGTGTACGAATCTAGTGAAATCTTCACATCCTTATGTTATGAAAAGAGTGAAAGTTTCATTTTTGTTAATGTTTAATAGTATATTATGTATTGAATAAAGATAAACTTTATGTTGAAAAAAAAAATTGTGGTTCTTCCAGAACGCATTTTATGAAAGATCTTAATAGATACAAGACACCACTGCAATTTTCCCAATCTTCTATTGCACATCTTCCGACATCGCCAACTTATTGTTAGACTCCGCGATGTCTGATCATGTCCAGCTATTCACTTGTGCTAATTTACTACTAACCATTTACTCTCTTATTTTTGATGTTGTAAACCTGAAATGACAAGAAAGTGTACAAAAAAATCACTTAAATAAGAGTTAAAAAACTGGATAACTGGATTCAAACGTTTATTTAAAATCAAAAGTAGCTTGTTTTTTTTCTATATCAGCCATGCTGCATCAGATTATTTGAAGATTTGTAGACACAGTAGGATTGGGTAATACAACCCTAACCTAATCTTGTGTAATACCATAAGCGAAAAATGCCAAAATTGTTCTAATATGGTCCTGAATATAGATGTTTAAGCATCGTAAAAATCCTTTTTTTTTGAGGTGTCACTTTTACGAACAAATATGAAATATTAAACAGTCATAATTTTTCCTAATATGCATGTATACTACTAGTGTTAAATGTTCAGTAGCAAACTTCAATGAATGTCCATGTAGTAATATAATTGTCTTGTCTATATAGTGAAATAATTGAATTATATTCGGGAACAAAAGAGTTTATTAAAGTTCTGCCCCAGGTTCGAATAGAAATGAAGCAAACTACATTCAGTTCATATGCATATTTATGTTTTATTTAATACCAAAATTTTACACAGAATTCTAAAAATATTTATTTTTAAAGTGACATAATTCTCTGAAAATTTAAATATATAAAATTCAGCACTGTATTATAGATAATATAAAAGAAGAGATAATGAAAGTATTGAAGAACATGTTCTGAATAGATTTAAATTTGCTTTGAATAATCAAATAAAAGTTGTAAGATCATTCATTCTAAATAGGCCAATTGTATTTGAATTAATAAGCTGTGAGCAATAAAGAGAGTTACTGAAATAATTCTGTGGTCATACACATATTTTTAAAGTAAATAATTTGCTGTATTGGTGATGTTTTTTTTTAATCCCGACCTTCCAAATGACTAGAGGGAATTGTGATACTCTGTACATGTACAGACTATAGCTTTATTGATTCTTAAGTACAGCATTTAAGGGGAGGTTCTGCCTGAAAACTCTTTCTTTTGAACTCTTAGTGTCTAGAATATGCCCTTAAAATCATTTTATGTTCACTTAATATTTAAGTCGTGACAAAGTTTAACGGACCGGTGTTACGGCTGACAAAAAGGCTGATCAAAAATTAAACGTGTTTTTCTTGTAACTTTTTTATTAAACTGTTCAAGTCTTCGAAGTTTTGTTTTCCAAATTTGGAGGACAAACCTATAAATTAATTTCGGTTTTCGAACAATTTTGAAAATGAAAAATTAGTGCCAGAAATTTACCACAAGCTTCAAACAGCCGCCATTTTGTGAAATTTTGGGTTATCTTATCAAATTAGTTTGTCACTAACTATGTATTTTAAGAATTCGTGTGAATGTTTTGTTTCAGATGGCTATTAAAAAGCGCAATCATCTACACAGATTTACTGTGCATGCCGTGCCTAGTGAACTATGTGGGAATTTAGATCAATTAAAATATAAAAAATTTTATAAAACATATCCACACACTTAGGCAAAAGTACAATAAATTCAATTCCAAAAACTTTTTTTCCCTATGTTTAAATAAAAAATAACTCCTGAAAATACTCTAAAAATCAAGCCGTAGCGGGAGAACCTCTCGTTTAAGTGAAACAATCTTAACTGTTAAAAATGCAGATACTAAATTATAAGTACTTTCAAAATATGTCAGTAACTCCTCTTATTGTCCAAACCTTGTAAGTCTAGCACATAGTTCTACAAAAACAATTCTTATTTGATCATAAAAAAGCATTCTTTAAAGCACCTAGAATTTTTCAGCTTTATAAGGCTGCGCATCCAACTTTTTACATCTCGCCACTTTCATGTCTCTAACACCAGGGAAGATTGGAACACTGATGAATTGATTATGAAATAGAAAGATTAGTTATTGTACAAAACATGACTGATGTAAGCTTTAAGCAAGCCGTTGATAAATTGTGACTAGATCTTCTGTATGCGCTTCATTATGCTGGGTAGTTATGCAGTTGATTTAGTCTTTTCATGATGTCGTCTTAAAGACTGGATGTATTCTAGCATAACTGTAGACAGTGTTTGATCTATAAGGTATTGAGGAATCCAGCCCTAAAAAAGAAAAAAAAACATGTCAGTAATAAAATTTGATGAAGGTAACCAAAAAGTGAAAATAAATTTTGATATGAGCATGATTAAATATTTCAACACTTTTAATGCGATGTGGCGTTTTGAAATCAATAAAATCGGTGGCAGTGCATTGCATTTTGTATGAAGTAGTATGCAAAACTGTGTCGCAACAATTGAATATGTAAATGAGCTCAGGGGAAGTCGTCGAACGTATAAACGAAAGGTTACATGTAGGCAGTACGGACGACAATGCATGCAATGATTGCTTAATCACCCCAATCAATAGTACCTCCTGATTTTTTAACCTTTTGGACTCCTCTTACGTTTGAGCAGCTCAATTCTATATTACCCGCTTGTTATTGTGTGTATTTTCTCGGCATTTTTTCTGATAAATTCGATTTTATATATTAGAAGACATCTTTTGTCAGCTCAATAGTGGTTAGCGTGCCCGATTTCTATGAAAACTTGCAGGTAAAGTTCGCGGATTCGGTTCGAAGAAGAAACAATTTTAAGGATTCATTTATACGAAAACGAGCCTTTCTATAATTTTACTGTAAAGTTATTGCTGAAAACATCCCACCCACTGCAATATCACCGAAAACATTTTTAGCCCGATAAATCTCTCACTTCGCAGAGAATAGGCTATTTTGTATGTTTCAAGCCATAGAGATAACTGAAGAGACTCTTTACCTAGTTGGTCGAGGCGGGAGGTCTATGGCTAGTTCCACCATATTAGGTGCCATTGATCATGCGTAAAAATTTGTTATGCGCACTATTTTTCTGAGCGGAAGTAGCACAGAGATTTACCAATTTACTTCAACTGCACTCATTATAAATGAATAGCGATGCTCTCTCTTGCTGTCTCCGTGCTTCAAACAGCAATATACCAATTTAATCCTTAACGGACGTCATGGTGCTATTATCAATTGACAAAAAGAACACTGATGTCCAGAAATTAAGGGGCAGTGATCGGACACTTTCGATTTCAGACATTTTGTCGAATATCTACCGAAATTCGTGAGGAAATGCTCTTAAACTTTGATGTAAAGAACATGATTGACTTAATGTTTTTCGTTGAAGATTTAGTCCCGAAGACAATTAAGAGGGTAATAATAAAATATTTGCGTTTCCCCAAGAAACAGAAAATGCTCAAAATGACCAGTCATTGTAGCAAATTACTACACTATATTTCCAATGATGATTGGTCACTTGCGATTTTAGACGTTTTGTTAAATATCTGGAAAGATACATGAGGAATTATCCTGAAACTTCCGGAGTGTAAACAACATGATTGACGTCATATATTTCCGCGAAGATTTTTTCCCGAAACCCCATAAGGGGCCGTCAACAAATTGAAGAAAAACGAATATATTTTGGATAACCCTGTAAAAACTAATATTGCAAAAGCATTCAAACTGTAGATTATGAGTAAGTGGATTATTGTAATAATTTGGGTTCATTTTTATGAAGATAGCATGTATACTCGAAGAGAAATTCAGGTTTTTTTAAAAGCAGTCCCAAATTTTATCAAGTTTTTTGCTTATAATTTGCAGATTTTTAATATAAAAACAAGTTATTTTCAGAAAATGACAAACAAAATTGTACCCTGCAATCAGAATTAAAAAATAATAAAAATTATATGAAAAATGAGCAGGTTTACTAAATATTGTTTCACTGCGCATGCGCGAATTCAATCAAAATATACTGTGCATAATATATTAGCTAAATGTATAGACCAACTTTTATGAAAGTCTCAAAAACATAGCTTGAAAATTCTGATAGAAATCGTCGATAGAATAAGCTCGAAATTCGTTGTTCCCAAAAGGAAGCAAAAAGATGAGGGGTTGTATCAAATATAGAATGAGAGACACTTCATTCTTATTATGTCAACTTTCATAAGCTAGTATATTTGGATACAACCCCTCATCTTTTTGCTTCCTTTTGGGAACAGCGAAATTCGAGCTTATTCTATCGACGATTACTATCAGAATTTTCAAACTATGTTTTTGAGACTTTCATGAAAGTTGGTCTATACATTTAGCTAATATATTATGCACAGTATATTTTGATTGAATTCGCGCATGCGCATAGTGAAACAATATTTAGTAAAACTGCTCATTTTTCATACAGTTTTTATTATGTTTTAATTCTGATTGCAAGGTATTGTGTACAATTGTGTTTGTCATATTTTCTGAAAATAACTTGTTTTTATATTAAAAACTCTGCAAATTATAAGCAAAAAACTTGGGTAAAATTTGGGACTGTTTTTATAAAAACCTGAATTTTTCTTCGAGTATACATGCTATCTTCATAAAATGAACCCAAATTATTACAATAAGCCACTTAATCATAATCTACAGTTTGAATGCTTTTGCAATATTAGTTTTTACAGGGTTATCCAAAAGATATTAGTTTTTCTTCAATTTGTTGACGGCCCCTTATGGGGTTTCGGGAAAAAATCTTCGCGGAAATATATGACGTTTATCATGTTGTTTACACTCCTGAAGTTTCAGGATAAATCCTCATGTATCTTTCCAGATATTTAACAAAACGTTTAAAATCGCAAGTGACCGGTCATCATTGGAAATATAGTGTATGTAGGTCTTGTTCAAAGTTTTTGTGCATTTGTCCAAAAATAGCACGCATATTCTTGAAGATGTTAACGTTTCTGCGAAAAATTCAATTTATTTTTTATAGCATGCAGATTTTTCAACCGAATTTAACACCGCTTTCCAAAAACTTGACAAAGAACAGTAGAAATAGTATACTGCAATTAAAATATTAATATATTGAATATTTGAGGTATGGGTATTTGTCTGAAATTTTAACTGCGCATGCGCGAATTAAAGCAGAACATTTTTGGTCATAATTTGGTAGTCAATACTATAGAGCAACTCATATAAAAAGACCAGTCAACTATCCTGAAAACTCAAAAAGATACAGACATTAGAGTGAGCTAATTGATAAATTGGGGAGGAAATCCCACAGAATTATATGGGATTTTTGGAAAATAAATTTGGTTTAAAACTTTTATCCTAACACAGAGTTGCCAAGTCTCCGGATTTTTGAACACCAGTATTTTTTTTAAAGAAAATGTTCTCTTAAATCTCAAAATGCTCCGATTAAATAAAACATTTTCTGTACTAAATTACTGGTATCCAAATAGCCGGAGACTTGGCAGGTCTGCTAACATAGTAAATTTTGCCCCCAGGATTTTTTATTTTTTGCGATTTTTATTGCGTTTTACAATACGATTTTTAGCGTTTTTTGCGTTTCAAGGCGATTTTTATACATTAATAAAAATAATCCGGTTATAATCTTTTAGCCCAATATAGTGAATTTTGTGCTCTTTTTAATAAAGGTTAATCGGAATTCGTACAGCAATTTTTGAATTTTTTGCGAAATTTATGTGATTTTTAGAGTTTTTTCACATTTGCGGCGATTTTTTTTTACATTGATTAAAGGAAAGAAGTTTGTCTGTGTATCTCTGTGTGTGTCTGTTGTGTTTTGAAGAGACCGCTGTAAACAGAGCTACAAAATTTGAAAGCAAGCTACCTTCTATGTATGTAATTTTACAACTCGAAGCCCGATTTTTGAATAGATCGTTTTTTATTTAAACTTTTATGCGATTTTTAGCGGTTTTTTTACATTAGGAGGCGATTTTTTACATTAATAAAAAGAATACGGGTCCAATATTTTATCCCAATGTAGTAAATTTTGTCTTCTATCCATTGCTTCAAATTTCGTAAAAATCTGTCCATAATTACCCAGATATTAATTAAAAACTCTTGTGCCTCGTACTATTTATTGACGTGACCGGGCAACGCCCGGCAGATAAGCTAGTTAAAAATCATTCTGCTATCATCAATTAAAAATTTAGTACGTTGTTGATTTTGTTTTTTAACATACAGTATGTTTTTATTACGATACTAGTACAATAAATGAAATGCAATAGTAAGTATTGCATTTAATTTCCCAAACGAGAAAATATTCACGCCGCCTTCAATTTTAAATACATTTACTAAGTATTATAATTATGGACAAGGAAAACTTTTTTAATTACCTTCAAATTGGTATTTAACAACCACTGTAGCTTACAATGATCTTCGGTAGTTTCTGGAGTAATGATGTAAACACCAGGTCCTTGTTCTCCACTAGGAAAATAAATTAATTTTTAGAAAGTGAAATACATTAACATATAAACTATTACTACACAAAAAATTGCATCGTTTTTATTATTTTTTTGGCTGTTTTTTTATGTATACTTACCGGACATAGTTTGAAATGACAGGTACATCTGGATGCGTTGTTCCTATTGTCCCATGAATGTAACCAGACTCTGACTTTTTCCAGATTCGTAAATTAACGAAGTCCCTGAAAAATAATCACTTAGTATACATGATGTAAAATTGAAAACATTTCGCAATATACATCTGCTGTATGTTAAAATTGAATCCGTAGTTTGTACATAAATGAATTTTGTATAAAACGTATCCAGAAAAGTATATAACAGAGGTTTTATGCAAGAGATTTTCGGCTTTACATATATTACTATAGCTGCCAACTTTTACGCTTTTTTCTTACCACTAAAGTTTAAGATAAGTTTTTGCCTTATTTAATCGCAGATTTTGGTGATTAAATAAAGCAAAATTTACTATTAAATTTTGGTGCTAAGAAGAAAGCGTAAAAGTTGGCTGCAATGTATTAGAATAATGGACGTCAACCACGCATGCGTGGACGCATTTGCATCCACGAAGCTTCTATATAAATTTATTTGTATAAATACATATTTACCATTCATGGATTATAAATACATATTTACCACTCATGGATAATAAATATTGGTTTTGATGGAAATAAAGGTTCTCAATATGTAATTTTTTTTTTCTTAAAATGAAATCTGCAGTGAAGAAAATCTTTAAGAGATTTATTTATACTGAAAAACACAGAATTTTTGGTCATTGTTTCATTCTTTGTATTCTGCGTATTTGCAAAGAAATATTACCTTTTGCACTTAAATTTTCATCGGTACACTTTTTTATCCATTCAACATCTATATATAGACATGGGATTATACGAGGGTGGATCAAAATATAAACGAGACTTTTTCTAAAAATAGAAATAGAAATTTTTATACTTGTCATGGCAATTATGAAAATGGTCTAAATATTTGTTTTTCATCGCTTTATTCTTCATACATTAATTTTTTTAGTCGCTAGGATTACAAATAAGCACAAAGTACCTAGTGCGGTTGCACTAAGTAATAATTAGCAAACTTTTAACAAATGGAAATGTCAAACCTATTGAAATTTAGTACAGATTGAATGTACAATTCTGAAATGATACCTATGAAGGTTTCAAGAATGTAAACAGCACAAGTTGTTTAAAAATGGCCGCAAGGAAGAGGGAACAAGGCGATCCAGTATAAAATAGTGCGCTGAAAGTGAAACTGCTCCACAAGAGCAAACATTCTTTTGGATTTACGGAGTGTTTTGTACGTCTATTACATACATATAATGCATTATAGTAATGTTAATTTTTTCAGAAGACTAAAGTTGCACATCGGTCTTCTCATCCGGAATAATGCAATACTTCACACAACAGGTGAAACGAAACAAAAATTTCACTGTAAATCACCCTCTATATTTCACCTTCCTTATACTCCGAACTTATCTTTTAACATTTATTGGGATCCCCTTAAAGAAACGTTAAAAGGAGAAAGATTTTCATCGGATTAAGAAGTCAAAAAATTTTGTGGAGTATAATTCATACACGTACTAGTTCTTTTTATTGCACAATAATAGAGAAATATGTTGAAGAAAGTATGTAGATGTTAAATAAAGCTATCTATAAAAATAATATTGGTAATATTTTGGTATATAATATTTAAAAAATAATCTATAAAAGTCTCCCTTATATTTGATCCACACTCGTATATGTTTATGCAATGTGTATCGCACGCATGCACATGTAAATAAATGCGCGCGTCTGTGTAAAGGGGGGGTTGCGCCCGCGAAAATGTTTAAAAAAAATCAAATGCAGCCGCTGATAGTACTACAGAATTTGTCGTTTTCAGTATTACATAAATAATCCAGTTAACTGATTATTAAGATGTGTTTACACAGTATTATAACGTATAAGCTTGTCGGGATGCATGATATTTTATCCAATCCGAGCAGAGATTTTCGCTTTGTTGGTATTTGAATAAGTTGTGTTTGGATAAAATCTCGTGCACCGTGTTTGGATAAAATCTCGTGCACCTCGAGATGTTTAGGTAAGTCAGACCAGAATGTAAACTCCTTTCTAAGAAACATATAGCTTCAACACTAAATTCACCTTTAGTAAAGAATCTATTTTTCTTTCTTCTAAAACTATTCATTATTTTGGCTTCATATGGCCACTATAAATTAATGTGTTTAAAATTCGAAGTTTGACAGTAAATACACAATTATTTACCCAGTAGTACAAGAGTTTTTAAATCGTTGAAAATTGGATATGTCATTTAAAATATGTTTTCAAAATGCTCTAAAGAGTTTGTGCGATACCTAGAGACTTTTATAATGGCGAGTCATAAGGTGTTAAGCATGTGTTGCGAGCTATATTTACAACAAAGCTCATGCTGTGCTGAATGAGTTTAAATTGTCCATAAAAATATATATTAATTACACGACATAGTTTTAAAAGTAAAGCTAAAAAAAAAACCTTTATTTAAACAATAGTCCTTAATCGCGTATGTCATTAAGCGTTCATAGACCAAATTGAATGTGTAGAAGTTTAGATCTTTTCTTTTTTTTAGATGGGAAGTTAAAAAAACACTATTATAGTTTAGAAAGCAAACGAGAATTAATTAGCATCTCTTTTCCTCAGGTGATTAGTAGCAGAGAGTAGTTTCCCTTACACATTCTCTGGATATATCTTGATTCGTCTCTTCATATTTTACCCTAGCTAGGGAAACTACTCTCTGCTAATAATCACTTATTAAAGGATACTGATAATTAATTGCTATCGAAACTATAGTGTGTATAAAACAGATAATTTTTTCTCCATATAATGAGTAAAGAAGACAATTATAGTTATCGGCTCTCTTCATCAGGCGATTAGTAGCAGAGAGTAGTTAATTGTAGTTAACTGTTCCAGCACTGCAGAGAGTAGTCAACTGTTCCCAAACTTAATGATTGTGTAAGGACGTAACATTAAGTAAACCTAGTAAAAGATAAATAAATGATTGACATAAAAACCATTAAATCTTGAAGAAATTTTAAAATGTTGTACTGACCGATATAAAATGTATTCTTCTTTGCTTTATTAATTAATGATTATTTTCACAGAAGCGCCACTTTGAAACTACCCGCATTGCTAAATTCTATGTATTTTGAAAAAAAAAAAATGCTGAAAAATCTACATAGTGTTCCACAAAAATCATGGTACAGGAAGTAGTTCTTGAAAATATGCAAATTTCCCGAAATAAAGTTGTTTAATCTTCATGAAAAAGGATATATCTTTCAGTGAGATTTCTGAAATAATGTCTCAAAGTCGTTCCACCATCCAAAAGGTATTAATCGGCACAGAAAAGAAAAGAGTTTTGAAAATAAAACTCGAAACGGCCGCCCTAAAAAATTAACAGCGAGAGATGTTAGAATAATAAAACGCTGCATTTCTGAAAATCTTTCAATTAGTGCTAGAAAAATAACAGATGAGTTGCAAAAGTATGGCAATAAAATAGTACATAAAGAAACTATGAGAAGAGCCATTAATTATGCTGGGTTTAGATGAACTGCAAGGAGAAAAGCGTATATCTCTCCGATCAATAGAAAGAAAAGAATTACACGCATCCCTTGATATCTGGAAACAGGTAATTTATTCAGTTGAGTCTAAGTTTAATATTTTCAGCATAAGTGGACTAATTTGAGTTTGGAGGAGAAAGGGATGTACTGAATCCCAAATATACGAGAAAAACTGTAAAGCATGGGGGAGGAAGTGTAATGGTTTCGGGCTGTATGTCAGATTCAGGGGAACGAAATTTAGGTTTCATTGAGACTATCATAAACAGATTTGGATATTTAAATATTTTAAAGAAAAATTTGAAGGACAGTGCATTGAAGTTAGGTGCGGAATTATTACTTTCAACAAGATAATGGTCCCAAACACACTGACATTGCTCATATTGTTAGATTATGGCTACTCTACAATACCTCCACGTTCTTGCCACTCCTCCACAAAGACCGGATTTAAACCCCATCGAGCATTTATGGAGTATCTTATAGCAGAGAGTGAACAGTTATGATATCAGAAATAAAACATAGTTGAAAAAGTTTTACTTGCAGAATGGAATAAAATTCAGAAAAATGTTACAGAAAATCTGATAAAATTAATGCCAGACAGACATAAAGCAGTCCTAAAAATAAAAGGATATGCAAAAGTATTAGATAATGGCTTTGTTTTAATAATTTAAATATAATTTCATGTGTACCATGACCTTTGTGGAAGCATATTTGAACTTAAATTTTATATATTTTTATTTTGAAAGTTTCTAAAGGATATTAATAATGATTTTTATTATATAATATAGCAATGGCTGTTATTAAATAATTCTTATTTGCTAATTAAATTTGATTTGTACTCATAATGGTTAAATTTCTATATTTTCAGAAAACTACTTCCTGTACCATTAATTTTGTGGTATGTATTGCATGTATGTATGTAATGCAAGATAAATCAAATTTAGCTGCGGAATACCAATAGAAAATCTGTAAAAAAATAAAATGCTCTCCATTTTTGACCGCCAACAGACAAACGCGCAATTCGATTTGACGAGCAACGCTAGTACTCGCTAATTGCAATGCCTTTTGAAACTACTTACTTAACGAATATTTAAATTTTATGCTATACTTACTAAATTCAAATTTAAACTATGGAAGAGTTTGATTTTATGCAAGCTTATTAATCTAAGTTACGTATATTATCTCATTTAATTTCATCATTAAAAAATAATAATAATCATTTCAAGCTAGCAAATATTTAACTTACTGTTGAGTCATTTTTTATTACTTTATTTTCCGATCAGGAAAATCAAATCTATATATATTTTTTTTCAAAATAGCGGCTATATTTAATAGAATAAACCCGTACAATGCCACCTGGATATTATTTAAGGAATGTACAGAAAAAAAATGAAATTTACAAATGATAAGGAAAAAAAGTTAACCAAGTTTAAAAGTAAATTTTGTAGTTTGTGCCGAAAAAATAACAAAAATGTTTCGCGTTATTAAAACAAAGAAAATATCACAGTTAAACAATGTGTCCGTGCTCTTGAGTACGGTATTGACATTTTTTATAAACGACTCGTAACTTTATGTATTCAGTGCTGATAAATCCAGTTTTAAGTCTTAACTGCTGTTAGCATGTCTCACAGACCACTGCTTTTTTCATTTTTCCCAGTTTAACTTGCAATTTTCAGTTTAACTATAGATACTAGTGAAATTTTGTTTAGTTTGGGATCCTAATACTATTGCCAAAGATTTCTGAATAGATAATTTTTAATTATAATAGTCCGTACAGAAACAGTATCCTATGAGTTAATCGAAACTTTTATTCACCTTTTGATTAAGTGGTTTCGAATACAACTCACAGTAGCTAGGGGTTCACAGCAGTTAAGGGTTAATTAGATAATACAAGCAGGAAGAACTCTGGATTATATAGGAACAAAACAGATTAAAAATATTGCTCAATCTATCAATTCAATGACATATTTTTACGCGATTATGTCTATTGTAAGTAACAACGTAAATTATACTATCACACTTATTGATATCCGGAAGAAAGTAGAAAGTTCGGGTATGATATACAAAAAGGATTATTTCAGGTAGAATATATTGGTGCAACTAAATCAGGAAAATTGAGTAAATAACATTTAAAAATTATGGATAGAAGCTCCTCTTACAAAAGAAAAAAAGAGGGAGCGAGAGAATCTTATTTTGAGAGGAGGTCACACATCTCTTATCGAAGAATTTTATTCAATAATAATGCATATTTCCTTACCAAATTATGTGCATATTATGTATTTTTTCTTAACTAAATGGCTTATGTTTCTTCTACTTGTTCCGGATTAACTGTATTTTGCATATGATATTTTCAATTCGTTACACTTTTGCAGCAAAATTAATTTAAATGTTCTTTTAAGTAAGGTTAAAATAAATAATTTTTCTTTGACACAAAGTTTATTTTACTTACGATTAGACTGATAATTGACACTGTTTATGATCAATGATCACAATTCAAAGAACAGATTTTTTCAAATTTCATTTTGTATCGCCAAATCAGCGACGAGTCTCCAAATAAAGTAATTTTCATTAATTTTTTAACTAGCTTAATATTGAGATTCCGCCATTTTTTTAATGTATATCCACTTAAGAAGAGTATTCCGTATTTTTTACGAAATTTTTTGATGATGCGTTTATGAAGACCTTACTTGTAGCGGTAAGTTCTTTTCAAACGGGGAACATTCTTGTTCAATTTTCATTTTGAAAAATACTTTTGTTTGGAATAATAAAATGCAATTGCTAAAACTTTTGACATGAAACGTCTTTAAAATCACTCCGAAACAGACGGGTACAAGGCCAGAAATTTGGACCGTAACGAATACGTCTATATCGTTTTGCCTTAATAACTCCCTAACTATTAGTCTCAGAGTTTTATGTGCGGTGTCGTGTTTTAACATATATCGCTAGCTCGCTAATGCGACGTTTGCATCGCAGGTGAGTAGAACATCGGGGAGAGCGCTCAGCGCTAAATGGCCGAAACTGGCAATATTCACCCTTTCCATGCAGTGTAACTCATGATTCAGACTTGGTAGCGCAGTGATTCGGGTGTTTGTCTACGCAATTTGTCGAAATCGATTGATGTAAATAAGTATATTTTGGACAATATTTCCATGTAAAAAGTTAAAGTGTGTAAATGAGTGAAAAAATCAATATGTCGTTTTCATCCCGCGCAAGAGGCAGCCTGAAATATATATCATGCATATCGTTAGAAAGAGGAGTTTATGGGTCATGCACGGGTACCCCAGTGTTCGGCACCGATCGAACGAGACTGTTTTGGGAGCGTCTCAAATTTGACTTGGAGCGCTTGGTAAACAATGGCACGAGCACCTCTACCACTGCTGTACCTGAACCGATGGGCATAGCGAGTGAAGATGACACCCTTACATCTGTCGAAGACATCTCCGAGCTGATGAATATCAACAGCAAGCAGTCAAACTGATGCAATGCAGGACCATTGGAGTGCAGCAGACGAACGCTTCAAAAAGATTCGGCCAACTACGTGATGCAGTACCAACAACCGTGGGCAATACCAGGATCGGTTGTCGTTCACCAGACACATCGATGTTGATATTAGGCCCTTATGTCTCTTACTTCTAACATCACAGGCCAATGTTAAACAAACTTGTCGAAATAAATAACATATACCGTTCAGCGTCTGTTTTATGTTAAAATAAAATTTGGTGCGCAGTCAATGTAATATGCTAAAAACGACTCGCTGCTGTATATGTTTAACGTTAAACCAACGGCTGTACGCTTTGGCACAGCCCGCCCTATTTTTTTCTCTCCTCCTAATTTTTGGCATGATTTTCCTTATGTTAAATATTTCTGACGTTTGTAATGTGTTTTTTACATGAGAAAAATTGCAGGTGAGATTGTGGTTTAAAATTGCATGTCGTTGAAAGACTGACATTAGTAATTATAAAGTGAATCGAAAACTGTGAGTCACCAACTATCAAGTGAAAGTGAAATAAAATATAGCATCTGAACCGGGTGAAAAGGGAATAGAATGAACTTTCGTGTAGTTTTGAAAACATTTAAAAAATAGTAATTTTTAACCAAATAAAAACTTTATTCGATAAATACACATAAATACCTGCTAGAAACCAGTCCCGCAGCTCCTTCTGTAGCAATCACGTGAGCTATATCAATATTGTCATCTAATCTTTGAACAACCTAAAAAGCATTGTCCCCGTTAATATGCATTTCTCTATAAATTAAATGAAAGTACATTAAACTATTCAGAAATAAATTCCTTTGATATTTTGTATCGATGCATTTAATAAAATGCACAGATACATAGAGGCAGGATTTTATTTTAAGTTCATACAGGATGAATATTTACTTTCTTTCTCTCTCCCTCCTCCATTCTCTTCCATCCCCTCTCTCTCTTACGCACACCTGTATGTGCCGGCTCATCCAAAAATTAAAAAATTAAATAATTCAAGAAATTTACACAGTAGCACGTTTTTCACAAAATTATACACAAGGGTGTGGATATTTTTAATGACGAGAATTTTGCTGCTAAAATAGTTACATTTGTCACCAACAAGTGGCGTTTCAGTTGTATGAATAATTTGTATAGAGGCGCAGCACAATTCACAATGAAGCTAGGATTACATATGTTCCATATGACATTAACCCCTTGGGTACATTTGACGACTGAGACTCGTCATCAGTATTGTCCACAGATTTTTTTTAATTCAGAAATTTCGAATTTATATCAGAAAATTCAAACAGTACTTCTCGCTTCTTTTTAATCAGGGAATATCTGTCAACAAATACAGAAAAAACACTATTCCAAATTTCTGGTGTGTCTGTTCTATATGGTTTTTTTTTCAAATAAATCTGTACCCAAAGGGTTAATAAGAATGGCCGTCAGACCAGGTGTGGTTCATCAGAGGAGGCAAGGTAGGTTAAGGATTCTTTGCAAACTACTTTAAAATAATCAAAAACTCAATTAAAATAGTTCCAATATAAATGGAATTTAATATAACAGTGTGGAACTGTTCATCATAATAACTTAAAAGAATTCTATGAGAAAGGCTGTGACAAATAACAGAATTGTGTTATTTTTCTTTCAGAGACGGAAGCTAGAAATGGATTAGACGCGGATATCGTCTTAAAAATGAACGAGTTCGGTGAGGGAAGGGGAAGAGGCAAAAACCATTGCTCGTCAATCAAGACTGGGGGCTTCAAGCTGCCCAATCTCCGGTTGATAGAAGACCAAAATTGTGGAAACCTTTTTTAAAGAGGGTGTATTTTTGAGGTTTGATGGCTCATAATACCACTTTCTGTGTAAGTGATACGATAAAATTATTTATCAGTGAAAAGATAATTTAAGCAAGAATGTAATGAAATACATTTTGTTCTATTATTAGTATTTAATCTAAAGTTATAGACAAATAAACAAAAAAAGAAAAAAGAAAAGAAAACACAACTTGCTTAGGTTAACATGAAGTAGCTTTCCTTTATATAAATGCAGCCAGTCAGCATGAGTGTTTAGAGAGCTAATCAGGTGCCATTCTGTTTTGTCAATGAGTCAATCAGATAACAGTAGGATTCAATTGTTGTTTTCATGTTTTGGAGATGTGAGGAGGACATTTGTCAGTGCTTTACGTGATTTATATTATAGTTGAATGTAAAACATAAAAAATTAAAGAAAGGGCACAAAGAGTTGACTGGTCACCGAGAAAGCTATGTAAAATAGCTCTATTAAGTGAACGAGGTTACAAATGAAGAAATTAAAAGGCAAATTGTTGGAAATGTAACTAAAGGTGGCATTTGTAAATATTTTAGGGGGTATAAGGAGACTATCTCACTACAAAACCAAACTGATAAAGGCAGGAAAAGGTGTAGAACAGCAAGTGCTGATAAAAGAATTAAGAGACTGTGGATAGGTGGCAGAAGAAAATCCTCTGGATGTATACAAGGTAAAATAGCGCAAGCCGATGTTATGTTGAGTGCAATGACTGTTCGGCGCAGACTGCAAGGCTTTGGTTTATATGCTAGAATACCATGAAAAAAATATTTTTATCTCTACAACAAAGGTTGAAAAGATTAAACTAGGTTAAAACGCATGTTAACTGTTCAGTGGAACAATGAAAGTGTTATTTGGTCGGACGAAATCCAAAATCTCCCTGGTTGAGAGTGATGGTCTCCTTACATAAAATACATAAGGAGAGGAATCGGAGAAGATTTGCAGCGTAATTGCATTACACACACCATGAAGCATCCAGTCAATGTTATGATATGGGGTTGTATGACATCAAAAGGTATGGGAAAAAATAGTTTAATTAATGGGAATATGAATGCCAAAAAATACATAAATAAAATACTTCAATCCCACCTGAAGCTTTCCACACATGAGCTTTTCCAAAATAATGAAGCATTTATATTTTAACAGGATTCAGATTCATGTCATGTTGCTTAAGTGTGCAAAAAATGGTTTCAAGATAATCATATTCCAGTGTTGGAACCAGACGTTAACCCAATTGAAAATCTATGGAGCTGACTAAAAACACTTGTTGCACAGAAACAACCCAACAATAAAATCCAATTAATAGTAGCAATAATTCAAACTTTGTATCACATTATAACAGTTTTGAACATAACAGAACTTTAAAGATTTGTTTCACTCCAGGGGAAGCGTTGTTAGGTCATAATTAAGAATAAAGATTACCCAATTAAGTATTAATTGACATTGTAATAATTTTTGTATATCCCACTTATTCGAAATTATTTTTTTCTTTATAACTGCGGTAAATTCTTGATTAAACTATCTTTCCAATGGTATATAATTTTATGGTATTACGTAAAGAGAAAGTGGTGTTAAATTTTACAATATAAATCACAAAACTTTAAAAATACACCTATTCAAAAAATATTCCATAGTTGTTGCCACTAATGTATATAAAAGCAACGGGGCAGGCTTTCTCCTGAAAAGAGCGTGGGTGTAAGAAAAATTTTGGAATCCTAAATTACTTTCACAGTTAACACAAAGTCTTTTAGTCTCATTGGGGATCCCTATAATTTTCAGGCCCGGATACAAAAGTTTTTAGGACAATAACTTTTCGTAAAAAAAAAAAAAAAAAAAAAAAAAAAAAATGATTTCTCAGTCATTCTGGGATTTTCTATAAATGAGAGAATGAATGCATTGCATCCGCCTTATGCCGCTTATGGTCTGCTCTGAAAAATATATCTCTATATTCCTTTAAAAGAGACGAATAAATATGTATCAATGCCGTTATTCAGATGTTAATTTTTAAAACATTCCTAAAATTTGTTTCGCTAACAAAATAAAATATATCGTACAAAAACATAAAATCTTATTTCCATAACACGTGCCTTCAAACTATAACTGCTAATGCTGACCACTAAATTAGTGATCTAAGAAGGGGGGCGGGGCTTCTTTTTTGCTATTGATCAAATGTTGTACCCAGATTTGCTTCATCCTGTTTCAAGTTGAGAATAAGCGATTCATAACTTCTAGGCATTCCCAGCAACATCACAAGAACTACGTCTATGTCTGTAAAAGCATAACTTCCATTGGATAATTCCCGATATAAATCTATTGGCCTAGATAAGTAAAATTGAATTGTTCCATTAGGTTTCATAGTTATATTAAAAAACTCTCATTAGCTGTAGTATGTGTAACAGACCGAATTTTGGAATCTGGTCTTTTAACCCTTAATTGCATAGTGATGTAAATTTCCATCACTGTTTATTTAACTTTTAATAAATAAATCAACTTCTTCGCCACCGCTATAAAAATATATATAGAAATATTAATCTAGTAAATTTCCCGTGAACTATGTTGCTGAACAAAGTTAAAAATCTATCTTAAAATTTCTGGTGCCTAATATTTAATATATGTATAAAAAAACACAATTGTAAAAGAAAAACTCATGCAAAGAAGGGTTAAGGAATCTGATGCAATGTCATATAATAAAGTATCTTCGACGATGAGAAATAACAGAGTAAGGGCTTCGTCGTTCTTTTTCGTCTCTGTTTCGGTCATTTGCGTTCCGCTCCTCGGTCCTATACCGCTCCCAGCATCATCTCTTCTGTACTAAAACGGCTCTTGAGTGAGTACACAATGTGTGATAATTACTACCATTTAGCTTCGGCATTTTGTAATCTTCTGCCGTTTTTTACGTTCAAAATTGAGTACAAGTTCATCTAATATTTACATTTTCAAATAGTGAAATAATATCAAAAATTCACTTCGTATTTTCATCGTGGTGGTGAGGCTTCGGCTTCATGTGATAAAAATTCTATCTTCGTCAATTAAGCATTTTTACTAATGCTTATTGTGCTGATAAAGTGATAAAAATAAATTGCAGGCAAATAAATTCACATATACGACCCAGGTTAACCTTTTCAGGCATGGTGGGTTAAATTCTGTCCCACATAATATTAATCCGAAAATGTCACAATGGCACCAGAATTTTTGGGAAAAAATTTCTTTAAGAGCTGGAAGAAAAACTTTTACTTATTTTCCAATAAACGCGTTCGTAAATTCTGGTGCCATTCAATAATTTCAATATTTTAGCAACAGACATACTTTGTGTGTGAAAGGGTTAAATGAATTATATAAAAAAAAGATACGATTACATGGCGGTGAAAAGCTACCGCCAATGCACGGATTAATGTCAACAACAACACACAGTTGACAAATGGCCGAATACAACTTCATGTTAAAAAGTGGTTGCCACTCTATAGATATAAAAGCAATATTTTAAATGAAGGTTGCTGTTAAAAAAAAGTATATATATATATATGTATACAAATACTTTATTCTAAATATTGGGAATGGCATGTTTTAACATTTTAAATTGCATGTGTAAATTGCATGTTAAAATTGCATGTGTAAATTGCATGTTAAAATTGCACGCGTAATTTCTTAGCAATTAAAAATGACTTTCTTCATATGCATATATATATAAAGAAACTAATTTATGTAAACTTAAAATTCACTGTTTAAAAACAAACCGCTAAATATCTGGCACTATGTACAGTAAAATTAAGATTGATAAATTTGTGTTGAATACCATCAAAGTATTAAAATTAAGAAGTACGGAAAACGCATTTCATTTCATGCGTAAATATGCGCTTTGTCAACTTGTAGTACAGTCCTGAAAAAAAGGTGATCGCCTCATTCTAACTCTGTCGTAAGTCATTGTATAAAAGTGTAACTGGTACTAATAGATTAATTATAACGTTTGCTAATTAAAGACATGCTTAAATTTGATTAGGGGTTAGTCTACATATAAAAATTGTAACAAACTTTAAAATTTCCAATACAAACATCTAATTTTGATATCATATTTGGATTATTCAGTAAATTGTATTTTTGGATATCAAATGGGAAGTTATTCGGTCATAAAATTTAGGAATTATTCATGTTTAAAATATGGAATTCCTAATGTTAAAAACATTTTTAATCGTTGCAAAACAGAATGCAATAAGAGTAAATTTTAAAGCTTAACTCAAAAAGTACTGGGAGGAATGAGCAGCAATTTTATATTCGCATATTTGAATATTCTGGAAATCATTTTCTGTTAAAAATAATATATAAGTTGCAATTAATATATTTTTAGAAAAAATGCATTTTTATTTTTTTTTCCTAGACTGAATTATTATTAACTTCGTGAAGGATTAGGAAATATTTTATCGGATTATACGAGTACAACATACTTCGTTAATTTTATTGCGTCCAATGCAAAGGTACTTTAAATGTTATTCACCTTTTAATTTAAAATTCAAATGAATAAAACAGTGAAAAACGGTTTGTCAGTTTTCCAAATAAAATGTTTTAAAGCATATTCCCAGAAATGTTCAATTATTGCAGAGTCAACATCCAAAAGTGTTATTTGACAAAATACATATTTTGTAAATTTAAGAATGAAAAACTAAGCTAAAATGTGTAACTTACCCTAACTTTCTTTACAGTTGGATTCCATTTATGCATTTCTTCTCCTTTAAAGTAAAGTGCATCAATTACGTCTTCGGGAGACATATGAATTGTGCCCTACATGAATGATAAAAGAGTAAATTTGAAGAAAATATTAGTGAAAAGAATATATATATTTATAACAATTCTTACCTTGTATATTCTACATTATCACATACACTCAATTACATTTCACTCTACCCATTCCTTAATCATGACTGATATAAAGATACTACACGTATTAAAAAAGGTCACTCATCTAAATCTCAAAAATTGACTAATACACGCATCAAAAAATTATTAAAAACACTGCAATCTTTTTATGCAATAACTATAACTGGATGGCTCTTCGAAAATTTATTTTTGCTATTCCAAACTTACATATCACTCAGTGTTTGAAAGTTTTCACTTCCAACACATTCAGTACCCAGTTTAGGGATACATTTTTTCACTTCCTCTGTTGGCTTAAAGTCCTCAATCTTACCACAAATAAAAAAGAACTTAAATAAAAGTAATACGCACATAAATGTTTTGTGAAGAGATGAAAAGCTTTTACAGTTGAACAATGGTTGAACGAACAAAATGATAGGATAGCCTGTCGAATTGTCGCTAGGATCGCCTGTCATTCTGTCGAATGAACTGCATGCACCACTTCTATGATGGTTTGGAGTGGGTTAACATGAGATGCAAAAACTTTACTTATTTTTGTGGAAACTGACGTTTAAATGAATCAAAAATATTATGAAGAGCATATCCGGGAACAAACTGTAAAACTCTGGGTGCAAGATATATTTCAATAAAAAAATTTTCAACAGAATTCTGCACTAGCCCATTTTCTCCGTTAAATGATTGTTCAACTTTAAATGGATTTTAATCTGTTCACAAAACATTTATGTGAGTGCCATGAGAAAAAATTCTCATTTGAGTTTTTCGATTCATGATTGCCCCTAATAAACGAAAAACAAGAACGAAAAATCATGCATCACGCATAGATTATGAAATATTTTCCAACACTAACAGAATATTATTAAGAAATTTCCTTTTTTCATACAATGAAATCTATCAGAGTCAGTCCTGTAAACGAATTCTTTTGTGCATCTCTGTAAATGAAAATAAATGCTACTCACTCTTTAAGCTATAGAAAACAAGTTGTAGTGCACCTTAGTGATATCTTTTTTAATTTCATTATGTAAGTATCATAACATCATTAAAATGCATCGCAAACGATTTTCCCCCCATCGATTATAATGTAATGGGATTTTTTTGTTCGTCTCTGTATACGAAATATAAATGCTACTTATTCTATACTCATGAGAAAAGCATGTTTTTGTCCACCTCAGTGATCATATCAATTTTATTATGTTGGAAGCATTGTAACATCATTAAAATACATCGTAAACAGGCTTTCTCCATAGACCATAATGTAACGGAATACTTTTGTGGTCCCTGTAAACGAGCTATAAATGCTAGACACATCATTTTTAATACCGAACATTCTATATTAAAATCAATAACACATAAAAATTTACTGGCAATCCGACTATATTTATGAGAGTTAGAGTACGGACAGACGGCAGACAGACAAACCGAATTTATAAACACTTTTTAGCTAAGCTATGTTGGAAAGAGTTAAAAAATCATTGAGCACCGGAAACAAATAACTAAAGACATATAACATCATACTGCCAATATTTAAATATCTAAATAGGAAAAATATTTTTTGAAGCATCAAAACTTTTGCCGCATGCTGTAAAAGCAAACTTTGGAGATTTAATTTGATGCGTAACTAGCTGAGTGATTGTATAAGTTTTCATGGGATTTAAAAGAAAAAAAATATATATAATACGGTTCACTTTCAGCAATCCTCTATGAAGGTATCCCTGTTATGGAAATAATGGACCACGAAAGTATTGCTTCCATTACAAAAAGTAAAAAGCTACCTATTGCAGACGTTCTAAATTCCTATTTGTTTCTATTTGTTCGGAGGAACGCAATTCCAGAAATTTTTGGTAAATATTCACCGATCATGATACCCAGATCCCAAAACCACCCTCCGTTCAAATGTTGATTTATATATCTGAAATTTGTCATGCTGTAACTTTCTTATATACAGGGTGTTTTTTTTTTTAACTGACGCTATTCAGAGCCGCCTGTAGCTCGTTCTAATAACTGGATTGACACAAAATTTTGTGAATGGACTAAGAAAACCATGGGAAAAAAGATTCCAACAAAAAAAAAAAAAATAGTTCCAATCACCACCGATAGGGGGAAATGTGGCGCTGTGGTAATTTATGCAACTGAGAATTAGTATAAAATACGGGCAATAAATGAAAATGTACATTTTTACTTACGCAAGCGACAGTAGCGCTAATAGTTTAAGTTATAAATGCATGCGAAAAGCACCGAGAAACAATTTCAGCTCAGCTTGAAAATGAATCTCACGTTACCGCAGCGCGCGTTACTTGTGAAGTTCTATTATTGTAACCAGTGCAATGCACCAGCCGCTCTTCGTTTACTTAGAACACGCCATAAACTGCGCAAAGGACCTTTATCCGTTAATGTATTGAAAGCAATGATTCTGAAATTCGAAGAAACAGGCTCGCTAGCAGTTCGGTCAGGCAGAGGACGTAAACCGGTGGCAGAAAAAGTGATAATGGATGTTTCAACTGCGATCAACGAAAGGGAAAGTGTAAATGATGAATAAAACATGGCATTTTATCCAAATTATTAATTTTGTCTGTTTCTGATGTTTTTTTTCAATGTACAGCGCCACATTTCCCCCTATCGGCGGTGATTGGAACTAATTTTTTTTTTGTTGGAATCTTTTTTTCCCATGGTTTTCTTAGTCCATTCACAAAATTTTGTGTCAATCCAGTTATTAGAACGAGCTACAGGCGGCTCTGAATAGCGTCAGTTTAAAAAAAAACACCCTGTATGAACCGATTTGGATGTGACTGAGTATGTGTATAGGATATACCAAGGTCTCGACCGAGTTCGTTGGCCAGCTTCATCCGCCATCTTGTTTCAAAATGGCGGCCAGGTAAAAACTTTTACATTTTTAAAAATTCAAATTTATAAATTGGAAAAGTTTTTTCCTTAAGTGTTCGACCTTGGTACAAGGATTCCAAAGCATTTTTTTTTTTGCTTTAATCTTAAAAATGGGCTGAGATATAGCAGTTTGAAGTTCTAAGGGTGGCTGACACTTTGAAACAACATGAATTTTGTCATGCGACAGTATTCGTATTTAATAATCAATATGTATGTAACTGAGCATGTGTACAGGACATACAATATCTCGACCAAGTTCGTTGGCCAGCTTCATCAGCCATCTTGTTTCAAAATGGTGACCACTTAAAAATTTCAAATTCAAAAAGACGTACAAAAAATTTAATTCAAAAGTTTTTTCTTTAAGTGTTTGGCCTTGATACAAGGATTCCGGAGCATTTTTTGTTTCGCCTCTATCCTAAAAAATGGCTGAGATATATTAGTTTGAAATTCTAGGGTGGCTGATATTTTGAAACAATCTGATTTTTGTCATGCAAAAGCATATATAGTAACAGATTTGTATGTGACTGAGAATGCGGACAGACTTACCAAGGTCTTGACGGAGTTCGTTGGCCATCTTCATCCGCCATCTTGTTTCAAAATGGCGGCCATTTTAATATGTCATATTATAATAGATGTACAAAAATTAGAAATCTAAAAAGTTTTTGCCCTTAAGCATTTGGCCTTGATACAAGGATTCCAAGCGTTTTCTGTTTTGTCTCTATTTTTAAAAATGGCTGAGATATTGGCAGTTTGTAATTCTAGGGTGGCTGATTTTTCCATAATCAGGTTTCATTTAGGAGTTTTAGAAAACGTGGTTTCTCGCAAATTTATTTTAATTGTTGTAACCATTGTTGCAGTGGTTTATTCCCTTTAAACTACTTCGTGATATCCGCCAACGTCAAATTTTTGTCAAACTTAGTGATACTTGGCGAAATATCGCCAAATTTGGCGACCAAAAATAATCGGCATAAATGAAGCCAACTTAGCTGTAGCTGTCTAATTTGACGAAATTCTCATTGAAATTCAGTATTGACGAAAACTGGGATTGAATATTCTATAATCCGGCTGCACTCATTTTAGCTTCGAGTGTTAGAGTAAAATTAGCTGAATTAACCCATTTTCGGCCAAAGGTGCGTAAACGCACTATTTCAATAAATATTTTTTTATTAACACTGTGACGTATAATTTTCGCTAATTTTATTTTTCTGCTATTTTTAAGGGTTCTGGAGACATATATAAAATATTAGTAATTCAACTGAAGTAATCACTTTCTGTTGAGAAATTTTCAAAATACGCTGGTTTTTTACTTGAAACGGTTATTGACAAATTCGACTTTTTGAAAATGTATAATTATTCCACTTGAGATTAATCATATGTTTTTATAATGGAGTAAAGGTGCAAGTTCTGTAAATAAAATAAAAATAAAACAAATGCCATAAGAAAACTTAAAATTTTTTATTTAAATTTAATAATAAATTAATAATAATAAATTAATAATGGTAACGTCAAATTAAATAAAATATTATTTTTCATGCATGAAACTTTTTTGATGTCTTAATGAATGTAATTTAAGCAAATTTCTATGCAAATAATACCACATTTTATAAAATTTCTATGCTTGGCCGAAAATGGGTTAAAAAAAAAACAAGGAATATGGAAGCTATCTTTTCCTCCCGGTACAGGCCAGAAGGACTTTTTGTAATGGAAGCTATCTAATAAATGAAAAAATGATGTCCAAAACAGTTAAAGAAATTTGAATAAGTACCATTGTTAGAAAGATTCATAAATAACCGGGAATTTCAGGAATAAACTGAAATCTATATGTTCAATACATGATAGATTTCGTTGATGAAAAGTATTATTAGGTATTTTTTCGAGAAATAAGATAAAATAAATTATGAATAATAATAATTTTGGAACTTTGCATGAATATTTTTTAACATGGTTGTATTGTGTAAATACAAATTTTATTCTGTGCGATGGTAAAAATATAAATGATGTACCTTTTTAAATGTGGCCCGCGATTTTATATTGTAAGGCTTAATTTGGCCCTCGGTGCTAAACGAGTTTGACATGCCTGCTTTACGTTGTATTCGAATCCAAACTGCTTATTTTGAGACACATTTGGAAATTCCTTTTTGCTCTAAAATGCATCCAATTGGCAGGTTCTCTTATTCAGAAACTTTATAATGTCCGTATTGTCTCGATTTTTTTTATAAAGGCAGAATATATTTTTAAAAAAGGCTGTCAAAGTGGACATTTTGAACCGATTTTCCCGAAGCGATAGCGCTGGAAACAAAAAAAAAATATCGTACTGGGAAAATAATTGTTTGTAAATCAATTTCTAGTTAATTGAACGAAAAATAAAAACATGGGGCCCTTATAAATGTCTTCATAAATTTCGCCGCCAAGTTTCATGCTTTTATTTTAAAAAATGAGTCTGAGAATGTGTCTCAAAATTTTGAGTTGTAGAGCGTGGAAAAAAATTCTTTTGAATACCGCCTTAAACCAATTTCTTTAGTATATCTTTAAGGAAGACTGGGAACTAATGGAAGAAGTGGATTTTGTTTTAAAATACATATGTTAAATGTCCAGGCTTTTGTCAATAGATATCAGTACCAGCACAAGCACATGTATTGAACATGTTTTTTTATTAGCTGGTTGCAAAGTAAGAAACAAAACATTCCTAAGCCTAACTATGAGGGATTTTTTTTTATGTTTAATAAATACTTGTTTTCATAAAGTATTACACTGTTTTTAACAATATTACATGTGATTATGAAATTTTTAATCAATGCTATTCATATGCAATCGTCGTTTCGTTTTAGTGTTAAATAGTTAATTTACAATAAACTAAATGCAGTTCAAAATGGAATGGAGAGTAATTGGATATTAGGGTGGGTCGAAAAAACCGAAATTTATATAATCGAAACGTAATAGTGCGGGAAAGTTGCCATTGGTAATAAGGAACAAATTCACAAAATATTACACCAAATGGTTAACATCTTTTACCGCCGCAGGGGGGGGGGGGGGGAAGTTAAAAAAAATCGCAAAATTTTTTTTAAAAAATTATATTATCCTACTATACCAATACAATTTCTAATAGAATGCAAAAGCTACATTAAGATGTTAGTAATGTTCCAATAAAATTTCATTATGGTGAAATCATTTCTATTACCGCCGCAGGGGCGGCTAAAATTTTGAAAAAAAACGGCAAAAATTTCAATTTTCCGTTTTTTACTTTTTTCAAATTTTTATTATATGTATACTATTAAAAAATTTTACATTATATCTAGTAATATCTAATAAATGTTTAGTAATTTTAATGATGGGGATTGCCAACCAAGAGTGAGAGGGGCCCGCCCCTCCTAAATTTAGGAAAGATGACATTTTTGATGACTTTTTGATGACATTTTTGCGATTTTATGGTAAATGTTAGTGCTTTTTTTGGTAGGGGGGTCTCTTACATAAATTCTCCCTCAATTTTCACTTTTGCCCCCCCCCTCCCAACAAAAAATCCCTAAGAAGTTCCGGAAAATCCCCAAAATCCCTTCAAAAAGCCTCTCTCTCTCAAATTTAGGGAGAGGCGGGCCTCTCTCGCGGGCCTCTCTCCCTGGTTCGCAATGCTCATGATCAAAATTACTAGACATTTATAAGTTATTACCAGCTATAATGTAAATTTACTTAATTGTAGACAATAAAAATTTAAAAATTTAAAAAAAACGAAAAATTGAAATTTTTGCCGTTTTTTTCAAAATTTTGACCGCCCCTGCGGCGGTAATAGAAATGATTTCACCATAATGTAATTTTACTGGAACATTACAAACATCTTGATGTACCTGTTGCATTCTATTAGAAATTGTATTGGTATGGTTGGAGAATTAAATTTTTTTTTTCGAAAAAAAATTTTTTTGTGATTTTTTTAAACTTTGCCCCCCTTGCGGCGGTAAAAGATATTAACCATTTGGTGTAATATTTTGTGAATTTATTCCTTATTACCAAAGGCAACTTTCCCGCACTATTACGTTTCGATTATATAAATTTCGGTTTTTTTGACCCACCCTATTGGACATGTCAGAATGGAGAACAGAATGATTCTATACAAACTTTGTCATGTTATTGCATCTAAAATTTATGTTAAATGATAAATTTTGTGTACAAAAAACTTACTGTGCCTTATTCTTTTATATCTGTTAAAATTAGTGCCATTTTACCAAATTAACTTTCAATAAAGGCATGGCAAGCTAATGAAGAACTCAATATATTTTCCTTTAGTAAGTTTTACAAAATTAGAAAGTAAATTTAATTTTTAAAGTAAGATTTGGTTCATTAGTTTATAAGAGTGTTGATATAACTCTTGAATTTGTCTATTTAGGATGGGTTGGGTTGCTTATTGACGGCCAATTATCTACACTAGGGATATAGGCCCGGGGGGAGTGCCCTTCGTGGGGGTCTTTCTAAGGGAACCTAATCCGTATTTACGCATGGATAAATCCACGGCTCGAAGAAAACCACGAAAACTCCGAACGATTAGGCCGACGGGCGCGATTGGGATCAAACCCAGCACCTCCCGTCTACCAGCTTCGAGAGCACAACCTCTCAGCCACTGGTGGGGCTTGTCTATTTAGGAAACATTTATGTTTAATCAATGTGTCCCATTAGACCCATGGTAAGTCCCATTAGATCCCGGTGTCTGAGTCTTATGAGACTAAATTTCATTTCGTAAATTAAGGCTATTTCTCGTTCAATAATTTAGATATGACTAACATTTTTTTTTATCTATTAATAGAAAACTGTTTATAGTAATTGAACGTAAAAAAAATAAAATAAAAAATAAATCCAGACATTTCATAAATATACTTTCTGCAGTATGAAATATAAAACATGATATCAAAATATAAATTAAAAAAACATCTTTAATTATTTCGAAAAAGGCTTTTATCTGATATACATTTACAGAAAATTTTGCACTTGTGACATATACCATTTGATTTTTTTCTTTTAAATATAAAGATGTCGTCTAAATGCTCAGAATTAATATAAAAAATTTAAACAAACTAGAAAAAAATATAATTCCACATTTAATCCTTTTTAGTTTTGATTACCATTTTAAAACCTAAGTTTCTTAACCCGTTGAGACGAGCGTCACATACATACGTGCCGCATAGGCTGCGTGCGGTCTTTAGTTTTGAGTACCACTATTTCCGAATAGTAATATTTACTTATAAATCGCAGAATTTGTGCGATTAAATAAGACGAAAATTACTATTCTGAAACAGTGGTACTCAAAAATAAATGTCTTCTACAGGACGCTCACACTGAAAGGTTAAAACTAATACCATACTTTATTTTTCAAAATATATTAGAATACAATAACTATTTTGTTTCCAAAATGTTTTTAGTTCAACGAACTTGACGTCATTGATGGTAAATATTTAAGCTAAAATAATATATATAGCTCATAAAATTTCGGCCTTTTTTATATAAATTGTGCGCGTAATTTAATGATCTAATATGAATAACTCATGCATTTAATATGATTTTTGAATGCATGCAAATTAGCAGTATAAAATCATTTGTTTAAACAATAGCAATAACAGCGTTTTCTCAGCTTATAAATGGAGGCATTTGCAGAAATTGGTAATTGGTTTGTGTTACTGAATTATCTTATCTGGATTATTTTCGTGACTTAATACTTTGAAAATATTTATTAACAAGAAAGAAAAATCATGCGTCAAGCATAGATTATGTAACACTTTCCAACGCTTCCAAAATAATTTTACAAATCATTACCGTTTAATAAGCTGAAAGATAACATCTAAGTAAACAATTTGGAAAACGCATAACATATTTAAGAAACGTAATTTCAGGAATTCCCAACATATACAATATTCGGAAAAATATCCGAATACTTTTATTCAGCCCTGTATATGATCTATAGATTTGTATATATACTACATAGGACGCTAAATTTTAGTTTAGTTGGGAAACGCGTAGCACAGTTTAAAATTCTCGTTCTGGAGTTTCTGTCAATAAACGGAAATGTATTCGCGAACTTTTGTGCTGCCCTGTATATGAAATACATAATTTATACACACCAAGTAATAGACAAAAAGTGAGTTAAATTTAAAATCGCGTTCAGCAACTTAAAACGCACTTCCAGGAATTATTGTTAACAGACAGTAGGGAATTCTTTTGTGTGTCCCTATCAATGAACGATGCTGCTATACACACACTATTCTGTAGTAAGCCTCTTGTAATGCACCTTTGTGATATATATAAATTTCAATGCGTTTAAAATAATGAAACATTATTTAATTAAACCGCAATCGATTTTTCTCCATAGACGTAATGTAACGGAATTCTTTTGACTGTCGCTGTAAAGTAACTATGAGTGCTATGCACACCCTATTCCATATTAAGCTTCTTGTAATGCGCCTTAGTGATATATATCAATTACAATGCATTTAAAATTGTGTAACACCATTAAAATAAACCGCAAAGGATTTTTCCCCATAGACCGTAATGTAACGGAATTCTTTTGAGCGTCCCTGTAAAAAAACTATACGCGCTACACACTTAAATTTAAATAGGGAACATTCTATACATAACGATAATAACATATAAAAATTGCAGGACAATCCGAGCATATTTACGGGATATAGAGCACGGACAGACGGCAGACGGCAGACAAACCGAAGTCATAAACACTTTTAAACTAGGTTGGAAAATAAGAACTAAAATAACTTCTTAAAACACCATCAAAAACTTTAAAATGCGCTAGGCCTTTCGAAAGATCTGAGTCTTTCTTCGTCAGGCGCAAAAAGACGTGCGTCTACTATGAAAGCAGCAGCAAGACTGAAATGAGAGGAAACAAGCTGAAGCAACAGCCAATAGGAAAGTAGAAATCAACAGCCAATAGGAAAATAGAAGACAACACCCAATCACAGAAGAGTAAAATCAAAACAATACAGAATACAAAATAGAAGGGGAATAAGGGAGTGAAAAATAAAAATAAAAAATACTAATAAAAAAATAAATAAAAAATAATAAATAAATAAATAAATAAAAATTAATGGGAAAAATAAATAAATAAATAAATAAATAAATAAATAAATAAATAAAGCACACAAATATATTAAAAAAAATGGTAACAGATGAAAATTAAGAATTAAATAAGTAACCAAAATATATAAATATATATAAAAACAGGCTAAAATTAATTAAAACAAAAATAAATTATATGGAAGTACTGAAGAGGTTCTTCCAAGCAGCAGAGAGCATTGTGGAATCAGATTTATCATTAACAATAACTTCACGATTAAGATAAATAGCTAAATTTTCAAGAAAGTCCAATTTAGAGATACAATTAGCATTAAAGATAATTTTAGCATTTTTAAAATTAAAACAATGGCCGGAATCCCAAGAGTGCTTGGCAATAGAAGATTTAGAAATTTCTTGATTAGTTACATAACGAGAGTGTTCTTTTAAGCGGATTTCGAGATTTCTTTTAGTTTGACCAATATAAGATAAATCACAGCCATTACAAGGAACATTATAAATTCCCCATTTATGAAGATCAGGAACAGGAGATTTGGTGGAGGGGAATTTGAATTTATTGACAGGTTTAAAAATAATGTTAAAATTGAAGCGTTTTAAAACTTTAGCTAATTTGAAACATAAAGGAGGATAAAAAGGGAGGACAACCAAATTATCAAGTTTGCTTTTCACAGATTTAGAAAGAGTAGATTTATAAGGCGGTCTATTGAATTTCTTCACAGCATTATTGATAACAGAAGGATTGAAACCTCTTTTGACAGCAACAGCTTTTAAGTAATTAAGTTCATCCTTAAGGGATGCAGAGTCTGAACAAATTTTGAGAGCACGATTGACATACGTATAAAATACACCGATTTTTTGGTTGACAGGATGATTTGTGAGAGCATGAGGTGGGTTGGAGACAGAAAAGGGTTTTCTATAAACACAAGTTTTGAAAGAAGAATCACATTTGATAACTAAAACATCAAGGAAAGGGAATTTATTACAATTTTCTAACTCAAAGGTAAACTGAATATGTGGGTCAATAGAATTGACAGTTTGAAGAATGGTAGAAATATCAAAAGGATTATCAACTAAAACAAAAGTATCGTCAACATAACGCATAATGCGTTATGTTAATTACTTAAAAACTGTTGCTGTCAAAAGAGGTTTCAATAATGCTGTGAAGAAATTCAATAGACCGTTTTATAAATCTACTCTTTCTAAATCTGTGAAAAGCAAACCTGATAATTTGGTTGTCCTCCCTTTTTATCCTCCTTTATGTTTCAAATTAGCTAAAGTTTTAAAACTCTTCAATTTTAACATTATTTTTAAACCTGTCAATAAATTCAAATTCCACTCCACCAAATTTCCTGTTCCTGATCTTCATAAATGGAGAATTTATAATGTTCCTTGTAATGGCTGTGATTTATCTTATATTGGTCAAACTAAAAGAAATCTCGAAATCCGCTTAAAAGAACACTCTCGTTATGTAACTAATCAAGAAATTTCTAAATCTTCTATTGCCAAGCACTCTTGGGATTCCGGCCATTGTTTTAATTTTAAAAATGCTAAAATTATCTTTAATGCTAATAGTATCTCTGAATTGGACTTTCTTGAAAATGTAGCTATTTATCTTAATCGTGAAGTTATTGTTAATGATAAATCTGATTCCACAATGCTCTCTGCTGCTTGGAAGAACCTCTTCAGTACTTCCATATAATTTATTTTTGTTTTAATTAATTTTAGCCTGTTTTTATATATATTTATATATTTTGGTTACTTATTTAATTCTTAATTTTCATATGTTACCATTTTTTTAATATATTTGTGTGCTTTATTTATTTATTTATTTATTTATTTTTCCCATTAATTTTTATTTATTTATTCATTTATCATTTTTTTTTTTTTTTATTAGTACTTTTTTTTTTCACTCCCTTATTCCCCTTCTATTTTGTATTCTGTATTGTTTTGATTTTACTCTTCTGTGATTGGCTGTTGTCTTCTATTTTCCTATTGGCTGTTGATTTCTACTTTCCTATTGGCTGTTGCTTCAGCTTGTTTCCTCTCATTTCAGTCTTGCTGCTGCTTTCATAGTAGACGCACGTCTTTTTGCGCCTGACGAAGAAAGACTCAGATCTTTCGAAAGACCTAGCGCATTTTAAAGTTTTTGATGGTGTTTTAAGAAGTTATTTTAGTTCTTAGTGTTTCACACCAGTTTCAACTTATTTTATTAGGTTGGAAAGTGTTAAAAATAATATTTTGTGTGAGTGTAGATAGAATTTCAAATGAAACTTCTTATTTTACTTAACACAGTAATATTTTTAAAATCATGTAAATACTTTTAGTTCGATGTAATTAAAAGAAAGACAAGTTTATTTCTCAAATTAAGATATTTAGTTGTTACAGATTGTAATATCTTATTATTATTATTTTTTTTATCTATTGATAAATGTTGTGCAAATTTTGTTAATTGACATTATTTCAGCAAATTAAAGCAGGGGAATGATAGCACTAAAATAAATAAATAAATAAATAAATAATAAATAAATATGGGACTAAGATACTTATTCCTACATCACTCTCTTTTAACTGATTCATTTAATTCCCTCTGATGCATGATAACGTCATATGAGATTGTATTGCAAAAAAAACCTCGTAGAACAGTGAATGTTATATTTTTACTCAATTATTACATAGAAACCTCATATGAAGTTCAATAATGTGTGTGAAATACGGCAAGAGATGGCAGAACCAGTTTCTTTTTTTACACTTTCCAACATAGTTGAAAAGAGTTTAGGAATTCGGTTTGTCTATCTGTCTGTCTGACTGTGCTCTAACTCGCATAAATATGCTAGGATCGTCATGCAATTGATATATGTTATTGAGGCTTACTGTGGCATGTTCGGTATTGAAAATGAAGTGTGTAGCACTTATAGTATTTTTACAGAGACACTCCAAAGAATTCCGTTACATTGCGGTCTATGGGGGAAAGTCATTTACGGTTTATTTTAATGATGAAACACAATTTCAAACATATTGAAATTGATATATATCACTGAGGTGCACTACAAGAGACTAATTATAGAATGTTGTGTGCATAGCACTTATAGTTCCTTTACAGGGATACTCAAAAGAATTCCGTTACATTACGGTCTATGAAGAAAAATCGTTTGCAGTTTATTTTAACTATTTCACTATTTCAAACATATTGAAATTGATATACTTGTATATCACTAACGTGGATTACAAGAGGCTTACTATAGAATATTGTGTGTATAGCTTTCATCGTTCATTTACAGGGACACACAAAAGAATTCGGTTAAAGTACTGCTTATCAATAATTGCTGGGAATGCTTTTTCAGTTGCTGAACGCGCTTTTAAATTTAACTCATTTTTTGTTTATTATTTCGTGAGTATAAATTGTAAAGATTGTATACAGGGCAGCATAACAGTTCTCGAGTATATGTATCTATGTTTATTGTCGGAAATTGCAGATGGGAAATTTTAAACTGTGCTACGCATTTCCTAACTGAACTCAAATTTAGCATTTTATTTAGTATATATACAAATCTATAGATCCTATGCAGGGCTGCACAAAAGAGCTCGGATATTTTTCCGAATATTGTTGGTAATTCCTGAAATTGGATTTAAAAATGTGTTATGCATTTTCAAAATTGTTTAGCTAGATATCATCTTACACCTTACGCTAAAGATTTGCAAAATTGTTTTGGAAGTGTTGGAAAGTGTTACATAATCTATGCTTGACGCATGATTTTTCGTTTTTGTTTAATATTTAGTTGGAAAGTTTGCCTTTGGCAATTTTTTTTCCTACTCAGAATGAGAGAAAATATTTCTCCAAATAATTTCTGCTATTGGATCTAAACAAGAAGATAAGCGATTTTTTTCTTGTTTTATTTTGTGTTAACTTTATCTATGTTTAATGTATTGCAAAAAAATATATATGTAATAACCTAAAATAATAATATTTTATCGCACAGAAACCTCATAAGATGTTCGTTTTTGTAATTTTATAAAAAATGTAAGATTTAAAAAAAAATTAACATTACTTGTTCTTTATAATTCTTTTTGAATCTATTTTAAGAGCAAAATATTTTTTCGCCCATTTAAAAATAATTCATGCGTGAGAGGTTTAATTATAATTAAGTCGTGAATTCATTACAAAATCTTCACGAAATATTTAATTGAATAATAGGTAGTTGAACGAATTTTTTATATATATTATATTTAATGGTATATAAATTTAATATATAACACTGACACTCAATTAAATAATCCGTTTGTTAAAGAGATTTTCATACTATATTTAACTGTTGAAAATTTTCATAAACTTTCAATTAAATAAAAGTTTGGTTAATCAACGATTTTTTTTATAAAATACAATTAATCTTAAATTAATGTTATAAATTGCATAGTCAACTAATTAAATAATCAGTAAACCAACGATTTTCTTAAATATTTTAGTTAATTGACAAGAAATTTAATAAGTAACATAAATAGCCAATTAAATAATAATTCACGAATTCTATATGCAATTTAAAGTACATTGCATAAACATTTATTTAAATAATCCTTTGATCATAGAATTTTTTATAAAAAAATTTTTGATTGTCAATAAATTTAATAAATGACCAAGGTGACCAAACGTCCCCAAATTTTGGGGACGCAGTAATGTGAAGATAACTTTTCGGAAATCGTGGTAACTCTGTAGCCCGCGGTTCAATAGTTCAAAACACCTGGTTTTAAAAACCAATCTCAGTAATTTGCTTTAAATTACTAATTAAGTTTAAAATAGCTGATAAATTTACGAGTTTAAGATAAAGTTTAACAAGTTATAAAAAGAAAGAACTTCGAAGTTGAAACAATTTTTAAATTTGGTCACCTTATAAATTACAGTAACATTAAATCAATTAAAGAGTCAATCAGACAATTAAATAATCAGTTGAATAACAAAATTTTCATATACTATATTTAATTGTCAATAAATTTAATAAATATCGTAAACAGTCAAACAATCAGTTGATCAAAGAATACAGTGAAATTTTGATATTATGTTACGTGAATATTTAAATTAATAACACAGTATAGGCGGTTTTTCAAATTACTCAAAGATATAACATTTTAGAAATAATAAATAAATAACTTACCACAAATTTAAAAACTTTTCCATACTTAGGAATTACTTTAGTGTAGATTATATCATCTCCAACATTTTTCTCTTTCTTCCAGTCACCTGACTCCACTATACTCAAAGCATTCTGTAAGGCATCCTCCGCAATTTTTTTGTACTCTTTTTCCTGCAAAGAAGCGTTACTTAGCTCAGGTTTCTTGGGTTTACGTAACCAGTTAACAATATTTTCAATCATTTTTAGAAGAGACTAAAAGTAAATAATAAGCTGTCAATACAACATAACATCATATTTATCTGATGTAAATAATCGCATTGTGTTTATAGTAACCTCACAGATTTCTTATCCCGCCAATAATCACACTTACGGTTTATCACGATACCTCTATTACCAGCTATTGTTTCGTATTCGTTATGATGGCACGTGTGAAGGATAAAAGGCTTAAATAAGTAAATTGCACGGGTAACGTTCAATGAATATGATAATTAATCTCATATTAATATACAATTTAAAAACATCTTTTCTTTTATTTTTTTTTACTTAAAGTTCCATTTAATTTGCAAACAATTGGAATGTATTATATCAACCTGGACTTCTTTATATTAGTAAGGTGAAAAAAATAAATTAAATAGGGCACAATAACAAGAGTGTATTTTTTATGATATGATGAAATATTGTCTTTATCTCATGTAAACACTCAAAAAATATTAATAATTTAAAAACACTACTGCACCACTTTTTAACACTTTCCAACGTAGTTGAAAAGTGTTTGACTTCGGTTTGTCTGCCGTCTGTCCGTGCTCTAACTCCCGTAAATATGCTTCGATTGTCCTGAAATTTTTGTATGTTATTGTCATTTACTATACCTTGTTCCCTATTTCAACAGAAGTGTGTAGCACTTATAGTTTTTTTACTGGGACAGTCAAAAGTATTCCGTTACATTACAGTCAATGGGGAATAATCGGTTCAAGCGCATTTTGATGACGCTACGTCATTTAAAACATAATGAAATTGATATATAATTATGAAGCGCATTAAAACATTCTTTTTGTAGAATATGGGGTGCAAAGTATTTATTATTAATTTACAGGGTCAAACAAAAGAATTCTTTTACACATCGTTATTTTTTTTTTCAGATCTACACCGATCATGACTCCTAGAACCCAAATCCACCCCTAGTTCAAAACTTTATCTATCTATCTATATCACTTTTTTATGGACACGATAACTTTCATAATTCTGCACAAATCTCTTCCAAACTGATACATAAAATCAAGGGGCATAAAATCTCGGTCAAGTTCGTTAATGGGCAAAATCGAACCAGGGGGGGGGGGGGCTTTTTATGAAAACAGAAAAAACCCATAACTTCTTAATTATGATACATACCGAATCCGTTTAAAGTTATTATTACTTCTAGAAAAAGGGCCAAAAATTTATGAATGACAGATTTTTTATTTCATTAAAAATGCCCCCAAGGGAGGGGGAAATAGGGGTTTAAGAAGAAAAAAATTCATAACTTCATCAATTCACACGATATCAAATTCTTAATATTATCTACAACTTTTATTTTGACAAGTTTTTTATAGGACCAACTCTTACAGCACAAAATAAAATTAAATTAAATAAAAAAAAAGAATCCCTGCTGGTTCCGCCTACAAGCACAGGTATATTTCGAAGTGGGCGGTCCCAACTGCCGCATTATGGCAATGGCAAATAGGTCTTTCTTCTGCAATTCCCAATAAACAAGCGCCCCAAGGTCAGTGTCTTCAAAATCTACCTGTGCCTGTAGGCCGAGCCGTCCGGATTTTTTTCTTTATCTTTCTCTTCAGCTTCATCAATTTCAATTTTATTCTTAAAACAATGTATCGTTTGAGCGAAAGTAACTACAGCTGTTATTTTCTCCAGCTTTCTTTTTTCCTTCATTATTTGTTTTTCTTCTGACCAAACAACAAAAAAAAGCACACTTGAAAAGAGATGGAATGTTATTTTGTAGTAAAGTAACGTTTTAAAAGAGAAGGAGAATTGTTGTAAAGTACACTTTTTTTCTTTCAAATTAACAGTACACTGTAAAAAATGACCAATGTTTCTTATTTTATGAAAATATAATATAACCACGAACGAAAATATAATATAATTTTCTGAGTTATTCGAAATTTCGAAAAGCGTGTTCCATTGTCTTTTGAATCCCCAGAAACCAATGCATTTATAAAATTTAAAGAATCATTTGTAAAAGCAAAGTATTTTTTGCTGCCCGTATTTTTCAGAAACGTTTCCGAATAGTTTTTATAGTGTATTAATCAGTTTCCTCAGCCTGAATACTTGTTTTTCGAATGTCATCAATTCTCAAGTAAACGTTTTCAGCTGCATAAGTTAATTTATACATGAAAGAGTAAATAAATAATCTTAATTTTAATGTTAGTATTAACGCTGTTAATTTTGCATGTTTGTCTGTTAAACATATTTGTTGAGCATGAAAATGTTTACTTGAGAATTGATGGCATCGTAAAAAAACTATATTCCGGGCTTAGAAAACTGATTAATACACTTTAAAAGCTACTCGTAAACGTTTCGAAAAGTACGGGCAGCAAGAGAAATTTTGTTTTTATAAATGATTCTTTAAATCTCGAAATGCCATTGATGTCTGAGGTTTCTAAAGATAAAGAAACACTTTTCAGAATCATTGTTAACAAGGATGAGTTTATATTATAAATTTATTCGTGATTATATCATATTTTCGTAGATTAAGAAACATTTGTCATTTTTTACAGTGTATATTCTCTTTTCTCTGCGTCAGTATGTTTGCTAAATTCGCCATTATTTGCAATTTCAAATCTGTACTGTTTTCTTTAACTTCACTTCAAAAGATTCGACAAATTCCCCAATATTTACTGTCTTAATTGAATTGAGTAATGCATTCTGAAGCATATGAGACTCAAAATAATTTACAAAATTAAGAAATCAAAATACTTTACATTTAACCTAAGATAAATTAATTTACCTGAAAGTATAACTGATTTTTTTTCTTGCATTTCAAACATAAATAATATAGATCAGTTTGCCCCACTGAGTCTTTCCACTGCTTTCAATTTTCATAAATTTTCTTTAATTTTACATTTACATCTTTTTTCATGGATTTTTTTTATATAAAAAAAAACTTTTTTTTTTCAGTAATGATTCTGTCATGTTATATTTATTTTCTTTTGTGACTACCTACCTTTGGGTTCCATTGAACGAGTCCACAGGCTTTGAACCCATTAATAATTGTTTCAGAAATCGCTCTTTCCAGTTCTGAAATTGGTAGAATTTATAAATTTCCCTTAATGAAGCTAGTATTCATCGGAGCAAGCTTTTTCAGCTTAGTTTTTTCTCTCTAAGTAGAAAATTTCTGTGTTTCAGCAGATTTCCACTTAAAAGAAAAAAAATCCATATAAACTTTCACACTCTTTCTCCTTGCCAAAATTTCCGCTCCCTTCTCTTACGCCTTCTTTAGCACACAGGATTTAAAATGTTAGAAATTCTTTAATTATATTACTTTTTACCACATTTGTTACGTTTGTGGTAACAATAAATAAATAAATAATCAGTCATCTAAATTAATATTTTCTTCCAGCCGAAATTTTTTTTTAGCTTTTTATTTTACCCCATAAAAAATCTTTAATTTTTTTAAACTAAAACTTTTTTTTTTGCCTTATTTGTTACTTTTCAGTAAGGATAAATAAGTGGTCAATCATCATCTAAATACAGGCAGCGGGGAAGCAAAAAAAAAAAAAAAAAAAAAAAAAAAATCCTCCTCTTTTAAGATTTTGGAGATAATTCCCACAGGAAGAAAGTTTGCCGCAGAAAGCAAAGTATTTTTCTGCTACAAGGTCCCTCATGAATGCTGACGGCTGCGTTTTTTTTTTAAATAACTGTTTAAATTTTACCATTAAAATTATTTATATTTATCTTAAATAAATATAAGATTTCTTACAACACAAGGCTATTTTAGGAGCCAAAGAACGCGGGCATTTTATTGTTTTGTATTTGTGTTCATGTGAATCTCTTACTATACCAATAGTAAAAGCAATTAAAAAAAAATCTTATTGAATTTGAACCAAGTTATGTTTTTCTTTTTCGCATAGAAAACATTATTAACTGTTTAATATTTTGACATTTCTTGTATACGATTAGAACAAAAGAAAACCAATTCTATTTAAACAAAATTAATTTAAAAAAATGTTTTAATTTAGCGGAAAGCTGGTACAAGTTGATAGGTAATCATTTAATTTTGACTATATAAAAGAGTAACCAACTAATAAACTAAACAATCAAACTTGAAGTATATTTATTTTTATAACCGTTACATGTCTGATATCTTAGTAAAGTTGCACATTCAGTGCTCCAGTAGTGAGCATTCGTGCACCAATAGTGGGCCCCCGGTCCACTATTGGTAATTATGAAGAGAAAACTGAATAAATTATATAATAAATACTTAGAATCCCAAACAATAATTACTGAAAATAAATTAAATACAAAAATAGAATTTAACATATGCTCCAGTAGTGGACTCATTGGTAAAATTTAAGAAATAATGATCCAGAAGAGTTTCGCCCCGCAAAATTAATAAAATACACATTTTTTTTTAAAGTTTCAGGCTTATTTAACAAATTATTTAGAGAATAATAAAATATATAAACTATATTTTAATGCAAAATGAAACATACTATTAAAGGAAAAATATTTGAACGGCAATTTACCTCTTAAAGAAACCTATAAGAATTTGCTAAAAAATTCTTTTTGGAGGAGCTCTAGAAAAAAAAACCCTCTCTATTAAGGTGGTTCTCAAATTACCTGCTCAACAACGCGAAACTTTTTGACGACTCATTTTTAAACGTAAATACATAAAATTATCAGGCATGACTATTGAAGTGATTTGGAATCGAATAGCGTTTTAATTTTTTTAATAAATTACTTATCGATTTATATTAGATTCTTGTCACGTGACGACACGTTTTTCCCCTTTCTTGCACTGCCGGGTCGGGAATTCAATTCAAAACGCCGACTTTGACTGTATTTTTTGAAAGATCTTTTGCCTTTTCCAAAAAGTGGTAGACGTCTTTCGATTACATAATTTCTGAATAAGAACAATTTTATGCGTTTCGAACAAAAGTTAATTCAGAAATGTTTCAGAAAGTAGCTCTTTTGGATTTGGGAACTTCTCAGAACAAAGCAATTATTCAAAATAAATTAATGGACAGATAATAGTTAAGGGATTTAGCCAATGACATTTCCTTCAGTTGTTTTTCAAAAATAAACTGGGGTTTTGTTTTTCAATTTTAAAAATTAGTGGCTTACTACTGATACATGGCCCACTTTATGTGCATTTATCTTATATCCGAATTTGATTAGGAAGAAACATAACGCAACAGTAACCCGACACGCAACAAAAAACACAACCCGTTGGTATCGTTCAACCCAATGCTAAACAGCTTGTTTTGATAAATTGTTTTTGGCATATTATTAACTATACAAATTTAAGTTACGGAAATTTTAAGAAGTAGAGTACTTTTTTAAAAAGTAGATAATTACAAAGTTATAAATTCATCATTATGTATATTTTCACCATTTAAAAATAAATGGCAAAAATAAATAAAAGCTAAATAAAAAGTGTTTTAAAATGTTTCAAATTTGTAATATAAATAAATAGTTAAACAAACTATTCGGAGGATGTGTCTCAGAATACTAAATTGAAAAGGAAGTGAATAAGACACATTTGTCTGTGTGTTCTCAATTTAGGTTTACTTCGACTGTAATTTTCTTTTTGGGTCCACTTTATACTACTTCTAAGTATACCCAAGTAGTAAATAAATACTGGCTCTATATTGGCACAATATTAAGCCAATATTGCTTTCATTGCAGGAAATTTTGCCCCAATATTCGGTTGTTAATATTTTGTCAGTATTGCGCCAGTAATGGTAAGAAGTATTTAGCCAATGTAAAGTAAATAAAACCAATTTTGGCTCAAGATTGTCAGTGGAAATATGTCCTTGCGCAACATTACAGTTTCATTGGAAATATTTCCAATGTAAAGTTTTATTTCATATATGCCTACAGAAATGCAAAAACGATATTTTATTGCATTATTATATATATATATATATATATATATATATATACAAGATGGTCATGATTAAACTAAAGCGCTATCTAAAGGCGAGAATGAAGCCAAAATTTGTAGGATAATTAAAAAAGACGGGGAACGAAGGATTAAAAAATAGTTCAAAAAGTCACTACTAGGGATATGTGGTACTGTTTCGATCGCGGAATTCTTCGTCTCCCGTCTTGTTTAATCATCGTACAAAATTTGGCTCCATTCTCGCAATTAGATCGCGCTACACAACACGATGAGTTACTGTCACTTTAATTATGGCCATCCTTAAACTGACAGTACTCGGCGTGTTTTGTAGCGCGATCTAATTGTGAGAATGAAGCCAAATTTTCTTTGATGATTAAACAAGGCGGAGGAAAAGGATTCCGCGAAACAACAACGCCACATATCCCCTAGTGGTGACTTTTGTAACAATTTTTTTGTGGAATCCTTCGTCCCCCGTCTTGTTTAATCATCCTACAAAATTTAACTTCATTCTTGCAATGATATATTCAAGATAAAATTAGTATACCGCTCTTACCGAGCTTTACAAAAGACGTTTCTTCCTCTCTGATGTGTTGGCCTTTTCTGTTGTTTTATTTTCCACCGAGTTGCAGGCTATTTTATAAAGTACTAGCTAACCCGCCCGGCGTTGCACGGGCCAAAAATATTAATAATCTGTTCTATACGAAACTTAAACCAAACCCCGTCGTAATCGGGTCCATAGTTCCACCGCCAGGGGGCGCAGTCTGTTCTGGAAGAGGCCTTTTCAGAACACTCGACCCAACCAAATTTCCTAGTAGAATATAAATTTAACCACGGGTAAACATTGCCAAAATAGCGGAAATCGCGAAAGTTGGTTACGTAATCGATCGGTTTCTAAAGGGTTAATGTAGATATTTTTTAAAACCCAATCATGCGTTTTGAAGAAAATGAACGCGTCTATGATTTGGAGTCTACTGTTTGTCCGTACTCACATTTCCTGAGTCGATGCTAATTTTTAAACCTGGACCGAAAAACGAAAATAGCGTGAGTGAGTTTTGGAAAGGATTTTTTTTTTTTTTGGAGGGTTAAAATTAAAAATTTTCAAAACGGATACCAGATTTTAAAAAACAAAGGGATGTAGATTAGTTGAGGTATTTTTAGTTTTTCGTATCTTGTTTATAAACGCCAATTCGGATTTTTAAAGATAGGGAAAATCCTTAAAAAAGCGAAATTGACTTACGGTAAAAAACGTTTTCAAAAGGGTTAACGTGATTTTATTTTTAAACTAAAGGTTTCTGCCTAAATCTGACAGAACGTAGATGTCTTTAGGTGTGTTTGATTTTTGTTTGGTTATTTTAGAAAGCCGATGCCAGATTTTATATATCATAGAAAATCGGAATTCGCAAAAGAGAGTCCTGCGCACGAATTTTTTTTGAAGGTTAATATTTGTATTTTTCAAAAACAAATACAGATGTCGAAAAAGAAATAAATGTAGATATTGTCTGGTATTTTTAGTTTTTCGTACCTTTCTCTGAATCGTCGATGCGAATTTTTAAATATTGCCAAAATCGCAAAAATCACAAAACGGCATACAGAAAATATACTTTTTAGAAGGGTTAATTTTTGTATTTTTTAAAACCAAAGGGGGCTTTGGAAAGGGCAAAGTCAGTTCTTTAATTTGGTGACCTTCGTTTTTCCGTATTTTTTGTATTTCGGTGGATGCAAGGCTCGGAAAACGGGAGAAAATAAAAAACATGAATTCGATGCTTTTTGATTATTTGTTGAAAGGGTTAAATGTAATTTTTTTTCAAACCAACCAGATCGTTTGAGACGTAAAAGTATTTTCCTTCAGAATATGTAGACGGTTTTTCCGTATTTCTGACCGTTTGCGCATGGCGAATTTAGAAAAACTTAAAACAAAAACGGGATGGGATGTGTTGTGCTTTCTTTCTTCTATTCCGGAAGATACGGATATTGGTTTCTGCACATGCGCCAGCTAGCTTTTGAATAATGACGTTTTTATTTGTGATCTTTGATCAGTTTTTAATTAATAACTACTTTAATTTTCAAAATATTAAAATTCTGACGTAATGGTGCACCAGGAGAGGGTTTGGACTACCTATATCTAAATTTGCAGCCTTCTAGGTGGGCTGGATTTTCCTAACCATCGCCAACAGACACACAGAGCGAAACTTTCTTTTATTAGTATAGATTTAAAAAACTTGTATATGAAATTTTTCTATCTTATTTCTGCTTTTTTTTAAGTTTATCTATACGGCATGTATCAATGTGACCGGTTTCTTATTTTTCCATAAAGTATTTTTTTTGTAATCGAGTTTGTGAGTTCGATTCTGTTTCTGTCGGATTAAAGTGATCGGCAGTATTCTGCCCTCATCGGAAAGGGTGACTTTCTCGTAATGCACCGACGAAGTGATAATTTCGCATTCTGCCCCTATCGTCTCGGAATTCGTTTCGGTATTTGGGGGTTGTTTTGTGGGAATTTTTCCGACTGCTTTAGGCAGCCGGAAAGCCTTCGCTTTGTCGTTTTAAGATAGCGCGTGTATAAGCAGCGCTTTTGTATATGAGAATACAGTTCCAAAAGACAGTGTTTTAGAATAGGTACATTTTCTAATGAATACAGTTTACACGAAATTTTTAAACATAAATTATTTTTCAGTTAAAATTTATTTTAATACTATTTTGAATTGTAAATAATACAGTATTATACACCCGTTAGGAAAATAAAAATAAAAGCCCTAATCCAATAGTACTATTTAAATTATAATTAGTAAAAAGTTCACTAGATTGGAAAAAAGTTTTTTTGCTCACGAAATTATTTTTGCATGTTACGAGAAAACAGTTTTACACTACCGATGGAAATTATATACTAATGAAATTTACCTGATTTGTCTTGCACTGTCTTGCTTATGTATGAAATATAGTGTCTGAGTCATAATACATATAAAGATTGAAACATATTCTCTATTGAAAACTAATAAAGGAAAGCATTACTTCTTATTTCGTTGACAGTTTCCAAAATGTAATTAACACATTTCGTTAAAAAAATAATTCGTTAAAAAAAAAAAAAAAAAAAAAAAAAAAAATCAATTTAATGAAAGATTTTGCCAACATTAAAAATTTTTTTAGTTTAAATCATATTTCACAAACAACATTAAAAATGTATATAGATTAATTATTCACTAACAGCATTAAAATTTTCCAACATCTCATAACATAGTTAGCATAATCAGGGGTCTGTCCAGACTTTACTCCCTGGGTCCTGCCTTTGTAAATTATGAACAGCTTTTTACATTAGTGAAAAATCTAGTCATAATTTTGTGAATTTGAAAGGATCGTCCTATTCAGGTTCTTGTTTAAACATTTTTAAGAAGATATGTGTATGTAAAATATGAATACTTTCTATATGTAAAAGTGACAGCCAGATTTTACCTTTAAATTATTAATTTTATGAAAAATTCAGTTTTTAGAGGAAAAGTTTTGTGAAAGATTTTTTTAAACACAAAGAATTTTGTCAAGAGTCCGTTTTAAATGTAAAAAGTTTTGTGAAGGGTACTGTTTTGAGATGAAAGAATTTTGTGAAGGGTTTAATTTAAAATTTAAAAAAATCCCTGACGGCTCGGCCTACAGGCACAGGTAGATTTCGAAGACGCAGACCTTGGGGCACCTGTTTGTTGGAAATTGCGGAAGAAATAACCTTTTTTGCCATGATGCCACAGTTGGGACCGCCCACTTCGAAATCTAACTTGTTTGCAGGCGGAGCCGGCAGGGATTATTTTGTTTTTATTTATTTATTTATTCTGCTATAAGGGTTGGTCCTATAAAAAACTTGTCAATATAAAAGTTTTAGATAATATTAAGAAGAAGAATATATAATAACCTATATTATAACCTATATAATAATCTATATTATAACCTATATAATAACCTATATTATATAGGTTATAATAATAACCTATAATAAATTTAAGAGGATTTGCTATCTTGTGAATTGGCGAAGTTATGAATTTTTTTCTTCTAACCCCCCCCCCCCCTTTTTCCCATCCCTTGGGGCCAATTTTAATGATATCAAAAATCTGTCATACATAAATTTTCGGTCATTTCCTAGAAGTAATAATAACTTTAAACGGATTCGATACGTATCATAATGAAGAAGCTACGGGGGTTTTCTGTTTTCACTAGAAGCCCCCATCCCCCCCCCACCCCTGGTTTGATTGTGCCCATTAACGAACTTGACCGAGGTTTTATGCTCCTTGATTTTATGTATCAGTTTGGAAGAGATTTGTTCAGAATTATTGAAGTTATCGTGTCCTTAAAAAAGTGACACACACACACATATATATATAAAGTTTTGAACTGGGGGTAGTTTTGGGTTCTGGGAGTCATGGAAAAAAAAAAAAAAAAAATCCAACTTAGGAGAGAATGTAATAGGTAGTATTTCTTACGAAATCTACCTAAAAAAAGTGTGAAGGGTTCGGTTTTGAAATTAAAGAATTGTGTGAAGGGTCCTGTTATGAAATAAAAAAAATTGTGTGAAAGGTTCTTTAAAGGACCCAATTTCTTCCTAAACAGATCCCTGATAATTTACTAATAAACATAATAAAAAAGGAGGGGGTTGGCGATATTTTAATGCAACCGGGCTGTGTGTAATAGATTTAAAACATGTTAATACACAATTAAAAACCTCATCATTATTAATCACCCACTAGAAAAAAAAAACTCGCTTCCCGAAAGTTTTTGTTGCATTTCATAAGAAAATATAATATATATATTTAAACAACCCTGTATAGCTATAGAATTTAGATAAACACCTCATAAAAATGTTATTAGTTTTGAAATATATTTACTGCCCTCATACTTATGCAGCATGTAGTTCAAATTGTGGAAATAAAATACATTATTTGCAGTATATACATAATGTAATTCTATTTTTTAAATGAAATGTAAAAGGTGTATTACACGAGAAAAAAAAAGAGGGGTGGGGAAGGGAAAGTGTCATATGAATATGAATATTTCATTTCAATTGAAAATATTTATTTAATTTTAAGTCTAAATCACAATAAAAAATGCGCAAGAACAATTCATATTCACTGAATAAATAAAAAAAAAAAGGGGGGGGGGAGAGAGGGAAGTGTCACATGGCTACGAATATTTAATTTCAATAGAAAATGTTTATTCAATTTCAAGTCTGAATCACAATGAAAAATGGGTTAGAACAATTCAAATTAATTGAACAGTAAAAAATATATATACATAATTTATAAATTAGCAATAAAGCCTTTGCTGTATGTCATCAGAATATGTAGTATTTATTTTAAAAACAATGTGTATTTATGTAATATAGATAGATACCGCATAAAATATTCATAAAATTTGGTGTATTCTCCTTTATTTCATCAAAATATTTAAATCTTTTTCCAAAAAGTCCCATCAGTAATTAGTATTTTAAAATTATTTCTTTATTAATATTTATAAATAAAATTTTTCATTGACTTTTAAATAATTCCCGCAAATTTAACTACGAAAAAAAAATTCCGCCACGCTAAAAAAAAAAAAAAAAAAAAAAAAAAAAAAAAAAAAAAAAAAAAATCAATATCCCGAAAAAAAAAAATTAAAATATTGTATAACTAGGAGCAGATTTTCTATTCTCTATCTGCCTATGATTGGTGATAAAATCAACCATGATTTAAAATTATTGTTCTCTTAGATCTATTTATTATCTGCTGATCCAAGGATTTTTCTTTTTTTTTTCAAATTAAGTAAACGAGACGAATCTTTTTTCCCCTTTTTAATAGCATCGCAAACACCACAGTAAAACACGCGTTCACATCTCGCGTAAATAAACAAACCAAGCGTGACCTTGTCTTTGATTGGTCGAAACATGTTAACTCGAACGCAGTGAGTTTGAAGATCACTCGCGAATACCGATCGGAGGGCAGAATTGCAAATTCTTGAATCTCGTTATGAATTACGTTAACGTTTGTTTCCCCGTCGGCTTCTTCCGTTGAGGGCAGAATACTGCCACCAGGTACGGATTGAGATGAATAAAAAATTTAGTCTTTTCTAAAGAAATCATGCTGGAAGGCATGAGTTGGCCGATACATTTTTAAACTCGCTTATCCTTCTTATACTTTTTAAATTAAAAAATTCTGCACTAGAGAATAAATTAGTGATAGCATGGAAACACGTTACATATATTTCAATACCAAAAGTTCACTTTTAATTTGTAAAATTTACTCGTATAATGGAGAAGAAAGGAAATTCTAATGTCAAAGACAAGAGGTATAAGATAGATTTACTTAAAAAAAATGCTTAATGATCTCATATTTGTTAGAGTTAGCAATTTTAAGATGATTCTACGTCTGCTACCGACTGAGCTGTACGGGACTAGTAACTGAAACAATATCATTCTTTTAACCTAAGGATAGTAAAAATTATATCAGTATGAAACAATCATAGTGGAAATGAAGAAAGGATTAGATGAAACTAAAAGGGTCTTAGAAAAAGCTGCTTTTCACATTATAATGACACACACACAGTCTCGAGGCCGACATCTCCACGTTACACATGAAAACTATGAAGCTAAAGTTAATGGCACAGTTACTTTGACGTGGAATGAGGAGGATCAGACCGTAAAAATTTTCAGCATAAGGATTTAGGGCATTTCGTCTTGAAAAACCTTCTCAGAATGTATTTGTCTATGGCCATATCACTAAAAATTGGTCAGTGTCCTAAAATCAAACATTATTTCTAAATGTTTTTTGAAGGTAACCTTTTATTTAGATAGAGAGCTTTTTACATCCAATCTTTTAAACATTTAAAAATAATTACAAAAAGATATCGAACAAAAAATATTGAAAAATGTTGACAAAAAGCGCATAAAGAAATAATCAAATATCAAAATAATCAAAAACCCGTAGGAAAACATTTTTGAGCATAATGTAAGGTTAATTAACTATTCTCAAAATTAAAGTATTTCTTGTTAAATCTAAACTAACCAAAATTACCTTCAGAAAAAACCCATCAGAGAAGAATATAACTCATATTTTGGTGTTTAAAATATCTGAAAGATTAAAAATAAATTAATAAAAAAATAAAGTCAACGTTTCTCTATTTAGATCTGAAATACACCCTTTTAAAAATGCGATTATATCTATTATTAAAAGCACTTATAATTGATGTAAATGAAAAAAAAAATACGCCAATCATGACAATACACTGTAAAATAAATAAATAAAAATCCAGGTATGTTCCTGAGAAATAACGGGCAGCTAGTTTCTTCAAATTTTTCAATGAACGATTTTTGGAAGTATCAGAAAATTATAGGAAATTCTATTAACTTACTGTTGTCGTCAACTTTGATCAGGAATGTTTCAGAATACTAGAAAACCAGAATTTTCCAGGAAATTGACTTGCGGCAATAAGCTGTCTGTTATTTCCAAGGAATGTTCCTGGATTTTTTTTTACAGTGTACCTAGCATTAAGTTTGTTATTAGCTTTTTTTTTCGTTGCACTGAAAAAAAAAAGACAAACCTTTCTTAATCTACGAAAATATAATGGGACCAAGAACAAAAATATACAAAAACATTTTCCGAGTTATCCATGATTCCGAAAAGCGTTCTTTATCATTAGAAACCTCAGAAACCAATTTATTTTCGAGATTTAAAGAAGCATTTATAAAAATAAAGTTTCTTTTGCTACCACTCATTTTCGGAAACGTTTCCGAGTAATTTTTATAGTTTATTAACCAACTTCATGAAACCGGAATATTGGTTTTTCTAATGCTATTAATTCTCAATTAAACGTTTTCCACTGCGTAATCGAATTTATGCATACAAGAATAACAAAATAATATTAATTTTAATGTTAATGTTGTTAATTTATCAAGTTTGTCTGTAAAACATGTTTGTTGAACATGAAAATGATTACTTGAGAATGGATAGCATCCGAAAAAAATATATTCTGGATTGAGAAAACGGTTTAATACACTATAAAAACTACTCGGAAACGTTTCCGAAAATCAGTGGCCGCAAAAGAAACTTTGATTTTAAAAATGCTTCGTTAAATTTCAAAAATATATTGGTTTGCGATGTTTCTAAAGTTAAAAAACGCTTTTCGGAATCGTGGGTAACTCGGAAGTGGCTATTGTATATTTTCGCTCGTGATTACATTATATTTTCCTTAATTAAGAAAACCTGTCTTTTTTTTTTTTTTTTTTTTTTTTTTTTTTACAGTGTATAGATTAGCGTTACCCAAACAGGATTTTAAAGTTGCACCAAAAACTGCTAGTGTTTTCGTGAGTATTTTACAATATTTTTTTTATATTTATAGTCCATAAGGTTATAAATAAAGGAATTGAAAGAAATTCCCTATATATATATGGAAAATATTTAATAATTTTTTTTTATAACAGGAATAATGGATTTCAAAAGTTTTCCAAAGCAGGAGAGCTGCCCAGTTAAAAAAGTAAATTAACATTTAATCCCAGTTTTAAAAACAAAATGTATAATTAAAAAACTGAACTCAGATACAAAGACTTTCGTTTAATCATTTTCCATCTTCTGTTAATAAAGAGATTATATGCATTTAAGGAATGAATAAATATATAATAATTATTATAGATATTGATAATTCATATCAGAAACTAGAACAGTGTTTTAACATAATGAAATTTATTTAGAAATAAGAAAATCTTCCAACTATCAATTTTTAATAATAATTTATAATCACACAGTATTTTATTTTTAGAGACTATTATACTTCCGAATTTCAAAGTAAAACATCCGGTCTACATTTGTTTACATAAAAAATGTAATTTAATGCTAATAAAAAAATAATAATATATATTTTTTTAATTTATAATAACAATTCTACAAAATAAAGTACATGGTGCAACTGAAGAATAATTTAAACCTGTCATTTAGCGCTTACATTTCCGTTTTAGTAATGTATTATATAAAAAAAGGGGAAAATAAAATATCGAATGTAATTCCCCTCGTAGCAAATCTAACTTATAGTACTATATAAAACAACTCTTACTTGAATAATAGGTAAATCGCATGGCGACCTGAAGACTATTCTTCCTAACTTTGACAGAGCTAACATGAGTTTGAAAGTGTCGTGTGTAGCAACTAATAGAAAATTCTTAAGTATCTTTCACAAGAGATACTGATAAAATGCTTTTCTGATGTCAATTACAAACTTCTCAAACAAGTTCTATCGCCTCAAGAATCGGAGATAGACTTTACGTAGATATAGACCTTTTAACAGTTATCGTGGCAGGTATTCAAAAACAAAACTGCAGAAAATTTTGTGAAAAGAGAAAAACACTCGCTAAAAGCATTTTTTTTAAAAAAGGAGGTTTTGAGACTAAAAAAAATGATAAGAAATAGGATACATGTGTGATGCATTAATTTATTTCCTTAAAAAAACCAACATCTTTCGGTAATGTTGTAAAACAACTCGTTTGGCCAGTGTCCTTGGTGATGTGTCCATTTTTCCTCTGACGCAGATAGTTTTATCCTGGAGGGTAAAATTTTCCTGTTAAGTATTTGAATATTTTTTTAATGATTTCTAGAGAGACAGAAAGCGAAGTAAGCTGAAGCATTCCATTTACAAGTCAGGTAATATTATCTTATTAAGTGTATTTGTTTGAAGCGTATTTACGAAAACAATTCTAGTGATGTACCGACACCTCTCTTCTTAGAAGATATTTTAATGATGTCAGTTCCTGAAGTTCATTGTATTTGTTATCTTACCATTTCTTTATGTGAAAGAGTTTCTTTCCTCCTTCTTGAAACAAAAAATATTTAGGCGGACATATTTGTTAAATTTATATAATCTGTTAGTATATTTCTGTGTTTAATTATTTCTATTATTTTACTTAAAATAATTAAGTGTAGGTTAATAAAAATTCTCATTCATTCGAACAGGTTTTTTACATGTTTGGAGTTTTTAAAAATGAATTTAAAAAAAACATAACTTAGAAAATGATTTTGCTAATAATATTAATATTCCTGTAGCCGCACGTTTATTGAATCAATTTACTGAATAATGTAATAAGAATATATATTTTTCATATCCGAATTTCTAATACGACCTGTAAAACTAACTTCTCTAAAACTACGAATTATTTATAGAATAAGCAAAATAAGACAAAAATATTCCAAAAGTATATGTAATTAGGTCACTTATCTTAAACTTCGCTTATTCTTAATTAATCTTTCCCAAAGTTTCCATTTTCTACGGTATTTATACTTATTTGTGTGAATTTAAAAATTTGTATCATTGAAGTAAAAACAACGAAAGATGCAATAGAGAGTCTGGAAATGCATTTTCTAAAATGTTCATACTTTTACAAATAAATAAATGAATAAAAATATATAATATTTTATGTTAAAAAAATAAAATAATTTTATCTCTAACTAAAATAAATAAATAAATAAAACGCTAAAAATAACTTGTTTAATTTTTTTTTTTTTAAATTGAGCTTAAGTTAAATGGTAACATAAAGCAATAAAATGCAAAATAAAAGCAAATATATATATATATATATATATATATATATATATATATATATATAGAACTACTATAGATTTTTTTTTCATTTAAAGCATATTAAAATAACTGAGAATATGCACGAAACTACATGCGAAAACTTTCAAATACAAATTTTAGCTTTTGAAATATTAGATATATATTTTTTTAATTTAAAAATTTTAGAGGATTTAATATATATTTTAACTAAATGATGTCGCAAAATTTTACAGCTTTAATAGCTATATTTTGTTTCAGCAAAATGCACTAAATATGCAATACTTTAAACGAAGATTAAATTATTATAAATGATTTATGATAAACATTAATATAAACTACACAGAAATCATCGATAACATATATTTTGCATAATTAAATAAGTAACTAAAGTAGTTGACGTTGCAGCAGAAGTGAAGCGAACTCTGCTCTTGTAGGTGGACAAGTGTTAACCTGAAGAAGGATGATTTATTACTTACAAACGCGATATTTTTTTGGTGTTATGGTATTTTAAAGAAGCGTTATACTTTGTTTTTAAGGATTATCTTGAATAAAACCCAAAATATTAAATTCAAGTTTATAAAGAAATGGATGTCGTAACTCAGCATTATTTTAAAGAAATTGATCCCAGTTATCAGAACTCAAATACTGTGAAGTTATGAGCATGACAAGTAAAACAAAACTAGTCAGTTGAAGGCAATATATCAGTGAAATAAATAAATAAATAATTGAAAATTAAAAATGTTCGATTCATTGAAACATTTTTTTTCTATGTTGTGTATCTTATAAGAAGAGTAGATTCAGAAAATTACAGTACATTAAACGAAAATCAACTACTACTTTTGCGAGTTGGATTGTTAGATTAGCAGTATCCAAGATCGACCCCATACAGAAGGTTATCTGATTTGAGACACTATTGTTACTTTTGGAATACGTGGGCTAAGAAATCGGAACCTCCGTTTAACACTAGAACGACGATGAGGGGCCATTTTGGCCCCTACCAAAAGAAAAAAATGTCGATTCGAACCGGATATTTCTTCATACAATAAGTTAAATATACACCGCACAAAAATAAATTAAATAAATAAGTTAAAAGTCCTAAATAAAAATTCTGGTGTGAAATATTTGTATGAAACTTGTGTAAAATTTCCCGCCATTCTAGTGTTAAAATGGAATGCAACCCACTACAAATATCCATGCTTGAATTGGGATTCAAAACTGGCACCTCTTTCTAGTAGTCAACGTCCTAATCATTAGACACGCAGGCAGGCTAAGCTCATAAAGAATCCATCAGATTCCAACAATTTACTTAAGGGCCTTAATTCATCCGCCACATCAGTCATGCGAAAAAATGCGCAAGCTAATGTTAAGTCTATGGGAAGATTTCTCGCTCGCATTTTAGATAGCTGAGGTCGATTTCTAATGTTGTTAGTTCTTACTTTTTCGATTTTGGTTCATCTTTTTTTATATAAGGGCACTTTCAGAGCCGGTTCCAACCGGTTCTGAAATTGAAAATGTCCGCTTATAAAAAAAACTGTAATCAATCAAGGCTCTTAAGAGCCTACGCTAGTCAAGGGAAGGAACACTCAAGCTAATGTTAAGTCTATGGGAAGGTTCTTGGCCGATTTCTCGTTCGCATTTTATTATTTTTAAATGGATTTTTTTTTTTTGGCATAGGATAGCTGAGGTTGATCTCTAACGTTGTTGGTTTTTACTTTTTTGATTTTGGATACAGTTTTTTTATAAGCGGCCATTTTCAATTTTGGAACCGGTTGAAACCGGTTCTGAAAGTGAAAGTACCTTTACATAAAAAAACTGGAACCAAAATTGAAAAAGTAAAAACTAACAACGTTAGGGATCGACCTCAGCTATCCTATGCAAAAAACGCATTTTAAAATATTAAAATGCGAGCCAGAAATCGGCCAAGAACCTTCCCATAGACTTAACATTAGCTTGCGCGTTTTTTCGCATGACTGATGTAGGCTCTTAAGATTAGTGTTGGCGATTTTGAGATTATTTAAATGATTGTTTGAATGTCTCTATGCTTCTTTCCAAGTCAGAGGACGAGTTGATGTGTTGCTATTAATATCCAAGGGCGCTCAAAAAATGGGGGGGGGGGGGGGTGCTCGATCTCTCCTTCCCTAGATGTCCTATAGCCAAATGTTTTATCAATTTAACACTTAAGTAAAGGAAACCTCTTTTAAAGATTCTTTAAAAGTAATAAAATATTAATGATTGACTGTAACTATCGAATTTTTTTTTATTTAAAAATTGATTTGTTTGAATCTGCTATGATTTTATTTTCAAATATACAACAATAAATTTTAGGTAAAAATTTATAAATATCTTATTACTTTTGCCCACATTATAGAAGCTCTTAGTTACCTTCATATTGATTAAGAAGCAAACTGAGAAACACGCTCATTCACAAGGTCTTTCAGGTAACTAAAACACCATCTACAGTGCTTATTGTATGTCTAAAAATTATATCTAGATATTTTACCAATCTAAAGTCAGTTATAAACAAATTACAGTTTTAAACAATTAGTACGAATGTTGATGTGGATGAACTAAATAGTGTCAAAGGAAAATTCCGGACTACCTGGAAACCCTCATATGCGATGTGATGGTTACGTTGATGCTTATAATATATGGTTTCTTGAACAAATTATTCGTTATATTTGCGGGTATGGGGAGAGGGGGGGGGGCTAACGCCTTTTTATTTATTATCGCATTTATTGTACTTCACCGCGTGCTCCCTGGCGGCGGGTTTTCCATTAATTGAGAACTCTTATTAACAAAAACAATTGTATTGCTCTGATTTACACAAAACAAATTCCATTTAAGCAATTTCACTTTTTTAGCTTCACCCGTAGCGTTTTATAAATGTTATATATAGAGAATACCGGAAATTTCAAATAACGATTTTCATAAGAATTAATTTTATGTTCCTAATAAAAGTACACAATCCATACTTACTTGATGCATACCAACAATCAAAATAACAGATTTGTTGTTGAGCATTTGACCAAGCGTCCCTTGACGACCAATCCAACAAGGTTTTTTCTCTAACTGTGCATTCTTATTCAATGGGCCCGATCACAACGGGGTTTGAATGATTCGACTTGGTTATTCGACCGCGTTACAGATTTTAGTTCCACCTTCCATCGCCAGGGGGCGCATTATTTTCTGGAGTTCTATGGGCCTGATTTAATGAAGTAAAATTTAATGAAGTATTTTAAAAATAACTTTTTCAATTGCAATAGATTACCATAAATACTTGGAAGGATAAATGTTTAATTTAAAAAAAAATAAGAAGACTGTTAAATCTACAAAAATTGCGATTAAAGAACAATGTGAAAGAACAATATTTTCTACGTATTTAGAAAAAGCATAAAAATATTTCTATAGTTACATTAGACATTATTATTAATAATTAACAGGCGTTCCCTATAAACAAAGATTAATAAAAAACTTCAAAGTTTTTCTCAAAATGTCTTTAAAAATAGACACAACAAGATAGCTCTTGCACTACCCAATACTTTTGCATGAAATTTTCACAGTTTATAGATTACCCCCCCCCCCTCCCCTGAAAGAAAAATATGCATATAAAGCCTTGGTGTTTTTAAGAAAAAAATTAAGAGTTTCATTTTTATTTAAAAAATAAAAATTTTGCTTTATATATAAACAAATTTAGGTTCAGAATATAGAGTGTCTGAAATATGTCCATAAAGTAGACCTTTTTCTTAAATTTAAGATATTTTAAGTAATAATATGCGCATGCTTACGCATCACTTTTATCGACAAAAAGTTACAAGTAGTTAGTTCCAGATACATTGTACATTTTAAACTCAATGAATTTCTGCAAATTAGGCAAGATTTATTTTCATAAAGTTTTAAATAGTATCTGTATAGTTACCTGTGTCTGTAAATCTTGTTTCTCAAATATTTCTTGCAAACATAATGGAAATCCATGAGCACTTTTAAAGATGCGACAGACAGTTCCATAGTGATTAAAGTTTTCCATACAAAAATATTTCTTCAATAACCAATTGTTAGGTCTAGTATAAATAATGTTTATAACAGCAGAATCAAACAATTTCAAAATCGATTTTTCACAGTTTATACTGCGTATTTGTAATGCGAGTTTTTTTTACTGAAAGTGCTCCGGTTTCGTAAATGCGTCGAATTTATTTCCTTTTGGAATATTTCCTCAAAATTTGCACGCGATAGTTTGATTACGTTACCAGTTCTGTCTAAAGAATTATTTTCTGAAGTTTTAAGCGTTTGGATATTAAACATTCATTTTTAAAAGCTTTTAAACCAGTTAGTTCACTTTTAAACCATGCGAAAAATAAATTCTTAAAAAAGCTAGGTTCCATGAAAAGTTATTTTCGTAAACAACTACAAAACTTTAAACAATATTAAATATTCCTAGACTAAATAATACATTACTAAGCAAAACCACAGGAGTTCCACACCTTTCCTAAGCTTCTATTTTAATAATTTATATTTCCCATAATTTTACGTGAAAAACCCCTCCAAATTCCTTTCATGGTGTTGCCAATTTAAAATTTTTGATTTGCTAGAAGGCTGATGGTTAAATGTATGCAGGGTGTTTCAAAACGAAGGTTTTCCAACCATGTTAACTGTAAGAGACAGCACACTACAAGAAATAATTATTATATAAAAATTCATGGTCGCAACCCATTTATTCTGTCAAAATTTAAGGGAGTCTCACTCCAAGGCGAACCCATAATTTTTACAACAATGGAGATAATTTAACGAAATTTGCAACAGACTTAACTTGATTTGTGTGAAATGTAATGATATCACAAGAATTGGTGGAAATAGTACACTAATATTAAAAATAATATTCTGCACTGAATCTTAAAAAGTACTCCTTTGCATTAAGGTTACTTGTATAAATCTGCATAAAATATTTTTTTCTATTCTAAATTTGTGAAAAGTATTTTAAATATCAGTTATAAATAAGGTGAGTGCACCAATAATAAGCACCAATAATTGGTCATGCCGCAGTAATTGATCATGATCAGTAAAAAAAAATATTTAAAAAGTAAAATTAATGCACGAACATGTAATGTTGGTTGGTAGAAAATGTATCCAAGTTTTATTATATTTTCTACCAATCAAAATTTATGTATCCGTGTATTAATTTTTGTTTTCTACAGTTTTGTATCTCACCGGTCATTTAGTGGATCTGGTAAGTTACTGGTGCAGTACGCACCTTATACTATTTAAAATATAACTTGTTTTAAATATGCTTATGAAACTTAAATAAATATTGGAAGCAATTATATCTCTAAATGAACTTCGGAATTATATTTTCTCTCTTTCTTTATAATTCGAGGACTTTGCAATGCTTACGAATACTTATCAGACCCGGTAACATTTTTTCCTCTCTTTTAATAAGGAAATGTTAGTCGTAAAGGTAGACAGCGAAGACAAAAATAAACATCCATTTTCCTGTTAAATCGACTTGCAAGTTATTGCAGAAGGAGAACACGGGTAAAAAAGCAAATGCAAAACATTAAAGAAAAAGTAAGTGTTATAATATGTTTCATTTTCTCCTTTACAGAATACATTGGGATGTAACTATGGATATTATTCGTGAAGCATCGCCATGTTTACGGTAATGTATATATCAAAACTAGCGTATCATTTAAAAAAATTTTGACAATTTTAAATGTTTATAAATTACTAAATATATTACTTAATTTAAAGTTTTATATGGTAAACTGCAATTTCAAATATGAATGGCATTACGAAAGATATGAAAAACAAGTCATTTAAATAATGTTGCTTATTCCAAAGTCGATTTGTCCTTGGCCTAATGTATTCGTTAGCACCGTGTTTCTTGATATAATTGAAAAACGTTCAAAGAATAAGTCAAGGATCAAGTGCGTCTTGACAAACTACTAACGATAGCAGCATACGTACAATTTTACCTGAATTTTATCACAATTTTTCGTCTTATTTAATCGCAAAAATATGCGTCCTACTTTTCGATGCAGCGATTACAAATTCTGTGCTTTAAATATTAAACAGAAAAATTCTAAACTGAAATAGTGGTGCCATACTCTTTGGAAATTCTAAGTAATGCACGCACCTTGGACGGTAAAGCACCATGAAAAAAATTAAATAGCGAATGGAATTTTATACTATGCAAAAAATGATGGAACAGGGTATTTTATTAAGCAGACCTGCCAAGTCTCCGGCTTTTTGGACACCAGTAATTTAGTACAGAAAATATTGTTTTATTTAATCGGAACATTTTGCGATTTAAAATAAGAACATTTTCTCTAAAAAATTACTGGTGTTCAAAAATCCGGAGACTTGGCAACTCTGATTAAGTAATACAATGGTAAGTAATTTAGTACTGAAATCATTATTTTATTTTAATAACTAATCCTCTTAATTTTTTTATGTTTATTTATGAGACTATAATATTCGATTGAAGAAGAATTTTCAAGGTGCAATCTCTTCATTACTTGTACATAAAAGAAGGCTTAAAATGAAAAATATGAAAAAAAAAATGGGATACTGTTTATTCAGTTACTAATTAGATTATTTTGAAATGAGCCATGCTTTTAAACTTTTGATAAATTTAATGAAATAAACTGCTGACAAATGTGCTAAAAGGTTAATCAAACAAAGAAGTAATAAATTTTCAAAAGCCATTTAAACTGAAATAGCTTATACAAATGTATGTGTTATATAAGGATTTTTTTTTTTATTTTAAGTCGAAACAATGCATTTGTATTACTTCGAAACCAAGACGAAATAAAAACATCCACTGAAAGATATTGAAGGTTACCTAAAAATACAATTAGATTAATCAGCTAAAAAGCGTCTAAAGGAAATATATCAGAGATTAATCGCTGGCTTTTATAGCAGACAATATAAAACAGCATTAATATAATTTTTAGTGAACTACTTTGATGCGATGAAGTGCTAGCAATCCATTGATATATTTTATTTCCAAAACTTAACCCATTTATGCCTAGCGTCCCAATTTTGGGACGCTTTAGTAAAATGGGAAAAAGTGCATTTCACACCACTCTTTTTTTAATAGAAATTTGGTGTCTTATTTTATTGGGGAGCCCTCGGTAAAATAAGACACCAAATTTATATTTAAAAAAAAGTGGTGTGAAATGCACTTTTTCCCATTTTACTAAAGCATCCACGCCAGGCATAAATGGGTTAAAGCATAATCATTAATCAACAAGAGAGTATCCTTTCACTGAAAAAATTTAAGAACTTGCTAACTATCCACGCAATTTTTCGGATTTCTTTAAAATCTACATAGCCTCGATTGGGTTAAATTTTACGCGGCTGAATAAATGACAAAATTACGAAAATAGACAAAAATCTTTAGGTCAAACAGTAGAATTACGCAATTTTTGGACAAGATAGAAAAACGCCTCTTTTCATGGTTTAATGGCATTAATTAACACGAGTTATAATTTTCTGACTGAGAGAAAAGTGATTCAAACCAGGGACCGTTTGGCGTAAGCTGCCAATGCTCTGCCAACTGAGCTATCCTGGACAAGTATGGTGGGCTCAATTCACCCAGAGAGCCTTATTGATTGTGACATCTGGTCTGATACCTGAATCAGCTCAACAGAATAAATCGCAGTCATTGGAACTCCAAGAAAACGTTGGATATGTAATTACAGTATATCTATTTTAACACAATTATTCTAATTGGTAAATAAATCAAACTATTTGTATTTTTCCAACTGAGTGAAAAAAGTTCAGGCCAGGATTCTAACCAGTGACCTTTTGGTGGCATTAATTAAATTCAAAATTTGATTAAGGAAATTAGAAAAATCAATATGAAATCAGTTTTTAAAAGCATTCACAAAGCTGGTCTATACATGCATCACGATTAGTCTTTAAAAACTGTCTTCATTAAAAAAAAATCCTAATAACCCTCCAGTTCCTAATGCACACTCCGGTATGCCTTCTTTTTGCATCGAAAATCTTGAAAATTTTGCCACAGGCAAGTGCAGAGCCACCTTGCTTCTTGGGCTACTAATGAAGCTGTTGATATCTAATCAACACTTGCTTTTATAACCTGATACTTTTTATAACTTTTGAAACTTCCTCGTGACCATTTGGCTCGTGATATTTCGACATGCCTAAGCTTTCGGGAGACGTTATCTCTGCGCTATTAATGCTTGATTACATCACCGCAACATTTATCAATTATACTCTGTTACATTTCCTTGGTAATTTTCCCTATATAATGGGTTAAACGATTTGAAAATGGTTTAAAAATGGATTAAATACCTAATCCGTCGGCCGATTTTTACAAAACTCTATACAGTTCTTGAGACAATGGTCTATAAAAAACCACATACGAACAAAATACATTTTGTTAAATAAATGTTCTGTTTCAAAGCATATTTATTTGACTTGAATAAAAGAGTAAAAGTAGGAAGCTCTGTATTGAAGTATTTAATATTTTCTACGGTCTGTTTCAAAAGTTTAAGCGCAAATGTCATTTATTAAGTAACAATAAACAAAATTGTTTATTAGATTCTGTAAAATCGTTTAACCGATTGGAAGACCGAGTCATTTTGACTTTTTGTCAGGCTAAATTAAGGGCAAAAATTACTCTGGTCTGAAGCGGTGCCTTATAAATTTAATGTACCTGGAATTTGTTGAAACAATCTGTAAACAAGCTAGTACGTGGAAAAATACCATTTTCGAGGAGGAGTCAAAATGATTCCCAATACTTCCAATGAAAAGGATAAGAGTGAGTCTTCTATTCCAGGATTAAATAACTCATCGAACTCCCACGAGAAACTCCTCCCAAAACGAAATTTAATTATATCAATACAATTTCGTTTGAGAGAGTTTCATTTTAGCCGAAACTCGAGAAAAGACCGAAATTCGGTCTCGGCCTGAAAAACTTGTTTCGGTCGATCTCTAAATCTAACATGCAACATTTTTAAGGCTTCATAACTGAGACCTTCCTTCAATACATTGAGAAACAGAATCCGTAATCCTGTTTTCTGTGTTCGCGCTAGAGCAGCTATACTCAACCTTTTTTTCTCGCAGTCCGCAAACAAGTATTTTAACTATGTTAGGTGAGCCGCAGCATTATATTATATATATAATTACAAAGGTAATTAAAACAATAAGGTAACAAGGGTACTATAATTAATTAATATGACAAATTAGCTATATATATTTATTAATTGTATATCGTAGCATATATAACACAGAATTTCCTTGTCACAAGCAAACAAACAAAAAATAGATTTTATTTAAGAAATCATATTTTCTTTCAATGAAAAAATCTTTTTTTTTTAATATAAAAATGTACAGTTCAAATTTAATTAATTTAAAGCAATGTTTAATTAGTGTTGAAGATTAATAAATACATATACCATTGTAAAGAAAGTAAAACTTCGTATAAAAAGAACTTTTGACTTAGAAAATGACATTTACGATGTTTTAACATAATTTTACATGAATTATAAATTACAGAGCAGATTTTTTCCCCATAAAATATTGTAAAATATTAGCGGAAATCTCAAAAAAATAAAATTACTACAAATTATTAATAATAAAAAAAATAATGCACAATGATACATTCAAAAGAAATGTCAGTAATTTAAATTTTTAGAATAAAGTTAGAAATTACATGTGGAACAACCTTAACCAAGCTCTATGCATATCACAATATTTTATAAATATGGATAAAAGATGGTGTATCTCAGGCCGTACATAAAAGATCGACGGACAACATGCAGCCCGCCAGCTTCAGGTTGAGTATCACTGAACTAGAGCAAGAGATCGCACAATATTTTTAAGAATTCCACTTTAAATACCAACACTTCTCGAACGTCCCACTTAAAATATTGGTTATTATATGAAAATCGCACAATATTTTGACTTTTATTTTCTTTGGTCAAATCTTTCTCCTTTGAAAAAGATGCATGTTAGAGTATTTATTCTGCCTTTTTCGGAATAAAATAATAAATTATTAGATGGTTCAATACGTTAAAATTGATAAAACTTCAGAAATTTAATAAAGTTTAAGTTTACTTTCCAGCAGCATGTATCTCGCATTTCTTATTTGTGATATAACTTTCTTTCTTCCGTTTTAATATACTATCAAAATGTCCTCAAAAATTAACAAAGTTTTAATTTGATATTACATTTTCGTATTCCAAGTTGTCTGTTATGCATATAATATTTTAATTATAATTGAAGATGTGTTTTTATGTGATATTATTATGAATGTGCTTATTCGTAATAAAGAAAGTTTAATGTATCACAGTAAATCTTGAAATGTCTTTTTTTTTAATATTATAGCCGCTAGTGCCAAAATAATTTCTGATTGATAAAGCATTAGAGTTTTCGAAAACATTATGGTGATTTGGGGATTACTCGTTCGAGTGACATACGTTTTTAAATGACATGAAATATTACTTACTTTTACAGATCCACTTTTTATTTTTTAATATTATGTATAACCAATTGAAACACTTAAAATGCATTTAACATAAACTAACGTTTAAATGGAATTTTGAATTATTTGGAAAAGATGGATGTTCCAATGTAATAAAGGAAAGTTAAAGTTTATATGTTTAAAAAAATCCATTTATTCCTCGCTATTTGACCACATTTATTTTACTCATTCACTTTCTAGAAGAATAAAGCACAGACACACACAAGAAAAACACCATCAGCTTCCTTTCTTATTAACCATAAATGCCAGAAGATTGACCCAGCTGTCTGTACATGCGTATCTATTGACACTTGTACAAATTTTCATAGCATTCATTAATTTGGCTTGCAAAATAGATATGTCATTCCTTATTCGCTCGTGTTAGACAATGGGTTATGAAAAGTAATCGGTTTCATAATTATTCTAAAATTTTATTTGATGAAGTTTTTCAAATACAACAAAGTCCGAATGTTTACTGTAATATTGTTGATAGGTAAATTTGAAAACGCACCATTTGCACAGTAGTTTCTTGGATATTATTACAACTTTTAACACATAAACGGAGGACTTCTATTCACGAAGGATTGTAGTTCTATTTTACGAAGGATTGCATTTTATTTCTATGAGATGGCAAATGGATATATTAAATGAAAGGTATGTAATTATTTTAATTTAGTAAAAAAAAATACTCAAATTTCGTCAATACATTTTTTGATAAATTCTTCAAATACTTGTAGCATGGAATATGAAATTTTTTTAAGTTGGATAAAGCGATTCGTCTACATATTAATGTAAAAAAATTATATCTTTAAAATGTATTCCCCTTTTTATCGTCACTGAATAATAGGTTGAGCCATTTGTTACCGTACACATCTATTTCGAGACCAATAGATTCTGGCCTGTTTACTCTAGGCGCGATTTGCAGTATTTTTTTTTAAATTAATGTTCTTGCGTTCCTTGATGCGTCTATGCATTGTGTCATTTGACAGATTTACACTAAGGTTATTTTTAATTTACTTTATGAACTTTTTTTGGGGGGACACAAATTTTATAATTTTAGAGGGGTCGAAGAAATTAGAACATTGGTGTAACATTTATTACACGTGGTCCTTCGCATCTTGGTTTTTGGTCGAAAGTGTTATTTCTAGCAAGTACTTGATATATACCTTACTTTAAACCAAACATGTCAAACTCGTTTACCACCGAGGGCCAAATTAAGTATTGTATACAAAGCCGCGGGCCACACTGAAAAAAAAAAGAAAGAAAGAGAAAGAAAAGAAAAAAATATTTTATTACCATCGCACAGAATGAAATTTGTTCATACAAAATACAACCTTGTTAAAAGAAAAGAAATATATAAAATCTCAAAGCTACCTACTCCCAAAACTTAAAACACGCATCAGAAAAATTTTAAAGAAATATTTATTAGGTAAAAGGCACCAATTTAAGATTTTCTAAACTTTTTTTTATTCTGTAGAACTAAAAATAGCAAGGATGTCTTACAAAAGTGCGCTACCTAACATAAGTAAAAATATAGATTTACATAAAAATAATAAGTTGTTTAAGCATATATCTGGCATTTAAAGATTTAAATCTCAAACAAAATACAAAAATGTATTATTAAACGTATCACCTTAATCTTTGCTTTTATTTTAATACTGTAATCATCCCTTTCTTTAAAAGCAATTCTTGCTGGAGCATTATTGTTTATACTATAAGCTTATTTTTAAAACGACAAAATTTTTATAATTGAGTCAAAAATATCAAGCTTAGGAATAATTTTCAGAAGCTCCTCACTTATTTTTAAGTACATATCATGTCTGCGAATAAAAAGTGCCATCTGAAGGGAATTTCGTGCATCTATATTTTCATGAATTACAATGTAATATAGACAACAAATATTGAATTATAAATTTCATTAGATTATTAAAATTTCTATCATGAATTTTTCAAGCAATTACACTTATGTATTTTAACTTATATTATTTTCAAATTTCTTTAACTTCTCTAGACCTCATTTCTTCTATTTAGTAGTGAATGATTTCAATTTGCATGTCATTGAATGTAATATTTTATTATTATTATTTTAAGCAGATGCATTACCTTTAATACATTTTATGAATACACTTTTTAAAATGAAGTATCAATTTCAAATTTAACAATTTATCTTTCCGAATTTTTACTAGATATTTGTGAGTACATTTTTTCCAAACTCCCACAAAGTTTCTACATATCAAATACAAAATTTCAGTTTTTATTTGAATATAAAAGTATTGTAAATTGACTTTTGGTAATCTGTGATGTTCATCTTCAATTATTCGTATTTACTCAAACTGTTTTTAACATATTTTTAAAAACTCCTAAATTGTATGTTAATATGAATATGTCTATAAAAGGGAAATAAAAATAAAAAAGATAAAGATCATGTAAGGATCATTAACAATGACATGTTTACTAACCTGAATAATGAAAATAATTAATGAGCTCAAATCGAAAATCCCTGTGTTCGACTAATGCATCAAGTAAAAGCCAGGGTAACATTTTTAGTTTAGTTTGTTTGTTTGTTCTTTACGGACACCAGCCGAGAATTAGCGTCACTTTCAACGCTACTCATTTAAAAGATATATTTTTTAAAATTCCTTTAAACTTTTAATTATAATTAATTAGTGCCGTATTTTAATAGTTTTTCGATACATTTTTAGTATCTAATAAATACTGCACGTTATTTTATAATGGGGTGAAAATTGAAGGCAGCAATAAAGTATTTGCTTCAACATAAAACACATAACAATATAATTTTAAAAATACTATAAAATTTTTATAAATCTTTAAATTTTTAAATTCAAAATCTCCTCTTTGTAGCTCCCTTATTGGTTATTTTTGCATCCACAATTTCTTTTAGCTGAAATTTTAAAATGAGTTGGATCTGACCGTATTCATATTCTATTCTTTCTGATGTTTACCATCTCTAACGCTATGGTAATGTTGCCAGATTGTGAATTTTTTTTTATTCAAACTAGCTACCATTTTTTTTCACTGGTAATCTTCCCTGTCTCTGGGAATATCTGTCAATAAATAAATAGGCACTGTCAGTGCAAGTATGCTCGCGCAACATTTCTGAATCAAACAGAGGGAAAATGACCAAAGGCTTGGCAAGCCACGGATAGGTTGTCGGCGGGCCACGTGTTTCACATGCCTGCTTTAAACGGTTTCAAATTGTAAAAAGTTTGATAGAGAACTTACATTTTGATTTCAACTTAATTTTTTTTTTTTTTTTTTTTGGCATTTAAAATAACGAATGGGAATTGAATATTTGCTTTTACACTACTCCGGGAAAATGCATCTCAACCGAACAAATTGACATTTGTTAATTTGCATAATGTGCTTAAACGTTTGAGACAGTTGTATTGAAACATAAATCGGAAAAAGCGTAAACCCTTTAAGCATCTGACAGAATTTGCCATGTATATGATTAACTGAGAAAAATGACACTTTCAAATCTGAGTAAATCGATGTTTTCATTTTGTTGTGAAACTTTTTGTTTCAAATATGAATGATCCAATGCTTTCAATTTTGAAATACCAGAAATAGTCAGAATATTGAAACATGGGCATACTCAACACTGAGCACATAGAGGTCAGTTCAAACTCATTTTTGAAACATAGACATACTCAAAAATGAGCACATAGAAGTCAGTTATTGCTTTATTTTGAAACATGGACATACTCAAATATGAACACCTGATATTTTATTCTTGAGTGTGTGCATGTTTTCAAAAATGAGTATATACATGTTTCAAACTTGAGTAATTTTGATTCGGAGCCATTTTGACTCTGTGACATACTCAGATTTGAGTATTTTTTGCTCAGTTTTGAAAATGTCGTTTTTAGAGTGTTCATAAAATAATAGATGTGAAAAGCATTAGTACAAAAATGTATGTTTAATAAACTTACATACCTATATTTCTTATGCACTGGAAAAAATTAACATTAATATCAAATTTTGATTAATTCAGCCTTTTAATTCAAAAATTATGTGACGGAAAAACACGGTTAGGACACAGTGTTATTGTTACCAGTGACTTTTCTTTCTTGTAGTTCAATTAAATATTATGATTTTTTGCGAAATTATTTCATATATTATATTATATTTGTCAATTTTATTATCATTTTTTATAGTGTGCTTAAAATTTTGAGACAGACTGGTACCATAAAAGATGCAAGGTAATTTTCGAATTTTTTTAACCTTTTTACGCCCACATCTTTAACTTTTCAAGTATTTTTTTAAACAATACATTGAATAGCTTCTAGTAGTAAACCTGCCATGTCATCAACCCTCCAACCTTTGCTTCACTCACACTCTGGGAACTGAATTGAAGACTTATCTTTTGGAATTGAAGTAAAGTGTGTGGAATAAACGAGTCGAGCGGGATAGGCAGTTACCAGTGGTTTCGGGAGGTAGTAGAATACCCAGGGGATATGTGAGTATTAATTTCTTTGGTAATGAGTTAGATGTTTTAAAGACATCTGAGAATATTTTATTTCATTCTAAATAATTACTAAAGAGTGATTTGTATATAGATTTTGTGCATACTAGTGAGTGTTTGTAAATAAAAATAAAAATTATATTCGTATTGGATTCCGTTATCGGTTGTCCAGACATCACAGCACGCTATCTTACGAGAACCAGACTTTGCCTTTGTGGATTAAAGTGTTGTTGTGCATTACTGAGATAAAGGTGTGAACGTTTTCATTTAATTGTGTAATGAGCTAAGCACTTTGTAACTGTTTAGAAATGTTTAAGGGTGTTACAAAAGCAGATTTACTATCAATTTTACAAGAAATCGGCGAAGAAGCCGATCAGAGTTTAAAAGTTGTTGAATTAAAAGATTTGTTTTTGAAATCGAAAGAAAATTCAAACGACAAAGATCTTGTCACAGAATTCATTGCCCCTACGGACATCCAGGGAAAAAATGGGGAAAAAGTTAATAGATTGCGTTTGCAACAACAAACGAGAAATGAGAATTTATCTCATAATGATGTAGAAGGTACATCAGTATCGTTAGATAAACTTATAAAAGCGGTTCAAGTTTTGGCAATCCCAGTGCCTAACAAAAATGAAACATGTAATCTATTTTTTCATTCTTTAGAGAGAGAGAGAGCATTTAAGCATAGAAAGGTCTCTAAAGAGTATAAATCTGAAATCTTGATGAAATTTATAGGTGGGAAAGCCGCATATATCCTTGCGTACATTAATGAAGAGGACAGATGATTACGATAAAATAAATCGTGAAAGAATACGAACCCTTGCATGGCCCGAACATTTGCATGCCTAAAAAATTTTAAGAAAGATTGAAGATTATCCGATGAAACACATCAACACTTGCTTATTCTCGTTTACGATCCTGTTAGCTACACTATAGCAGAATTTGTAATGTTAACATTTTCAATTCACTTATTAATTTGATAATATCAGATAAAATTTTCAAAACTATGTACAGTGATCTTTCAGCTTATATCGCACTACGTATGGAGAAAGTTGGCTATTGCCTGATCAATTATTAAAAGATTGCATCATTTATTTTACTGCAAAAGGTATATCTTTTGAGGAAACTAAATTTGAGAAACGACCCACTTATCGTGAAACAAGTCATGAAAATATTGAGTACATTCCGCCACAATTAAGGAAAAATCAAGTTACATACGAGAAAAAATGTTTCTCAAAAAAGCATGAATGTTATATTTGTAATTGTAATTCCCATTCAGCTAAAGATTGTCCAAACAGGACAAAAAAAATTGATAAATTTAATAAACAAAGTGATAAATATACGCAGAAAAAAACCAAAACCCTGGGAAATGCAAATAAATATTACCTAAAAGATAATGCAGTTGTTACCAATGTTTATTCCAGACATTTACAGATTTGCGGCGGCCACAATTAGATAAAATTAATTTATATCCTTTGAAAAAATTAACATCTATGTAGGAGATAGAAAAAATAAAGCGATTGTAGACAGCAGTGCGGAAATCTTTATTTTAAATACAACGTTAATACCCGACTTAAAAGTCAAAGCTAGAGGCAAAATTTTGTTAGAATCAACTTTTAAAGAAAATGTCCAAGCCGATATAGATACATTGCTGATTTATTATAAATCACTTACTTGATAGCGATATTTATGTAACCGTAAATTCACTTTTTGCCTCAACCGAAAAATTAAACATTCCTTACTTAATTACCCCGGATGTTTATAATAACCTAATAGAGCTTCAAAATAATGAGTTGCATAACAGTCAATTATTCCAACGAGTTGATCATCACGAATCTAGAAGTAGCCCCTCGAGTGGAGCCTTCCAGGCAGTAGAAAGTATGATGAATAATTTTTCTGTTAATAATTTGCAGAATCCCCCTCCAAATTGTTGATGAGGTGAATAATCCTAAATCATCAGAGTTAAATACTTATTGCGTTTCCGGAAAGAAAGAGCAGAGTAATCACCTTTAATCTGAGATTAAAATGTGTCAGTCATTAGATTCAAATGCTTTCATTTCTGGAAAAGCTAAACAAAGTAATTTTGAGCAATTTTTCAAGAGCAATAAATTTTGCATTGCTCAAAAAGAGTGTTCAACATTAAAAAACTCTTTCAAGGATACTATTTTATGAAAAAATAATTTCTTGATGCGAGATGATTTATTATTTCATTAAAAAAACCATTTGCGAGGTTAAAATTTATCAGCTAGTGTTGTTACCTGAGAGTTATAAAAATAAAGTGCTGAAATCGCATTATTCTATTTTTGGGAATCATTTAGGGGAGCGGAAAACTAGAGAAAGAAAATTATATTTTTTTATTGGTCAAATCTTTCAAGATATGTAGAAAATGATTGCAGCTCATGTAAAGAATGCGAGTTAAGGTTTCCGCAAATACAGATAAAATTCGAATAACATCAATTGTTCTTGCGCCCTATCCGTTCCATGCTGTGAATATTCGGGAAATTTTAGAGACCTCTCCACCTCAAAGAAGAAAGCATAAGAAATGTTTGTGCTTAATTGATCAAAACTCCAGATGCCCGGGAGTAGTACCTTCAAGGCAGGGGTCGGAAGTAGCGCGCTAAAAGTAGCGAAACTATAACAGTCGCTACTTTTTACAGTAGTTTGTAGTGTAGCGCGCTCTACTCTGAACAAATTAGTGTAGAGAGTATCGCGATACAAAAAATCAGTATTTTGTAGCGAGAAACGACGCTACTTTTAACGCTTTTACAGGGGAAAAAGGGCTATTCTACAAATCACGTGGCTATAACTTGCTTTTTTTGTGCAAAATTTGTTCTACTCAACAATTTGTGAATCTCAGCGGCAAATCTCTGCTGCAGTGTATAGCAACGCATCGCATGAAGTCATAGATTTTTCCCATCGACACTTGCTGCAAAAATGAAGTACTAATCCACCAAAGAAATTCATTATTTTGCTGGCCACACTTGTCTATTTATTCGTTATTATGGATTTCTTAGTATTTGGAATTGCTTCATTTACAGATTTGTTTATTGTTTGAATGTAGAGTTCTTTTTTTTTGTAATTTTCTAAATTATAAATTTAAACAACTCAGTATAATTAATTCGCAAAAGAACTCAATACAATTGACATATGAGTGTACTCGAGATTTAAGTAAACAAATCTGTTGGTAAATACATGCCAACGCTAATTTTATATCCCAATCCAATAATTACTCTAAGAATAATAAAAAAAATTCTGCAGTGTTATGATTGTACATAAATATGTTATATACAAAAGTAGCCCCCCGTTATATCGCTCGTTCATATATACATAACACTTCGTCACAGTGTTTTCGTGCCTCCCGAAAAAATAAGCTGTAGTTCAATCGCATTTTTACTTTCCGTACACATACAGTGTAAAGAAAGTATTGTATTCATGATAAAAGCCCGATTATGGAAATATTGGTATAATTTTACATAGTGAGATGCCCTGAATCAGTTTTAACTATTTTTACAATGATTCCATACGTATGTGTGTATGGATGCGCGTATATTAAAATTTCCTCAATTTTTCAGGCCCCCTAAGCTTACCTTTGTAAAATTAGGATCTAAGTTTTAATGTATTTTTATATTTATTTGAATGCACAGTATGTGTCTAAAAAAAAACGACTGTAGTATGCGCTTATGCATCGATTTTGGTTTATTAACCCTTTGGGGACGAGCGACACGTATACGTGACGCATAAGATGCTCAGAATCTTCGATTATTCCCACCAGTTATTTTTTATTGTAAGCTTTGCCTTATGTAATCCTAGCATTTCTGCGATTCGATTAGGCGAAAATTTCTGTTTTGAAAAACCGGTGGTAAAAGATTAAAAATTCTGTAAAGGACGCTCGTCGCGAATGGGTTAAACGCAGTGACCAAACTTTTTAATTGTCCTATGGAAAGTGCAAATTAGTTAATGAAATCGGCGGTGCTAACATAGTAACATGTTTTGATGTTTAAAAGGATATTGAGAAATTCCTCTAGAATAACAGAGCAGTGATCTCACTTTTAAAATTCATCGTACTCAATACCGGTGGAGAGTTATGCCATTCGGATTGCGCAATGCAGCCACTACATTCCAAAAATCAATCAACGATGCTCTGGGTGAACACTGCAAATACCGCAAAGTATATCTGGGTGATATTGCTATTTTTTCCTGTGACTGGAGTACTCATCTTAAACATCCAGGCGCTGTCCTGTGTAAATTAACTGAACTCAAATTCACTGTGAATGGTAAATGTGTGTTTTCGCGAAATCGCAAATTAAATATTTGGGTCATCTCATAGGAGCAGGAAGGCATCAATGAGATCCGGAGAAATTACGTACCATTAAAACAATAGAATCAACTGAAAAAAGCTGCTTTAAAAAGTGCAGTCGGACTGTTTAGTTATTATTATTATTACTACCATGATTATATAAAATACTACTCTGAAATTGCTAAGTCATTAACCGACTTAACTAAAAAAAAAAGCTTTTTCAGAAATCATCTCATGGTCCGAGGTTGAAGAAACAGCCTTTCAAGGTTTAAAACATTTGTTTGTGTCAAGCTCCTATGGTCTACACCCCATCTTCCTTAAAAAGCCCTATACCAGACAGCGCGATGCTAGTTCTTATGGTGTTGATGCTTGTTTGTCGCAAAGAGATGGAAAAAAGGAAATTTGACTCCTATTAGCTTTACTAACCAAAAATTAACTAAAGTGCAACAAAATTGGTCTACCATTGCACGTAAATCTTATGCTGTGGTATGGTCAATAAAGAAATTTGAATATTACGTGTTTTGATACTGACACTGAATTAATAACGGATCACACCCCTTTGATATATTTACAAAAGTCTGCACCCTAATCTACAAAGTTACAATGGTGGACATTACCGTTACAGACAGATAATATACATATTTCGAATTGTCCAAGTGCACAGTTAAAAATTGCAAATGATTTATCCAAACTAATTACTGCATAAAGAATACAAGTATTCTTTTTGCATTTATTTATTTTCTAATTATACAAAGTCGTCTTTTCAGCTGTTGTGATAAATATTTCTTTGTGTTTAATTCTGTTATTTTTATAGTTATATATATATATATATATGCGTTTGATACGTTTGAATTATACGTTTGATACGTAGTGATGAGAAAACTACCGAAATGAATCTGAATGGATTTTGATGCATACGAAACGTGCTCACACTAAACATTTATGAGTTAATTTTAAGATAAATTTGACAATTAAACTTGGACTGTTACATTACATATGTGTGAACTTATACCATTTTTGACAATTTATGAATAAAATATGAGTTAAAATCATTCACATTATTTTGAAACACGCTGTACTTCCACACAGCATATCATTTTCTTATTGAGATACTTTCTGTGAGTTAAATTTTACTCGGATACTTGATCTAGTACATATTTTCCTTCACACACTGACTTTCTAAGAAAGCTTATGTCTCTCTCTGAGTTAAGATAAGCATGATGTTGCCGTTTACAAATCAAAATTGTCAGATGATAAGTTTAGTCTTGTTTCTTTTGGAAGCACAACAAATACATATGATCATATTTATCGTAATAGAATGACTGGTTCAGAGTGCTTATGCTCTTGATTCTTGGATTGTTAGTACAATGGTCCCAATGCTATCTACAAATTATCATATAATCAGTTGTGTCTTGTTTCTTTTAGAGATGCAAAACAATACACCTGAACCTGGATATTAAAATATCTAATCATGTTTGGAATTCATTTTATTTTGAAGATAATTTAATTTTATACTTAAAAATATTTTTCACTATTTTTGAAGGTTTTAGATTCTGATTTGTATCAATTTTTAAACAGAAATGTGATATGCATTATTTATCATAAGATAGATTATTAAAACGAAACAGTGTTATCGTTTTCACATATTATCAATAACTGATAATATCACAACCTAATGATTCCTCAAGTTTCTAGTCTAAGAGATAATAATAATAATAATAATTCTCATTCGTTCTTAGTGACATGTATCCAAGTCAAGATTTAATTCAATTACAGATATAAGCTTTTACCGCAAAAGAAAAACAAATCTCAAAAGCAGGAATTTTTAAATTGAAAATGCTTAAACGCAAAATAAAATTATCGATTTATAACAACATTTTAGTTGTTATTATTTTAATGTGAAATAATAAGACAGGAACTTATTAGGGGATATTTTTTTCAACACTCAATTATTTTGATAGCTATGTTAAATTTGTGATTAATTACTGATTTCAGTGAATATAATTTTCATATAATCAATTAAAAAATTATCTCATAGACAAAAATACTCCAAAATTGCAATTTATGGTTAATATGAAATGAGACAGCTGATTTGAAATTATAAAAAAATGGTGATTTCAAATGATAAATAAATGGTGATTTGAATTGACAAAGAAATGGTGACTTTCCGAATTAATTCAATTTTTCTTAAATGTGATTCTGGGTGTTTCATATTGTAGAACCTTTGTAGGGAGACGAAAAAATACACGTTTTGACATATTCCTCTGCATATTTCACTTTGAAACATCCGGATGACTTTCGGGCAAAACGTTTTAACCCGTAACTGGCGAGATGAAAAAGTAAAGCAATCAGGGATGGGATTTTGTTGAGTATCGGCCAGTTTTCGCCCTATTGCTAAAGAGGAATTCCTTCCTTCAGGCGAACTTCACTTTTGAAGGAAAACCCTAAACGTCTTGCACGGTCACCCCGCCCAGACTGCGCTGGTTTCAAACCCGCGAACATCCACCCATTCTCCTTATTTTGTGGCCAGTATGCTAACCCCTGGGCTAAGTGGCCCTAGAACATAACAGGGGACGTGGGGTCTCAGAGATTGCATTTATTTATGGATCCAGTAAAGTTTCCGTATTTAATCATTAGTATGGTATTGTAAGATCTGTACTTATAACATTTATAACTTATGACAGAAAACAAAAAAAATATCAGTTTTCAAAGAAATTTTTATATTACATTTTTTATTTTATATTTACAGAAGACTTCTAAAAAAACATGGTGTTTTATTCATCAAAAATATCTCAGTAGGCTTAGTCAATATAGTGTGATTTCAGAGATTGCATATTCCCTAAGTTATGGGTAAAAAAAATAAAGAATGAGATAGCAGCGCCCCGCTTCTTTAATGAACGCATATTTAGACAACTGTCGCACACCTGAAGCTATGGCCCTTTAAGCCCCGGCCGTCACAATCATGATGGCTAACAGCCTTACCTGTTTTATCGCCTATTAAGTTCGGACTGCTTTAATACCCACCAGTAATGATCGTAGCGGTGCCTTCTGGCCTTGTAGTTTTAAATTTTGTTGCCAGATACCACCACAGTGCAGATATTTAGGGATTGAAGTTTTGATTACTTATCGTTTAATCGAAAAATTTCTTGCGTCTTAAGGATATAATTTAAACTATAGTGGTCCCACCTTAACTTTTCGTTGAATAACGTAAATTTAGATTACTTTATTCATTAATTAAAGTGGCAATCATTATCAGCAACTATTAGAATCCAGTTTTTAATTAAATAATGCATTTCCTGCACCATTTGTGTCTGTTAGCAACTTTCTTTCTCCGTAGAAACTGCGACTCTTTCAACGTCATCGGCCAAGTTATCGTAAAACTATAGTGCCATTTCTCAATCACTTAGTTATGAAACCCTGTTAATCGATAAAAATTCCTTTGCGGTGCAGTTTGTCATTCGTGTTCACTCAAAGGAAAACTGCAAATGAAGCACGTAATTCCATAAATCGGATTTGTGGCGATACAATTATTGACGAGCGGATGAATCTAAAAAATATATATAAGTTGCCCGAAGACAAGTCACGTGAATTAATTTAGATCGGAGGTATCCGCAGGCAAAAATCTATTACTGCAGATTTATTATATTAGATAACATATCTAATATAATATTTATGCTATCTAATAATATGTAAGCCTAATAATACTTAATAGCTGAGTCTACTGGCCTTCCTAAAACTGAAATTTCACAACTTAAGGAAGAAACTTACTACTTCACTACTTTCTTTCAGCCACTAATTCTCTTATATTGCCTGCAATTAATATGTTACCTAATATAATTTATCTTATCTTCATAGTCTACCATACAGCTAGCAATAGGTAAAAAGTGGATAAGTGAGAAATACATGACGTTTGCCCTAATCACCCCTCCCCCCCCTTACAGATTGATAGAAATTTCCAAATCAGTTAAAATAATTCATCTTGTGTCTGTTACAGGTGAAGAGGGTACAACTAAAATTTATTTTGTAGATGAGGATTTTTTGGAAAAAAAAAAGATTTGTCTGGAAGCATCATAAAAAGCGATAATGGGTAGTACGGGTCAACCATCAACATAAATTACAAATCAGAATAAAAACTGGTAAAAAGTGTTTTTGCGTTTAGGGCATAATATGTACAGTAGCGGGGAAAAGTACCCCTTCCCTCCCAATAATTCTGCTGAAATCGTCATATAAAATTTATAACAGTAGATGTCGATTGGGAATAACACTTACTTTCGATGTTTCAAATTTTTCTTATCGGGCTCTAACAATATTAAAATGAACACAAACTGTTATTTTGATTAATGATAATTCACAATTTTGATGCAATAAAAAAATTACACTTTTCAATTTGCTTAAATAAAAATATTCATGCATTTCTACCATTAGTGTATTGATTGTTAACTATTTTATAAAAATCAGATTCCAGAGACACTCTTCAAATTTAAATCCAGTACTTATATGGAGTATATCTCATACATCATCCCCTAAGCCCGTATCATGACTTTTTTAAAGGATAACTAAAAATCCACTATGAGGGAAATACTAAAATTTTGTATACGCATATAAGAAACATTTATCAATTGAATGCAGTAAAATTTTGTATACGTTACGGTTCATAACTTCTTTGAATATTAATTTAATAATTCATTTCTCCTTTCATAAAATAATTAGATATACAAAACTAAAATATTTATGTTTGTATTTTAAAGTAGCGTATTCATACAAAATTCCTCCTAATATGATTATTATTTTAGAAAACAAAAAATTGTAGAAGTAATTTAACATTAGAGGGTCAAAACTTTGAATATTTGTAATTCCAAAACTTTTGGTCTAAACCACATGAAATCTGGTATTTAGGAATATCTTTCAACGTATATGAAAAATATTTTGTCGAAATTAGGTGTTTCTATTGAAAAATTAAATGAATGTGCCAATTTCACAAGACAGACTGCTTCTAAAGTTTAACTTATGCGCATTGTTTAACAGTAGATATTACTCCTAATCGACTGGTACCAATAACATTTTTATACGCTGATTTTGTGACAGAAATAGTGGGGGGTGTTTATTTTCTTTCCCACACTGCATGTGGAATGCCTTCCCATTAAGTGACTGAAGCGGACGAAACAATGACTTCAAAATGATACAAGCCTCAATTCATTAAACTAAATGTCTTCTTATGAAATAGTCAATGACGCCTTGAAAGCAACTCACAGTTAAAGTGAGAAGTTTTATAACACCTTGGCTATCATTACCCAGACATAGCACACTCGAACAATTATACTTTTATTTTTCATTCTATGAAATATTCTTTGTCGTTCAATTGAATAGAATGGTCAGTAGCTCTATGCAATTGAACTACTGGGATGGTCCAATAGTACTCAGTAGTTCAATTGGGGCAGGCACTGTTGTACCAGAATTCAATAGATCAGTTTCAACCTTGTCATACCTTAGCAACCTAGTGGACACTTTGTTTGTCCACACCTGGTTTTGTCGATTTTGATTGGTTGGGTGACAAATTAACGATTTTGATTGATAGGAGGCAAATCGGAGGCTTGTACTCACGTGGTTGAAACTGATCTATGGTACCCTACTGAACCTTGGATACTATTGACCCAGATACCATTTCAGATGTTGAAAATTGCCTTTTTCACAATAAAATCTCAGATTTTCTAGAGGTACTCAGTGTCTGCAGAAAGACAAAAAGAGTCATTAATACTAATGGCTGATATTGAAATCTCTAAATACATTCTTGTTTTCTGACTGTCTCATTTTGTTATAAACAGCAGAAAATGTTGCATGAGAAAAATGAAAACTAAAATTTTATAAAAAAAATAATTCAAAAGAAACACTAAGCAGTAAAGTTTCTTTTTGCTTGTTTTCTGAAGAACAGAGATTTTATTGATAAAACGTTATTTCCCAGATCATCTGCACTCAATTTTAGGTACAAGTGACCGGAGTGGAAGCTGTTTGATAGATTACACTAATAAGAGTACGTTACTAAATGTTATAACGATTATGTGCATTATCTCTTCACAAAACAACAAAGGGTGAGCTTTGTTGGTATAAATAAATCACCACTTGAAAGTTCTATTTTCAAAAGTAAATATATTTCTCACTGATAAATTGAGTTTTTTATCTTCTGGCTTCCACATGTCATATCTATAAATCAAAGAATATATTTGCGCTAGCTCAAGGATTCTTTTTTGATGAAATTTAATGTCACTTCTTAAATTCTCACAGTACACTTATATATATTTCATATTTATATATATATTTTTTCTTTTCAGAAAAGTTAACAGCAGAGTTTAAAGATGATTAAAAAGAGTTGCAAAATAAAAGGGTAATTCATGTTTAAACAATTAATTTTTCGTTAAAAATATTTAAAGGTGTTTTTGCAGTTGTTAACTTAAAGCTAAAAACGTAACTTCATGTTCCCTTTACCTAGGGATAGCTATATATATTCAGTTAATTTTTCTTCTACTTTTATATTCAAAATTGATTACAATTTAATCGTTTATTTTTTCATTAATGGAATTCCCTATTTTTTACTCCTTACGGTGCAATGTCTATTTAAACTGGTGATCATATAACTATTTTCACAGTGAGTCTTTTCACATACCAAGCAATCAAATTATAATCCATTCCATTCAGAAACGACTGAAAGAAAAGTTGAAACTGCTTCAGTAATTATTTTTATTTATTGAGATATATTTCGTATACTTAATCTCGAGGATTCGTTTACGAACAGTCATCGAACTGGACAAGATAACACAGGGTGAAATTTACAGCACAGGGAACGGGATAGTACAAACAGGGAATTTCACAGGTAAGCCTATTCAAACCACGTAACCTATGATGATGCGTCGCGGTTTTTACCTCTTCAGACACGGGAGTGCCATAGGTTTTGATAAAATGGTGTATAAAAATAATAAGATTTTACTGGACAGCACTTCAAAAGATTTTTGTGACTTCTTTAAATCGTCCACTTCTATCATACAGGGTGTATCAAACAACCTTGACACATTTAAAAAAATTATAAAACAAAATATATACAAGATAGAAATTCACGTATGTGTTATCTGAGGTATTAGAGTTTTTTTATATAGTCAATAAATTTCAATATGTGCACCTTTAGTAGCACTGAGAACATCTAGTCGATAATCTATCTCGGCCCATGTGCACCAAACTTTTTCTCGTAGCCCGCAGAAATCGCTACGCACTGCCGCGAGGCAATTATCAATTCCATTTCCAACAGTGCATCGCGTGCTTCATAAGAAACTTCACCTTCATGCGTATAAAGTGTAGATACTGCAAAATTTACAAAGGAATGACAAACCTCATCGTTTTGACTTCGCTGTGCAAATGTTCAATTATCTGGAAGAAAATAGCGATTTTTTAAAAAACATCATTTTCACAGATGAAACAACATTTCAGGTTTCTAGCGAGGTAAACCGCCACAATGTCAGAATTTGGGGATCTGTGCCACGCAATCGATAATGGAACGCACATGGGCCGAGATAGATTATCGACTAGATGTTCTCCGTGCCACGAAAGGTGCACATATTGAAATTTAGTTTAACCCCTCTAATATCCCAGGTAGCACATACGTGAATTTCTAGTTTCTATCTTGTATATATTTTGTTTTATAAATTTTTAAAATGTGTCAAGGTTTTGTGGTACACCCTGTATATTGATTCCTTGCTTGTGCCTCCATAATTGACATAACCAGAAAAATAGCTTATATACCAGTTATATCTAATACACTTAGATTTTATAAAACTTATAGATCTATTTTTATATTTAAGTCTTTTTCAATTATATGACTCGCTTCAAAACAATAATTTATTTTCCGTGGCTTATTTTTTTTAACTACTTGTCTTTTTGTGAAAAACATCCTATTTCATTTTATATCCTGTTGGCGAAATTCTATTCTCTTATGGTAATATTTCAATAGAACTTAACTAACATACTAGTCCTATTTCTGAACAAACGTACACTATAATGAATTATTGAAATAGACAAGAATATGATAATTTTTATCCGAAATACAGAATGGCTGTTTATTTTTGCTTATAGAATTTCAAATGACAAGTCATGTAATGTACGTTACCATAGTTTGAACAAAAACTGCGATTCTGAACAAGTTGCCTATTTATATATCGCTGCTCTGTTATAAATGTACTCTTATGGCATTCCAGCATACTAACTCTAAACAAATTGGCGAAATGTCAAAGTCAAATGTCAACGTTAAAAATGTGAAATATATTTTTATTCAAATTAAATTTATATAAAAGTAACGCTACACACCATCTGGACTAGAGTGCCATTATAAGTAACAGTGTCGACCATTGAGCTCCATAATACAACGGAGGGCAAACTCACCGGCAAACCTTCTGCTGCGATCGCATCGCACTTTCAATGCGTGCAAGTAATGAATCCTGCACTTTTCTTAATCTTAGAGGCATTTTTGGAAACTTTTTCGCATACTTTTTGTCACTTTTGGTTATTTCAACACCTTTCTCATATTTTTAGAAGCAACACTTAACAAATTTTTCTTTTTTTGAGATTACATAAAATTTTATTTTAAAATAATATCAAATTAAATATTTGCGATGAAATTAAATAAAAACTATAGTTTTTTTTTCAATAAAAAATATACATCAATGAAAGTAGTAGCAACTTCATCATATTTTTAAAAGAAAATCTAATTTGAAAATATCCCTATATTACTCTATGGGAAGAAATCTGTTTTTTACCATAAATTTTCCTCCGAAATTCTATGGTATTGTATTCATGGGCGGACTGCTGGATTTAATGTAACAGAATAGGAAGTTAGCTCTCTATAGAATAGAGAGTTAGTTACTATTGTGGAGCTCAATGGTGTCGACATATACACAAGATGTATGTGGCGTCCGAAAAGCCACATGGCCAAGACAGATGGCCCTTGAGGTCCAGATGGCCCTGAGGTTCCGGGAAAATGAGTCATCTTTTGATGATCTGAGCGAAGCCTGGACAAATCTTCAAAAAAGTAGCAGATGGCTCTCAGCTTTGATGCAGAGAACTTCTGTGCGAGAGACGTTCTCTTACATCCTTTATTCAATTTTTAGGGCATTGTCCCTCATTAAATACCTTATCTACTTTTAATAATAAGATAGCTATCAGAGCCATTTTCATAGCTTTATATGTCTATATAAATGTAATCGTTTTCAAATATTCATCTTGTCATAGTATAATCAAGAAAGTAATTAAATGTTTAAATTACTCGAAGAAGTATTAGAATATGTCCAAGGCAACACTAGATACCGGGTTTGCTCATTCACTCTCAAAACGTCACAAATGGTGGCTGACCGCGACCAGCGATTGGTCCAAAGCAACGCGCCCATCGTTTTGTGTCAATCGCTGTATGTCTTTCCTCCTAGTCAGCCACCTTTTGTGACGTCATCATAATGAATGAGCAAGCCCGGTATGTAGTGTAGCCCTGATATGTCTTACTGAATTAGGCTCCTTTTTCTTTAAACTTTTTATCCTTACATGTATGCTCAGATTGAAGCTTTTGTCGAAACTATTGAAGCTGACATTCCAGAATTTGATAATAATCGTCAGGCGAGTTTGATTAGACGAGTGAGACAAGCCAACGTGCATTAGCTTACCGATAACGCCAATACTGCTAAGTCTAATATGAGCAGGTTCCCTTAGTTTTTGTTTTAAAAAACAATCACATTTTATTGCCCTTATGCAGGGCTACACTAGATACCGGGCTTGCTCATTCATTATCATGACGTCACAAATGGTGGCTGGCCGCTACCAGCGATTGGTACAAAGCGAAACGACAAAATGAAAGACATACAGCGATTGGCACAAAACGACAGGCTCGTCGCTTTGCACCAATCGCTGGTTACGGCCAGCCACCTTTTGTGGCGTCATGATAATGAATTAGCAAGCCCGGTATCTAGTGTAGCCTTGCCTTATGTCACCACCCTCTTATGTACAAACACCTGGACGTACGCCGTTGCTCCAGTAAAAGAAAACTTGGGTGCTGCATCATCAACTGGAAACTGTTGATGTCATAGTATAGTAGTAGTATACTCACCTAACGACGTGATACGTGTGTAATAATTTCATCCGATAAAAAACACAATTGTCCGTATTTCAGATATTGCCTCAAGTTGATGACTCAGCGCTATGGTTTTCTTTTTCGGGGTCAATGGTCTAACTCGTCTAAGACTCGTTTTCACCGTCTACCTGAAACTAGAAAACCTCGGTCGATCGCTCAAATGAAATTCCCGATTAACCTGATTGGATCTGATTGCGGCCAATCAGATTAATGATGAATACCATTTGAGCGTTCGACCCAGGATCTCTAGGTTGAGGTAGATGGTGAATAAGAGCATAAAACTAGTTCGTCCAAAAAAGTATTGCCAAGTTCTGCGATATCGGTTATAACACAGTTTGATAAAAACTACCAAACTGAGCGAACGATCTGTGCGTATGTTACCTACTTTGATATTTAAGCATACTCTAGTTGTTCTAGTTGATCAAGTTCCGCTTGAGTTAATATTTTGAAACCTAGGCAGGGGTCTAGTTAGATTTTTTACTATTTTGGAAAAGATATTAAGACTGGATTTTTGCGAAACTTTCGCAAAATACGTACTTTTGATAGGTCAATCTTGTTCCGAATGCATCATCTGGGTCGTGACATTTTACCTTACAATGTCACGACTCGAGAAATCTATTATTGTTAAGTGAGATATCTATGTAGAGTCATAAATAAGAGAACATTTCCATAGGCACAGGCCATATGATCCTATCTAAAGTCTTATCCAAACAATAACAACGCCCATTTTTCTAAAAATACCGAACTGCATAACTGCCATTTTTTACACTTGTTTCTTACCTCTAAATTTAATTGCCGAAATTCGTAATTAAATAAGGCAAAAATTACTTTAACTATTTATTGGTAACAAAAACGCGTAAAAGTTGGCAATTATGGAACTGTACAATACCAAGGCAACACTAGATACCGGGCTTGCTCATTCACTCTCAAAACGTCACAAATGGTGGCTGACCGCGACCAGCGATTGGTCCAAAGCAACGCGCCCATCCCTGCTACATACCGGGCTTGCTCATTCATTATGATGACGTCACAAAAGGTGGCTGACTAGGAGGAAAGACATACAGCGATTGGCACAAAACGATGGGCGCGTTGCTTTGGACCAATCGCTGGTCGCGGTCAGCCACCATTTGTGACGTTTTGAGAGTGAATGAGCAAGCCCGGTATCTAGTGTTGCCTTGTATGTAGTGTAGCCCTGACAATACTCACCTAGAAGAAATTATCTGCAGAAAAATATTCCTTTTTCTATGTTGATTTTTATGAGTTAAGATCGACACATTATTTAACTTATACTAAATAAACTTTTAAATGTTGTAGATGTTTAGGAAAAATTAAAACTCCATGTTTATTCATACTTTAAACGCTTATAGTTTGCTGTATGGCATGCCTCTATATGAGAGTGGCAACATACTATGCTTGGACAGACGTGTTTGTCCAAACTATGGCAAACGTAGGCATTTTCTTTTCCAGAACTTGGCTATGCTCGCTTGGATGACTTTGATTATACGAGTGAGACTAGTAACAAGCATTAGCTTGGCGATAATGGCAGGCTCACCAAGATGCTTTGCAGTTCGCTTTTTTCCAGAGTCGTCTCAACAAATCAAATGTTGTATGTCGCTTCTCGCATATCTAGACTCCCTAACTAATACATATTTAGTTTTTGTGTTTATGTGAATAAAACCACTGTGCTATTCCAAATGAAAAAAAAAAGTTTAAATTGATAATAAGGAATATGCTATAGCTTGGCCTCTATTGCTCTATACACATTAAGGAGCAAAAGCACTAAAAATCATAAAAATGCCGCCTGATCAATAAACACACGGACAGGGATCAAGATAGAACTTTCGCTCATTTTTGAAACGAGATTAACTAATCAGAAGCCTGTATTTTGCGATATTTTCAAAAAGAGATAAACGTTAGCCAAAATAGAGACTTCTGATTGGTCAATCTCGTTTCAGAAATAGCAAAAAATCTATCTGGATACGTGCCATGTTCCATTTTCCTGTCATGTTCGGCGTGCCTAAGCGCACAACCTTCATGGACGAAGCCAAAAATGGGATAAACGAATAATAATTTAGCAAATAGTATTTATGTCATATATTTACAAAAGCAAGCATAGAACAAATATATTGACATCTATGCAAGTAAAATTAAAAGGAATTCAATCAATCTCTTTTTCTAACGAGATTAATTCTTTTAAACCCAATAAAATTAGAACGAACATTAACTTCTTGAATGCACCATAAAGATGTAGAAAGTATAGCAGGTTTAAGCCCCCAGAGCCTACGCTAGTCACGCGAAGAAACGCTCAAGCCAATGTTAAGTCTATGGGAAGGTTCTTGGCAGATTTCTCGCTCGCATTTTAATATTTTTAAATGATTTTTTTTGCATAGGACAGCTGAGGTCGATCTTTAACGTTGTTAGTTTTTACTTTTTTGATTTTGGTTACAGTTTTTTTATAAGCGTACATTTTCAATTTTGGAACCAGTTGGAACCAGTTCTGTTGGAACCGGGCTGTAATTCCTCAGTTATGTTATTTCCTTGTGTCTATCCAGTCCTCTTCTCGACGATGACTTATAAGCGGATATTTGTATCAAGCACACAAGTCAGATGTATGTTCTCAATAAAACAAACAAACAAAAAGGCAAATTTTTGTTTGTTTATTTATTTTATTTACACGTAACAACGTTTGTATTTTTTATAGTACTTTGAATAGTTTTACAACTTATATTTAAATACAGAGAAGGGGGAGGAGGTATTGTGTACTTTTAAGAACCAATTTCGCATATAGAAAGTATGTAATAATCTAAATTTCTTCTATTAGTAAAAATAAGAACGTAAAATCATGCGTCAAGCATAGATTATAAAACAATTTCCAACACAGCCAGAAAACTGTAACGAAACTTCACCGTTAAATAAGGTGAAAGAAGATATGTAAGTAAACGGTTTAGAAAAGATATAACACATTGAAAAATACAGTTTTCGAAATTACCTTCCAGTGTCAAAAAAGTAGCCGAATTATTTTGTGTAGCCCTGTATATGATCAATAGATGTGGATAAATAGCATGATAAAATTTAGTTCTGTTAGATTATTCATGGTTAGCAATTTTCGCAAATCGATGGAAATGCACTCAAAATCTTTTGTACAGCCCTGTATATTATCTGAAGACTTTTGTAAACACCACATATTAAGCTAAAAGGCAACTTAAAACTCACTCGCAGAAATTTCCAACCGTAAACGACAATGTATCTTTTCCTTTGCGTAGCCCTGTATATGAATTTATTTATATTCCACAAACTTCTACTAGTCTACTAAATATAGTTCAGCAGGAAAATGCGTAAACACAATTAAAAACTACCCTTAAGCAATTCACTCCCATAGTCTGTAATACTTACGGATTCCCATGTGTAGCCCTGTATATGAACAACCGAGTTTATAAACACACACGTACAATGAAAAAATGTAGTTAAACTTAAAAACGCAAACCAAAGTTGAAAACGCACTTATCACACAGACTGTAAATATCGCATATGTACTGTAACCGATATATTTTGTGTGTTCCTTTAAATAAACGCAATGAACACCGCACTTTCAAGAGAGAAATTTATAGTGCACCTCAGTAATGGGTATAATTTTCATTATGTTTGAAATAGAGAAATAGCACTAAATTACACTGCAAATGATTTTTCTCCATAGAACAATGTTTAACAGAATTATTTTGTTTGACCTTGCAAAAAAATAATTAATGCTTTGCATCCCATATTCTACATATTGGTAAATTCTATAAATAAAATTCAAAATAAGAGCTGCTTCTACAGAAAAAAATGTAATTATGTAAATTTTATTTAAAATGTATTATTATGCAAGAAAATATTATTTATTTTTTAACTTCATACAGAGTTAGTTATATATCACTAAATTATTCTAAACGAATGGTTTTTTCCACCCTTAAAAAATTACACAAGCTGTTACAAATTTAAATTATTTTCCCTTTATAATTTCAGTTCAAATATTCGTTTTTTTTTTCTTAGAAAAGAGATAATGAAGAGGTTAAGTATGTGATTTGGTGTTTCACGGTAAATGATACATGTACGTACATATAGATTGTTTTCTTTTAAATGGATTAAGTTAATAATATCCGTTTGACACGTTTAATTTGTCATAGTATCATTAAAAATAAAACAAATGTGAATATGCAAGCTCTGACGCTTTTATGAATCTTCAACGAAATGAAAAATATCCTCTTCAAGCGCGTTAAGCCGCGACCTACGTTATACACGGCCGGTGCATGACGTTTAAAACGTCATATGTAGGGGATCATTTTTACACAGCAATTGGTGCAAAGCGGCGCGTCCACCGTTTTGCACCAATCGCCTTGTAAAAAAAAAATGATCCACTCCATGTGACGTTTTAAATGTCATGCTCCGGCCGTGTATAACGTAGGTCGCAGTTAAGCCCCTCCTACATTGTCTTGTGCAATTGATCAATCAACATTCGACATCGCTCTTAATCGCGCTAGCCTAACAATGATGATCTGTAAAATCGCGTTATACACAGTCAGTTCATGATGTTTAAAATGTTAAACGGAGTGGATCATCTTTACACAGAGATTGGTACAAAACGTCGTACTCATCGTTTTGTGCCAATGGTCGTGTAAAGATTATTCACTCCGTGTGACGTTTTAACAATCATGAAACCGGCCGTGTATAACGTAGGTTGCGTTTTAAGCATGTGTGATTGCGTTGTAAATCTGCATTGACGATTATTTGTCAGGCTATAAGTAATCGAAATTTATAAGTACTTCACTAAAAAAAGGAGATTTGTCAAAATAAAAAAAAAATCTTAAACGTAATGCCCATACACTTTGTATAAAAAATACCATGAGTGTCATGATTAAAAAAATGAACTTGCGTCATACACATTAACACAGAGTGGAAAACATTAGCACCGTCGAAAGAATAACATTTGCACCCAGACGCCAATCTTGAGCACAAATAAACAATTTCCAAAGAATTAGATTAGAAAAAAACATACTTCATAAGGAATGACAATAAATCTGAAACGTGTATCCTCTCATTATTTTATCAAAAAGTATTTATTTCCGTTATATACTTGTAATAATCGTTTATAGGTGAAAATAACAAGATTTTATCTATGAAACATATTATGAAAATTGCTTCTATGACACCACTGATTTCCAGTTTGTTCTCCGTTTAGTGATGTAAGATTGATGAAGGTCCATTGGTATTAAAAGTAAATACGTATTTGAAATATATGTAGTATAATTGAATTATACGTATACTTAAATTAAACGGTTAACCGATATACACTTACACGTATCCGGATACGTTTAAACGTATTTTTAAGCTATTGAGACTTAATATACGTATATCGTTTAAACGTATAACTGAAATACGTATCGCGTCGGAGGCACTAGTTTGTACCATTATTTTCGTAAAGTAATACTTTCCTTATTTAATGGTAAAAATTTTATCGAAATATCGAGAGTGAGCTCCGATCAAAACTGCATGCATATTAAGCGTTCCAACTTAATACTAGAATAGGGGCGCAAAATAGACGTAAATGCGTTACCTTGTGGACGAGTTGGATAATATGACAATGCGCGCGAGTTCAGGCTGATGTCATTAGGTATGACAAAATGTACCATCTGCGCATTCTCCTGAGCATATATCGTGAATCTTTACTCACTCATGGAAAATTTATTTTGATTACCAGATTTATTGCCAATATTTTTTATACAGTTTGTTTCGATAAAATATGTACAGTTAAAAACATTCACAATATCATTTTAGTTTCAGTAGAAAATGTAATAATATATAAGCATTATGTAAAAGCACTATTGCCTTTTTTCCCGAAACTAAAAATATATAGTGAATGTTTTTTTTTTTAAATATAAATATGTTTATGAAAACAAACTGTATCAAAAATATTTTGCAATAAATCTGGTAAAAAAGATTCATCTTCCGTGAATGAGTAAAGATTCATAATATATACTCAGGAGAATGCGCAGTTGATAGATTTAGACGTATATAATTTTCTATCTCGCCAGTGCTCCTATATTGAGAAAATATTTTGCCCTCTAAACATATTAAAATGTAATGATACCGGAAAAACACCTGTGTACCTAATTTTTATAATTTTAGCACCTCAGAAATTGAGTGAAAATCCAATTACAAAATTCCATCTTCACGCAAGAACTAAAATTACATGATAAAAGTTTGTAACAAATAATCAAACGGTGTCAGAAGTACCTCCCTAAATATTATTTCATTCAGTCGTACTTAATTTATTCATTTTATTTTAATTTATCTGACTCCAATTAAACAACGACATTTCAAAACTAGAACTTTAATCCACGAATCAAACCAAACGACATTTCATTCTCATGGCAACAAACAGTTCTGTTGCCATTCACGAAAAAAAAAATTACAATCTACTTGCAGCAACTATAGCGTAAAATAATTTAATTGCAGACGATATAAATATATGTCAGCATTACCAGGGCTACACTAGATACCGGGTTTGCTCATTCATTATCATGACGTCACAAATGGTGGCTGGCCGCTACCAGCGATAGGTACAAAGCGAAACGACAAAATGAAAGACATACAGCGATTGGCACAAAACGACAGGCTCGTCGCTTTGCACCAATCGCTGGTTACGGCCAGCCATCTTTTGTGACGTCATGATAATGAATGAGCAAGCCCGGTATCTAGTGTAGCCTTGGCATTACTTTCAACAAACGGGGTGAAAATTATTTTATAAAGTGTGGTAACTTTGGTGGCTTGAAGAAACCCACGTATTTTGATAGATGGATACTGAAATTTTATTACACATATTTATTTCAACATTTACCACAAACTCTTGATAACTAATATTTCCATATTTCGATCACAAGCTGTTTGTTTAACCTCCAGTAGTTCAACTCCTTCCGCTACATGACGCACGACCTTCATTGACATGACCTCGACGGACACACCTGCTATATATCTTTGAACGCTTAATAGGGGAGTTGCAATTGACGTCATTCTGGAGGTCACACACTACAAATAAGCAGTTCTGATTAGTGGAACTACCCTGACCTCCAACTAAAGTACAATGGTTGATCAGCTGATTGCAACTTCTCTATATGTATGCAGTTTTGTCTCCGATGTCGTTTTTAAGCAAAATTGGAATTTTGGGAAACTACTATGATATATAAAGGTTCCAAAGTTTTCGAAACAGCCATCTTCCGACATCGAAGCCATATCGACCTTGGGCCTGATTCTGAGATCTGAAGTCTTCGACGTTGTAAAGTGGGGTTAATGTCGAAAAGAACGACAAGGGAAATAGGGTGCCTATATGAGAGTAGCGACATATACAGTAGCCGCATGCTCAAACCAGGGTTACAATAGATACCCGGCTTGTCCATTCATTATCATGACGTCAAAAATGGTGGCTGGCCGCGACCAAAGATATACAGCGATTGGAACAAACCGATGGGCGCGCCGCTTTGGACCAATCGCTGGTCGCGACCAGCCACTAATTGTGACGTCATGAGAATGAATGAGCAAGCTCGGTATCTGATGTTTTCCTGCTCAAACTGTTCTTAGAAAGATGTTTTAGTCCAAACTGTGGCAAACCTACATATTAGAATTCTCTTGGACGAGCTCGATTAGACGGTGAGACAAGCTAACAAGCATTAGTTAGACGATGACAGGCTCACTAAGATGCTTGGCGATTCGTGTTTGTCTAAAATCGTCTCAACCAATCAAATTTTATATAGAGGTACCCAAGGCTGAATACATAGTAAGCGTCAAATGATATATAGCAGAGGTGTCCGCCAGATCAAAAGTCACGTCAATGAAGGTCGTACGCTACGTAGCGGAAGGGGTTGAACTACTGGAGGTTCAATAATTGTTTTTACAGCTCTTGATCGAATAATCAACAGATTTATAACAATTTCTGTTTGCTTCTAATATAAATATGGAAATATTACTTATAATGTAGTGAAAGTTTGTGGTTAATGTTGAAATAAATATGTGTAATAAAATTTCAGTATCCATCTATCAAAATATGTGAGTTTCAAGCCACCAAAGTTACCACACTTTATAAAATAATTTTCACCCCGTTCATTGCATGTAATGCTGAAGTATTTTTATATCGTCTGCAATTAAATTATTTTACGCTACAGTTGTTGAAAGTAGATTGTAATTTTTTTCGTGAATGACAACGGAACTGTTTGTTGTCATGAGAATTAAATGTCGTTTAGTTTTATGTGTGCAATAAAGTTTCAGTATTGAAATGTCGTTGTTTAATTGGAGTTAGATAAAATAAAATTAATAAATAAGTTAAGTACGACTAAATGAAATAATATTTAGGGAGGTACTTCTGACACCGTTTGATTATTTGTTACATGCTTTTATCATGTAACTTTACTTTATAAGCGCTACCTCTGGGGGTGCCAATCCAGATGCAAATCTCTCATCTGGAATTGGTTCAAAATTAGGAGATTTAGGTGTCAGGATTATGGAATTAGCGTAGTGGATTATGACAGCTATATAGAAATAGAAAGCTGCAAAACTGGGCCCTTTGGGTCATTTCAACAACAACAACAACAACTTTACTTTAGTTCTTGTGTGTAAAGATGGAATTTTGTAATCAAATTTTCACTCAATTTCTGGGGTGCTAAAATTAGAAAAATTAGGTACACAGGTGTTTTTCCGGTAACAGTACATTTTAATATGTTTAGAGGGCAAGATATTTTTTCGATATAGGAGCATAGGCGAGATAGAGAATTCCATATAAATCTATCATCTGCGCATTCTCCTGGTACATATTGTGAATCTTTAGTCACTCATGGAAGATATATCTTGTTTACCAGATTTATTGCAAAATATTTTTGATACAGTTTGTTTTGATAAAAATATTTATATTTAAAAAACATTCACTATATATTTTTAATATCGGGAGAAAAGGCAATAGTGCTTGCATACTGCTTATATATTATTTCCTTTACTACCAAAACTAAAATGATATTGTGAATGTTTTTAAATGTACATATTTTATCGAAACAAACTATATCAAAAATATTTGGCAATAAATCTGGTAAACAAGATGCATCTTCCATGTGTGGGTAAAGATTCACAATGTATGCTCAAGAGAATGCGAAGAGGGTAGATTTTGTCTGACGTCATCTTAAAAGCCCGCGCATTGGTATTATCAACCCCATCCACAAGGTGGCGCAGTTGTGTGAAGTTTGCGTCCCTATTCTAGTATTGAGTTCATACACTTACTATGTATGCAGCCTTGGAGACACCCTAAAGAAAAGAATTGCCAAATCTACAACTTTATTCGATATCGAAATGTAATGACAGTGTTCAGAATGAAATCTATATTATGAATCAGGGTAATCTTTCTCATTGACATTACTTTCATTCATCGATATTTGATCTGCATTGAACGGTTCAAAAACTGACCGTTGTGTTTTGCATTTGATAACAAAATTATCAACTAAAAGGCGTGTATGGAGCATAGAACTAGGAACTTAAAATAGAAGGAGAATGTAGGGTGTTTTCGTCCGTCTTTTGTTACGGGGATTATGGGAAGGTGTTCGAACAGAATGGCTTGCAACCCTCCCGATATTGGCGAAAAGTTGGCTTTTATCTTGGCATAGACGTTCCTACTAACCGTCGCCTCACATGATGGGTTGCCGGTATTACCGCTTTTGTGTTGTCGTTGTCATTCTCATATCGTGTCTTGAGTTGTGTCGTGACATCTGCTTTTCATCTTTTAATTTTTTTTTTATTTCATTCTGTTAATATCATTTTTGTGTTTAAGTATGTCTTGTGCGTCATCTAATTTATTCAACCAAAGTTACAGTAAAATCTGGCCAAAGATAGCAAACGGGGAAAAAAAAGTAATTTTATTTTAACTGCATTACAGGGTGACATCATCTGTTTTGGAAAAAACATGGGAGAAAAAAAATAATTTGAGCATTTTAATTAAAATTTTGCTTTTTAATCATAAATATAATATAAACGTGTGAAACAACAACTTTGTCCCACTTGAACTTTATTGGAACATATATTTTTTATTTTAATAATTTTAATCGTTTTTATTTTTTGTGGCAACGCTTATTTGAGAAAATCATTTTATTTATGAAAACAATGCTGATTTAATTTTTAATTAAATGTAATTTTCATCAAACATGTTTTAACGAAATGTGAGTATAATATGTCAGAAACATGTTAAAATTTTTTTCATATGGTATCTCATTTATCGTTTTGCGTTTTTTATTTGCATAGAAAAAGGGATGTTGACATCAGAAATAATAATGATACATTTTATTAGTATTTCCTAATTTCATAAAATGAAACGATAACTTTAAATCCTTTTAACTAAAAAAAATATATCCTACTGTTCAATTATTCAGTCCTTTATAAAGATTTTTTTTTTCATCAAATTCATCAGAAGAAAGGGGATTTTAGTTAAATTTAAATAAGGGTTTGGTTTTAAATTTTAAAATCAGGTGAATACAATAAATTCTTAGTTGATATTACGAAGGGGAGGGGGGGGGGAGGTAAATGTATGTGTTTATTTTATTAGTAGCCAGTGACTGATTTACAAATTTGGGGGCCCTGGGCACAGATGCTTTAATAATTTTGTGATATGTAATGATGTTTCTTCTCAATTTTTTAGCAGTAAAAGTTTTTATAACATCCTCATAATCTTAAGTGCTCTATCTCGCTGACGATTTTTCAATCTTTCGTCAATTTTAAATATCCAATGGTAAAATTTATTTTTAAATATTGAAATGCAAATGAGATATTTTTAAAAATTTCTCCCATAGGATTAACATTAGCGACCTGGCATTTTCTCGTCAGTGATGTAGCCCTTAAAAGTTATTTTTACATGAAAAAAAAATAAAAATAAAAACTTTCCATATTAATTTTGTGTTTTAATAGTTTAAAACTTCAGATTTGGGCTAATAATTTAAAAATCTTCCGTAGCATTTGCGGACCCCGGAAAATCGGGGGTCCTGGGACAGTGGTCCGAATGCCCTGCTATAAATCAGGCACTGAAAGTAGCTGCATTACGTAATAAAGTTTTAATATATATCGAATTTAAAATTATTCTTGAACAAAGTTCTTTTTTTATAAGTTATTTAAAGAAATTAGACCGGAGTTCTTTATTGTCATAAAAATAAAGATATCAAATATCGGAAAATTGAAAATATCGAATTAAATATTAGTTTTAAAAGCAACCAATTATTGTTTTTTAAGTATTATTTTATTGGTATTTAGGAAAAACATATCCCCCCCTCCACCCCATAACAAAAAGAAAATATACGTAACTTTAAAAACAAAGCTTTAAATAGATTGCATTATGTTTGCACTCCTTAGGTAACATATCTTGTTTGTTTGTTTATTGAGAGTATACATCTGACTTGTGTGCTTGACATCAAGTGCCCGAGGTAACATATCCTTCGCATAACAGACGTAGCAAAAATCAAAACAAATCTCATCTCAAACGCTTAAATAAATAAGAAAATATCGAGGAAAAAAGACGCCAAGACAGCGATAACTATGCCGTACGCCCTGCTTGCTCCCGTCTTTGAAATAGTTTCGGAAAATGCCGTAAATAAAAAAATTCCGTGGCAAAAGGGGAGAGAGGGAAAAGGGCGAAAAACGCCCATAGCTTCCTTCTTGCTTATTGTTTATTCTATGGTATGGAGCCACTGAGCTGAGCTCTAATATAAACGAAGAGCTAACTTCCTATACTTGAAGCCAGCGATCCGCATATGAATACAATTTTGCCATAAATTTTTGCTAAGTTGGTTTCGCTTTAAATTTGAACTATGCCAAAATAATGAGTTCTCCCATTGACGTATGTCTACCACTTGCGGAAAAATAACGCTCAAAATGGTGCGATACGGTTTTATCAGACGAAGCAGACCGCCGAGTTTTTCCGGGACCTACGTTATACACGGCCGGTGCATGACGTTTAAATCGTCACATGGAGTGGATCGAGACTAACGAAAAAGAAAGGCTACCGCGGTGCTTTACGCATATCTTTTTTTACAGACCGCCAGAGTCACGTGTTGCTCGAATGCACCAATGAAGACGTACGAAAATAGCATCACGTTACTCTAGCGGTCTGTAAAAAAAGATAAGTGGAATGTACCGCGATAGCCTGTCTTTTTCGTTAGCCTCGGAGTGGATCATTTTTACACAGCGATTGGTTCAAAACGGAGGGCTCGCCGCTTTGCACCAATCGTCGTGTAAAAATGATCCACTTCATGTGACGTTTTAAACGTCATGCACCGGCCATGTATAACGTAGGTCGCGGTTAGTCCTCCGTTCTATATTAGAGCTCAGTGAGTGGAGCTAACCAGAGTAACCGACTTCACGGATTACTTGCAGCTTGATTCTGGGAAGGTACGAAACGAAAAGCCGGCGAATTGTAACATCAGCAAAACCACTCTTTCGTATCGTATGCTATCGCGACCTACGTTATACACGGCTGGTTCATGATGTTTAAACGTCACACGGTGTGGATCGAGGCTAACGAAAGAGAAAGGCTACCGCGGTACTTTACGCGTATCTTTTTTTACAGACCGGCGGAATCACGTGATGCTCGAATCCACCAATGCAGGTGTACGAAAAGAGCTTCACGTCACTCTCGCGGTCTGTAAAAAAAGATATGAAGAATGCACCGCGGTAGCCTGTCTTTTTCGTTAGCCTCGGTGTAGATCATCTATACAGGGCAATTGGTACAAAGCCTCGCACCCATCGTTTTGAACCAATCGCCGTGTAAAGATTATCCAACCGTGTAGCGTTATAAAAGTCATGAACCGGCCGTGTATAACCGCGACCTACGTTATACACGACCGATGCATGACGTTTAAAACGTCACACGGAGTGGATCATTTTTACACCGCGATTGGTGCAAAGCGACGCGCTCACCGTTTTGCACTAATCGCGGTGTAAAAATTATCCACTGCGAGGCTAACGAAAAAGAAAGGTTACCGCGGTGCTTTACACGTATCTTTTTTTACAGACCGCGGGAGTCACGTGATGCTCGAATGCACCAATGCAGGCGTACGAAAAGTGCATCACGTCACTCTAGCGGTCTGTAAAAAAAGATAAGTGGAATGCACCGCAGTAGCCTGTCTTTTTCGTTATCCTCGATCCATTGCATGTGACGTTTTAAACGTGATGCATCAGCCGTGTATAACCAAGGCTACACTAGATACCGGACTTGCTCATTCATTATCATGACGTCACAAAAGGTGGCTGGCCGTAACCAGCGATTGGTGCAAAGCGACGAGCCTGTCGTTTTGTGCCAATCGCTGTATGTCTTTCATTTTGTCGTCTCGCGTTGTACCAATCGCTGGTAGCGGCCAGCCACCATTTGTGACGTCATGATAATGAATGAGCAAGTCCGGTATCTAGTGTAGCCCTGGTATAACGTAGGTCGCGATGCTATTCTCGCATCCGGCGAAAAATTATGGGGTCTGAATTTCGTTCGTCCTTCCCAAATCGAGCTGCAAGTAACCGGTGAGATCGGTCACTTTGGTGAACTCCACTGGACGCGCCCTAAATCACAAGAACATTAGTATAAGATTTTAATTCAGGTGATGTAAGAAATATAATCGTTTAGCTTTTTTAACACTACTATAAAATTAATGATTAAACTTAGATTTTATTATTGCTCGTAGCACTTCTATGAAACTGTAATGCTGAGTTTAAATAACGGCGTAACCGTCTCCCCAGGTCCACGAGGTACAGGTTTTCCAACAAATCAACGTGCTTCATTGGTTGTTTACGAGCAGCTGATTGGTTGGGTCTTATGCTTTAACACCTGGAACGCCTAGGGAGATAACGCCATAATGTAAACACAGCATTAAGAGACCACACTAGTTACGGGAAGAAACGGTAAAGCTAATGTTAAGTCTATGGGAAAGTTCAGTAGTTTTTTTTATAAGCAGACATTTTCAATTTCGGAACCGGTTCTGAAAGTGAAAGTACCCTTATATAAAAAAACTGGAACCAAAATCGAAAAAGAAAAAACTAACAACGTTAGAGATCGACCTCAGCTATCCTAAACAAAAAAAAATTAAAAATTTAAAAAATTAAAAAAATTAAAATGCGAGTGAGAAATTTGAAAATAACCTTCTCATAGACTTAACATTAGTTTGTGCGTTTCTTCGCATGGCTAGTGTAGGCTTTTAAACATGAGATGTTATTCTGAGCGAAACTAAACAAAAAATAAACAGAGTGAATTTTAATATAGAAAAATCGCTGATTATAATATTGTGAAATACAACATCTCTAAATTTACTGAAATGATGGTCTGTACTCCAACACTGGAAAGAGATTTCACTATTCAACTAATAAACGGATCTATTCAACTTCTCATAGATAATGATACAATTAATCTTCCATTGTATGAAGACTATCGTATATCTGGTTCGTTATGATTGTCTCCGGTTATTATGTTCAAAGACTAAAACCGTTGCGATATTTTGAGACGCTCATTATATATCATTTATGCCAAAACTGGAAGAAGAGATACAAACAAGAACTATTTGGGAGTTTCTATGAAAGATGATCCTTTGGTGTTTGTTCTGCAAAAAGAGGAAAACAAGAAATATCACATATGGCCCAATACTTCAGTTGCAATAAATTAGCTTAAGAATCAAATATTTACTGTTGGCATTGACGGAAAAGATAGAATATAATGTTTTTCTGGAGCAAGATAAGTCTTCGGATATTATGAAATGCGTGCATAATCCTATACACACCTTTATGCATAAAAGCAATGGATAATAAATGTATAGTGCCAGCATTTCTTGTTCTGGTACAACTAAATGTTGGTAAAACTGCCTTTTATAATTTTTTATTGAGTAAAGCCGTTTGACGATGGGATAAATCCAGTATGTATCGGTTTAGAAGTTCGAGAAAATTCAAATAATCTTCCTGGAGTAATAAGCTTAATAGAAATAAAAGGACTCTCATGTACTGAATGCTTATCCAAAACATTTTACAATTTGGTGACGTAAATATCTATAAAGATGGCAACAAATTCTATCGCGGTCTCGTCAGAAGAATGGGCGAAGGCTTAGAAATCTGACAAACCGATAATATTACAAATTATTCTGGAGCCGTTATTCCCAGCTGTGGTACACGTGTGAAGACGGTTCGACAATTCATTGTACTTTCGAATCATTTAAAATTTACCCGGTGGTGTTTAGAGAAGAAAGAAGGTACTGTGATGTTTTAAAAACAGTAGCATCTAAATATATCCCATACCTTCAAAATATCGAATCACGAGATGAAATTAAAGATATGAAATATAATGAGATTATTTTACGAAAATACTTTTATGGTAAAATAACAAAACCAATGAAAGTGAATGTTTTTAAAGTTAATTTTTTCCGATATCCTAATTTTCAGTTTTCCCGATTCCTACTGGTACTACAACAGGCTTTGAAGACATTAATGACTTTAAAGTTGAACGTTTGAAATGTGCACCTTACATTCAAAGGCCACGTTTTCGGTGCGAATGCAAAGACCAAGCATAGGATAATATTCTCCATTCATGGAAGTAAAATACTTCATTTGTTTCACAAAAGTCAGTATGAAAAATAAAATAGTTTCCGTTCTGTCTCCAGAACCTAGTTGTCTTTCTAGGATTTTAATAATGTGAAACATAAAAATGGCCTAAAATTCACCATATTTTACTCATGCCGTTTACTTTTAAAGAAATATACTAATATCTATAACCAGTTTTAGATAGCTTTCATTACAAAAAGCTACCTATTGCAGCCGTTCGGAGGAAAGCAATTCCAAAAAATTTTGGTATATTTTCACCGATCATGACCCCCCAGACTCCCAAACCACTCTCTGTTCAAATGTTGATTTATATATATATATATATATATATATAAATCCATATATATATATATATATATAAATCCATATATATATATATTATATATACACGAGGCTAACGAAAAAGAAAGGCTACCGCGGTGCTTTACGCAAATCTTTTTTTACACACCGCGGGAGTCACGTGATGCTCGAATGCACCAATGCAGATGTACGAAAAGAGCAATACGTCACTCCAACGGTCTGTAAAAAAAGATAAGTGGAATGCACCGCGGTAGCCTGTCTTTTTCGTTAGCCTCGATATATATATATATATATATATATATATATATATATATGACGTATGTCATGCTGTAACTCTCTTATTTATGAACCGATTCGGATATGACTGAGTATGTGTATAGGACATATTAAGTTCACGACCGAGTTCGTTGGCCAGTTTCATCCGCATCTTGTTTCAAAATGGTGGCCAGTTAATAAAATTTAAAAATTCAAAAATATGTACAAAAAAATTATAAATTGAAAAAATTATTCCCGTTAAGTGTTAGAACGTGATACAAGGAATCTGGAACATTTTTTGTTTTGGCAATATCTTAAAAAATGGCTGAAATATGGCAGTTTGAAATTCTAGGGTGGCTGAGATTTAAAAACAATCTGATACTTGTTATGCTGTAACTCTCGTATTTATGAACCGATATGAATGTGAGTGATCATGTGTAGAGAACATACCAAGGTCTCGACCGAGTTCGTTGCCCAGCTTCATGCACCATCTTGTTTCAAAATGGCGGCCAGTTAAACAATTTAAAAAATCTAAAAGATGTACAAAAAAATTATAAATTTAAAAGGTTGTCTATGTTAAGTGTTAGAACGTGATACAAGGATTCTGGAACATTTTTTGTTTTGGCACTATCTTAAAAACTGGCTGAGATATGGAAGTTTGAAATTCTAGGGCGGCTGAGATTTCGAAACAATCTGATATTTGTTATGCTGTAACTCTCGTATTTATGAACCGATATGAATGTGACTGATCATGTGTACAGAACATACGAAGGTCTCGACCGAGTTCATTGGTCAGCTTCATACGCCATCTTGTTTCAAAATGCCGGCAAGTTTTTATTTTATTTTTTTATTAAAAATTCAGAAAGATGTATACAAAAATATAAATTGAAAACGTTGTTTCCGTTAATTGTTAGATCGTGATACATGGATTCCAGAACAAATTTTGTTTTGGCTTTATCTTAAAAAATGGCTGAGATATGGCAGTTTGAAATTCTTGGGTGGCTGACATTTTGAAACAATTTGATTTTTGTTATGCTGTAACTCTCATGCTGAAATTCGCATTCAAATTCAGTATTAACGAAAACCGGGATTGAATATTCTATAATCGGGTTCCAAGCATTTCAGCCTTGGGTGTTTGAGTAAAATGAGTTGAATTTTTAAAAACATGGACTATGAAAGTTAACTTTTCCTCCTGGTACAGGCCGGAAGGACTTTTTATTGATAAAGCTATAAAAATTTAACACATTGAAAGTTTTAATCTGAAATAAGCAAAATATTAGCACATACTTATAGAGGTGAGCAGAAAATTAATTTTGATACGTAGTACCTGACAATTATTTAAAGAACAATAAATTAAATCGGACAAACAGTGAGTTAATATATATATATATATATATATATGTGTGTGTGTTTACTTGTTTAAATCTGCAGCGCATGTTTGTAGGTTTCAAAAGTACCTCTGCTTTACTGATAGTTGATATGTATGTAATAACTTAGATGAAAATGGTATCGATGTTTTTATATAGGGACAAAAATAAAAATGATAAAAAAACAAACATTCTTATTTATATATATATTTTTCCATACGGAATTTTTAAAATTTTGGTTAAGAACTTCTGTTAGGATATTTTTATATTACCAATAAGCAAATAAATTGAAACACGTATCTTGAATAAATTTGTCAAATAAGAGGGAATCTAACATCAAACACTTTGAAATATATATAAATTGTCTGACAGAGCAAAATATTTCTAAAATAAATTTAACAAAAATGAGCCTGGGTGTTTAAAAAGGTCTTCGCGAATAGTTATTAAATATATATCTACACATATGTAACGCTTTTTGTGACAGACTGATTTCGGTTATGGATTTTCAGTTCAATAAATTTACCAATGGATGTTTTTGAATTTGCCGCAATATTTTCTTATTGGAAGTATCTGAAACTTTTCTAAATTAAGAGAGTAGCAAAAACAAACATTTGTTCTTTTAAAGCTACAACAAACATATAAACATCAGATTGCATTGTTGATATAGTGTCTTTCAACACCACCTGAACAAGAAGAGAACTAAATATTAAATGCTTCTAGGATATGCTCTGAAAACTAAGGCATTTCAAAATAATTTAAAATGTTATTTTTTTCATCTGAACGAAATCGTAAGTTTCTCATAATCAAAATAATTACCGTATATACTCGTGTATAAGTCGATCCTCCAATTCTTACGCAGAATTTTAGAAAAATTGAATTTTCGTGTATAAGTCGAACCACATTTCTGGTAGTATGTTAAAAAATGATTTGTAATCGAGGATAAAAAAAAATATATAAAAAAAATTTCATTAAATTAGTAAACTTTTTTTTTTTACGTTTTTAAACAGATTTTTTTTTTTTTATTCAACGTTTAAAAATTGTATAATTATGTAAACCTGAAGAAGCTTAAACTATTTTGTAAGGTATTCACATCAATTTAATGATTACTTACTTTTTTTTTTTTTTTGAAAAATCTATTCAAGCCTTATTTACAAGGGTAAACAACTTCTTAAACTGCTAAAATATAGTACTTCTTTGTATTGTGGGACCTTTAGGAGAGAAATCTAGAAGCATTCTCGAGTTGAACTCTTTTTAAAAAGTGGATTAAAATGTTGAAAGGAATGCCCCTGTATTGAAGGGAATTCTATCCCAAGAGAAAATGAGTGCAAAACAATTACAGAGACATTATTGTTTTTTTTTTTTTGTTTTTTTTTTTATCAATCATTATTGTCCGCTTTTATCTGTCTCTCCAACCTAGACCCATATGTGATTAATTAAAAGAGTTGCACATTCACCAATTATCTACGAAAAAAATATGACTCTGGTATTTCACTCCGCTATTTTTTTTTTTTACTTACTCGTGTATAAGTCGACCCCCCATTTCAGCTCCCAAATTTTATCTGAAATTCTTCGACTTATACACGAGTATATACGGTATATACCTGTTCTCAGTCTCATCTTTTTGTTATACGATAATAAATTTAATTTTATTTATGCGAATTGTGTGCATTCATTGTCTTTTGAATTTTTTAAGCTGGGGGGGGAGGGGGGGGAGAAATAGACCTTTGAAGTAAAACTAGTCATTTGATACAGTATCTGATTTAGATCCTGTAATCTATTTTTTGTTTATTTGCTGGTTTTGATTGTGCAAACAAGCAAGCGTATTCAGACTCCTGGTGCAAAAGAGAGTAATCAAGTTAATAAAAATGGTACTGCTACATATTCGAAATCGTGCAATTTAAAAAAACAAATAGGATTGCATACCTGATATTAACACTTTCCGGCGCGGAGTAAGTCTGTTTACAAAATGATGAAATAATGGACTGACACCGGAATTTACAAACGAATTTATTTGAAAATAAAAACTTGCTTATTTTCCGGTACTGAATAAAAGAAAATTTTAATTAAATATTCTTGGTGCCGTTTGTCAGTTTTGGAATTAAAATTAGGTGTCCTTTTTTGTGACCACCGCCCGTTAAAGGGTTAAACAATTAAAGCTTCTACAGCAAACACGTAATGCTGGTTGCATACGTAGCTGTTTCTCTTTTTTTAGGTTTTAAAAAATTATATCGTTGCTTTAATGTCAAAAATTTTTTTTAATGCAACTAGAAAATTCATGCATTTTTAACAAAACAACTCATTCATTTATCGTTGTTTAATAGCAATAAAACTTAATTATTTTATAGGAATTGTGTTTGATTCTAAATAGAATTTTTTGCTATTTAAAAAAAAAAAAAAAAACAGAAATCGTAGTTGTTTTGCTATGTATGTTGAAATATATATAACCTGAAACTGAGTTACGAGATGGTTATGTCTCGAAATCTAGAGTAATACATTTACCTTTTAAGTAAATAGAGGACATTATTGGAAAACTCTTTTTGGTAGTGTTTAACACTGAAATAACAATATCAAATCTTGAAATAGTTGTATGCTTAATTTATTCAGGTTGTATATTCTTTACTAAAATTTTTTTTAATGTATTTTAAATATTACATGAATGAAATTTTCCCATTTATCTTAAATATATAGATAACATTTGAAAAATTCTTCCTCATGTAATGGCGAATATATATATATATAATATATATGTTTGAGTAGTAAAGAGAGAAAGCATATTAAACAATACAGAATGGTTTCTTGTTTCTTTAATTTGTTGACCGCCAGGCTGACTCGATCTACCATAAAATATTAATTATATTTATAACTTTTCCATTAGATCATAAAACTTACCAACAGTCCTGTTTCAGAGTAATAAATTGTTCTCTACGAAAATATTGAAAGCACACGTGTTCGTGTGCCAAGGGGACCCAGGAAATATTGCTGGCACTGGGAGGGCGATAATACAGTTTCGAAACTTACTATATCAACGATCCTTATATATTAGAGTAACAAGCGAAAAATTTCAGCACAAAATCGATCTTTCTGTGCATGCTTCAACTTTTTTGGAATGTTGAATAAAGGAGGTAATAGAATTAACAAGAATCAAGAGGGTTGGGGAAAGAATAGCTCGCCTATTGGCTTACTGCTCGAAACCCTAGCACTCCTTCTACAACTTCTACTTTTTCTATCCCTTCCCGGAGCACCTTGATCGTGATCGATGAGCTTTCTTCCACGTGATTTGTTTGACAGAGGGGTTTACAATGAGAAACACATTCGTTGGTGTTCAATTGGAAAGGAGGCCGGAAACCACATTTCTTTATACTAGAAGAATTACGGCCCTATTATTATTATTTTTTTGAAATATTGCATTTATGGATTTGAAAATTATGCATCAATACGTATTTTTCAACGACGAATCCAAATATCTAATTTTCATAACGATGGGATAATTAGAAGCGGGAATATCATTTAGTTTTTAATTAATTGATTAACTTTTTTAACGCATCATTTCATAGCCAAAACGCCCGACTTTTCCTCGAGACATTAAGACTACTCACCTAAAGATTGAAAATTTTTATACTGCCAAATTTCGGGGTCCCATAAAATTTTTTTAAATATCAGATTTCTGGATCTGAAAAGTATGCATCCTTGCTTAAAATGGGCTGGGATTTCAGAGTTTCAAAAAATTTTTGAATTCGGCCCATAATTTGTTATTTAGCAAAATCCCGATTTTTATATAGAAAAAAAAAATAAAACGCTAAGGATTTTGTTATTTCATTTCAAATTATCATGGGTTGTATGTGTCTGATCACGATGCGGTTTGGCTCATTCAATTCAATATCGATAGAACTTATGATTTTAGTTCAGAGTTTCACCACAGTGAAAAAATAAATCAACAATCATAGTTTTTAAAAATACATTGATGCAGTTTCTGCAGGATTCTAAATGAAATTTTCTTACTAAATAAACCGACCAGCGTAGCGGGCGAAGCTCCGCTAGCATACTCTGAAGTGAACATGAACTTTAACCTTTAAAGACACGGACGGTTTGTACACACATGAAGACATGGGTGGTGCACTCTATTCGCCATCAGCTTTTAAAGCCTAAATAACTTTTAATGATATATTTGTATAACGCAATGACCAGTAGTAGTATAAAAGCAATAAACATCAAATTGTTAAAAAAAAGACTAATTTAATTAGAATTAATCACGTAATTACTTTTGAATTCAGAACTGTTTTTCACTGTGTGGTGCCACTCAGTACATCGACAGTGTCTTTAAAAATTAATAAAGATGAAAGTTTCGGTTCATAATTAAATGGTTCAAAACTTAATAATACTTAAAAAAAAAAAAAATCAATCTAAGTCTAACGCGGGGCAAAAATATACTTTTATCTGAATGACCCATTTCCTGTGCAATAACCTATTATTACAATTTTTGCTTAATTGCTATTATTTAAGTACATAAAGTAGAATTTACTATCAGTCTGAAATCAGTTCTGAGACTTAAGGTCTTGCACCCAAGTATTAAACTTACATATAAAATATCTTTATTTATTTATTTGTATTTTCATTTCTGAGTGCACAAAATAGCCAACCCTTCTTTTCTGAGAACCTGGAAATTCAGAAATTCCAAGAAAAGATAGTCTATATCGGTCTTTATGCAGAAGATCAAATCACTTTTCAAACAAATACTATAGGAAGAAGTATATTCTTCTGATTATTGTTATTTTATACGTACAGGTATTATCTTTATACGTGACCCTACCTTATACGAGAATTTGGAGAAATCCTGTATTTTCAAATTTCAAGAATTATCATTCCTATTATTTGGAGGAATGTGTAATTGTTTTTATACTGTTTTAAGTTTTCTTGTATGATTCAATCATGTCTATATACAAAATAATTAGCCTGAAAGATCAATGCATTAGAGACTTGATTACCAATATGTTTAACAGCAAAAACTGGAAGCAGCACCAACATTTTGATGTAATTTAATTTATTATATTGTAAGAAAAAAAATAAATACAAAAGGCAGCTTTTTCATTTTTTTTTTTTTATTATTATCATGGCTTTAGTTTTAGGGCTTGCATACTTTAATAATTAAATTTTAGAATTAAATTTGTAGTTGCATATTATTAAGCTTTCATTTTTTATAGTTAATTTATCAAAATGCACAGTGCTGTTTTCCCAGATGCACAGTACTATATTTAAAGTGTCCCATGCTGTTTTTTCCCTAGAATAAACACTAAATATATAGACATAATTTAAATGAATAGGTGAAATAAAACTAGTTTAATTAAAAATTTGTTCTTCATAATCAAAATATTTATATATATTCTACATCATATAAGATATACAGCATCAAATGCAGTATCTCACTACCCTACTCCTATAACACAATCCATCGATTCTTCTTTATTATTTTTTTAATTACTAAAATTTTTATTAGCAGAATAACATATAAATTAAGTTAATTAACCATGGATTTAAAATTACAAAAGAAATTATATAAAAATAATTATTACATAAATCTCCATTTTTTTTTCTCAGAAGTCGTTCATATGCACCACACTAGTGTACAAGGCACAACGGTTGAAAAATGCAAACATAAAAGGGGGAGACTCTCCTTTGCACTCCTCTGCATACTACTGTTATTTTAAGTTTTTGTTGCACATTTCTTCATGAAGTCTTTTATGCTATACTATCAAATAAAGACTATGTTTCATATAAAACTCTCATTTACATGTATAGTGGATTTACTGTGTAAATCTGTATTGTAGTACATACAGTCAGTGTAAAAAAAAAAGTCCTTCTGGCCTATGCAGGGAGGAAAAGGTACCTTTCATAGTCATGTTTTTAAAAATTCAACTCATTTTACTCAAACACCCGAAGCTAAAATGCTTGGAATCTGATTATAGAAGATCCAATCCCAGTTTTCGTTAATACTGAATTTGAATGTGAATTTCAGCATGAGAGTTACAGCATAACAAAAATCAGATTGTTTCAAAATGTCATCCACCCTAGAACTTCAAACTACCATATCACAGCCATTTTTTAAGATAAAGTCAAACCAAAAAATGTTCTGGAATCCATGTATCATGATCTAACCTTTAATGGAAACAACTTTTTCAATTTATAATTTTTTTATACATCTTTTTGAATTAAAAAAAAATTAACATGCCATCATTTTTAAACAAGATGGCGCATGAAGCTGCCCAACGAACATGGCCGAAACCTTGGTATGTCCTATACACATACTCAGTCACATCCAAATCGGTTCATAAATAAAAGAGTTACAGCATGACATGTGTCAGATATATATATATAAATCAACATTTGAAAGGAGGGCAGTTTGGGGGTCTGGGGGTCATGATCAGTGAAAATATACCAAAATTTTTTTAATTGTTTTCCTCCGAATGGCTGCAATAGGTAGCTTTTTGTAATGAAAGCTACCTAAAAGATACCGCCTACTAACTCTGCCACAAATCATCATATAAAAATATGACTGATACCAATCAATTAGTAATAACATTTGTTAATTAATGCTATTCTTAACTATTGTTTAGGAGGTCATCTACATATAGAAATTGTACTAAACTTAAACATATCCAATACCAACACCTAATTTTGACACCATATTTGGATTCTGCTGCAAATTTTATTTTAGGTTACCAAACAGGAAGCCATTTGGACAAGTAATTTAGGAATTATCTAGGGTTAAAGTTTGGAACTCCTAATGTTAAATTCATTTTTAATTGTTGCAAAGCAGATTGCAATGCAGGTAATATTTTAAACATAACTCAAAAACTACTAAGCTGTTTTTAGATTTGCACATTTGGAGTTTCTAGAAATCGATTTTTGTTAAAAAATTCATTGACTAGAATTCATATTTGTTTCAAAAATTAATTTCAGAATATGTATTTCAAAAAATGTATATGAATTGTAACCTATGAAATTTTTTTAATAGAAATGCATTTTTAGAAGCTTTAAATATGCAAATCCAAAATAAAGTTTTTTTTTTTGTTTTGCTGATAAGCACAAGATGGAAATATATTATAAGCCTTATCTAATGCTTAATGTTGTCTTTCAGAAAAAATAAATAGACATTTGCATCCACCCCACCCCTTCCTCCCTAAAAAAGTAGGTTTTTCTTTTATCATTCATAATGACTTATGCTAGTCGTAAATGAAGTTATTGGAGATATGTTTGCTTTAAAGTATACTTTACTTAATGATCTAAAAGATCAGATAGTTAATTAGAACTTTCTATAGCTATTGTCATGTGTTTTGATACTTTTTTTTTCAAAATTGTAACTGTGGGATGTTTGACCCAGGTCAAATCTCTAATTTTTTATCTAGTGTAATTGAACATATTTTAATAATTATATTTAAATTTGTCAAAAAATAATAATTTATTTCAATAATTAATAGCATATTTTTTTTTTAAATATGAACAATAAAATATTTTGACTCAAACTGAATGCAAAATTATCTACTAATAAATGATGTAAAGTAAAGATTCAAACAAAAACATTTTACATTTTAGAATAAATTATTTAGAATACAGCTACATAAATCTTAAAAATGCTTATTGTATGTATAATATGCATATATCACAGCTTGTGCTAAAGATATTGTGTTTGTTACTTCTGAGTTTTCTTAAACTACCACATCCAATCATAACTAGTGATTTATAAACAGTAGCTTTAAAATTAAAATTAGACTTCTCTAGTTATAAAAATAGTCAATGATTTGTAAAGTTATGAATGTAAGATAGTATTAACATATGAAGGGTCATTAGCTTCACCTAGCAGCAAGGTCAAATAAATATGTTTTGTAGCAAAAATTTTATTTAGTAAAATCATAAATAAATAAATACTGTACAGAAATAACTACACATTTCATGAGAAAAAAAAATCTGGTGGGAATATATTTATGATTTAGTGGATCAAACCTACCTAAAAAGGGGAGGTTTGACCCAGTTTACAAAGTTATCGGAAATATTTTTTTAAAAATCATTTAGTATCTTTTCAGAATTATGACACTGTAAAAAAAAATAGACTACATAATAAGTTATTTATATGAGGCAAACTGTGATGCTATTGTATGTCAAACATAAATTATGATCATTTTAGTAAAAAGTGAGTCAAACATCCCTATTCTGTCTTATATAATATAAAAAATATATTAAGAGCATTTATAAATAAGAATTTGACAATTTGAAGTACACTACTTCCGGTTCCGAAAGTGAAACTATCTTCGTAAAAAAAAAACGCAAAGAAAATCGAAAAATTAATCAACGGCGGAAATAGAAATCTCTGCTATCCAGTGCAAAAAAAAATCATTTAAAAATATTCAAATGCAAGCGACATATTAGCACATTAATGCCCCATTGGATTAACATTAGCACCGTATTCCTGAGCGCTTGTTCAACGGGAGCCTTAAGAACTTTAGTTTCTTAGCTGAAACAATATTATCCCAATGTTAAAAATGCCTGAAGGTCAACATTTCAAGACTATCAGTTTCTACCATAAAAGTATGAATTTTTTTTATTATTGAATAGAAATTATAGGTTCTAAAAACCCATACTAAAATGTATCACACTTTTAATAATGTGTGTAATTGGAAATTACCAACAATTTAGGAATTTGCTATATTGGAAAAAGTAAAGTTAAATATAATATACAGAACAATTATTGCTTTTAAAAAAATATATCCTTTCTTCCTTTAATTCTTTAGAAATCTATGGGTCATTCCATACTAAATGTGCAAATCAGCTGTGGCTGACATGTCATAGATTTTAATGAAAATCAGCATATAAGTAGATCATATTTATTTATGAGTAAATGTAAAATAATAGATTTCAGGATTGTTTATTTAAGTAATAAAACTTACATTAAAAGTTGATATAAGATCGAGGTTTTGTATACATGCTTGAAATTTCAATTTTCATTATTAGCCTTAGGAGTGGAAAGACTTTATCAAAAATTATTTATATTTAAGAATGAATAATAAGTAACAGATTAGAGTAATTTAGTAATTGTCCTTTTATTCCATAATGAGAAAAATAAATAAATAATGAAAAATTTTGAGAGGAAAAAGCAATATTTTTATTACTTGTTTGAACATGAAGGAAACATCTTGAAATTAAAAAAAATATTTGACGATATAGATAAAAGTGTATATTTTAAATATAGAAACTTTCATTCTTGCCTTCAGTTCATTTTTCCTCAACAATATTTTAAATTAGAATAGAATAAATGATTGATTTAAACGGTGCAGTGGTTGAGCAAACAATTATATAGTAATCATAACTCAATATAGATGGCAGCACTAAATTTTTTTTGCAAGATGGTAGAAAATGCGCAAAAATTTGAAGTGAAATAGCCCATAGAACGTAACAAATATTACCTTTTTGAACCCATTTCTGTTATGTTAGGGATCAAAAGCAATCTTGAATTTTTTTAAGCATATCATGGGCTTATTGAACTTTATGCTTATGCAATATTGTTAATGTCAGATTTTTTTCTTCATTTGATTTTTTAAATATACGTAAGAGGAAAAATTGTGATTTTGTAATTTTTTAAAAAGTTTCTAAGCTATTTTGAATATGAAGAAAATAAATGGCAACTTCTAAATTTGAGAAATTTGGTTTTCATATGTAACACTACATCAGACATCAATTTCAGATCTATTTTTAAATTCCTTTGATTTTTATAACGCTTTTAATTTTCTCAAAATTGACATATTTTCAATTTTTACAACCAATTTAAAGTTAACCATGGTGTTACAAAATTATTATTACTAAATAAATACGATAATAATTTTCCCCGGGTTACAATATTATGAAAAATTTTAATTTATGTTAAATAGTTTTCAAGATACGGAACTTTAAACTTGCAACTTTGAATGATTCCATACATGCCGTTCTATGTCACAAGTTTTTTAAATGTCCAGAACTGCCAAAATATTTTATTTTTTGTCAAGATATTTTGAATAGCTCTATTTAAATATGAACTGAATCTGTGTACCAAATTTTATTAAAATCGGTTACAATGTGGCCACAACTTTTTTTTAATTTTTGCTCATTTTGCATGGAATGACCCCTACACTAATAAAAGAAAGTTTCACTCTGTGTGTGTGAGTGTGTGTCTGTCTGTCGACGATGGCTAGGAAAATTTAGCGCACCTAGAAGTCTGAATATTTAGGTGAGGATAGTCCAAAACCTGTCCTGGTGTACCTGAGAATCAGAATTTTAGTATTTTAATTATTTAATGAAATATTAATTAAAATCCACAAAGAACTCTCATCCAAAATATGCTTTTTTTCTTTGATTGGTTAGTTGGTTGGTTGTATAGAGTCTCCAAGAAGCAATTAAATACACCAGAGTAGCGATGCATAGATAAGGACTTCTAACGAAATAGTGTTAATATGGATTGCAGTTACCGACATACAGCCATGCTAATGTAATGCCACCTGTACCAAAAAATTACACAGAAAACATTCATGAAGAAAACATTTTTCTTCATAATAATTAGCTGGGTTTAAGGGTTTTTTTTTTTTTTTTTTTTTTTTTTTTACATGACATATTATTATGATAATAGTGCTATTTTAAATCTCAGCTAATAATGTTCATAATTTTGCAGAAAACCTTCATGAACAGAAACATTCATTCTACACAGAAAACATTTTTCTTTGTGATAATTAGCTGGGTTTAAGGTTTTTTTTTTTTTTTTTTTTTTTTTACATGACATATCCTCTTTAATAAAAAGGTATGTGTTGCTGACGACTGGGATTTTCGATAATCGTTGCCACAGATTAATTTCGGAAAATGAAACATTTGAAATTGCTGAAAAAATTAATAGCTCGTAAAGTATTTGTCAGAAAATTGTTAGACAAACTGCGTTAGAAAGTAAAAAATTGTATTTTTCTTGATATAAATTTCAAATCCACTGATTATGCCGTTTTTCAAATATTGAATTTAAAAAATTACCAAATTTCACAATGGAGTACCATAACGAAAATTTCACGCGTAAAAAAATAATAATAACAGCAATGTGTCAGCACGAGTCACAAATTATAGTAACCGTATTATTCTGTTAAAATATAAAAGTGAATTATGATGTCACAAGTGCATGATTTTTATTTATTTCTTGACAAATACTAGATGCGCCATTTCTTTTTAGTTGTGATTAATTCACGTTATTAAAAAATGTAGCTATAAAACATATAAATCAATGGAAAACGGCAGGTAATAAATTGTAAACGTAATAATAAACCGTATTAAAAAAACATAGTGAAATAAGTATCCGTTTTTATGTTATTTTAGGATATGCCAGATAAAGGTACAGGTTACTTTAAAATACAAGGTTAAATTCACCGATATATTTTGTTTGATTCAAGGTCCTTTTGGAGAAACCGACCAGCGCAGCGGGCGTAGTCTGCTAGTATTATTATAATAGCGCTATTTTAAATCTCAACTAATAATGTTCATAACTTTGCCAAACCAGTTCCATTTTTACTAAAGTATCATAAAAATCAGCATTCATAGCTTCAAGGTATATTTCTAGAAAGCAGTTACCAGTATTTCTGAATAATAGTCTAAGCCAAAATTCAAATTAAGTTTCTAGCTTAACCAAATGAACAAACTTTTAAAGATTCATAGTGATCCTCCTAATTAGTCATTTGCTGAAGGGCATTTGAACATCCCCTCCCCTCAACCCCTCCTTCAAGGTTTTTTTTCTCTAACTATGACCCGTTTCCATAACTCAGCAACTATCTTTCCAATTTCAACGCAACTTATTCCAAACATTATAATTAACTTATAGTCACTCTATAACAAAGTAAATTTATGAGTAGTGGTTACCACTATTTCTGAATAATAGCTTAAGCCAAATTTGTAATTAAGTTCGTAGCTAAACCAAATGAACAAATTTTTAAAAATGCATAGTGGTCCTCCTAATTAGTCCTTTTCTGAAGGACACTTGAACATCCCCTCCCCCCCAGCACCCCCTCAAGGTTATTTCTGAGGCGTAAATAAAAACTGTGAACTTATTTCAATGGCTAATAATGTTCTCACCTTCTTTAAACCAGCTTAATTTTGTAGCACGTGTACTATACAGTGCTGTAGGCAACAGGGACCTGTCTCAGAGGTTAGTTTGGAAAGAGGTTTTTTTTAGAACAGAATGCTCTCCTGGCAGTGGAAGGGGGGGGGAATAAAAGATTTTCCGGAGCATACGAGCTAAAGGATACGGTGCCGAAGCCATCGAAGACCATGGCCAGAGTTTTATTTTTTTAAGAAATTTAAGTTTATTATACAGGCTCTGGCAATGCTGGATGAGTCAGCTAGTATTATTATAAAATAAGAATAAGCAATGATGCAGATACTTCAGATAATTGCAAACTCATCAATAATTTTGTAGCAATTCTATTAAATCCATAGTTATCATAGATTTTTAAAAACTTTTAATCTTAGGATGAGGAAAGCAAGGTGAAAGCTTAACAAGAATGCTTAACAAATAAACAAGTTTTATAACAAAAATACTACTCAAATGGACCATTTAGGCATAAGGAATGAACAGAGATCAAGACAAGCACAAAGTACCAGAACAGGAATCAAACACAAGAAACAAATAAAAGATAACAGTATCAAATGTTAAATATGCAGTTGATTGCTGCATCTCATATTCAAAAGTAAAATAACTATTTGGTAAAATGGCTATGGAGAAATTAGTCATCAATAAATTGAGATATGAGAACTTTTGAAAACATAAGACAACAAACAAAAAATAAATAAGTTTACACAATATTTGAAATTTGAAATGCTTTTAAATTATATACTAATGTAAATAGGTACTATTCTGAAGGGTAATAAATATACAATTATAAAGTATGTATAGATGAAAAAAAAATCTCAGGAATGTAGTCTTAACAGTAATTAAATATGATTCTTACTTTTAAACATAATAATAAAATTTCTCACTGAGACTAGATTTAAACTCTTTTTAAAAAGATCAAAGTTACTATTATGAAAAATATCAGACGAATGCCTTGGTTTAAAACAAATCTTTACTTATAAGTAAGTGTTCATAATAGTTATAGATTAAGTAAAGTTAAACCTAAATTAGTTTCATCATAGTTGATATTTAAAATTTTAAATAACTGATAAATTAACCAAGCATTTACACACTTATCAAATAAAGATTCATAAGTGTTATGAATACATATAACCTCCATATGAACCACAGGCATGGTTCTAACTCTTGAAAGTTATCAATGCAAATGATAAATACTGATTCGTGTTGCAACAAATATCATAACTACATGAAATTCAGACAGTATGAAAATAGCATAATTTCTGCCAGTGACTAAAAAGAGTAACGCAAGAAAAAAAAAACAAGTTTAATTCCTCTATAAGTTTAATTTATTTAGTAAGCAAAGAGTGAAAATGAAACCTTAATGAATGAACCTTGAATGACCTTAAAAAATTCAAATTTAAGCAGAATTTTTTTTTCAGGTATTTATAAAACATAGTACAAGGGAAACTTGCAGTTTTAGTAAAATATGTTTCATTCCACTTTTGAATAGATTTAGCTGCAGGCTTATAACTAAAATAGTTGAAAATATGGAAAGAGATTTCAACATATTACACACTTTCTTTTGCTTTTAAAAGTATATTGAAAGTTTACTTTTACATCTTTAAAAAAATAATAATAAATAGCACATACATACACAAGACATGTGAATAAATTATGCTAAATGCCATATAAATAAAATAATTCATTTTGTGAGAAACAGACAAATAAAGTATATCAGAGTCCTGACCTTCCAAGAAAAAAACTAAAATATATTTTCAACAGTATAAAAAAAAAGAATTGAATAAGGGGGAAAAGTTGAGTAGGTCTAGAAAAATTGAGAAAGTAAATTCTTGTAAGTACTATACATTTTCCTATGCTGAAATTCCTAAGTCTAAGGGTTTGAATTTATCTCCAAAGATAACAAATATATAACAGGTGAAAATGATTATTATTTTATTTGCATTTACTTTTTTTCTTCACCACAGTGCATTTGAAAAATTGTAGATTGTATTTGAGAAATAACAAGTTCTTGAGAAAAAGGAAACTCATCAGTACCTTTCCAAAGTTACTCTGTACTTAAACAAAAAACTAGCCAAGAACTACTAAATGAATATATATTGAGTATATGGATATGATAAAAAAATTATTTTATGTTCGTTTATTGAAATAAGAAAATTTTATTGGAAAATACAGTAAATTTGATGTCTAGAATAATATCAAATGAGAAATGGATATAGTAAAATGAAAACCAAATCTGTATATAAATCCAAAGTTTATTCAAAATTATAATTTCATTGTACTTTAGCAAACACTTAATCACAATGAGATAGATACATTACAGCATGTGAAATAAGGCACAATACATATTATAGAAATGACTATATTTTTATAAGGAAATATAGTTTTTAAATACTTTTCATAAGTTAAAAAAATAAACAGAATGAAAATTAAATTTCAAAATAAAAACAAAGTGATACAACAAAAATAAAATTTATAAGATATGTATGTTTCAGAATTACAAAAAAAATGAATTGATTGCAATTTAAAATCAATTTAATAACTAAAAAATAAAAGTGGTATAATGAATTTTTGTTCAACAAAGTGTCAACTCCTCAAATGAAAATGTATGTATTTAAATAATACTAAATAAGTAAAGTGTTATCGATATAAAACACTTACAAGAATACAAACATAAGTTTAAAAATCCTTGTTATAATATAAGCAACAGCTTAAGCATGGTATGATGCATCTGAACAAGAATGTGTACTTTTAACAAATAAAATTCTCATATAGTTAAAAATAAAGAAAATACTGTTTTCAGAAAAGAAGGGTACAAATACATAGATCTAATTTGGAAAAAAAAATTTAAGTATCACAAAGTAAATAAAGCATAGAATATAACTACATAACAATGGAATGTTTTAACAAAATGAAACAAATATAGAATAGAAATGATTGAACTTAGAATATAAATATTGCATAAGAAGTAAAATTGCATAGTTTCTAGAGATGTTGGAAGCTTATTTAAATGGATTTTTAACATATCACAGCTACAAAAAGTAGATATATTTGTTTCAACCTAAATTCTATTTTGTTTCAATTTTACATATCAGTAAACTTAAACGTATATATGCTGAATTGAAATAAAAAGAGGTATACAGGATAAAATATATCAAAAACTAAACAAAAAAATGAATGAGGATTCTTAGAAATAATGAGATGCCACAAAAATAAGATATTTAAGATCTACCAAGTGAAATAATTCCCCAAGTATATTCAGCATATAAACGGTCCAAATACTTAAGTGAGTTTAAATCACAAAAATTATCTTTAATTAATAACCAAAACTGCATAGTTAATACAGTCATAATTCAGGCCCAAACCATTCAATGCAAACAGTTTTGACTTTCTTCAAATGTGTTTGAATAACTAGTGATGTAGCTTGAAATCTTCTTTAGGTCTATCCAACATCCATCCTTTGTCTTTTCTTTTGGGCGAGTCATGAAGAAGTAGAAACAGTCACTTTAATAGAGAAAAACTTCATTTTTAACCTTTGTCATACTCTTTCTTGAAATATAGTAAGTACAAAAAATTATACAATACACAAAATGCAGTGTAACCAGTTTCCAACAAGGGCCAGTTTAAGAAAGGTTAATAAGATTGAAAGTCAGTATGGTTAATGAGATGCCAACACCAAAATATGACAAAAATTAATATTATTATAAATATGACAAAAATTAATATTATTATAAAGATATTCAGAGACAATGATATATTACTGTTAAAAAGTATATTTTTTAAATTAAAAAAAAAATACTACTTTGAAAATTATCAATATAGTTTTAATACAGAATAACTTAAATACGTCCATAAAAGTATATGAAGTAATATGACTTTATGCAGAATGTTCAAAAATATTCATGAACAATACCTATTCATAATCTGCAGTAAATATATATATATAGAAACTTTTTAAGTTTAAAATTCTCAACTCTTTAATAACTATATGTTAAGATAATGGAAAAATTAAACAATTTCTTTCTTTGCAAAAATTCTATAATATAAAATAATAATTTGTGATAACTAAAATCCAGTTATCGACTTATCAAGATTTTATGTATTAGAAATAGCTATGATAAATTAACATGATAAAAATAAGTTATTTATTGCAGTAGACTTACTTTATTTTAGAAACCAGAAGTATAATGCCACAAATTAGAAGGGCAGATTGGGCACAACAGTTTGTTTATACAAATAAAATATGCTTAATTTATATAAAATGGGACAAATCTTCATAAAAAATAGTTGTATATTAACTGTTCACATTTACATGCTTAACCACATTTACTTAAGGGGGCTTATTAGAAATATTCACAGACCTTAAAGCTGTATGTTTACATATAAGGAAACCTTTATTGAACATCACCAGTGGTGGGATTCAAATAAGTCAACAACCAGTTTCTCTGAGCCTAATGTTTTTTTTTTTTTTTTTTTTTTTTTTTTTGGGTAAATTTAAAAAAGAAAGGAAAATAATGCATCACACATAGATTATGAAGCACTTTCCAACATTATAAGAGCATTTTTAATAAATTTTAATCCCTTAGTATCATGAAAAAAAAAATTCTTGATCCCCCACCCCTCCCTAAAAGAACACAATTTATTTAGCAAATATTTAACAATCAAGACACAGTAATAAAAATTTTTATCAGAAAATGCATCAAAACAGAATAATAGAATGAGCAGGACACAAAAATAGCTGAAATCCAAACTCATTTACTAAATCTTCAAACTATTAGCAACACTAATTGTACAATACAAAGAACACAAGATGCTGCTTCTTTTGAAAAAAAAAAAAAACTTTTGACTCTAAAAATTCACTATGTGCATACGTCAATACTTTCTTATAAAGATAATCTACCAAACACCAGAACAATGATCTACTGCAAGAATTTTGGATACAACACCAGGATGCCTCTATATGAGAGTGGCGACAAAAATGTCTAAGCAGTCTGATCATGCACCCTGTGAGAATGTTGCCATATAAAGGCACCCTAGCATGCACTATGTGGCGACAAACAGAAAATAAAATTTGATTGGTCAAGACGATTGTGGACTAAACTAAATCACCAAGTATTTTAGCAAATTTGCCATTATTGCCAAGCTAATGTTTGGTTGTCTTACAAGTGTGCCTCTATGAGAGAGGTGACATATGCACAGTTTGCATATCAGATTGAAGTTTTTGCCCAAACTATGGAAAACCACAATCCAGAATTTGGCAATACATGCTTAGATGAGTGAGACAAATCAATAAACATTAGCTTGGCGATAAAGGCAGGCTTCAACAAAATGTTTAAAAATTTGATTTTGTCCAAAATAGTCTCAAACAATCAAATTTTATTTCTTGTATGTCTCCATTGTCATATAGAGGCACTCTTGTCTTACACATCTAATCAAACAAGTCCAGGTGTAAATTGCAAAATTCTAGAATCTGGGTTGGCATAGTTTGGGACAAAACTTTGAACTGAACACTTGTCTTGTGCATATAATGCAACAAGGGATATAGAGGAGGGTATAAGGAGGAATATGCTTTTCTGGATTTTTTAAGAAGCTCCACATACCCCCTGTTTCTCAAATAAAGCTATAGCATATAGCATAGCCCCTGTCTATAGATATATCCTCATTTTTTTTTCAACTACAGTGCTGATTGCCAATCTCTTATAGAGGCACCCTAACAACACAATGCTGAAACGAATGAGTTAAAACATGTCACAGTGTTATGCTTAAAATATGCTGTTGCACAGATGAACATTAGAGAGTAAGAGATGTAAATTTGATGTCCTTACTACAACTTATATTTTAACAACTAATTCACCAAACTCAACAAATAATTAAGTAGCAGTTCTAATGAACTAATGTGAATTGGCTGAAACCCACTACTGAAGATTACTTAATGCATCACTGAAATTTTGGTTTTCAATATTAGAATATTGACATCTGATACAAAGCCCTGTTTACCCCTTTCAAGGCTTGTGTATCATCGAGAGGATCCTTTGGATTCATTAGTTTATAATTTATGGTATTAATATTTTACTTTTGTAGAAAACAAACAATATAAAACTTAAAACATATTTATCCAAATTATTCCATTTAAAGTTAAGGTCATCTTATGAATGCATCTTATCTTATCCCTATTGTCAATTACAACTAACCATTGATCATCCATTTATCAACTAACCTCTTCTTTTTTTTTAACTACAAATTGCTTAAATTTTACTTATAAATTACTAACTTTTTAAAGAGGAATTATTGCTATTAATAGAGATGCATATAAGTTTAAAAACTAAGCTAGTTTAGGTTATTAACAGACAGACCTAACTTTAAAATGCTTTTTTTTTTTTTTGCCATCTTCTTTTTAAAAATAATTTTATAGAAATATACAATATTTACCATTAAAATATTTCACCTGGTACAGATTTGGGGAAAGTTTTTATTATACTTCTCTTAAAGTAACTAAACTAGATATAGCATATTAATCACATTTTTTAACAGGTATAATATATTTTCAAATGAAAATACTTCCACGTTTAGGACAATTATTATACTTTCACGAAAGATATAGTACACATCAGTAAATTTTAGACTTTGACATAAGTAATAAACAAATGCTAATAAAACTTAAAACTAAGTCTAATCATAGCGACAATTACTAGGTAGTTTAAGCTTGATTGGAAAAAAAAAATAGAAATAATGAAACTAAAAAAAAAAATTCTGAATTAAAAATAGAGAAAAAGATAATAAAAAGAACTAAAATAAACAAATATAAGATGAATTGATGACAAGAATATGTTTATCAGAAAAATAAAATTACACAGAAGAGTATGTTAACATAATTTCAAACCAAATATTAAGTAATTAAAAATCTAATTGTAAGTTTACAACATATCTGACTAGCCCAAGTGTCTCAATAAATAAAAGTTTTATAATAGCTAAATTAAAAAAATAAAGAGTGATTGATTTTCTATTATTGTGTTTTGTATTCATATCACCTTGGGAAAAGAGAAATAAAAAAATGACATTTTCTGAGGAGAAAATTTTTAAGAAATCAATAAATAGGAAAAGTTAAACAAAATTCTAATGCATTATGAATAATGTATATTATGCATATTTCTTTTTTAAAATAATCTTTAAATACATTATTAAAAAAATAAATAACTAGAAATTTTATGTCAAAGCATTAAAAGTTTTTTGATCTATTATTAAACTTTGGACAGTTGCACATATGTATCACATACTATGATGATACATATTTTAATATATTTTTCCCCCTTTACAATAATAATTTTCAGAATAATTTCAGTCAGGGACAGTTTCTCTCCTATTTCAGTACCTTATTTTTGTTCAAATGTTAGTGCATTGCTAAATTGAGGAGAAAAGACTGTTTTTCAAGTGGCAAAGATTACTTTCCTTTATCATAGATGGAACATGTTGGAATAAAGTTTTCTTAAAGAGTAAGTGATTTCATGTGATCTGTGCTTTTACCCTCCCGAAAGTGATGTAATCCATGTGTGTATGTGTCACATATATACGACTGTCCTAATAACTCCAAGAGGTGTGGCTGCCTGAAGGTTAACGTTGCATGAAATTTGTTAATCTATATACGAGGTCTGTCTGAAAAGTATCTGACCTTTTGATGAAAAAATATATATAAGTTACCTGACAGGATTGGGACCCTAATCTCCTTCAAAGTAGGCCCCTTGTGCCTCCACACACTTAGCCTACTGTTTCTTCCATTGTCGAAAACACTTCTGGAAGGCTTCTTTTGGAACGGTGTTCAACTCTACTACTGCATTCTGCATTATCTCATCTCTACTCTCAAAACGGGATCCTTTCAATGGCACCTTCAATTTTGAAAACAACCAGAAGTCACAAAGAGCCACATGTGGAGAGTAGGGAGGTTGGTGAAAGATTGGAATTCCATGTTTTGCCAAGAAACTCTTAATCAGGTGTGATGAATGAGCTGGAGCATTGTCACGATGCAACTGCCAGTTTTTTGCCATCTAGAACTCTGGTCTTTTGTGCCGAACTGCATCACAGAGTCAGTGGAGAACTTCTTGATAGTACTCTTTTCTACCCTCTTAACAGCTGCAGTCTGAGTGGTTTATGGCCTCACAGAATACTGGTCCCTCTAATGGAGCATTGTCAGGATGCAACTGACAGTTTTTCGCCATCCAGAGATCTGTCTTTTGTGCCGAACTGCATCACAGAGTTGGCAGGGAACTTCTTGATAGTACTCTTTTGTCCTCTTTTTTTTCTACCCTCTCAACAGCTGCATTCTGAGCGGTTTGTGGCCTTTCAGAATGCTGGTCCCTCTCCACCAATGTGTGGTCACTTTTGAATAGATTGAACCACTCCTTAATTTGTGTTATCTCCAAAGCATCATCTCCAAACACCTGATGAATCTTACAAATTGTTTTGCTTTGAGAATCACTAAGCGTTTGATAAAATTTGATGCAATACCTTTGCTCAACTCATTCAGTCATCTTGTGAGAAATCAAATCCGATAAACACATTATGACAGCACCTTACTCGGCGGCCAGAAGCCAACGACTGGCTCATTGGAATGCAGAAAAAAATTTCAAGCATGCTCATTAAGCTGTCTCCTTCCACTGTGCACAATGGTGCCACCTTAGAATCCCTACTGCATGTGGGAAAATTCAAGGTCAGATAGTTATCAGACAGACCTCGCAGTTAATTCAAAATATCAAAGTTTTATTTAAACGTAAGGAGAAAATAAAATATAAACCATAAATTAATATATTACTGAGCTATAATACTACAAAAGACCCAAAATATTGATAAAATTGGACTTACAAAATAGTAATAAGGTATACTGATATATGTATGTGTACCATATCTTTAAAAAAAAAAGATAACATTATGATAATTACAATTATAGAAATTTCTGCAAAGAAGAATAACATATCCCAAAAGGATAAATTCAGTCTAATTACATACTGGTTGGCTAAGTAAATTACTTAATTGCTTATAAGTAATGCTTGTGGAAATCACTACTCTATACTAAATTCTGAAAAGCATTTTTTAAAAATATTTCCAATGGTAAAAGAAAGAGCAGAGGGCACCATATCTTCTTAAATATCATTCCAGGATAATACGTATCTCATCAGTAACATTTTATTAAAGTTATTTTTTAGACCATACAATATTTTAACATTAACCTAGATGATTTGAGTTAATGAGAGCAAAAGTGGACTAACTCACATTAAAACAAATTTTTGTTTCTCTCACACAATTATGTATTTGACACATATTTAAAGAGTAAAAAAGAAAAGGACTATTCAATATTTTCTTTTACTATTTTCAATAGTCCTTTTTTGCTCTTTATATATGTATTGAATACATTTACTATGTGAAAACACAGAAAAATGTAAAAATGTGGTTAGTCCAACATCATTGAAATTCAACATTCAATTTGACATTATACATTTTTGCTAAAATTGCTATGCCACCTTAATTTTTTTTTTTTTTGGTGAAATATTATAAAAAGTCAAAATTTCACATTACCTCCACTCTACAAAAATGAATAGTTTTTTACATTAGTTTGGCAAAAAATTGCATGGTACAAGAAAAATATAAGTCAGCAATTCTTGTTAGTGAATTGAAAGCCTTTTGCCAGAATGTGTTGAAACTAAACAAGTTGAGATGAATTTTTTTTTTCAGTTGTTCAACAGTAATCATATAGCCATTTACAATTTGCCATTGGGAGTATTTAGCCCTTCAAACACACTTTTTGAAGCCTGTAACATTTGAAATATGAGATTATGTTGACTCTTAAAACGCATTTCTCATAATGTTTTTCAGTATTCGACATGATGATTTAGTTCCACTATCCATAAATTCTTAAAAATAAGATGATTTTAACAGATATTTCCCATACTGTTCCACCTACATGGGGTATAAGGTGACTGGAAATGGGGTGGATGAACTCCACCATATTTTATGAATATCTGGCAAGCATGCTTCCATCCTTGGCTTCTGAAGAAGTGAATGCTTAATTTTCTTAAAATAAAATGTAAAATTTTGTAAAAATTATTTGTTTCTGAGTTGCTTACTAACTTTAGGACGATTCTGGTTGTTAAACTATAAGCTTCGACTTAAAACAATCAGGAAATTATGATCAAAAGTGTCTGATTGAGTGCTTCACCAGTTGAACACTGGTGCCTTTAACCCTATAGAATGAAAATTAGGGAGATTTTGTGTATAGTGCAATTCACAATATAAGGTGAAAAAATAACAATGAGGTAATAAAACTGCTAATAAAAGAGAATAAATATAATTTGTAGTTCAGTAACAGGCATAACATTAAGACAAAAATGAAATAAATTTTACACTATACAATGATGACAAACTCTTATTTTGTTAAAATAAAAAGTAAAAATTTGAAAAAAAATATTTGTGTAATAGTTGACTAGTAGCTGTAGGGTATTACTTGTTATTTTAACTTTGTTGGTTTGTCTGATTTCTAACCTGTCAACTACTGACCAACTTTTTTATGGAGTCAACTACTGAAACAAGAAAAAGACTTTTGAAAATCTTAATTTTTTCAACTTATCAATGTTTTTAAGGTCTTCTGTAACACCCTGTTAAGAGATATTCTAGTTGATAAGAAAAATATATATATATAATACAGATATTTGAAATATCAAATGAAACATGATTATTTTTTCCTTTTTCATAAATTAGAAAATATTAAAATCTAAACACAAAGTTAAGCTGACAATAAATGAGATAACAATGGGACAATTTTTTTTGTGTACATTATTTTCAGAATTTATAGGATATTTATTTTCTTACAGTAGAATAAGGCTGACAAATAAAAAGAAGAGATAAGATTAAAGTCAGAATTATTTTTTTTTAATTACGCAACCATAGGTTGTTTCTTTTTTTCAAGGAGATTCCAAAAAATGCTGGCTTTTGGAACATTTCGGCTTTTATCAGGATGCCAAATCAAAAGTTCTATACTGTATTCATGGTTTTGAGAGTAAGGCTGCATTCAGACTACATTTTAAAATTCTGCAACAAGTCATAAATTACTTTTCTTAGATCAAAGAAGCCGACAAACAAGCCACAGCTGAAGAATGCATGCTGTCTGACCACACCTTTAGAGCAATAAATTTTTTAACTGAATATAACCATGCTTTTTATCCAATTTCAGATCTTTCAGAACTAAAGCAAATAGCTAAATATCTCAATTTCTCATGGATATAATTTTCTGGTGGTATTTCAATTTTGCTAATGAATTTTTACAGATTTAAACTCAGAAAGTAAGGTGAATGAGTTTACTATGAAGACTCAATAGAATTGCATAGTGTTAAGCAAATGATTATTCAAATTATGTTAGGATCATGAATTTAATAACTTTTATCCTGTTGGTTAATAAAAAGAAGGTTTTTATCAACTAGACATTATTTAGAGTTACAAATAAACTACAGAAAACTTGCAGTTCTTATAGCAATATTTAAAATAAAGAAATTGGATAATAATATTAAGACACAAAATTGTTTCAGAAATGAAGCTCTATTAAAGGAAGAAATCAATTATATGAAGGGTTACTTTTCATGCATGCATGAATATACTCAGAGAGGATGTAGAACATTCTTAAAGTTCTGTAGTATTGTTTCCTGTGGATAATACTGAAGTAGTGATTTCCAAGCAATTAAAGTAATAGCAATAATAATATAAATCTGTAGCAAAATAACAATATCTAAGCATACAAGAATAATTATATCTTAACAAATTTTCTTCAAAGGTAGAAAAATATGCAATATTATAATATAGGCACCAGAACACAATCACGTTGAATAGTTTAGCATGTCATCTAGAGTGAAAGAACAGTTTATATTATATTAATAAAATAGTGCAATTAACAAAATATCTTTGATAATATACACATCAGGAAGAATAAATCATATTCTAATATATGTATAGATTAATCTGTAAGTTCAATTAAAAAAAGTATAGAAGTTGTACAAAAATAAAACATTTCTACAGTAAGTGTTAACATAAAAAAATATTGAAAGCTTTGAAAATTTCATAAAACAACTTAGCACAGACTTTTAGTTATAAAAAGAAAAAAAGAAAGAACATATAAGTTAAACATGGATCTGAATATAACTGGAAATCTCTCAAATTTGTGATTAGTGTGTTATTGACAAATACAATAAGGCAGAAGGCAAAGTTTGCAGATTTCATTCTGCATGAGCTAAGAACTGGAAAATGTTTTCTTTACATGAAAATGATAATTTGGGTCATTTTTTCTCACAAAACATCCCTGAAAGCAGTCTACCTTTTGTAATACTGGCCAGAACTGACTAATACATAATATAATACTTTGCCCCTACTTATCTGAATATACCTATAGGATAATTTTGTTAAATACTAAATAAATTTAATGGTTCAAATTATAAGAAGGCTGAGAAAGCCCTGTCTATATTATGTTCATTTATGTGCCCTTTTCTCAGAATTTATTAAAGTTAAGAATATAAAATTTTATGACAGTAAAAATGATGTTTTATAACAATGTGATCTCTTAAAAAAATCTATTTTAATTTAACAGAAAATTTTAATTGAGGGTGACTTTTCAGCTTGCAATTTTCAATACATTTAAATTTCTAAAAAAAGTCATTCCTCAACAAATCCTTATTATGAAACTTATCCTTAACTATGGAAATATATAACATAGTAATAAATTTGAGAAAATTTTTAGGCAAGAGACAATTATCTTGAAAATTCATGTACATTTTGTCTAGTCATGTCTTTTGAGAATTTTTAACTTATTCAACAAGTGATATTCAAGGATGAGAACAGCTAAATAAGATTTCTTTTAGTCTTCCTCTTTCCTACAAAGAACAGAAATCTGTTTTTGCTGGAGAGGACAGTGGTGGAAAATGAGAGAGCACAAATTTTGGGGAAGGCAGAGGAATTTAGATAATTGACTATTTACTATAAGTACAAAGTGACAAATAAATAATTTTTTTTAAATAATTTTAAATATAATACCTGTTTAATAATTTTAAATTGATAATTTTTTTGATAATTTTAAATTGATTATTTTTCCTAATAATATTAACTTTTTAAATTTTTTAATAATTTTAAATAAATTTTAGATTTTAAATTTAATAACATTCGAATAATTTTAATTTAATTCTTTGAGGTTTAATGATTTTAAACTTTATATGAATCAAGGGAGAGAGAAAAACATTTAGATGAAATTTCAAAAATCTGAATTGCTGCAGATTCTCAGCCTTGTATATATTACAGCAGAGAATATGTTAGAAGATTTTCTACATTATTTAATACAGCAATAAAATAAAAATGAATAGTTTCCTAAGTTGATCTTTATATGGGCTTAAACCTATTGCATAAACGAAAAAAAAAGTGTTTGAGCAAGTTTTTAAAAACAATGTTGAATTTTAAGATATAAAAATAAAAAAACATACTCTTAATGTCACATTTAAATGACAAACTATATATGCATAATATTCATAATCTTGTATTTAAAAATGGTCAGTTTAATTAGATAACCTCAACTAATAAACATGAAAAAGAATTGAAAGATTTCACAATTTCCCGAAAATGAAACACAATTTACATAAAGAAAGATAAATTCTATTTAATTCTTGGTAAAGCCATTCAGATATGGTGTTTATTAGAGGAAAAACAGTTTTCAGAACGCTTAATGGCTTCTCTGCCAGAACACCTGGTCAAATACTGAAAGAACTGATCACCAAACACGAGCTTAAAATCATAAATGATTTCAAATTCAAGGGGTGGGGGGTGAGGGGATTGTATCCCTCTTTAAAGCAAGTAAAAGAAAGATAATAAACATAATAAAAAAAATATGAGTTAGTCTGGTACAGTACATTTGTGTTTGACATAAAAGAGTGTGTATTGGTGAATACATTTCTTATACTAGTAATAAATTTGAGTAATTTAAATTTAACTTTAATTCATGTTTGTGTTTCAATAATGACAACTTATTTTAATACCTGCTGAAAATTAATAGCTAATATGTTCAGCTATTTTTTGAAAATTACAAAATAAAACAAATAAATAAATCAGTATATTTGCAAATATCTTTGAGATAAATGCTTATTTTTTTTTTTCTTTTGAGGAATGGTAAAAACCTTCAACATTTTGAAATCTATAATTGCAACTTACTAAAAAAAAACATACATTTTTATTTTCTTTTTCTCTTTTTAAACTAAATAAAACATTCTTATCATAACATTTTATAAATTACAGTGAAACCTGTATAGTGATGTGTAATATTTCATAAAATAAAATAAATTATACATAAATAACTGTTCATAGTTGAACATTATTTTTATTATAAAAAAGAAAGCTAACTATTATCATAGGACAAGTATTTGAAAAATAAGTATAAGAAACATTTGAAGAGATTTATTTATTTTAACCTGTGGATAAACTTATATTTTTCCCAATAACTATTCATTCTGTTTGTAATTTCTACAGCAGATAATAGGGAAAATAGATAAGAGATCTTAGATTCATAAATATTTTATTTCTGCAATGGGCAGGTAGGTTTAAGTCTATAATTGCAGTTTACTAAAAAATATAGAACATTCTTACTTTCTTGTTTTATTTTTTTTAGGAGGAGTATGGATTTGTAAAGTCATTAACAGCAGTAGCAATATAATACATAACATGTGATGTAATTGAATTGTAGATAGTTTAATGTTTGTGCTGCAATTGTCAGACATGCAAAGATTTTCCTGTCAGAATGCTAAACTTACAGAGTAAGTAATTTTTTTTACTCCTTCAGAAACAAAACAAAATGGAAAAGCTGAAAATATTGCCACTATTACACAATTAGTAATTACAACCAATATGTAATGATTTTCTCACATGTTTGTGCTGTGATAATAAAAAATTATCAAGCAACAATTCTATAAAAAAATTAAAAAGAGCAATATTAATTCTATGAGACACTACTCTGATTGAAGTCATTATATCCATTCTGTAAGTATGTGGGTATGCATATGTGTATATGCACATGCATATAAAATCTTTCTAGTATTTACATAGCACCATAGAAAATATCATTTATTTTAGAAATAAGGAACTACAAGAATGAAAAATTATGCATCAGGCATAGATTGTTAAACATTTTCCATCAATAACAGAATATTATTAAGAAACTTTTTTTGTAGAATGAAATAACATACCTAAATAAGCAATTAAAAAAAACACACAACTCTCTAAAAATCCATTTTCAGCTATTGTTGTCTATATCCAGTAATTTGTGTAAATTCTTTTGTGCAGTCCTATATGTGATCTATAGAATTTATTCACTTCACGTAATGCACTCAAAAATAGATAATTTCAAAAATGAGTACCACAACAGAAAATGCACTTTCAGCAATTATCAATCTTAATCAGTCCTGTAACTGAATCCTTTTGTGTGTCTCTGTAAAGGAAGATAAATGCTATGTATTCCATAATCTATAGAAAATATATTGTAGTGCACTTCAGTGATTTCATTATGCTTGAAGTATCATAACATCATTAAAATGCACTGAAAATGATTTCCCCCCATAGACCATAATGTAATGGTCTCTACTCTTTTGTGTATTCCTGTAAACACACTATAAATGTTACTTATTCTATACTCCTGAGATAGCATGTTCTTGTCCATCTCAGTAATGCATATCAATCTCATTATGTTTGAAATATCGTAACATCAATAAAATGCACTGCAAATCCTTTTACCCCATACTATTAAATATAAGTGAATTCTTTTGAGTGTCCCTGTTAAAGAACTATAAATGCTACACTTCATTTCAATACCAAACATTCCAACAATAGTAAACCTTAATAACACACAAAATTTTCATGGCAATCCAAATATATTTACGCGAGTTAGAGCACAGACAGATAAACTGAATTCATAAACAATTTTCAACTATGTTGGAAAGTGTTAAAATATGACATATTTAGACAGTGACACTGGAATTTTATAATTATTAAACTCCTTGTTCTCACTATTGTATTTTTAAAATGTTAATAAAATAAAATTGATCTGTCAAAAAATTTATAGCCTAGTTAGCCATTTTGAAAAAAATTCTATAGAATGGAATTTTATTATTTATCTATGGGAAAAATTTTCATATTTTTCATAGTTGATATTAAAAATGTGTTTCTTCTAGAAGAAATGTTGCATTGGAAAAGAAAAATGTGAAATATTGATGCAGAACATTTTTCATGTTTTATGAAATATTTTTTTAGGACAAATAGTTTCATTACACTGCTGTTTCACTTGATTGTAAAGAAAAGTTTTTCAAAAATAAACCAAATTAATTTCACTGAATACATTGTACCCTTGACCAATAATTTCTTTTAGTGCTTAAAATCTGCCTTCTGAGTCAATTTTTAAATTAAAATCCATACAGCAGAGAAGTCTCTTACTAAAAAGTACGGAAATTAAATAATCGAATAATTAAAAAAGAAAATCCTTTTTTATCAAAATATTTCAGATGTCATACATAGATTTGTGAAAGCATTGTATAAAAGAGTCACCTATAAATATCTAAATTAAAACAAAGTGTTTTAAAATCTCTAAAATAAACCATGCACAAATAGTAACTGACTATGTGCTTTAAAAGAAAAAAAAATTGAAATATTTTGTTAACTTTAAAACAACAATAAAATTGCAGGCAAAACCCTTTCCTTAAGACCCATTTCAAAAGAAAATACATAGTACTGAAAAATTTGATTCTAATTAACAGTTAACTCATATACGATTAAATAAAAAAAAAATAATAACAAAAGAGTGAGCACATAAGATTACAAAATCCTTTAATTTCTGATAATAGATTTGTTGCATAGATTTCAAATATGAAAACCTCCAGTGTTACCACAAAGGAAAAAAAAAATATGTTAGTTATTGTTAAAATATCCTATGAAAGAATGTGTCCACAGAGTTCAAAATAATGAATTATCATAATACAAGTACTTCACGGGCACTGAATTTCATGCATTGCCTCTCAACATCAAACTTCTGTTCAAAGAATCCAGTACAGTGATTTCCTTTGATTTTTCATGCAGAATGTTATCCTTATTTTTTTCACTTCTGCAGACTGGACAAATAATTGAATAACTGGCTTTTGTTATGGACATTTCTTTGTTAAAATCCCCATGAAAACTGTTACTGCACATCTGTATAAGTATTCTGCATATTAATATTCTTCCAATATAATCTATTGTATTTTTGAAACATGCATTCTTTCCATCTATTGCTACTGTATTTTCAGTTATATTTCATTATGGATTTAGCTGTATTTTCTATCTGTCAGTATACCCACCTCACTATGAGATCCATTGCAGCCTAAACATGCTATGTTTATGCTTACTTGATTCTAAAGAATTTATCAAACACCTGCAGTGTACAATGTAGGTACAGTTAAAAACAGAAGTGTTTCATACAACTTAACACGTGGCATGGTAATAAGTATTCTGAAGAAGTTTACAATGAGAATCTTCAGCAACTGCAATTATTGTAGTAAGAAACTAACGGCAATCTCTTATAAAAAAAAAAAGGCATATGTTTATAAATGTATTGCACACGACAATCATACTTAAAATTTGCAATCGGTGTAAATAACTCATTTATAACAACCACAACTCTTTTATAATTGTGCCTGACACTTGTACAAACTTTCTTGTAAATTAGTAAGATGATATGAAAAAAAAAAGGTAATTAAGAATCATTTGGACAGATAGATTTAGGAATTTCTAGTCTACTTAAAAGAGACATCTTTCTTTTTGTAATATAATGAAAATATAACAAAATCTCGTGCATTAAATTTCAGTAGTAAATAAATGTTCACAATAATTAAATCTAGAGATATAACTGTTTCATAAAATTTAGATTAAAATAATTAAATCTTTATCTTAACAGCTGACATTTAAAAGTGTTACTAATCACTATAAAATGTGCTATCTAAGTAAAGACTATAAATTATACAGGTTTCTCTGTATTACAAGAACCATGCAGTTACATAAAATATAAGAATACTTATTTATTTTTAAGGCAGTTCATTTAAACTAAATTATGATGCCAATGAATATATTTCAAGCACAGGTATATTTATAATACCTGTACTTTCAGAATATCGATTATCACAATCATAACTATGATTAACATACTACTGATTTTATTAAAATGTGTATGCTATCTAAAGAAGTTTTGAAAAATTATGGAATTTTTTCATATAATATCAATTTATCTACACATGTAATGCACAAAATTTACAAATAAATCTTCGAAACTAAAGATTTAATATTCATATTAAAGTAATAAAAACATTCAAACTAAAACAGACTGAGCTTAAAAGAACTCCCCAGCCCCCTGTTGAAATCATTGAAAACAGAACATACTAGCATCTGTGATCTGAACAGAGAGAAAATTATTAATGATAGGCTTTAAGGAAAAAATATTGTAATGACCAATATACATATATATATATATTTCAGTTCAACTATTTAACCCCTTCATGGCAAGCATCATGTATATGTGAAGCACAAAGTACTCAGAATCCTTGATTATTCGTACCAGTAATTTCTAATTGAAAATTTTGTCTCATTTAATCAAAGCATTATTTCAGTTAAATTAAGAAAAAACTTCTCTTTTGAAAAAACAGTGATAAAAGGTTAAAAATTCAGTAAAGGAGGCTCATCATGAAAAGGTTAAAAACAATATTTCTTGTTTATAAAATACAGAAATCTATAAAAATAAAAAATGTAACAAAAATAAATTGATGTTCAAAACAAATGCCACATTTGCAGAAATTTAAAGATACAAAGAAATTCAGGTTTACATAACAATGAAATAAACTGAATATTAAGTATTGTATTAAATGTAAGATTTCAATAATACATCTAGTAAAGCTTTAATAAACACAATTTAAATGCAGTGACCTTTCACTTATACAACTCATTTGGTTTATATACTGATTTCTTCAGGTCCCAACAGCACCTTACATATAAGTAAAACTGTTCTCAGACATGACACAGTTTCTCATAACAGAATGATAACTAGTCTCTAGTATTTTTGTCTCTCTTATAACTTTGATCTGATTTAACTTTCCAATTTAATTTTAATCGTTATTCTGAATCTTGCTTAATTTTCTTAATATAAGTTATAATGAAATTTTAGTGTTTAAAATAAGAATTGTGTTATAAAACAATTGTAAAACTTAGTCAATTTATTTGATCCTACTATACTGTTCATTTTACTTATGTCTATTCTAGAGAACATCCTTAAATTCTTTTACTCTCTCGTGTGGATAATTTCACTTTATATTTCTTTTGCTAAAAAAAAATTGCTCCTGACAGTGTTTGTTTTTGTCAGATTTAAGAGATATTTATGCATCAGATACCTATACAAAAGCAAACTCATACTCCATTATTAAAATAATAATAATATAATATAATAAAAGTGTAAACTTTGAAAATAAACATATATGATACACATGTATGCTTTTTAACCCTTTTTATTTAATGAGTATATATTTTATAAATTTCATTAACATTTTTAATTTTTTCTTAAGAATTATTGACTTTAATATATACTAAATGTAATAATGCATGTAAGAAATTAAACTGATATAAAAGGGACCTCTTTCATATGATTTTCTCAAATGTATGACCTTTTCTTTGGTCCCTTAAGAGTCATAAGTGGGAGGTCACTGCAATTCCATAAATATAAATTTAAAGTTGTCATATAGATATACACTCACAATTACGGTCTCCTTAAAGCACATATTTAAAATATTTTGAAAAAAGGGCTGATTCAATGTATGTATCTAATGTAAAACCAGTGAAATTTAGCTGTGGAATCTCAGTAGGCTGTAAAAAAATAAACTATCAAGTTTGTACTGCAAAAGCGATTTGGCTATGAAATCTGATGGTCACCAAATGCATGTGATTGCAATGCTTACTGAATTAAAATTTAAACAATCAAATAATTTACTGTTTTTGATATAAGCTTATATTATAATACATGCAAGTTGTATGTATTAAGGTTATTTAATTTTATCATTGAAAAAACTTTTAATTTATTTTATTTTGCAAGTTGCAATTAAGTCTAAAAAATTAAATCATTATCTGGTGTTTATTTAAAGAAAAAGCAAAAAAAAATATGTGAGTGAAAAATGTTACGAAAGACGAAACTAAATTTAAAACTACTTTGACAAAATTTTGAAATGATATGAGAATGTGAAAACCTCATTAATATGAAAGAAAGAATATGAAGACATTCTTGATATTGTGTCTCCTTTATCAAACAAAGTTACTGATTTAGAAAACTATTATAAAGTACCAATGAAATAGTAAAGGAGATGATGGGAAAGGTCACTCTCTTAATGGAGCTTTTTTTCAACATTAAAGGGTATTTTTATACAACTAAATGTTTGTATATTTTTTCTTCTTCTTCTTTTATGACCACCCCTCTTTGTTTAGAATCATTTTCAGTTTATGGGAGGTGAAGTGTGTGTGTGGGGAGGGAGCTGATATTGTCAATTCTATATATTTGTACAACAAAATTAACTTAAAATCTTATTTTAAAATAGATGTATTTTTTTAAAAATATATTAAATAAATAGTTCTTCTTTGCCACAAAGTTTATTTTATTTCGGATTTGATTGATATTCCACTCTTGTTTAACCCTTCTTTTCAAGGTTTGTTAAAAGTTTCATTGTTGGGTAAATTCAACTCATGTTTCGAAAAATTTCTCAACAATTAAAATTTTGTTCTAGCTTGTATACCAACAAATTAAAAATATTTATATATTTGACAAAATTGAAGTTAAAAAAGTAGTAATTTAATCTGGTTCAGCATGTAGAGTAAGAAAGGTTCGAACGTGAATATTACTTAATGTCTATGATGAAAGCTCAACATTCACAAAAGAATTTTTTTCTACATTGAAGTGTATTACCATAAAACAAAATTTTATTTATTTTTTAAAATTAATGGCTTATGAGCCTCTAATCCCTCTCTCTCTCTAAAATATTTTAAATAGGGTTAACTAAATAAATTTTCTCTGCCACAAAGTCTATTTTATGATTTTCGCTTATATTATACTAATTAATAGTTAATATATAATACTAATTATAGTTAATATATTATACTATATTATATTAACCCTCCTTTTCATGAGTTTTTGAAAAGTCAACAGTTCTACAGTTTAGGTAAATGTTACATATGTTTAAAAAGTAATTTTAATGTTAAACTTCAATAAATCAAAAATAGTTGCATATTTGTCAAAATTAAAGTTTTAAAAATGCATTCATTAAGTTAAACTTATTGAAAATGGTTCAATATGTTGAGTAGAAACATTTCTTGGGTACATTTTACCCAACATGTGGATTAGAAGGTCAATGATCACAAAACATTGTTATTTTATATTCTATTGTGTCATTAAACAGCAATATATTGCCAAACAACAAAATTTTCATTATTTTTTGTGGCATATAATTGAGGTTCTGAAAAAATAAAAATAAATAAACAGATGTACCACATGAGAAGAACACTATTTAAAATATAATTTTTTTTTTTAATATGTGCTTCCTTATCAGTAATACAAAGGATGTGCTTATTAAGTGCATCATTTAAACAAAAAATTGGAGAATGAATACAAAAAAATTAGGATGGGTCCTTCAGGAGCATTTTTCCCTTGAAAGAATGTAAAACATGCATATTTTGTATTAAATATATGGAATTGTCTTATTTCTAAAAGGAAGACCCACTTTTGTAAAAAAAAAAAAAAAAATACCAAGTCTTTTTTAAAGTGTCTGGGTCTCAAGATTTCAAAAGCCTAGTGACATCACTGGCTCACTCTCTTAAAATTAGCAGTATCATAGCCAGTGTTATCAGAATTCAATAACCATTATTGAATTAAAATATACTATATACATAATAAATATTGAAACAGTATTTCATATGCTGATCACTAAACAAAATACAGGGGAATTTAACAATAGAAACATTGTGTTTCCACAGATGAAGCTTTTTTTTTCTACTGAATGTTTATTAAATTCTCATAAATACTTCATTCAGAACCTAAAAGTGTTGTTTAGCTATATTTTAAGCTTATAAAAATTACTTGGATGTTGAAGATGAAAAGCAAGTAATTGACTAAACAATTAAAAACACATTGCTACATTAATTATATTACTTGCTAAGTTACAGTATATTCATTTATACATTAAGCCAACAAATTCAGATAGCCAAATATTGCATGGCTAAAAGCAAGAAATGGCAAAACATGTGAGACAGGGGAAAAACACAATTCAACTAACAATAACAGGGAGATATTACACAGGATATACAGGTTTCACTGTATTGTGAGGATATAATTACTGAATATATAAATGTATAACATACACAAATACTTTTGAAGGACTTAAAAAATGACATGCAAAAATAATTAAAACATTAAATTCCACTTACTGATTGCAAGTTATTGCTGTTCTTTGGGGAAAGCCATTCAACTTCTGATACAGTGCTACCATCATTTTCTTTCACATTGTCTTCTGTATCAGATCCTGAAAAAGCATGAATAATAATTTTACTAACAGAACTACATTAGCATAAAGCTTTGATAAAAATTTAAATAAAAAATATAGATTACAGCATAAATCATAAACATTTAGAAGAAGCTACATTAATAAGTCAGTATATAATTTAATAAAAGTTTGTCTTAAAATTAAAAAAATATATATAGACATGAAAATTACTAAATCTAGTACAAGTGACATATGAAATAATATATATAATGTCTTACCAGGAGGAGAATAAAAAGCACTGCCTTCATCACTCTGTGACCTAGATAAAGCTGGGTGTGACAACACTGGTTGTCTTTCAATATCTTGTGTTGCTAAATAAAAAAAAAAGATAAGATTATTAATTGAAAGATTTAAAAAATATATTTTTAAAGACATAGCCAATGTGTCATGTTCCTAGTAGGCTTTTAAAGTTGTGCTATTTAACTGCAAAATGCTACATTTCAAATAAATAAAAATTATGAAATTACAACATTTTTTTTCCATTTAGAAAGTGAGAGAAGTAACAGCAGATTTCATGCATTCCCAATTAAGAATAAAGTTATTCTTTAAATAAATAAATGAACCTATAATTGGAAAGAATCTGTAAACTTTTTAATCTTTATTAATTTTATGTATTTTTGTTTCCTTTCTGTTCACTATTCTTATTTGTAAATAGAGCAATGTAATACAGCGATGTAAACACATTCCTGATCGATTTCCCAGTCCGGGGATTCCCAATCTGGATTTCTTGTTTTTCACATAGTAATGGGCAGATGTTTTTCTCCTGCCTGTCTCATATCTCCTTTTCCTTCATGTATGGTGAATACGATGAATAACTTGAGAGATCTGAATAAGGGCTTATGGTAAGTAATTCTAGCCTATGGCGATTTGGGAAATAAAACTCAAGTGGTTCTCAGAGAATCTGGTACTGGACTTTCCTTACTTGCAGGATATGATAATACCTGTAGAGACAAAGGACTTGCACTTCAAGCTCAAAGCTGATTTCTATACCACAAATAACAGACAAATAAAGTTGCAGAAACTGAAGGAGTCATCCACTGATGATTCTGTGCAACTGCAGTCAATATTAGATCTGATGGATGCCTTGTGGACAGACATCGAACATTTAAAGAAGGTTAGTAAAACTGAGCTGTGCCACCAGGCACCTGAGGCCACCTGTCAGGCATGTCAACCACAGTTCCGAAGTTCTGAGGAACTTTTAATGAGCACAACCAGAAGAAGGAAGGTTAGTAATACAAATCCACTCTTCTTTTCACCAGCATCTACCAGAACACAAGTGAAATCTCCATCCCCCACTTTCAAAAACTACTCAGTGAGATGAACAGAAAGCTGACTCAAACTCAACAAGGGAAGTAGTGCCACCTGTCAAGGCAGGGAACAACCAAATTTCTTTAATGAGCAAGAGAAGGCTTTATGAAGATTCCAACTGTCAAAATGAAAATCTCATTGATGAGGATAAATTTACAAAAGGTGCAAAAAAGAGAAAAAAAAAGCAAAGTCAGAGAAAAGCTAAAGAAAACAAAAGTCCTATGAATCTTTCAGTTAATGATGAAGCTGGTATTACTAGTAAAGTTAAAAAAGTCAGGGTCCCCTCTATAAAAATTATCCTGCCAGATAACTGGCAAATGTAGCTTATTTCAATAAAAAATATTACAAGTACCGCTCGATCTTATACTAAGGGCAGGCATCTGAGCATTAAATTTCATAATATCGATGACTATCATAATGTGCTAAAATTCTTATTTCAGGAGAATGTCCAACTCCAATCCTGAATCTTAGAAGATGCAAAACCACTTAAAGTAGTCCTTAGAGGTTTATCCTCTAACACTGGTGTCCAAAACATTAAAAATACAATAAAAAATGAAGATTCCTTGAATGTGACTGACCTGAATGTATAAGGGTCTGTTTCAAGCAAAAAATATATGTCCCTATTTTATGTTTCAACCCCAAAGCAACCAGATGTTAATCCCATCTTCCAAATCACTGAAGTTATGGAAACTGGTCAGATTTGAAGTTTATCAGGGTAAAAAGGGACCCTTGCAGTGTTACAACTATCTGGGTTTTCTACACTCTGGGATTTTGATACTCTCTGTAAGCATTTTTACTGCAGTGAACTATTGGAATTGTCCAAAGTTCTCCCAAAATAAACTACCCAATAAAAATAAAAATTCAAAAGTTAAATCTGTAAATTCTAAGATTATTCAGAATTCTAATCAAACATTCTCTAGTAGCAAGGTTGACCTAGCCCAATCTTACGTAAGGGCTGCAACCCCCTCCTGCCTGCCCATCCTAGTACTCAAAATTCCAATTTGTTGGTCCCAGCTCAAGATGCATTTTCGGCTACTGACTTCAAAAATCTTCTGGAAATTCAGAAAGCATTTAAAACAAACATCGTTAGTTACAAAAGCACTTCCAGAACTCCATCTAGCATCCACAGAGATTGACCGGATTCATATTTTCTATAAAAATATCCTCTCTATCTCCAAAATTGATTAGGTGATTCCACCTGCTGGTACTTCATCTCCTGTCTCTATTTTCATTTTCTCTTTTCTATCATCATGTTCCCCACAACTAAAAATGAATTCCTTTTCCATTGGTACATTCAGTGTCAATGGTCTTTGATGTCAAGTGACAGAACTTAGTACATGGGTATATAATAATGATTTAGATATTTTTTGGTCAGTGAGACATTTTTTCCAGGGAATCAAGGATTGCCAACTACAAGTTATTTAATGTTGACAGCATTCATAGGGCCAATTGTACCTATGACGACATTGCTATTTATGTAAAAAGAGGATTCAATGTAAACTCCATTAAACACTCCAGTCTAAATTACATCAAAGCTACTTCTATTGTTTTGAACTTCTCCATAATTTCAAAACTTCTTATTGAAGCCATTTACATCACTCATCATGTTAATGTGAACCCTGGAGAAAGATCTTACCCGGGTCATTAACCTTTTTCCAAATTTTATTATTACAGGTGATTTCAATGCAATTCATCCCTCTTGGCATTGTTGTTCAGCTAACAGCTATGACAATAAACTTAGGAAGTGGGTGGATAAAAATTTGGCACAAATTACAGCAACCCCCTCCACCTTCATCAGCTTAAATAACTACCTTGATATAGGAATCACCTACAACTTTCCTTACCTTTACAGCATTCAAATGCTGAAAGATCTCAGCTGTGATCCTTAGGTATGGAGTTGATTCCTGTGACTTGGATTTAGATTCAATTGATCTCCACCAGATGACAGGAGTTTACCTTTCTGCTGCAGCAGAAGGAAACTCTGCACATTGTACCTAAATCTAAGCAGCAGGCCAAAGAAGCCACCCGTCAACTTGGACATTCTTAGAGATACATTTGAGCAATGCCTCTCAGCCCAGATCTATTACTATTAACTAGTAGCAGTTTAATTTAGTTTCTAAGTTTCTTTCTTTGTATTTTACTTCATTTTTTATGGTGGTTTCGCATGATGGTTTACATTCTATGTTGTCACCACTTATGCATCCTTATTGTATTGTCTTGTCTGTAGCAATGAAAGGCTGCTATTATGTGATTTTTCTATTATGTCTGCATTTATTTGATCTTTGTAAGCCTAAATGTAATATTTTCTTTAATTTCTTTGCAATGAATGTCTTTTGTAATTTTTTTTTTTACTTTTTGACACTAATTTTTCTCCATGGAGAATTTTTGCCTTACTTAATAACCTTAAAATCTATAACTAGATAAGGAAAAAATTACTGTACAGAAAAACGGGTGTTCAAATTCAAGAATTTTGTGTACCTTATATGGCACATATATCCCACTGCTTGTCACAAAGGAATTAACAATTCGAAATCTGCCAAATCATGAAATCTGCAGAACCTCCAATCCCCAGCTGTAAGGATTTTTAACCCTCTAATGTAGCTCCAAAAAACATTTTTAACAATAAATACTCTGTTAAAATATCATAGAGCATTTGTGCATTTAAAAGATAAAAGTGATTACTACAATTAAATAACAAAAATACAAACCTAAGAAAGATAAGGCTTTTGATTCATTAGGAAGAACTCTGAAATCTAGAAACCAAGCTTCACCCCATGATATGACAAATGAGCATAACAATAAGACAACTGGAGCAGTTTTGCTTGAATGCACCCACTGAAAATATATTTTACATATCAATGAAACTGTTTAAATAATAAGAATAATAGTAACACAGGTGATTAAAACTACACAAGATAGAAAGAGTGTGCAAATTATTCTGAAAAAGGTATAGTACGAACAAATATATTATTTCCACACTATGATAATTTTTTTTAGCTAATGAATTTGATATAATTAAAAAGATAAATATATGACTGAAAAAGGCACTTTTTTCTCTCATGGTCTGAGTTAGCAGTAAAGTCCTGCATGGGTCAGGTTATATCTGACCTGAACCCAAACTGAGAAAATAATCCATATTTTAATACAACTATGGAAAAATAGTTTACAATTATATCGCTGATATCAATTTTATCTTTTATGTTGAAGAACACACACGTACATATATATATAACTCATTATGTTAAATAAAATTTTCTCATCTGAAAAAATATTCTAGACTGTTTTGAAAAATTGGCCAATTCAACCAGAGGAGTCAAATCCCAGCCCAAAACAATCAAAGTCAACCTAAACTGAGCACAACCTGTAACAACAACAAAAAAACATCAACACGACCCAATGCCTAGTCAGTAGTTTCCAACTGTTCAAACCTCACAGACCACTAAATTCATAATTTTTAATCTTCTGAACAATTAATATGATTTTTTAAAAACAAATACATTTATACAATAATGATCACTTTTATTAACATGAAATGTTCCTATTTAATGTAACAAAATCCCTTATTTGATTATAAGAGAGTCGTAAATGTTTATTTCATCATAATTTTAATGTAACAAAATCACTTATTTGATTATAAGAGAGTCGTAAATGTTTATTTCATCATAACAAAAATCTTTAAAAGGTGTTAATAATTTTGTTACAAACTATTGTAACAAAATTATTAAAGTTAGTTTAATTATTACAAAATATTTGAAGCTAATTTAAGTATTACATATAATTAGCATGCTTTTTTTTCCCTGATTATTTGAAATAGTCTGCTGATTTTTTACCCCAAAGATGTTACAGGAAGGCGGACACCCATTTTTATTTCAAGCCAAGATCGGTACAGAGTTTTAATTGCTGTGACAGATGAAAATATCTTTTTGCACAAATGTTGAAAATTGAGTCGATATTTTTACCACTTTTTACCACTTTCTAACCTAGTTGAAAAGTGTTTATGACTTCGGTTTGCCTGGCCATATGGCAGTCTGCCGGTGCTCTAACTCCCGTAAATATGCTCGGATTACCTTGCAATTTTTATATGGTATTGTCGTTATCTATAGCATGTTCCTTATTTCAACTGAAATGTGTAGTACTTATAGTTTTTTTACAGAAACACTCAAAAGAATTCCGTTACATTACGGTCTATGGGGAAAAATCATTTGCAGTTTATTTTAATGATGTTACACAATTTCAAACTCATTGTAATTAAGGTGCATTACAAGAAGCTTAATATGGAATATGGTGTGAATAGCACTTATAGTTACTTTACAGGGACAGTCAAAAGAATTCCGTTACATTACGTCTAAGGAGAAAAATCGTTTGTGGTTTAATTAAATAATGTTTCACTATTTTAAATCATTGAAATTTATATATATCACTAAGGTGCATTACAAGAGGCTTACTACAGAATATTGTGTGTATAGCAGGCATCGTTCATTTACAGGGACACACAAAAGAATTCTCTACTGTCTGTTAACAATAATTCCTGGAAGTGCGCTTTAAGTTGCTGAACGTGATTTTAAATTTAACTCACTTTTTGTCTATTACTTGGTGTGTATAAATTCTGTAGATCATATACAGGGCAGCACAAAAGTTCGCGAACACATTTTCATTTATTGACAGAAACTCCAGAAGGAGAATTTTAAACTGTGCTACGCGTTTCCTAACTAAACTAAAATTTAGCATCCTATGTAGTACATATACAAATCTATGGATCATATACAGGATTGAATAAAAGTATCCAGATATTTTTCCGAATATTGTTGGTAATTCCTGAAATTACATTTTTAAATATGTTATGCGTTTTCCAAATTGTTTACTTAGATGTTATCTTTCTGCTTATTATACAGTAATGATTTGTAAAATTATTTTGGAAGCGTTGGAAAGTGTTACATAATCTATGCTTGACACATGATTTTTCGTTCTTGTTTCACTCAGCGCGGGTATTCACTTTTTATAGAAAAAAAAAAATAGAAATTTACCTATTTTGGAAATAAATAACAAATAACATCTATTAACATAATTATCTATCTATCTAGATACAGTTGAACCTCATTAACACGAAATTGAAGCGAATTACCACGAAAACAAATAACACTAATTTTTTTCGTGTTATCCAGGATTTCGTGTTAACCATCAAAATAGTGATGTTATCTATGTTAGATATAAAACTAAATAAATAAACTTACAAATATATCCTTGCTAAAATCATAAATTAATAAAAAATCGAAAATTTAATTAAGAAATAAAACAAATTGGTCATCATTTTAAGCAATAATAAATTTATTTACCTGCTAATCATTTAAAAAAAAAGTCCCTTATTGACTTTTGTTTCAATTTTTGTAGACTACTTCTTTCTAGGAATATATGGACCTCATGTAATTTGTCCAGAGCTCGGGAAGCATTCTCGTGATCCATAAGGAAATGTTGTACAGTTTTCAATGCTGCAGTAGCTTCATTTAATGACACTGAACTTTTCCGTTTTATGTTGATTTCTTCATCCTCGTCTGACACGTCGATGTTGTCATTTTTTTTTTCAGATAATGCAGCAATTATTTCTTCGTCTGCCATAACATCTGAAGTCAGCATATCTTCATCTATGTAAATATACTCGGTACACAATTTCTGCAATATAATTCCCCGTTTTTCGGCTTCTTCTATTAAATCAGTAATCATTTCAGATTCTGTTTCATTAGTTTCTTCATTTATTTCATGCGTAGATCCTGCGTGTCGGAAATAATTTTTCACAGTTACAGTAGTGATACTGTTCCAGGTTCTTCTTAGATAAGTTATTGCTTCTAGTAAATTCTGTTTTATTATCAAAGCTATCAAACTTTACTATCAAACTTTATGAACCATTCTTTTTCTGTACTGTACTTTTAAGCATTAAATAATTCCTTGGTCACAAGGCTGAAGTTTTGCTGTGGTGTTCAGAGGAAGAAAGACACATTTAATTGCTTTTAATACTGGAACATCTTTATGACCACTGTAGTTGTTCAGCAATAAACAGATTTTTCTTTTTTCTTGGTAGAATTTTAAGTCCAGATCAAATATCCATTTCGTAAAAATAACAGTGTTCATCCATGCATTCTTGCTGAATGCGTAGCAAACTGGTAAGTTTTAACATTTTCGAAACAACATTGGTTTGGTCGACTTATCGATCACGAGCAATGCTAATTTTTCACTTTCGTCCATGTTGCAGGCGACCATAATCGTAATTCTTTCTTTGCTGAATTTTCCTCCAGTACATTTTTCTCCTTTTAAAGTAAGTGTTCACGAGGGTTGTGGTTTGAAACAGAATCCTGTTTTATCGGCATTAAAAATATCACAGGGAGCATAATTTTTTTTAACATCTAACCACTTTCCTAAGAAAAAAAGACTATAGAATTCTCATCTAAGGTAAATTCTTCTCCACATATCTTTTTGTAAACAATTCTATGACGCTCTTTAAATCTTGACAGCCATCCGTTAGAACATGTGAAATCGCTGTCTTGAAAAACTGCACCAGTTAAAACAATGTTCTGCTTCTTGCTTCTTTTATCCACCTTAACTTATTGATGTTACAAGAGAGTAACATCAATTTCTTCATTTTTTCCTGTAAGCATCCATTTTCTTGCTGGTTCGAATTGACTGACAGCATAAGCTGCTTCCATCTTTTCACGATTCTTTAAAATTTTAGAGAGTGTGCTATTGGGTATTCCATACTTTGTCACAATTTCTGATTTTTTGAGCACTATATAAATGATTTCATTTAAAATCTTTTGCTGTTTTCGACTCATCTTTCACAGAATTCTACAGAGCAACTGCGAACAAAGTTTCAGTAGTCAGGTAGTGAAGTAAGGATTGTTACGCCTTTCACTTGAAGATAGGGGATTTCGGAAACACGGTTTATGGTTTATGACACTGTCAATACAATCAAACAATTAATGGAACAATCACTTTAAAAAAAATCCCTGACGGCTCGGCCTACAGGCACAGGTAGATTTCGAAGACGCAGACCGTGGGGCGCCTGTTTGTCGGGAATTGCGGAAGAAATGACCTTTTTTACGATGATGCGGCAGTTTGAACCGCCTACTTCGAAACCTAACTTGTTTGCAGGCGGATTCAGCAGGGATTTTTTTGTTTTTAATTTTTTTTTTTGGTATAACGGTTGGTCCTACAAAAAACTTGTCAATATAAAAGTTTTAGATAATATTAAGAGGATTTATAATAAATTTAAGCGGATTTGAAATCTTGGGAATTGACGAAGTTATGCATTTTTTTCTTCTAACCCCCCCCCCCCTCTTAAGGCAATTTTTAATTATATATCAAAAATCTGTCATACATAAATTTTCGGCCCTTCTCCTAGAAGTAATAATAACTTCAAACGGATTCGATACGTATCATAATTAAGAAATTATGTTTTTTTTTCTGTTTTCACAAAAAGCCCCCCCCCCATCCCCCCCCTGGTTCGATTTTGCCCATTACCGAACTTGACCGAGATTTTATGCCCCTTGATTTTATGTATCAGTTTTGAAAAGATGCGGGAGTTGGAACCGCCTACTTCGAAAAATAACTTGTTTGCAGGCGGAGCCGGCAGGGATTTTTTTTTGTTTTTAATTTTTTTTTGCTATAACGGTTGGTCCTATAAAAAACTTGTCAATATAAAAGTTTTAGATAATACTAAGAGGATTAATAATAAATTTAAGCGGATTTGATATCTTGTGAATTGACGAAGCTATGATTTTTTTTCTTCTAAAACCCCCCTTTTTCCCCCCCTTGGAGCCATTTTTAATTATATCAAAAATCTGTCATACATAAATTTTCGGCCCTTCTCCTAGAAGTATTAATAACTTTAAATGGATTCGATACGTATAATAATTAAGAAATTATGGGGGTTTTTCTGTTTTCACAAAAAGCCCCCCCCCCCCCCCTTTGTTCGATTTTGCCCACTAACGAACTTGACCGAGATTTTATGCCCCTTGATTTTATGTATCAGTTTGTAAAAGATTAATGCAGAATTTTTCCAGTTATCGTGGTCAGAAAAAAGTGACATAGATAGATAGATAGATAGATAGATAGATAGATAGATAGATAGATAGATATATAAAGTTTTGAACTGGGTGTGGTTTTGGGTTCTGGGAGTCATAATCGGTGTAGATCTGCAAAAATTTTTCAAAATTTCCAACTTAGGTGAGAATGTAATAGGTAGTATTTCTTACGAAATCTACCTAAAAGAAACTCCCTCACCGAAACATTCATTGTGGCCCATCTATAGCTCATATGGTCAGTGAGGGAAAACTTCTGCATAAAGGACCAAACAGATAGCTATTCTAAAGGTCAGGATAGGATTTCTAAAGGTCAGAGACAAGAGCAGGAGCTGCTGACAGCTCGGACACAACCCCTTTCTTTTGTTCACTTCCCCTTTTCTCTCCTTTCTTTTGTTGATGACCACAAAATGTAATTAAAAAAGAATGGGAACACATATGATTGATTCCCATCTCAGGCAGATTTGCTCAGGATGTGAATAAATGCACCTTAAGTGAAAAGGGGAAATGTGGATTATAAGAGGATAAAGAAAAGCAGGGATTAGTCAAATATTTCACCATTTTTTGAAACCCTTTTCCTCTTTATGTCATTTTCAAACAGTGAGAAAAATTCATTTTTAGTAAATAAGATGTGACATATACATTTGAAACACCGAAAACTTCTTTTAAGAAAGAATGTTTTGATTTTCGAGCAAAAAGTTTTTGCTTTAATTTTGCACAATTCTATTTTGTGTTAAAAAAATTAATTTACATTGGTTTTCAGACTTATCAGACGTCTCAGTATTATTTCGTGTTAAGCGAAAGTTCGTGTTAAGCGATTTCATGTTAACGAGGTTTAGCTGTATATATATATATGTATCAATGTATCTATATATAATTTAAATTTTCATATCTAAATACCTAAAATTTCAGAGATATTAGAATTCTTAGAATATTATTTTTGTTTTATTGTTAATTAAACAAAAAAATGTAAATATTGTCCAGATTTTTTGGCAGATCACCAAAATTTTCTCATGGACCACTGATCTAAATAACATCATATAAAAATTTTTAACACAAGTAGAGGTATGAGATCAAGAACAACAAACAAAAAAAACTATCAACAATAACAAAAAAAAAAACTAACTCCAAATATATCTACATTTTTAAAATGCACATAAGTTTTCCGCGAGATCCTTGATCAGATTATTCATTAGTTTTGGTCAGAGGAAATGTGGTTAGACCTCTTTTATTGAAATAATAAAGACTGCAATTTATTTAAAATTAAATAATAAAGTGATTTTAAGATGTTTTTGTAAAATTTATTCTCCCGGATCTTATTCATTTTAGAGTCATGAATAAATATTTTATTATCACAGGAAAGAGTAAAATGAGCAATGACATTTAAAAACAAGCAGGAGTACATATTAAATATACTTTACAAAAATGAATTCTCATAACATACAGTGGTGGTCAAAAGTTTGGACATTTTTTGAAAGTTTCATGTTTTTCAACTTTGTGTGCTTGTAGAATATATTAATTTCCACTTAAATACAAACATTTATATATCAAATTGAAGGTAATTTAATGTAGAATTTAATAATAAAAACAGTATTACAATATCTGTATTACAAAAAAAAGTTATGCTCATTTTAGTAGAACAAACAAACACAAATCGTTTTGAATAAGGACGTGTTTCATAATAAAAGCGTACTAGCCAAAAAACAAACACTGTTCTGAGGACCAATCAAATGTCTGTAACTATAGTTTAGGTTATTTAGATGGTAAAAGAGTTATTGTTGTGGAGATATTTTGTGGAATGATGCATACTAGTACAATTAAATAGAGTATTGCTGTTTTTGAATATTCAAAGTCCTTTTTTTTTAATTAAACTAATTTTAAACAATGTCATCAACAAAAAGAACTAATTAGACATCTACAAAAAGAAGCCGAACTGTCATATTGAGAGAAAATGGCCTCTCTTATGCTGAAATTGCAAGACAAGTTGGTGGTTCAGTGACTTGTTCTGGTGTCTTGAAATGAACAAAAGTATGCAAAAGTATGCAAAGCATGGTTTCAAAATAAAGGCATAGATATATGTACGAAAGTTCTGTTTACGTTATGAAAAAACGAAATCAGTGGAAAATAAGGCCAAATCAGGTCGAAAAAAATGCACAAGTGCTATTGCCGATAGAAAAATTAAACGGCTATGCCTTCAAGATAGAAAAATTTCATCAGATGCCATTAGATGTGAAATGAATGCAGCGGGTATTGCAGGAAGTTCAAGAACAATAAGAAGAAGGTTATCAGGATTTGGACTACAAGCTAGAATTCCAAGGAAAAAAACCATATTTAAATCAAAAGCAACGCGAAAAATGAGTTAAGTGGGAAAAATAACACATTAAATGGTCAGAAAATCAATGGAACCAAATATCTGGAGCGATGAGAGTAAAATGTCGCTCTTTGGTAGTGATGGTAGAAAATACGTGAGACATAGAGTAGGAGAAGCACTTCCTCCTGATTGCATTGAAGCAACTACAAAAAACCCAACAAATGTCATGATTTGGGCATGTATGTCTGCAGATGGTGTGGGCCGAATTCAAGTGATTGATGCATCCTGAATGCCAAAAAAGTACATCGAAACTGTCCTGGAACCAAAATTGATACCTTCCATCAGGGATCTCATCCCCAACAACGCACCATTTATTTTTCAGCAGGATTCAGATCCATGCCACACAGCATGGTTTCAAAATAAAGGCATAGATATATTACCATGGCCAGGAAACAGCCCTGATTTCAATCCAATTGAAAATTTGTGGCGACGTTTGAAAATTCTTGTACGAAAAAAACGTCCATCCAATAAAAGACAACTTATTGAAGCTATAATTGATTCTTGGCACCTTGTGATTAAGAAAAATGAACTCCAAACACTCGTTCACTCGATGAAAAGATGCTGTGAAGCTGTTGTAAAAAATAAGGATTATCCTACTAAGTATTGATTATGTAAGTATCACTTTAAAAAAATGCAAATCTAAGATAGATCTTACTGTTAGTTGCATAACATTTTTTGTAATACAGATATTGTAATACTGTTTTTATTATTAAATTCTACATTAAATTACCTTCAATTTGATATATAAACGTTTGTATTTAAGTGAAAATTAATATATTCTACAAGCACACAAAGTTGAAAAACATGGATCTTTCAAAAAATGTCCACACTTTTGGCCACCACTGTAAATACCTCATCGTTACTCTATTAAATATTATTTGGATCAAGTAAGATGTTCATGCTCTCTTCACACCACAACTTGACATATTGTAAATACATTTTATCTTATTTTTCAAGTAGAACAAGTATTCATGAAATACAACAATGGTGCAGCAATTAAATGTTAATCAATATTTCTTTACTCTGCTGATATTGAAAAGGTTATAATAGTTTGGAAACTTTGGTGGGGTTTCACCCTCTTTTATAAACCATTTTAAAGAGTTGGAATGTGTCTCCCCCACATGTATTACAATAGACAATTTTCGCGATATTTTTCTGTGACTCACTGACAAAATTTGTGATTTTTTCAAGCGAGCGATTGACGAGTATTACGATTTTTCACACTACAGATTGCGTAAATTCACAATTTTTTTGTGACTGATTGGCGAAATTTGCAAGTTTGTTTTATGATCCGTAGACATCACGTTTTTGAGAAACAAAAATTGTTTCAAATCTATTTTTTGGCTAGTAATTTTTTTATCTTTGCACCTACAAATTCCAAAATACTGATTTTTCAGAATCTATGAATAATAAATGATCTGCATAATTCTGCGAAATATAAAAATATATTTGCATAATTCCGCTAATTCATGGAACAATTTCATCGTGGATTGAGGAACTTCGCAACTCGCAAAGAAAAATAATATCATGGATTGAAAAACTTCGCAACTTTTGGGAAAATCGAAATTCGATAGGGAATTTCTTTTCCTTCTTTTTTTGTAGGCGTGAATTTTCGAGTTTTTTACTTTTCATTTTACGTGTTTTTATCCGGAATTTCAAGAGATGATGGCATCTATGTACACAGCAATGACATCAAGCAAAATTGCAAGAAATAGCGATTTGGTACAAACTTGAATAAAAAAGTCCTTCCGGCCTGTACCGGGAGGAAAAGGTACCTTTCATAGTCATGTTTTTAAAAATTCAACTCATTTTACTCAAACACCCGAAGCTAAAATGCTTGGAATCCGATTATAGAAGATTCAATCCCGGTTTTCATTAATACTGAATTTGAATGTGAATTTCAGCATGAGAGTTACAGCATAAAAAAGATCAGATTGTTTCAAAATGTCAGCAACCCTAGAGTTTTAAACTGCCATATCGTAGCCATTTTTTAAGATAAAGCCAAAACAAAATATGTTCCGGAATCCTTGTATCACGTTCTAACACTTAACGGAAACAACTTTTTCAATTTATAATTTCTTATACATCTTTTTGAATTTTTAAAAAAATTTTAAAAATGTAACTTGTCACCATTTTGAAACAAGATGGCGCATGAAGCTGGCCAACGAACTTGGTCGAGACCTTGGTATGTTCTGTACACATGATCAGTCACATTCATATCGGTTCATAAATACGAGAGTTACAGCATAACAGATATCAGATTGTTTCAAAATCTCAGCCACCCTAGAATTGCAAACTATCATATCTCAGTCATATTTTAAGATATAACCAAAATAAAAAATGTTCCAGAATCCTTGTATCACGCTCTAACACTTAACAGAAACAATTTTTCAATTTACAATTTTTTTGTACATCTTTTTGAATTTTTAAAAATTAAAAAAATTTTAATTGGCCACCATTTTGAAACAAGATGGCAGATGAAGCTGGCCAACGAACTCTGTCAAAACCTTGGTATGTCCTATATACATACTCAGCCACATTCGAATCTGGTCATAAATAGGAGAGTTACAGCATGACATACATCATATATATGTATATATATATATACAGTGGAACCCAGATTTTATGCTTTTCACGGGACCAGCAGAAAAAAAAAAAAAAAACGTATGAAATGGGAAAACGTAAAATCGGGGTGAAATAGAGAAAAACACTGCTCTGTTTTCAATACATGCAAATTTTTTTCTTAATTTTCATGTCTAGTTAAAATTTCTTTAAAATTTTTAAACTTGCAATGGCCTCTGGCGATGAGGGCACGATATCGTCTGGATCTTCATCAATATCATCCTCACTTCAATATTGTGAATTCAAATCGGAAATAGTCTGAATATCTGTGGTAACGATAATATCCTTATCAATATCAATGTACTCATCAACATTGATGTCTGCAAGTATAAATTCATCCTCTTTTGTGTAGTCTTCCATAGAGAGCTCTTCCAGTAGCGCTTCACCGTTAATTTCGGATTTTGAAAATTCTCACTTCAGAAAAGCATTTGACATGCATTTTTCATCTACACTATCCCATGCCGATGAGATGGAATGAAGAGCATCTAGCACATTTAGCTTTGTTTTCCAAGCATCTTGAAGCTCACCAGAATCAAGTGAAAAAAGGCCTTTTCTTACCAGTTGCTTTATATAATGCATTTTGGAGAATGTTTATTCCCAAGTCACATGGCTGAAGTAAACTGGTACAGTTGGGTGAAGAAAATTCCATACGCACATTCTTTAAATTCAAATTAACATGAGTGCACTGGTCTACGAATAAAATTATTTTTCGTTTTTGTAAGCTCATTTTTATATCAATTTTCTTACAAAATCTTCAAAAAGATTTTGGGTCATCCAAGCATTGTGGTTAACATTGTAATCTGTGGGCAAACTTTTAATGTTTTTGAAGCATCTTGGATTTACCAATCACAAAGGGTGTTAGCTTCTCAGTTTCATCTGCATTCGTAAATAACAAAACTGTTAATCGATTAACTGTTTTGATAGTTTCCGACTGTGATACGTTTCTCCTTTCACAGTGTATGTTCTATCATGGAAGAAATTAAAAAACAATCAGGTCTCATCTGTGTTAAAGATGTCTTTTTTGAGCAATTACACAAAAGAGAAGGCAAAGTTTAATACCGTCCATTCCTCAACGACAGCAGTATTTACTCCATCTGCCTCAACACAAATAAACTTGTAAGACAAATTATACCTCTCGAATCGGTCTCCTCTTCTTGAATCGGTCGATCCAACCGTTGGATGCCATGTAAGTCTGCATTTCAAGTCGAGAAGAAATTTCAAGAGCCTTTTCTTACAAAACTGAGCCATTGATTGAAATCTTGGTTGAATGGGCTTGTTTAAACCACTCATACAAAATCTTTTCCAGTTCCTCAAAAGGAGAGGTTTTCAATGTTTTTCTTTTTTTTTTGACAAATTTCCCAGTTTTTCTGATTTTAATTCCACAGATTATCTTGTGTTAGGATGGTTTGTAACGTAGAATAAGTGATACCGAGCAATTTTATGAGATCCACTTTAGTTTCTTTGGAAACTTTGTATTTTTCGGTCATTTCTGCCTTTTCGGCTACAGAGAAACATTTTCATTTAGACATTCTACTTTTAACTGGCAATCACTAAGAGATAGCAAAAGAAAGCAACTCCACTGCGGGTTGAGATGAATGAACAGTGAAAAAAGAATCCCCCCCCCCCCCCGATATCACATGACACAGGTTTGGTCAAGTGGTGATAGACAAATAATAGTTTATCGTTACTTTCTCACGGGAATATCTTTTGAAAATTTTTCCATGAGTGAAAAAAGATAAATTTCCTGAGGTACTTTGCTTAAAATGACGTACTAAGTGGGAAACATTAAGAGTAAATAACGCAGAATCGAGGTTTTTTTAACATTATCGGAATAGGAATTTTCTGGGACCGACGAAAAATAACGTAGGAAGCAGGATAACATACGAAATGGGTTACGTAAAATAAGGGTTCCACTGTATATATATATATATATATATATATATATATATATATATATATATATAAAATCAACATTTCGGAGGGTGGTTTGGGGGTCATGATCGATGAAAATATACCAAAATTGTTTGGAATTGCTTTCCTCTGAATGGCTGCAATAGGTAGCTTTTTGTAATGAAAGTTACCTACAGGGTTTGTGATTTTTTTTATTTATTTTTTTTTTTTTTAAATTAAAAAAATCTGATTTATTTGATTTAAATCAGATTTTTTTTATTTAAATTGGATTTTTTTGATTTTTTTAAAAATTCAAAATATAATTTTAAAGCTACATATTTTAAAGTAAATTACCCTTCACAAAATCACTAAAATTAATAATAATAATTTAAAAAAAACTTTATTTGTAAAAAAAAACATTCACTTGGTTAATTTGAAACAAAAACACTTGTGTTTTATCAGCACTTACACTAACTGTAATTTAAAAAATATTCTACATTATATAAAATATCTTCTATATTACCTTAACTTACCCATTTAATAAAACAAAAAATCACATATGTATACTTCATTACTAAAAGCTAAAACTTTTATTTTAAATCAAATTTCTTTATTAAAATCTGGAAATATAAAAGATAATGTAAGCATGTTATTCAGAAGAAAAAATATGAATTTTGAAACATTTGATTGTGGAACTAGATACTTATTTGTATACATTCTTTTAAACAAAATATTTATTCTGGATTACATATAATACTCTGGAATGTATAAAAAACATATTTAATGAATTTGCAGAATATACTCAACACATAAAATCATCAGGATTATGTTATAAATTTCAATAAGTTTGAAAAAATTATTGTTTGTTATTAAACTGTTTGAACAGGAACACCAATTTTCCTGCTTTATCAGTTCCTAAACGATTACGGAGTTTAGAGTGAACTAAACCAAAAGTTGAGAAGATTCTCTCAACAGATGCTGAAGAAGCTTGTGCAGTAAATAACTGTGAAATCATTCCTATAACATTTTTTCCAGAACCATCATTCTCAGTAATTTGTGACTTCCACCAATCTATAGGATTTACTTTATTTACAATATCAGAATCAAAAAGAAATTGACGAAAAGGTTCTGATTTTGCTTGAAATTTCATTAAAGTAGGCACTACTGATTGAGAATATTTTTCTTTTGCAAAAATTAAACATTCTGATTTTTCAACAGCACTCAATTTAATTCCCGCATAGCGTGGATCTAACAGATATGCTAGAAAATGTGGTGGTCCTAGTGCTTGATTGTAACGGGTTGAAAAACTCTTCAAGCATGTTTTATCAAGATTTACTTTTGTAAGTTCTTCTTGCAAGTTTTTCCAGATATCAACAGCTGTTGATATAGTGCAATCCTTCTGTTGCATTTTATCAAGAGCTATAGAAATTGTTTTTAAACGTTTTAGAAGGTCCTCGGCATTCCGTTTAATTTCAAAATTTGTTACCTTGTTATAAACAATGCTATGAATATTACAGCGATTTTCTTCGCAAACTGAAACAAGAATTGGCCATTTTTTTAAGTATGCAGATACACAGTCAGCCATAGTATTCCAACGGACTTCTTGGGGTATTATTAATTTGGATCCACCAGCTTCTCTATATTTTGCATTTGCAAAATGATTGTTTCTGAAAAACTTAACAATATGTAATATTTGTTCCTTAATATTTGGAATATTTAAATCTTCTGCAAGCAAATTTAACAAATGTGCAGAACATCCATATGTGATCAAATCAAAATCTGGGTTACTTTGAATTTCAGTGTGCATACCCTTTACATTGTTAGCATTGTCTGTTACAACACTTTGCACAATGCATTTAAATTCATTTTCACATTTTATCATACAATTTTTTACAACTTCTATAAGGTATTCGATTGTATGTGGGCAGCCAGATGTATCAATAGTTTCTAATAAATAATTTTCACCTTTCTTATTGGTTACAACAGCACATAATATTGGTTCATTATGAACGTTTGACCATCCATCTATACTTAAGTTTACTATTTGTCCACTTAAATACTCAGAACATTTTTCTTTCTCTTGACTATAGATATTGTCAAGTAATGATCCACCTATTTCAACTTCATTTGGAGCTGTATATCCTGGTCTTAAAGCTGAAATCATCTTTTTAAATTGAGGGTGTTGCACATGATGAAAAGCAGAATTGGTTGCATAAATATACCTAGCAACTTCTTCATCTAACATCTGTTTTTGAGTTTTAGAAGTCTTTATCACATAAGAATTCATATTCTTCTTAGAATCATTTTCTATTTCAAACATCTTCCTCTTTGTGGGTTTTCTTCCAATGTCTAACACTTCAGTTTTCACGTTAGTTGATGTTGATGCACCAGTTTCACTAGTGATGATTTTTTCATATAATTGATTGTCATCATCATCCTTTTTATCATAGGATAAACATTGTTCTACATGCTTTTTTAATCTTGTCACTATTCCCATTATAACTTTTCCACAATTCTTGCATTTTGCCTTAACACCTTTTCCTGAAAATGTAGGCTCTTCATTAAAATATATCCAAATGTCATCCTTTTTTCTACCTGCCATTTTCTAGCTAACTTGTGCCAAGTAACTAACCCAACTGCTAAACACTGAATCTTTCACAAACTAAAAACTTCCTTATCTGTGGAATCTTTTCTCAGACTATGAAATCATGCCTTTTGACCAACAATACAGTGCAGTCCAGGTATTCATTCCAGGATTATAAGAAACCTGTTTGACATGTTATCACAATAGCAATGGTATGCTATTTTCCCTATTCTATGTGAACAAAAACAGGGGGGAAAAGGTGTAGAAAGAATTAGGCCAGTTAAAACACTATAAGAAAAAGCACTCTGAAATAACATATCCATGCAGTTTTTTCTCTACTAGGATAATCTCTTTGATTACTACAAAAATTTTAAGATTAAAAGTGTATTGTAATGTAATTTTAAATGTTATTTTATTTTAAAGCATCATTTGTGAATTGTGATTTACTTTTCAGTTAAAAAAAATAAAAAATAAAATAAAAATAAGTTTGAAATACAATAATTTTTACATTAATTTATATTTAAATTATTTTTTAAACAAATTTTTTATTATTAAAGACTTTAAAAATTTTAGTTCTTTTAAATTTATAAATAATTAAAATTGAAATTATATTAAATATATATGTATAAACATTCAGACTATTTCTACCATGAAATCATTTTTATTTTTGAAATATTTCCATAAATAAATTACATTGAAAATTGAACAATTTGTTATTTACATATGCTTGAGGACATAATGAGATACCTATATAAATATCAGTAAAAGTAATTTTGAATGACCGATATTTAAATTTCAATGACCTATATTGAATCTGAAGTTTTCATATCCTCAAACTACACAGTCACCTTAAATACAGAAAGTCTGTTTCTGTATTAAAGAAAAAAAATAAGATTTACTTTCTAATAGGTGAATATATGACTAATCTTTTAACATTTTTCAGGTAATATTCTCTACTTTTAATTTAAGATTTTTGATTTAAAATTTAAAGTGTAATATTTGATTTAAATAAATTAAAAAAGCATACATTTTGAGTTCTTAGTCATTTCTTAAATTTACAATGTATTTTTGATTAAACAAATGTTTTACAAACATCTTGACCTACGTTTGAAGTATTTTTTAAAAAGTTGATTTAAATCAATGATTTTTTTAAAAAATCAGTCGATTTAAATCAAGCTGATTTAAATCAACGAACCCTGGTTACCTAATAACTGTTTTGGAGTAGCTTGGCACAGGAAAGTGGTTTTGGTCTTACACCCCTGTCAGCAGACTTGTATAAAACCAAAAACTTTCTGTGCACATAAATATTGAGTCGAAAACTTCTCTTTGCAAGCGTCTGTAACGTCACAACAATGTTTTGCATCTTTAAACTTTGAATTGTGTGTAAACAGTAAATAAATCGTATGTAAAATTGGAGAATATTTTAAATTTTTTGGTAAATTTTTTTTTTCTAAAAATTTTTTCTGCAAAGTTCCGAATTTTGCAGAAAATTTTTCACGCACAGCGTGCGTCTATATTATACAACTCTGCCTGTCAGTGATATGTATCAATTTCAGTATGTTTGAAATTGTGTAATATCATTAAAATAAACTGCAAATGATTTTTTTTTCAGAGACCATAATTTAAAGGAATTCTTTTGAGTATCCCTGTAAAAAAACTATAACAGCTACATACTTCATTTTCAATGCCAAACATGCCATAGTAAACCTTAATAACATATATCAATCGCATAATAATCTGAATATATTTACGTGAGTTAAGTTAGAGCACAGACAAACCGAATTCATGAAAACTTTTCAATTACGTTGGAAAGTGTTAAAAAGACATTGCAAAAAAAAGTTAATTTTCTACTTTCTGCCTCTGAAGTAGCAATTTCTTTCTATTGATCTTTAACTCAAGCACAAATACTACTCTAGCACTAACCAAAGGGATATGAAGTTTAGAATCAGGTTGCTTTCATTCAAGTTATTTGGTATTAATACACTAAAACATGTTTTTATTTGTAAAATGTTAAAATGTTTACTATTTTAAAAGTTTACTAAAAGGCTGTTCTTCAGATATTGAACACTTTTGTTTCTTTAACAAGTCCGATGTTTTTCTGTCCCATAACAGACATCATCAGTAAAGGAATATTTTACTTGTTTAGAATCATTTTCACTCATGCATAAAGTGTCAAGAAGTGATACTGCTCCTCAATATTTTTGGAAATTTTCGAATTATTTCAAAATATTAAACTTGTTACTACAGAAATTGAAAATATGAATATGAAGTAACATGAAAACTACTAGACGATTCCATAAAATACTTTCATGAATACAGAATTATAGAATTGCTTATATTAAATGCAAACATAACTTTTTGCAAATTTTTATCTAAGATTAAATACATTGAGAATAGTGAATCATTTATATTTCTAGAATATAGGAAGTTTATTATATCGGAATGACATTTTCTCTTTTTAATACATATTGTGAGAAGCTTTTCAACTCTAAATATATTTAAATAAAAAAAAATATATATAAGACTATGTGGATGTACTTGACTTTCTTGTGGAAGGTTTACTTTAGACATTCTTAATGATAATGTAAATGATGATATGGATTTTATAGCCCATATGAAAAAAAAAATTTAATTTTATATTTATTTTATCTTTCAATTTAACTGACATTTTTCAAATATAATAGGTAAATGTTTAAAAAAGAGAATACATTTCAAGAAATACTCCAAAAACTTATAACATACTCCTAAAAATTTTAAAAGGGGGAGAAATCACTCTCTGAAATATTGTTTTGGCTAATGGTGGATGTTGTATAAGAACAATATTCATATATGTGGGTTGTACCACAAAATTTAATTTTTGTCATTACCAGAAAAAAGGAAAAATAGATAAAAAAATTAATTGAAATTATTTCAAATTTCCTCTTTTTTTTAAGTCTCTGCATTTTCCACAAATTTTGAAATTCCCTGTGTCCAGATATCCCGTACTTTTCCTATTGCATATGGCAAGTCTGAACTACTTCTTAGATGTTTACAGTTATTTCCTACTCACAATGACTTTTAAAAAATTCATTTTTGAAAAAGTAACATAATATCTAGCAATAAATAATTTCGTAGTTTCAAATGTCTATGAACAAGTTCATAATTGTACTTTTAACTCAATAAAATTGAATAGATAAAAACTCACTTGATACAAAAATACTTTAGCAATAACAAATGCTGATGTTCCAGCAGTAGTAACCTGAAAAATAAAAAAATTAAAAATTTGGAATTGGGGGGGGGGGGGGGGGGGGGAAAGAAAAGAAAGAAAAAAACTGCTTTTTGAGATTACATTTGCAATCTGATTCTTAATTTCTGTGTGTACACATTAATATATATATATAAAAAATGCATCAAAACAAACTTTTTTTTTTTTTTTTTACACATTTTACCTTATGAATTTTAATGAAGTTTACAGTTTTTAGTTATTTTTTTATATATATAAAACTAATTATAATTACATGGCTTGTGAGTTCACAACTTTAGACTAACTTATTAATTGATTGACAATCAAAACTAGAAATTAATAAAACCCAGTTTTACATTAAATAATGCATTTTGTTCTCCACCTATGTCATTATAGCTAATTTTTTTCTCTGTAGCATAGCAAACCATTCGAAGACATACAACTTATTGTGGTTGAAGTGTAGAATGTGAATTTTGAAAACTATAAGATAGTAAAATAATACATATGAAAAAATTGAGAATAGCCAAATCAGATACTCTTTTACCTTAGCATGAAAGTGATTGGTAAGTGATTAATAAGGACAAATCCAAATAGAGACACCCAGCAAGGAGAGAAAAGAAATTGAAAAGTTTTTTTTTTTTTAAATGAATTTCTCATTTATTTACATATGATTGCGTTTCAAATTTTGCTTTATTTTATGATATTTTTCTGAGATTTCTGAATTACTTTTGTAAGCATATCATTATTTCTAAAATAGATAAAAAGCCTAGAACTTCTGAGAACAAATCATTTTGAAACAATTATAATTACTAAATTTAAAATGTGAATTAAACTTTCAATGAAGCTTGTGCAGCTTTTAAACAGCTTTGAAATAATTTATCAGCAAGCCTTTTGGATGTCTAATTTGTACTCCTAACAACTAATTGGCTGGTCAGCTTCCACCTTTAAAATGGATGTTTACCACTTTATCTTATTAGTACACAGAAAGAAAATAATAATGATACATAGGTATACTTATCGCTGGGGGATGCATCGATGTATCGCGAAAAATCGATTTAAATCATAAGTCGTCAAACCAGCTTCTTGATCTAGTGATTCTAAATTTTATATTAAAATTACATCGATGTTTGTAATACCAAAACAAAAGTCTAATATCATGATGTATCGTGATTTAGCCTTGATGGTGTGTTGCGATGTAGAAATTCTAATATCGCCCAGTCCTAGGTATACTTATCTCAATAACACTCAAGTTGAAAATTAACATATCTGTGACATTTTCTTTTACACAAAACAGAAAAAATATTTCATTTCTTAAAACCAAAATTTTAAATCACTAAATTTTAAAATGTGGCAATCTATTTCAAGCATGTTCGGGTAAATAAAATTTAATAGAAGTTTAAACCTTTTAATAAGCAACAAAACAATTAAAATTAACACATAGAAAATCTATATTATAAAGCAAAAATGTGTTCATGAGTGATGCTGACATCATTCTGATGGTAGTAACAAATTAATCAATAAATTTCACGTTTATTATAATTCTTTTAAATTCTAAACATTGCACATTCAATTTTTACACCGTCGAATAGGAAAAAAAATTGTCCTTCAAATATAATTTGTTTGATGTATCTTAATTTAATAATTAATTATGTTTATTAAACTAATTTAGAGTGAACTTTAAAAAAATCTATTTATTGAGTGCGGCCCAATTAAGGAAGATTGCACTTAAAAACAATACAAATAGTTCAGTATTTGTTTTCTCAGCTAATATTTCATAACAAAATTAAAATTTCATCAATCAATAAATAAAACACAAATTTAACAGTGATCTAATCGAACTATAGCTTATCCAGTGCAATAATCAGAATCCAAAAGGCAAATACCAAGCAAAATACTTGGTGATTTACTCTGCATGTTCCTGTGAGAATTTCACCAATATCTCACTAAGAACTCATGTATACATAGGTGTAGCATAGCAAACCATTCGAAGACATACAACTTATTGTGGTTGAAGTGTAGAATGTGAATTTTGAAAACTATAAGATAGTAAAATAATACATATGAAAAAATTGAGAATAGCCAAATCAGATACTCTTTTGCCTTAGCATGAAAGTGATTGGTAAGTGATTAATAAGGACAAATCCAAGTAAATTCAGTATCCAGTATACGAAACCTCCATGTATAAGAAATTCTGAAAGATTGGCTAAGTCAAACTCCCAGCAGTAGTTATGATAAAGAAATTTTTTTTTGTTTGGGATCTTGTGAATTTCACAGATTAAAAACAAGAAATCTCCAGGTTCAAAGATAATAAAACTCCATTATTAATTGTAAGAATACAATTCCTTTTTTTATTTGCAAGAAAAAAGATTGGGGTCGGAAAAGTACATTGCTTGGGAGAGGTGTCTGAAACAGAAGCAGATCAGAGACGCCACAAGCTGCATCCTCTTCAGATGATCATCATAATAGCAAGAGAGCGAGTAAATTCACATTATTGCCAAACATCCATTCTTGGCGAAAATAAATTATGTTTATACAAAAACATTTGGCATCATATTTGAAAAAAGACAAATGATTTGGCTTCATAAAAGAATTATTATTATTTGACAGGAAATAACACATAATTATCTAAATAAATAAAATTAATTTGTGGTTTTCCTGAATGATGCAAGAAAACACGTGATATATGAAATGTAGTTATTGATCTCATAAATCATGTTTATTAACAAATATGTTTTCGAAACAATAAACATATCTATTACATTATCCACTTGATTATTTTTATAAAAATGTAGTTGACAGTTGGGGAAAATCTCAATTATAAGTACACAAGTTGATATAAAATAGTGAAATGATTGCTTTTATGTATTTCAAGCTGTCAACACAACATAGCTTAATGGCTATTAATTAAGTTTAAATTACTTTATAGGTGATTTACGATATTTATGGGGGAAAGGAAATTATAGAGTGTAGTCTGCAATCTAAATAAGATATTAATAGATTTAGTATATTACATATAACAATCAATCATGATATATATATCTGTCATGAAAGAAGTATTTACTTTTCATCTTTTTTTTTTTGGAAATCTTTAATGCATCATAAAGAAAATGAAATTATTCACAAGGAAATAACGATTGTAAATCAGAATTAACGGATTACTGTAAAGATATATGCATTTGGTTTTTTTATGAAATTAAAGGAGATTACGTAAGATATTTAGATATACAGGGAAATGATAAATTAGACAAGTTCTTTTGAAATAAAGAAAGGTTAATTTAAATAAATTAAAGGCAAAATGATCATGTGTAACAGAATGCTGTTACAGCAGTACTTCGAATGTTTTGCTCCATCTACACCGATGATTACAGTTGACACTATAGTGACACTTGGTTGAATACCCAAGGCAGGACGGTATCCCTTAATACTCTCCGAAGATCAGCTAGTTGGGAATCTGTCAGTGAAACCATAACTTTTAGCCATGCAATCTGTTCTCATCCTATGAGAGAGAAGTTTGCTTATGACCTCACATTCCAGCACTCTGAGTGGCGAAAGAAGGAGCCCTTGATCTTTGCGACCTAACGTAGGTTATATAAGTTGATGCACAGAAATTTTAAATGACTGAGAATAGAGAATCAGTTGACTCAGAGAGTTAGTTTCAGTTCATAGACTGAGGGAATCTCGATTGAGATTATTTTCTTTAGAGATCGCCAGGATCCTGGTGTAATTATTAGCAAGCCACCAAGGCTTATGTTCTGAGGCTGTGGATCTCGGCCAGAATCAGAAAGAGAAAGAGTGTCCACTTAGGATTGTCAATAGCTAAAAGAAATTTGACATCCCATTAATGAGAAAAAGTATCTCCTCTTGAGTCTTTTACAAAAGGAGTTTAGACGATACCTTTAGGAGGGATTGAAGATCTCTCGAGAAATAGAACTTTATGAACTCTGTCATTTATGACTTTCCCAAACTCAGTGGCGTGCTCAAAGAACATTTTCAATAATTAGCCCTTCTGATTGAATGCTTTATGAACCCTTTTTTTGTGAATCTCATTTAATCAAGAATTTCCTTATATTATCTATTTATTTTTTTTAATAAAATCTTATTATGATTTTAAATGAGAATGGATCTTTGAAATTTAAGCTACCATTTCATAACCAACATCAGCCTTCATCTCAAATGGTAGCAGTAGTGGGATTAATTAAGGAAGAATTATTAGCACTAATTAAGGAAAAAGCCCAGGAGGAAGCAGAGAAAGATGAGCATCCAGAGATTCCTGAGACCAGCTGAGAAGAGAAAGAGAGTCTGAATACTAGTTCCAGAAAAGAAAGCTTGTACAGATTTCTGACACCAGTTCAGCAAGAAAAGCCTGTACAGATCACCGTGAAGCAAGTTCAGCAAAAGAAAAAGCACAAACAGAATTCCTAAAGCCAGTTCAGTGAGGAAAGTCTGCACAACAATCCCGAAGCAAGCCCCTAAAACTAGTGCCAATGACACCCACGGAGATCTGAGACTAGCCAATCCCCTAACAGGCCTAGTGAGATGTTGAAAAGAGCAGATGCATCCAGCAAAGACCAGTGAGGTAGGTTTATTTCAATTATGAGTGAATCTCTAAAATTTTACACTGCATAATTTTAGAGAAATTTAAAAGTTTATTTTTTTAGATAATTTGAGATATTAAATTGTGATAAGTTGAGATTAATTAAAAATTAACTATTCATGCAACTGTATATTATTTTATAATTTTTCATAATTCAAAACATAGTGGAATGATTTTTTTTTTTTTTTTTTTTTTTTTTTTTGAGAAATATAGTACAGAAAGTATTATATAAGTTGATGCACAGAGATTTTAAATGATTGAGAATAGAGAATCAGATTCAGAGATTTAGTTTCAGTTCACAGACTGATGGAATCTTGGTTGAGATTATTTTCTTCAGGAATCGCCAGGATCCTGTTGCAGATAATTATTAGTGATCCACCATAGATTACGTGCTGAGGTTGTGGATCTTGGCTGGAATCAGAAAAAGAGAGTGTGTCCACCTAGGACTGGCAATAGCTAAAGGATAGTTGATGTCCTGTCAATGAGAAAGAGCGTCTCCTCTCGAGTGTTTTATGAAAGGAGTTTAGACGAAACCTTTCGAAGGTCTCTTGAGAAATAGAACTTTATGAACTCTGTCATTTGTGATTTGCCCGAACCCAGTGGCATGCTCAAAGGACACTTTCAATAATTTACCCTTGAAAAGCTTTTTCTGTTGTGAATCTAATTTAATCAAGAATTCCACTGTATCATCTTTTTTTATATATAATAAAATCTTATTCTGATTTTAAATGAGAACGGATCTTTGAAATTTACACTACCATTTCATAACCAACATCAGCCTCTCTAACACTCCTAATAAGAAAGTACCGCTTTTAATTTCAAAACTTTATTTGAATACATAATTGATATTTTCACATAAAATGCTTTTTGATATTAATAGTGGACAATCTAAAAAAAATAGATTACATGTAAAAAAAATAGATTACATGTAAAAAAAATCTATTAGAATTTTCAATTAAAAATAATTTGCACCTACATTCTGTACATCAGACAGTATATTGAGCATCTTTAACCTGGGTATAGCCAAGTTGGATCATCTTGTCACAATTAAAAGATTAAAACATTTTTCTACTACTCATATTTTCTATTGAAACAAATACATAAAAAGTGTTACTGTAAATCATAAAACTGTGAATTTCCAACTTCTATCTAGGATAACAGTATCATACAAGATTTTTAGATCAGGGCAAACTAATATACCAATTTATTTTATCAATGAATATAGTTTTTTAAACATTAAATACATATGCATATTCAGTGTGGTCACATATATTTTATATCAAATTAGATTGTTTATTCTCCGAGTGCTCTTGAAGGAAGACTGACCCCTCCTCCCTCCCCATGAAGCTCAGATTCAGTAACAAAAGAAACATGACTTTTCCTTTCCAGATTACTGTAATTATTAAATAATGAAAGCTGAAAGTTGCTTATATAAGTTGATATTTCCTTGAATGACAAAATTACCTGACATTTTCATATATAACCACTCTGAAACATATTGCATTCTACATAAGATATTGCATAGTACATTGATAAACATAAGTATTCACATATAAGTAAATGATGTGATAATTAGAAGCACAGAGTACTTACAGCAACAACCCACCAATGTGACAGCCGTATAAATACATAAAAGAGTGTAATCACAAAGAGTCTTGCAATAGCTAAAACCTAAATGAAAAAGAAGACATTAAAGTACAAACCTAAATGAAAAAGAAGACATTAAAGTACAAAATAAAGCTGTGTAATTTTAATGCTTGATAATTATGAATTAAGATACATACCACCACATCAAACATTGATGTTTGAATGGAGTAACTCAAAACTTCATTGCGGAAGGCAGTACTAATTGTATACTCCCCAGACACCTTTCCAAACAGAAAAAAAACTAATGTAACAATAGCTATATAACATTTAGAAAGTAGTAATGTTATTAATGCAAAATTACAATAATAAAACTAGAAGTCATCAATCTTTGTACTATTACTATCATGGGTGAATCCTAACTTACATTTATTTGCACATTATTTGTTGGGTGCACACTGCATAAACATATAATACATTCTCAGATATGGATTGATATTGATGTGTATTTAAAATTTAAAAAACAAAGTGTAACAAACTTCTTCACAACTATACCAAGTAGGGCTGAATGATATATCGATATAGTATCAAATATCGATTTTTATAATATATCATCTCAATCGATTTCAATCTTCCTTAAATATTGATATATTGGCTCTGATTATATCCATTCATTAGTCAATGCATTTTTTTATTTTCCAATCAATACTAGAGTGAGAACCAGGACCTGACTAATGCATGGAGCATCATCCTGATTGCTCCCTTATCAGAGCAATCAGGATTTTGTTAAAAGGGTGCCAAATGGTTAAAATTGACCAAATTTCTTACATTTTCAAAGGTTTAGGAAGTGAATCTAATCCTTCTCTTCCCCTCTGCTTCCCGTAAGCCCCCCCCCCCCTTTAAAAACAAAAAAAGAACTGTATCATTAGAAAACTAATGTTTTAAATGTTATTATAACCTCGAGTACATTAAGATTCTAGCATTTTAAAACTTCTACAAAGAATCAACATAGCATCCCAAATAAGTTGCTTTTATAATCTTAAATAATCATGCACAGTGAAAGGCAAATGTTACAATCATATCTCAATTATAAATACAATCACAATATCAACAAGAAGAGAATGAAGCAAAAAGCCAAACCAGCCACTTGCTGGATCTCATTCACTGCATCTCATCTTCCCATAATCCTGCTTATACTCACGTACTCGCAAGTATATTCAAACATTCACAGATATCATGCTGCCGCTGAAGCAGTTTCAGAACTGGATGGTTGAGCATACTTACGATCACACAATTATAATCAAGCATTAATGAGTGTAAAGCTATGTTCTTGAGATCACTTATATTCATTATACTCGTTCATTCAAAAATTTATTCATGATTTTGATGTATTCATTGAAACTCGCTCATGTGCTGAGTGGAATTCAATGAGTAGATAGTTGAATATGAGTGTAAATTAATGTTGGACAAATGAAAAGAAAACCATAGGTTGAATAATTTTGTGTTCTGTGATTAAAATAGAGTCCTAGCACCCTGCTGGGTTACCTGATTTTAAGGTAAATTTTTTCACTGTGAGTGGGGGTTAACTCTAATTATTTTGGGTTGGGTTTTGACTTGTGTTGGTTGTGTCAGTTAACCCGATCTTTCAAAGAAAGTTCAGAGTATTGTTTCACAAAGAAATATGTATTTGAATATGAATGAGTGCGTAATATATAGTTATTTTTCAACATAAAAGATTAAATAGATAGTGATATAATTGTACTAAAGTACTTTTCAATAATTACATTAACACAGGTTTTGGATAGAAGTGAGTTGGGTTAGGGTTGACTTCAAATATAATTTTCGGCCTTGGGTCGGGTATATTAGACTTGTTTAGAACTGTAGACTGTGAAATAATTAATAATGCTTTTAAAATACGTATTTTTATTTGTTTCATTTAAAGTTAATTTAATCATCAGCATAAGAAAAAAAAGCACTCGATTTTCGGTGTTTGTAAATGAATGAATCTTAGGAGAATTAATAGAAAACTAACATAGTGAATTATTGAAAAGAAAATACCAGATGGGTTCATAACTGTGATAGAATTATTTTAAAAAATACATTGAAAATGCATACTTTTTTAATGTATATGCATTTAATAAAAATAAATAAATAAATGGAAAATATGCTTAAAAACAAAAATTCACTACCATATTTGGTATAGAATAGAGAAACTAATTTTACCCAAACACAGCCTAACATTTCGGTTGGATTGATTAACTTTTTGGAGTTTGAGTTGCTTTCAGGTTGTTTTGAGTTTTGCCGGTCCAGTGATGAATTAAAGGATTGAATCGGGTGGAAATTTTCCCCTGGATCATTGAAAAGGTGCCCATCAGAAGAATTAAAATTTTTATGTTTGTTAATGTTATAGGAGTGCAACTTCCTCTCCGGAACTCTATATTACCTTTTCCCCTTCCCAGAGCATCAGAAATCCCAAAGAAAAGTGTCTGAATTCAGCATTGTGTGGGTCGGGCTTGGGTTGATCTGGTTTTCCAAAAGAAAGACCAGAGTATGCTTTCAGATGAAAAATGTTTTAATATGAATATATATATTTAATGGTTTTCCTTCTTAAAAGATAAAGTTAAAATAGGACTCATGATTATAGACTATTCTACCATAATTGCATTAAAATGAGATATTAATGTTATGCATGGATTCAAGTTAAATATAACAAAAATGAAGCAATGCTCAAGTGTTAATGAGTTTTTCAATAGTTTGTTCACAGTTTTTCAATATTTTTGTTCACAACAAAAGTCATATCATAAGAAACCATTATACACATGAACTATTTTTTTCTTTCAATCAAAAACAATATTTACTGAATGCAAGAGTCGCTATGAGTTCACAATATATAATTATGTGCACAGTTGCATAATTTTCTGTATCAATTGTAAAATTCAAGGAGTGGCCATGGGGGGGGAGTGGAATCCCCCTAGAAGATTTGGGGTTTCATGCTTATTAATCGTTGAGAGTATAGGTGCAGATTCCCAAAATCTGTAAGGAGCAAGTGGCTGCTAAACCAAAAAATCCAGTGGCCACATTGTGAAACAAACACATAAAAACAACAGCATTTATGTGGCTATATGGGGTTTATTGTCTGCTATTAAAGTTTAAAAGTAATAAACAGCAAATTTTAAATTAAAATTTACACAAAACTTAAATAAATAAATGATTTATTTTTTCTTGATTAAAATTGGGCAATGGGATTTTATAGAATCTTCCAATCATAACTGTATACAGTTTGTAGGAATAAATATTTGTAATATAAGGCCTGAAACAAACAATTCTCTAACGTTTTTTGTTCTACAGATAAATCTCTCCTCCCCCAAAGTGATTTCTATAGCTGCAAATAAATGCTCAACATGGGTATTTCCATCAAAAAGTATGTCTATAAAAATCAAAAGAAAAAATATAGATGAAAAAAATATGGAGAGGATTTTTTTTTTTTAAGTTTTAGATTTTAATAAAATAAATTGAATAATTTTTGACATTCAGGGATGATTTTGAGTGTGGGATGATGGAAAAAGATCGAACACTATAAGCTTCATTGCAACTGTTGTTGGCAGAGGAATTTTTTTAAAGAATTTATTAAGGATTTTTTAAAAAATCAGTATGAAGACAATAAATTGATATTTTCATGACCGATCGCTGATTTTCCCAATTTATTATCGTGATTCCTTCATGAAATTCATGCCCTCCTCCCCCCGTGATCAATCGACAAATCTCGCGGTTTTTTTCTGCGACTAGTCGAAAAAATTTGCAACTGATTCTCTGCGATTGATTAACGAAATTCATGATTTTTTTCCATGACCGATTTATGAAATTTACATTTTCTTTGCAACAGCTTAATGAGATTCCTGTTTTCACCCACAAGCAATTGACAAAATTCGCAATTTTATTTCATGATTGCTTGACGAAATTCCTGACTTATTTTTCCACGACAGATTGAGAAAAATTCACAGTTGTTTTTTCCAATAGATTGATGAGATTTGTGCTTTTTCTGTGATTGATTGAGGAAATTTGCATTTTTTTCTCCTCAACCGATTGACAGAATTCGTGTACCCCACCCCCACACACACCGAGACCGATTGATGAAATTCATGATAGCATTGGACAAGCAAGCGATGAAATTTGAGGGATTTTTACGTGATCGTCATCACAAAGTTCAATACCTAAGGAAATTCCCAATTTCTTTTCATGACCAATTGACAAATTGATTTTGTGGAGAAGTCTGCTAAAAATAAATAATAATGATTTGAGGAATTCTGATAATTCATAGAAAAATTGCATGCTGATATCTAGTTTCAACCTGTAAGAACATATCTGAATAGTCAAAGAACTACAAATTTAATGAGCAGGGACTCAAAATTATTCTCTTCTCAGCATGAATTTTTCTACGTCGCGGGCTAATTGTGGTATTCGATGCCGCTGATTTCTTTCATGCCGCATATTAATGTGATTTTTTCCCCTCTGATCGCAGACATTGCAATTTTTCTTTTTTAAAGAAGAAAACCAGAAATTTGTAGATCCGCGGAAATGTGGTATCCATGCTTAATCATATTTTTTAATTATGGATAATAGAAAAAATAAAAAAGCAGTAAATATTGCAGAAAATCTGCAGATTTGATTTGATTAAAAAAAAAAAAAGAGGGCAGAAATCTGACATTTGACGGAAAAGGGGCATCCCTGTAAAACACATGGCGACATAGACATGGAAAGTTTGTGGCCAAAGAAAAAGATTCAGTCGCCACATGGCAACTGTGAATCTGCACCTATAGTCTAGAGGTGCAATTTCTCACCTGGGAACTCCACAGACAAGGTCTGGCATATCATGCACAGTTAATATAATGTCCCAATACCAAGAAAATCCAAGTAATTCATCATTGGTATGCTTTGTTAAAGTTACTTGGCCACCTTCAGTTTACAAGAAAATATAGATTAAATTTGTCAAAAATTTCAGAAGTTTCCATCGAGTATTATTCCGATGCTGATCATGTGGCAAGCCGTGAGACAGAGTGTCAATTGGTGGCACAATAATTTGGACATTTCTTTTTTTTTAATATTTGGATTTTTATTTATTTATTTATTTATTTTTTCTGGGGGGGGGGGGGGGAGGGAGGTGCATGGTGCATTTATTCAATTGTATACTGTTTTTATGCTTTTAAGTTGTATTGCATTTTAATATTAAGATATTTAAATGTGTACATACATGTTAATGAATTCATAATTTTTTTTTTCTGTGTGTTTATATAGTTGAGTATCTAATATCTAAATAAAATATCATATTCTATTTTTGGTGTGATACATATTGACATGCATATGATCTATTTAGTTAAATGTTCAAGTTGAAGTAGTACAATGAATTTAGAAGGCTTGGTCATTTTGCCGGCAAAATGGTATTTTTGCCAGAACAGTGGCAAAAACTGGAAAAAACTTGGCAAAAACTAGAAAAAAATGGCTAAGAAAAAATATACAACAAATATAATTTTTTACATAATAGAACTGAGATTTAAATCACAATATTAATTTGGTATTTCATGGATAATAATTTGATTAATTAAGACAATTTAAAACAATATTAATTGATGATAACATTTGAAGTACAATTTAAAAAAAAATCTACTTTGTACAAAAATTTATAACTTTGATGGAGATAAAAACTATGTTCTTCATTCCTCACTTTTAATATAGCAATGCCATCTTTAATATTATGTGTTATATATATATATATATATATATATTGTGGGCTCAAAAGTTTAATATATATATTAAAAACTTTTGAGCCCACAATTTATATATTCATATAACTATTAAAGGCAAAATTACCACATTAAAAGTTGCCTTATAACACACACACACACACATTAGGGAATTTTTTTGGTGGGTCTAATTCACAGCTGTGTATTAAAATCAGTTTTCTCTTCACTTTAATGATACATAAATATAGGCAGAAGTAGAGGGCAAGTTCTCCCTGTCATAAAACTTTTGATTACAAAGTTTATAGATATAGATTATAATAAATTTGAAAGATTATGAAGGCTAGCGGGAGCTCAAGAAGTTGCTAGTTTTGTTTTGTTTTTTTTCTGGGGAGGGGGGAGGGCTTAGCTCACCCTGCCCCAATCTGGCCACGACCCTGATAAATATAACAGCTTTGAAATAACTAAATCAGTCTTCATTTTCTCTTTATCTGAACCTTTAACAATTAAAATTTATAGAAGTAATCCTTTAAAATTCCTACAAAACTAATCTGTTTATAATATATACAGTGACCTCTCAGTTATACGACTTTCAAGGGACCGTAGAAAAAAGTCGTATAACTGAGAGAGTCGTATAAGTGAGAGACCGTCTTATTATACAAGTTTCAAACTTTATATGCATTCACTATTTTACCTATATTAAAAACTATAAGTTTTGAGTACTAAGAACAGATTTTAACAAAATTTATTAAAAAATGTTAAAAAATAAAAAGTATTTTAAAAAGTTCACAAAATAGTTCAATCACCACCATGTTTACTTTGAAGATTTACAGATCAGATTTTCTCAAAAAATGAAGTGATGTTAGTTTCTCTGTCATCGATGAAAAGAGAAAATGTCTTTTTCTAAAGTCTATTAAAGCTTTTAAGCTATTTTGGGAATAATAATTTTGGATGACATAATTCTTTAATGTATTTAAAGCGACACTTGCTTCTGAAAAATTTACAACAGCAGGAACATTGCTCTCATCTTCGTCATCCTCCTCACTCACGTCTTCATTATTGATATCCTCAAAGATTTATCATTAAAGGATTCCCATACATTCTCAAAATAGCCTTCATTTGTTGAACTAGGAGTTTGATCGTATGAAAAACCACATTTCCTAAAACAATTCTTAACGGTCTGCAATGTCACATTTTTTCATGCAGATGTTGTAAGTTGCATAGCATCTAAAATGGAAATTGCTTTAGCTTCCTTTTTTATTTTCCCGAACAAAAATAAAACGAAAAATTAAACTCCTTCTGTAGTTTACTTGAAATTCTTTATAATCCCTAAATCTAATAGCTTTAATCTGTTTATAGAATTTGCTGGCAAAAATCTAACTTTAATTTGTTGCAGAAAATCTTTTACATCTGGATGCGATGGACATTGATCCAGGAAAGTGCATTTTGCAATAACCCTGATTTCTCACTCAGTACTATACAGAGACGTGATCTGCAGGTGGTCATTTGACTTTTGTTAATCGGTTTTGTTGAATGGCATACACAAGAAAATTTTATACAACTACCTTCCCGTCATAGATTTATTTCATCATTAATAATACACCAAGGTAGATAAGAAATGTTATTCATTATTGCTAAACACTTTAACAATAGTCAAAAGTATAAAGTTAAGAAACGTTAGCGATTTGTACTTTAATGATTATAAAAATGAATTCTTTAGTGAGAAATATAAAATCGCCTGAACCGTTTAAAGAGTCGTATAAGTGAGAGAAGCAGTCGTATAACTGAGAGAAGTTTAGCCTTATTTCCCATAAAGCGTGGACGGGACCAAGAGAATTCGGCGTATAACCGAGAGAGTCGTATAAGTGAGAGGTCACTGTATATATATATATATATATATATGGACCAGATAAAACTTATAAATATGCATGAGAGAGGGGAGGGATTATGTACTTTGTACAAATTACTGTCATTCTGATAGCACAGCAAAGTAGATAATTCTTAGGCTGTTTTAAAGATTAATTGAAGCATAAATATTAGTTGTTCAATAATTGTTGGCTGTTTTAACCAAAATCTGGGAATTAGTTAATTGCTATTTTCCTTCCCCTTTCCCATCTTCTCCATCCATAGCATAAACTAAAAAAGTATATTACTAAAAGCAATGTGTTTTTAATAAAATATTTAGTAATTTATAGCGTTTAATAATGAATTGAATGTTCTATGTTGAAAATTTCAAAGTTACATGTTGTTAGAGTTTAAATTAGCAAAAATAAAAAGAACTTAATTACATTCCTGTAAATAAAACATATACCTATTTTTGCCTGGATGGTTTTTATCTGTCTTTTTCATGGTTTCCCCCCCCCCCCACCCCTTTGGCAAAAACTTGCACCCCTAATTTAGAAATATTTTGAAGTTTTCTGTGACACTTCTAATAGGGAATATAAGCATATATATTGATGTTTCTCATTATTTTTAATAGTTTATGTTTTTAGTAATACTCGTGAAAAGCTTCAGTTTAAATGTTTGGAGTTAGAAGATATGATAAAAGATCAATGTCATCATTATAAAAAGAATTTTCTTAAAAACTTTACATATGAATTTAGCTATATATTTTTTACCGATTCCGCTCATTCACTGTACAAGGTGATATGATAAGTCATATGTTCTACTGTAGCTGTTATTAGTACCTCTCGATAACTGATGTCACACTATAAGCAGTTTTGCTGCTTACTATTTAATAGATATAGCTTTGCAATGGACGTTACCAGGGCTTATAATTTTATTTATTTATTTTAGAATTTATTTTATTTATTATAGTATTATAATAGCAATTATTTTATAAATTAAGAATAAGATTACTTAAATAGAATTTCAAATTATACCACCAAAGAATCATCAGCTGTAAAAAAACCACTATAATCAGCATTTTGTGCTAGGGATAAAAGAAAAAAAAAAGATCACAATTTCAGATTCAATCTAAAATTTTAAGTGGGGTGTTCAAAAAGTGAGATTATTAGTAATTATTAAGTAGGATTCCCAAAAATATGGCACGATCCTGTGTTCTAGTACAAACTTTCTAACATAATATGAAATTAAGTCGTATTTCTGATAACAGAATAAAATTTCCTTAATTTAACCATGCTTTGGATGGAAAATTGTCAAGTCACCAATAAAAATGTATTCACCATTTGGCCTATGTATTGCTGTACACACAATATAAGTGGAATGAGTTAACACAAATCTAGAGGGGGGGGGGGGACAACAATAAGAAAAAATCTAGGTATAAAGGATGATTGAGAAAAAATAAATCTCCAAAAATATAGACTGAAGGAAACAAATACAACAAACGAGCCACTCTGAGGTTTGTCTCTATGAGCATAGCAGCCAATCTTTTGGCTTTTTTTTTTTTTTCTAGAATTGAAATAAACTCGATTTAATTTATAAAATGTGTCTCGTTATATTAGATTTTATTTATTAAGTAAACTTTCTGGTTCAAAATATGTTTGTCTTTAAAAAACAAAATAAAAAAGGAAGGTTGGCAGCTCTGACAACAAATTAAAATTTCTGATAAAATTATTAAAATAAATTATTAAAATTATTAAGATTATGATGAAGTTATAAACTACAAAATTAACTTCATGCAGTTTATTAAAGTCATAATAATATTAATAATTAATAAACTGGCAATAATCAATAAATTAAGCTGATAAGAAGTTTGTAAGAATGCTACACACAAAATAAATCACTGTGCAATTTTACAAAAGGCACAATTTGAAAATATGCGCTAATAAAGGAGCTAGGCACAATATTAACAGAAATATAATTTGTATTCTTAATTATCACACATGAATGAGACATATTTGTACATATTGGGATCAGACTAAAAAAATCTCAATAAGTGGAAATTATCTTAAACAAAAACCCATGTAACATTTTATATACTAAATTAGCAGTAATTAATTCAAAATAGCTTAATATTTTTAATAAACAATAAGAAAATTTCAATTTTTATTCAATAATTATAGTAAAATGACATTTAAAAAGTATATTTAAAAAACAGAAGAAAAATTCTTGATTTTAAATATATACATACATTAAAATATTAAAAATTAAATTATTTTAATATATACTAATTAAGAAACAAGTAATTCCTAGGAAAACTAATAGGAGTTTAACAACTTCACTTTTCAGTTTTTTATAACATAAATAAGGTGCAATTTTACTCCTCTCAGGTTTTATATTTCAATAACATAAATCTAACATGAAAGTTGACATTTCTGTTGTGGATGCAGAAAGAATAAGTACCATAAGCATTTTATTGTTGATGAAGATTTTTCAATCACTGAGACAAAAAATGCATTAACAAGTGCCAAAATTCATAACTGCAGAACTACAGCAGCATGCAAAAAAGTGCAAATCTGTGGACATGTAAAAGTGACATGCCTGATTTATAACACAATAGATGAAGTTCTATAGGGAAATTTTTTTAATGCTATTTACATGTTTTAGGCTATTCTAATAATACAGATTTTCAGATGAAAAAATATATATATTGTTTAGGTAAAATATTTATAGATTAATTACAAATAGAATACATTGATTTCTATTCATGGTCTTAAAGACATTTTCAAATGAATTTCAAGCTACGCTGCACACCACTTTTCATCTGTCCATCCATTATAAATTTCAAATAGTCTAATTCAGATTCTGTATAACACATTTAAATTTTCTATTTACTATATTGCAATTGAAAACATATAAGCAATTGAAGCAAAAACATTGAAAAATAAAATAAGAATGGTATTTCAAAATTTAGAGCAAAAAAGCATAACTTTATTTTTTTTAGAAATTATATGTTATGTAAGAAATTTCATTTTTTACTCAAAATTAATTTTTTCAGCATTTATTTAATAATGACAAAAAATAAAATCTAAAAAGTTGATAAACAAAAATGTTCTGGAAGTCCTGAATCCTCTGAAGAATATTTGTAAAGAACTGAAAATAATTTTACGTTTAAAATAATAATTTTAATGTCTATGTAAGTCACTTTCTATTTCATAAGTGCTTTAAAAAATTATTAAAAAAAATGTTTTTATAATAAAAATGTTAAGAAAGTTTTATTAATAAAAATCCCCTTCAAAATATTTAAATACTTTCTGATAAAGGGTTTTAAAAAGATTTAGAAGGTGGATTAATTATCAATTTAAAGTAAAGAGTGCATCAAATAAATAGTATAAATATTTCAAGTGTGCATAAACATATATTGATTACATAAAGAAAGAGGGAGTTTGATAAATGACAAAAGAAAAATTGCCTTTTAAAATATCTTTGATTGCATGAAAAAGCAGCTCTTATTTTTAAGATTTAGAGTGATAATTTCTAAGCAGTTCACAAAATAAACAATTTTAATGGTTAATTTACACATATAAACACTTTATTTTCTTCTTTTTATAAAGGATGGAATAAAATTTATTAATAAAGAAGTTTATAAACAAAAAGGGCAAAACTGAGAAATTCCATTAGTGCAATTTTATTAGGGAACACTTTCCAACATAGTTGAAAAGTGTTTATGAATTTGATTTCTCTGTCTGACCATGCTCTAACTTGCATAAATATACTCGGAATGACATAAAATCTTTATATGTTAATGAGATTCACTATAGAATGTTCTCTATTGAAAATGAAGTGTGTAGCATTTATAGTTCATTTACAGGGACACGCAAAAGAATTCTGCTACATTGTGATCTATGGAAAAAAATTGCTTGTGGTGCATTTTATGTAAATTGCTTATGAAGATATCTCATTTCATTGTATGAAAAAATAAAAATTCTTAACTGTAAGGATGAGGTGCATGCCTGGTCAAAGTCATTGGCTGGGATTTGAACCAGGGACCTCATAGACAGTAGACGAGCATGTTAGTGTTGAGCAAAAGGCCAAGCCAGCTACTCTAAACTAGTAACTCACTATATACAGGGCCCACTTAGACTTAGAAATAGGGGAAGACTGATGTCACACAGGGGGCCCCCTTTTACTCTACCAATTATGCTTCAACAATTTGAAATTTTACCATCAAAATTTTGAGTAAACAACACTTTTAATATTAAACTAGTTATAAAAAATATTTTATTACATACATAATTATACATAACAAATTAATTTTATAAATGAATTTACAAATATGGACCAGGTGTGAATATTTAAACTTCAAAATATATTTTATGCTTTACAAATTAGAGGATTTGCCAGATATATATATATATGTGTGTGTGTGTGTGTGTGTATTATGCTTAGCTGTAGTACAATTTTGCTTCTATTTTATAAACAGAAATTTGATATCACCTGAATGCTAATTACTTTCCTCTTTATTTAAATAACCTATTCTCCATATTTTATATCATTTCTCCACTCTTTATGAATATAGACAAAATATAATTATACAGATTAAATTTTCTGTTACTTTTAGCCCATTTGAAATTAAAATGTAAAACATAAGAGAAATGAAAATAAGTTGCATTTAATCACTGTTTTTATACCATTTATTATATCAACAGAAAAAAAAGAGAGTATAAATATGTCAGTAATAGTCTGAAGGAAAATTTAGTAGCTATAATTAAGGAAAAAATACATTTTTTACCCTGACTGAAATTTTTTTCACTAAAAATTAGTTTTGAAAAGTAAATTTGGGGGCCCTTTTGTATTTCAATGGGTAAGCTTGGCTTCACGGGCCTATTCAGTAAACAGGCCCTGGCTATATACTTTCCCCTACTTGATACCATTGTTACACAACTCACTCCCAGTAAGGAAGACATTTTGTTGACGTTGGATGAGTGATATGCACTCGTAAACAGGTACTGTCATTGCCATATGCATCACAACGTGATGTGGGCATGACAGGCTTATGTGCTATGAGAGTTGTCATAGGCTTTGCATGCTGGGGATGATTTGAGTTGGTGCTGCCACCTGTTGATCTTGAGAGAAGATGGTTGTTTTTGCATGTTCTTTCCGGGTCACGAATGTAAGGATGATGTGCATGCATGCCAAAATCGTTGGCTGGGATTTGAACCAGGGACATCATGGACAATAGGCGAGCACGTTAGCATTGAACAAAAGGCCAAGAAAGTTACTCTAAGCTAGTAACTCGCTATATACTGTCCCTTACTTGATGATGTCACTATATTAATAATATTCTGTTAGTGTTGGAAAGTGTTTCATAATCTATGCCTGATGCAGGATTTTTCATTCTTGTTTAAACTGGTGGCCACTATTTTCAAAAGTGCTAAACAATAACCTTTCTATTAGTATTAATCTAAAATTAAATAGCCCAAATAAATGTTAATATTAAGATATTGTAACCAGCTAAAGTGGAATCATTGATAATATTTAAGAAATTTTACTGTTTACTTGTAGAAAAGGTGGTTACTAGCAGATAATTTTTTTAATAGCGACGATTTTCATTTAGTAGCCTTGTTGCTGGCACTAATTTTGCTTTTTACATAAACAGACTGGACTATTTCAAATAATCATGTAGGGTAAAAAGTCTCCTACGGTATTTATTGATAAAGAATATAAATTGCACTTAAATGAAATTTTAATCATTTAAATAATTCTAAAAATAAACAAGATATGATGCTTGGTTTGACTTTATAAAGAATTTTTTTAATTACTTTATAAAGAATTTTTTTAATTACTTTATAAAGAATTTTTTTAATTACTTTATTAACAATTTTTATGTTCTGTTTATCATAGCATAGTTTTTTTTGCATTTTTTTCTGATAAGGTAAATTTTCAAAACTCTTTTCGTAATATATATTCACCTGAATTTATGCCAAGAATTATAATCAACCATACAACTTTGTAACAATGAAACTAATCAGAACAAATGTACAATAAGTTTTTTAAAAAACTGACAGTTCTATTTTTCAAGAAGAATACTGTGAAACTGTACGAAACAATATGATGTGTGACTTATATTCTCAAACAGAAAAAGTTAAACAATATATTCTTTCAGAGCTATCAACCTTAGCAAAAGAAAAAACAGAAGATTCTTCGTAGTTTAAAGGGAGATTTTAAATGAGCTTACGTAAGAATAAAAAGTTATTTTATCATTCATTTAGATTTTTAAAATATACTAACAATTCATTCAACTTAAAGTATAATCATTAAAAATTATATATTGATAGATTATCGACAAAAGGATGAAATTTACCATTTTTAGCGCGACTGATTGATGAAATCCATGATTTTTATCAACGATCGATTGACGAATTTCATGATATTTTTCAAAGATCGGCAGACAAATTTCGCAATTTTTTTCAAGGACTGATTGATCAAATTCGCGATTTTTAACTGCGACTGATTGATGAAATTGGCAATTTTTATCAACAATCAATTAATGAATTTTGCGATATTTTCCAAGGATCAATTGACGAATTTCTCAATGTTTTTCAAGGATCGATTGACGAATTTTGGAATATTTTTCCCTAAGATATCTTGACGAAATTTGCGATACATTTCCCGTTAGCAATTGATGAAATTCACAAAATTTTTCCATGAGCAGTTGATTAAATATGCAATTATTTTACGCATAAGATTGATGAAATCTGTGATTTTTCTCGTGACAGATTGACGAAATTCGCAAATTTTTTAACAGTCGATAGATGAAATTTGCATTTTCTCCTGAGATATAGATGAAATTCGGGATTTTTCCCTCAAGTGATTGATAAAATTCGGGATTTTAATCAAAGACCTATTAATGAATTTAGCAGTTTTTTCAAGGATCAATTATCAAAATTTACAATTTTTTTCTCTGGGACATATTGAGGAAATTTCTTCCATGAACAGTAGAAACGAATTAAGAGATTATTTTCAACAACAGATTGATGAAATCTGCAGTATTTTTCAGTGACAAATTAATGAAATTTGCATTTTTTCCTGAGATATAGATGAAATTCATGATTTTTCCCTCAAGTGATTGATAAAATTTGGGTTTTGAATCAAAGACCTATTAATGAATTTAGCGGTATTTTTCAAGGATCAACTATCGAAATTTGCGATTTTTTTCTCTGGGATGTATTAATGAAATTCGCAATTTTTTTTCATTAGCCATTGAAGGAATTCATGAAATTTCTTCCATGAACAGTTGACGAAATAAGCGATTATTTTTGACAACAGATTGATGAAATCTGCAGTATTTTTCAGTGACAAATGAAATTTGCATTTTTTCCTGAGATATATAGACAAAATTTACATTATTTCCTGAAATATATACAAAATTTGCAAATGTTTTCTATTAGTGATTAATGAAATTAAAAAAAAATTTCCTTTAGCAATTGACAAAATACATGATTTTTTTTATGATCAGTAGATCTCATGTTTTTGAGATATGTAAAAGTGATCTGAGCAATGCTGTGGCACTATTTATTGAGGTTAAAAAGAACTATTTTCTTATTCTAAGTATGTTTTTACAAATTTGAAAATGCCAATGAAAAACAGGAGAAATTCCTACTAAAACGTAAAAAAAGGAGATAGTTCTATAAAACAGGAGTCTCCCACGAAAAACAGAGTGGGCAGCTCTGTTCTTTTCCAACCATTGCAGTTATTATGCAGTATATAAAAACAGCCAAAAAAAATTTTAATTGAATGCATGAATATTACTTACCATTGTACATATAATCCAAATTAAGAAAGTGAATAACAGATCAAATACAGTCAACATAATAAAAAAACGCCTAGCAACAGATATTCTTCCATCTATAGAAGCACCTTCCATTATGGCTCGATCAATGTCACCATGAAAATGGCCATTCACAGATCCATATAGTGGTCGAGTTGGATCAGGTGCATTGTGCAGAAGAGGGGGATAGTTAACCTGATTCATACCCATTCAAATTTAATTTCAAATCATGCTGGAATGATACTTTCAGGAACTGCAAAATGAAAAGAAATATTTTTAAAACATGGCCAACATAATCTATTTCTAGACAGAGATGAGAATGCTTGGAAAAAAACATGGATTTTTTTTGGGGGGGTGGGGAGGAGTTTTTGCCCCCTCCCCCCAATAAAGATAATGAATAAAGATAATGAAGGCTGTGAGTCTACAGATGTTCTCAGCCGATCATTTTTGAAAGAATTTTTAAAACTGATTTTATTACATATTTATATAGATAATGAATTTATTAAAACATCTTGATAAAGTACCTGGCAAAACCTGATTACTATAACATTGTACAATGACATACATTGATACTTCTATTAAAAATCTATATTAAAGCAAAAAAGTGTCCTTAAGTAACACTGATGTCATATTGACAGTGACAATGATTTAAGCAATCTCTTTCTCTTTTTTCACAAATTTTAAATATCATTTTTTTTTTTTTTCTGAGCAAAAGACTAAGATATAAGTACTAATAATTATAACAACGAAAACAATAATAATTAGGGATGTAACGAATAGTGATTTGGTCGAATACTCAATATTCAGCCAAATTTTAGGCCGAATACTGGCTTTAAAAAAAAATTATTTTAATTGTTTTGTTTTTTTTCAATTTTAAAATCAAAAATTAAATTAAGGACTAATTGAAATAAATTTTTTGTTTGAATGTTCAAAAATCATAACAGCTTAATGTAGGGGAGACCGGTACACACTGGACCTATGGACACAGTGGACCACCCCTTAATATTTTATTTATTTAAATTTTTTTAAGCTTCTCTTCTATCCTAATAAACAGCACTGCAATGATTATTTATAGCCTTCAGAAAATATGTTTAGCTCAGATTGAACTATTTTATCCTGCTTTGTTGTTTTGAGCTTCTAAAAGTAAAATGTTTCATAAACATATTTTTATTTTTTTAGTAATTAAAGGTTGTAGATAAATAAAATAACACAGCTTTTTTACAAAGCTAAGATACTTGTTTTTATTTTACTTTAAAGTTAATATGTTTAAAAGAAAGCTATAAACAATATTAATATGATTATTTATTGAACTTCAACATGGGGTACAGTGGACCACCCACTCCTGGGGCACAGTGGTCCACAATCCCCTCTGCTCCTGTAATGCAGAATGTTCAAAATATTTAATAATTGCTTATTTTCTATAAAGAAAGATTGTTTTAAAGTAGATTTAACTGTAAAATAAAGTAAACAAATACAAATAACAATTTATTTAACATATTAAGAAATATTTTGTTTTGTATTTACTGCCTTTGATAAATATAACTGTAGTCTAATTGTTGATGATTCTATTCAAGTAAGATTCATGAGACACAAATTGAATGGAAATCAGTTTATTTCTCCTGAAACTGTAGATGAATCTGCTGTTGATGTCAATGATTTTATCCAGACAGTTTCAGGAGGGCGCTGCGCCCTGCCTGCCCTTTGGTTAAACAAATAGTGCCCTTCTTGCCCCTCATCCAAAAAATAGCGCCCTTCTGCCCCTCGTTTTAAAAAATGACGCCCGTACTGTTATATTAAACCCTAAGGTAATTAATTGAAGTAAGCAGAGCATTGGCACAAGTGGTGCGTTAATGCTGTAATAGACCAAGGATCTAAAGTGTTCAAAAGCAAAAATAAAGATAACTAAAAGTTTCTAAAATATTAATGAAATAATAGACAGACAAAAGGAATTAAACTCAACAAGATTTATTCAAATTACTAAGTTCAGAATAAAATACATATTTCCAATATTCCAGAGTAAAAACGATATCACATTACTATTCAATCTATATTTGCATTTGTAAAAACAGAATGCTTAAAAACTTACACAATATATCTTGAGACTCTTAAATTTATATCTCATAAATAAGATGTGAAAACTGGAGCACCGATGGAAAAGTTATTTAACAAATTTACTTTAAGTTCATTACCGAATTAACTGACAAGGAAAAACAATTACTGGGCAATTCCACAGAAATGGGGAACAGATGGTCAATTTTTTAAAATCAATATTTTTTATCAAGTAAGGTATCATTTTAAAGGTTATAAACCAAATGATAAGAAAATAATAATAAATTTAACAAAAACACAAAATTTTATTAATTTGAAGCAATTAAACATAGATGTGTTATGATTTTTTTTACGACTCATTTTTCATATTCAATCTGAGAATTCCTCATTTGAAATAAAAATTAATTATTTTTAAATTATAACATGTTCAAATTTAGGTCAATATGTTATAGAATGTTTTAATAATTCGAAATTGTGCTCAACTAATAGATTTTTAGGTTTATAAGAATATTTATAGCAAGCATTTTTGTAATTTTACGTCCAACACCAAATTTCATAAAAAATTTCTTCTGTGCAAGAATGCTTAGAGTAATTAACAAGAAATTTTTTGAGTAAATCATGATTTCCTATCTATGTATAAATATCTATTCAAATAAAATTATTTCAAATTATTTTTTTTTTAAATAATGGTGTCGGGCGTAAAAAATTATTTACGTCCGACACCACTTACGTCCGACACCAAGATTTTTCAAGCTTTATTGCATCATTTTGTTAATTTATTTAAGGCAAAGAAATTGAATACCATTTAAATTATTAACCATGGTGATTAGAATGTGTGTGTATGTGTGTTTAAATATGCATCTGCATTTTTTTTTAAATTTAAACATCTATATATTTAAAACGCTAAGCGATTTCTTTCGACAATCCGTGAGAACAAACTACTGCATCAAATTACATCATTCTTTTTTTAAATGAAAGCTATTTGGACACAGATTTGTTATCGTGCATTCGTTTGTTCGAAAATTTAATTAACCATAATTTTCAATTAAACTTTTATTTCTGCTAATGACGTCATAATCGGATAACGGCTACTGTTGCGAAACACAGAGTTTATTCTCTAAACTCTGTGGTTGAATAAAAGAGAAATAATAAATATTAAAAGCACGCGGTTTTAAGGCCGAATTTGTTAATTTGTGTAGGCTTAAAGTTATATTTTTGTGTTTTCCCAGCTCCTCATTTTATTTAATAACCACCACCACCATATAAAAGCTTGCTTCTATGTTTAGTTTAATTTATTTTCTAAGTATCTTATTTAGTTAATCATTTTTAATGTTTAAATTCAATAGTCTGGTACTTACAGCAAGTGTGCATGCTTGTTTACCTTTTTCAGCATATGGTTGGGTGGTTGGTAGTGAAGTTAACTTTCTGTTACTTTTTAGTTAACCTTTTTCTGATTTGTTGTTTCTTCTGATGTCATTCTGACACAGTGATGTCATTTTGTTCTAGTGGGTGTGTCTTGCATTTATTGAAAGTTATATTTACTAATTTGGCAACATTAAAATGCAGATTTTGTATTGTGTTTGAAGTATATATTTGGGAAGTTTGTAGTTTGACAAGTCAGTTCAACATGTGAGTAGCTTTTGCAAATAGGCCTTATTTCTGGTGGTGTTTCATTTAGTAGCAGGTGACTACTTGTTTTTTTAGTGTATAAAATATTCAGTTAATATATGCAGTATAAATGAACTATGTTTGGACTTCAGAAATTATTGAGAGTTTGACTTATTATGTGCCTGTGATGATGTATCTTCTAAAAGATGTGTTTGCTACCTATAACCTACAGTTTTAATAAACCCTTTTTGTTTCCTTCAGAAAATGTTGCAATTATTTTAGCCTCCATCATGCACATAGTTATTTTACTTAAATGGTAAGCAGTGTGGCTCAAGATATTGTGGGGGAGGTGTTATCTAACCCTACGATGTGGTAGCAGAGCGTGGTTGGGCGCTCTGCTTACCTTTACTGCTTTACCTTTTATTTTGTGGTGCTGTATTTTGTGATAAAATGAGTAAGATAACTGAGCAGACTCTCTCTTTCCCTAAATTGGGTAATGATAATTGGAAGGCATGGAGGTTCAGCATGGATATGATGCTAATTAGCCAAGGCTTAGAAATTTATACTTCTGATAAAGAAAAAGGTAAAGCAAAAGCCGATGGAGGAAATATTGAAAATTTTGAGGAGTATATGAAGAAAAGTAAGAAGGCATTGGCATACATATGTTTAAGCTTGACTGAAGAGATCAAAAGTGTAGTTTTTAGTGCTGAATCATCTTTTGAGGCGTGGCAGTTATTAAAAAGTGCTTATGAACCTACGTCACGTGCAAGAGTTGCTCACCTTCGGAGAAAGTTCATAAATACAAAGTTTGAGGCCAGTGATACTATGAGTCAGTATATTGGAAAAGTTTTGGAAATAGTTAGAGATTTAGAGCAAACAGGAAAGAGTGTGCCTAAAGATGAAATTGCTTTTCAAATCTTAGAAAGTTTACCGCCATCTTATGAGACCCTTATATCTCGTCTTTATCAATTGGCTGATGATGAATTCACTGTGGAAGGTCTTCGACCATTTTTGCTTGCTGAATATGACCGTTTGCAAAATAAACAGATCGATGACCAAGATATATTCAAAAATCAAAATACAGCTCTAATGTCTTCTAGAAATTTTTCGACTGATACTATACCAAAGGTCCATCCTCCTAGTGCTGTGAATTCAACTGTGCAACAAGAAACCCGAAAGTGCTATCGGTGTGGTCGAGTTGGCCACTTAATCAAGAATTGTAGACATAGATCCCAAACCAGGAGATTAAATCAGTATAGACCAAGATTCAGATCAAGTTCAAGGAAATCCCAACTGCCTAATCAAGCTTTCTTCGCATCCGCCCTATTGTCTGATGGACCTGAACTTGAATTTATTTTGGATTCTGCAGCAACAGATCACTTCAGTTATGATCGATCTCTCTTCTACAATTTCAGAGAATTAGAAAGTCAAGCTGTTATAGCAAAAGGAATTGCTGACATTTGTGGTATAGGGGACATTGACTTACGAGTGAACTGTGGTACTGTAGTAAGAACTTTTACTTTAAAAAATGTGTATTATGTTCCTGATATGGTGAGAAATCTTGTGTCTGTTAGAAAATTAACTGATAAAAATTTTAAAGTAAAATTTGAGAAATGTAAAGCTATAATTTTTAATCCTGATAATTCTGAATTTTTAACAGTGCCTTTAGTAACTAAATTTTATTGTATTACTGCTAAATGTGTGTCTAATGAATCTTGTGCTTATGTTGTTAGAAATAGTAAGTTAAATAATTGTTCTAATGATTTAGTGCTATGGCATAGGCGTTTCAGTCATTTAAATGCTAAAAACTTGATAAAATTTTCAAAAACAAATTATGTAACTGGACTTAAAAATTTATCCGGTGAAATGGGGTCATGTGAAGTTTGTAATTTAGCTAAAAGTACTAGAGAATCTCATGTTATAGATGATATTAAGACAGGTGGCATTTTAGAGTTAGTGCACCTCGACATTTGGGGACCAGCTCCTGAACCTTCCTTAGGTGGGGCTAGGTTTTTCTTGAGTTTAGTTGATGATTTCTCTAGGTATGCACATGTATACATTCTTAAATATAAAAGTCAGGCATTTGATTATTTCAAGCATTATAAAGCTTTAGTTGAGAAGCAGACAGGTCATGTAATTAAAAGACTTCGTTCTGATTGGGGTAAAGAATTTGATTCTAATCAATTTGAGAAATTCTTAAAAGATGAGGGGATTAAACATGAGCACTCGAATACGTATTCGCCACAGATGAATGGCATCGCGGAAAGATACAACCGTACTTTAATGGAGGGAGTTAGAGCTATGTTAATTCAGGCAAATTTACCTAAAGAATTATGGGCTGAAATGGTTTGTACTGTAAATTACTTAAAAAATAGATACCCTCACACTAAATTGCATGGGAAAGCCCCTCTGAATGTTTGGAAAGGTGGAAATTTTTCGGTTAAGTACTTAAGAGTTATAGGAAGTACTGTTTTTGTTCATATTCCAAAAAGGTATCGTAATAAATTAGAGGCAAGATCTAAAAAGGGAATTTTAATTGGCTACGCCAGGAGCACGAGAGGTTATAGAGTATGGTTTCCAGGGACTAAAGAAGTGCAGGAAACTAAACATTTGAAAATTATTGAAAATGATTTTATTTCAGAACCAGTTAAAGACTCTAGCAATAGAATGGTTAAATTTAAAGTGCAAGATGACCCAGTTGAAAATACTTCTTTTTCAGATTGGAAGAGAATTGAAAAGGTTAGAGAGTCAGGTAGTTCTGCAGGTCGTGTAGATGTTTACTACTATCCAGAACCTGGTATTAGGTTAAGAAGTAAAAATGATGTGAAGGATTATTGTAAGAAAAAGGGTCTAGTTTTTAAATCTGAGGAATTTGATTTTAAACCACTTAAAACTAATTCAGATCCCTCCCAGCCTGAAGTTAAACTGAAAAGTGACTCTAATTCTAAACCTGTAATAGAAACTGATGAAGAGGACTTAGAATCTAACCCAGAAGCACATTGTGCTGAAATAAAAATTCCAATTAGTTTTAGTGAGTCCCAAAATCTTCCTGAGAAACAAGAGTGGGTTAAAGCTATGAGTACTGAACTTAAAATATTAAAAGATAGGGAAGTGTATGACCTTGTAACCCGTCCTGAAAAGAGTAAAGTTCTTGGTACAAAATGGGTATATACACTGAAAAAGGATGTGTCAGGTAAAATTAAAAGTTTTAAAGCTAGGTTAGTAGCGAAGGGATTCCGACAAGTTGAGGGAATCGATTATTTTGACACATTTTCACCTGTCATAGCTTTTCCACTTGTTAGATTTTTCTTTATTGTACTTGTGGTTCTAAAGGGATGGTTTAGCCAGCATATTGACGTGAAAGGTGCATACTTATATGCAAAATTACATGAACAAATTTATGTTGAGCAGCCAGATGGTTTCCGGGAAGTTGATGAAAAGTATGTATGGAAACTTAACAAGGCATTATATGGACTCCACCAGGCTGGCCGCGAATGGTTTAATGAATTAGACAAAACTTTTAAGGATTTAGGTTTTGATAAAGCATTGAATTGCAACTGCATATATGTTTATAAATTAAAAGTAGTAATTCTAGTTTATGTTGATGACTTAGCAATTTTTGCAGAGAATAAGGAAATATTAAACCAAGTAATTGAATTAATAAAGTCTAAATTTGAAATAAAAACTTTAGGTGAAATTAGAAATTTTCTAGGAGTTGAATTCGAGCAACGTGAGGGGTCTTATGTACTGCATCAAACTAAATATATTGAAAGAATTGCAGAAATTTTTAATGTTCCTAGAATAAAATGCAAATTGCCGTTAACACCAGGAACAGTGTTAAACTTAACGAATGAGGGGGAACAAATAGATGTCCCTTACAGACAGTTGATAGGTTGCTTGTTGTTTTTAGCTTCTAGAAGTAGACCTGATATTCAATTTTCAGTTATTGCTTTATCTCAGTTTTCTAATAAGCCATCATGGGATCATTGGAAAAATTTGTGTCAGGTTTTGCAATATGTTATTGATACTAAAGAATTGAGTTTAAATCTATCTAGAATTTCAAATTGTAATATTAATGTCTATACTGATGCTACATGGGCTTCAGATTTAGTTGATCGTAAATCAGTTAGTGGTTTGGTAATTTTTGTAGACCAAGTACCTATTATATGGAACTCTTCTAAACAGAAATGTATTGCCTTATCAAGTATCGAATCTGAATATGTTGCTTTATCAGACTCAGTCAAGGAACTGTGTTGGTTAACAAGAATAATTGATGACTTTTCCTTTTTGAACTTAAACTTAACTAAACCAACAATTCATTGTGACAATCAAAGTACTATAAGTTTTTCTAAAAACAATATAGAAAATACAAGAACCAAATATATTGATACTCGTAGTTATTTTGTAAAGGAAAATATTGGAAATTTTGAACTTAAGTATGTATCTAGTAAATGTAATGTTGCTGATGTAATGACAAAAGCATTGTCAAGTGAAAAATTTTTCTATTTTAGAAAATGGTTGTTTGGCTAGGCAGAGGACCTGGAAAAAAGGGGGCATTTGTAGGCTTAAAGTTATATTTTTGTGTTTTCCCAGCTCCTCATTTTATTTAATAACCACCACCACCATATAAAAGCTTGCTTCTATGTTTAGTTTAATTTATTTTCTAAGTATCTTATTTAGTTAATCATTTTTAATGTTTAAATTCAATAGTCTGGTACTTACAGCAAGTGTGCATGCTTGTTTACCTTTTTCAGCATATGGTTGGGTGGTTGGTAGTGAAGTTAACTTTCTGTTACTTTTTAGTTAACCTTTTTCTGATTTGTTGTTTCTTCTGATGTCATTCTGACACAGTGATGTCATTTTGTTCTAGTGGGTGTGTCTTGCATTTATTGAAAGTTATATTTACTAATTTGGCAACATTAAAATGCAGATTTTGTATTGTGTTTGAAGTATATATTTGGGAAGTTTGTAGTTTGACAAGTCAGTTCAACATGTGAGTAGCTTTTGCAAATAGGCCTTATTTCTGGTGGTGTTTCATTTAGTAGCAGGTGACTACTTGTTTTTTTAGTGTATAAAATATTCAGTTAATATATGCAGTATAAATGAACTATGTTTGGACTTCAGAAATTATTGAGAGTTTGACTTATTATGTGCCTGTGATGATGTATCTTCTAAAAGATGTGTTTGCTACCTATAACCTACAGTTTTAATAAACCCTTTTTGTTTCCTTCAGAAAATGTTGCAATTATTTTAGCCTCCATCATGCACATAGTTATTTTACTTAAATGGTAAGCAGTGTGGCTCAAGATATTGTGGGGGAGGTGTTATCTAACCCTACAATTTGCAAGTTAAATTTCGGTAAAAATACTTATCCGCGTGCTTTATAAGCGAATAAAAATTCATATTTATTGTGACGTCATGGGAATATTGTCCATTGGGTTTATTTTATCATTATGCATTATAACTTTGTTGATGTCATTTTTTCATTACAATTAGATACAAAATATATTTATATTTATGTGCATGGTGTTTAAGCATTAATGTAAGGTATATGAAGTATGTGTGACAAGTTTGCGCCGGTGAAAATGACGTTATGCTTAGCTTGAAGTGCATTTTAACATTGATAAAACTAAAGAGAAAAATGTATATGATTGTGTTAACATGACATAATTTTACTGATTTTTGCATTCATAATTATAAAGATTAAAATTGGAGCCGTCATTGATTTCTTTATCTTGATTGCATACCTTCATTACATGTTACCAATTGCTTTTTTTTAATTATAGGATAGAAGATTTCCTTTTTTAGTAAAAAAAATCACAAAAGTAAAGGATTTCAGGAAATTTAAAGCTATTAAAAATAGTGTTATGGTAGAAAAAAAAATCTTGAAATAATGATTGTATTTTTAGCTAGAATAAACAATGTAAGACTAATATTTCATAGGAATTATTTTGGTAGATTTATTATAAGTTCATTTAACAGTTCCTTATTTTAGCGCAAAGTCCTATTTCTTTCACTGTGAATTTCTCTTTCGATGTCAAAAAATTTTTTTCTACTTTTGGACGCCAGCCAAAATACAGTGGCAATTTTTAGAAATGTACAACAATTGTGACAACAAAGGCGCTATCGCTTTAGCTTTAATCGCGCTTATATCAATTCGAAATACTACAAATTTCTATTTTTTACTACATTTTACAATTTCAATTCTTACATCATCAATTAGAAAAAAAATTAGCTTGCGATTGAAATTTATTTGAAAACTGCCGCGTAATTTAACAACCTTTTAAATAATTTTCAAGCATGAAAAGTTTTTCAATTCTATATTATCAATGACCACCAGTTTGCTTCAATAATGTAAAATAGCCCCTGGGAAAGTTGGCACAATTGAAAATAGATTTCCCTAACCATCATAAAAAGTGAATAATAACTTTTTTTTTTTAAAGTGATAAATCATAAGATCAGATTATCCATAAGATAGAACATTTTAGCGCTAAACAAAAATCTGTCAGGAAAAAAAAAAGAGAAAAAAAGACTCTTTTTAGTTTATGTTGAACATAAAATTGATATGCTGAATTCGTTGATGAATATGTTCCATCAGATATCAGAATATGCTAGGAATTGTATTATTTTATTTTTTTACATTTGCCAACTGTATAAGAGGAAAAATATCCCCGACTGTGATGGAAAAGGGATAATCATCCTGATTATGTCAAGGAACCGAAGAAACCATACAAATAAATTACACTTGAAAACATTAAAAATCTCCCTCATCTGCAGATAGATTTATTACTGTAAAAAAACTTCTTAATCTTTGCATAAAAATTGATTAGCTTAAAAGAATGGATGCGTTTTAGAAGATATGGATTTGAAACGAACAATTATTAAAGAGGACATTTTAAAACTTTTAATTTAATCATTTTAAAACTTTTTTAACGTCGAATTTTGACGGTGCTTTCGGGCAGATGCAATGCACATGCGCATAGGGGATCATTCGGTTGCATTATCACAGGGGGGGGGGGGGGGAGATGTGTGCTTTATTTACTATGTTCTGTTATTTACTGAATATGATATGAACGTAGGAATATACTATTTGTATATACTTCATAGGTCCATGAATTTTTTTTCTTGCCGTGGGGAATATGGTGGTAATGTCAAACTGATTTGCATTACACATTTATTTACGGATTGTTTGTTTGGAGCTTGCATCTGAAATAGTACTGTATTTGACTAGGGAAAAAAAATATATTTAAAAGACTGTTTTATACGCAACCCTTCATAAATAATAAAGAAGCTTATTTTACTGATATTGTTATAGTATTTTTTTTTTGCGTCAAGTTTTGACGGGTTCCATCTAGTGCAAATTAAGATTTTAAGTGTAACATGCAAATTAAGATTTTTAAGTGTAAAATCGTACTGTAAAACATTGTTAAAAGAAGAAAACATGTTTTACTCAATAAAACATCTCAACTTGCCTGCTAAACAATTTTTTTTATTTTTCTTGTGACTCACAATATATAGCTTTATAACAATGATGAAATTTCATGGCAGGCTCCATGACTGAAAGACAGATTACTGGTTAGGGAAAAAGATCCAAATGGAAAAGTTAGGAAATTACATATTCAATTATGGTATATGCTCATGTCTCTGCATGAGGCTTATGAACAGTTTCGCAAAAACTTTTGCGATACAAAAATTGGTTTTTCAAAATTTGCAAGTTTGCATCCGAAACATGTGAAGTTATTTGACAAAATACCACACAGTGTATGTGTGTGTATTTATCACGAAAATGTCCGTCTCTTTTTGCAAGCTTTGAAACCAAGCACTAACATAAGTCAAAAATTTACAGATTTTGTAAATAAAATTGTTTGTTCTCCCACTGTGAAAGATTGTATATATTCAGAATGTAAAAACTGTATCAACAAGTTGCTTTCTTTTAAGCCACAGAATGATATTCAGGATACACCAGTAAAATATTTACAATGGCAGAAGTGTGAAAAAGTGGAACTTATAAGTACAGTAAAAGAAACCTTCAGTGAACTTTTAAATGAATCCAAATATTTCCTTCGTCACACATATATTAAAAGAGAACAATCCTTGACATTTAACAATTTTAAATCAGCAGTTAACACTGAAAATATTGCTATACAGCTGGATTTTTCAGAAAATTCTACAATTCTGCAACAGAATGAAATTCAAGCTTCACATTGGAATCATACACAAGATATTATTTTCACAGCCCATGATTGGATTGTAAAAGATGTCAACTAGAGTATTGCAATTTTTTCTGATTCAATGGATCATACCAAAGTAAGTGTTCAAATTTGTAATTACCTTTTTAGTTTCTTAAAAACAGAACATCCAAGCATAAAATATGTACAAATGTTTTCAGGCGGCCCAAGTTCCCAATTCAAACAGCGGTATTTGTTTTCCAATTTATTTTTATCTGAGCAAAATTATAGAATCAAATTAAAATGGAACTTTTTTGCAACACCACACGGCAAAGGAATTGTTGATGGAATTAGTGAAACCGTAAAATGAAGAATATGGAGGCACATCAAAGTTGGAAAAGTAACTGTAGTCAATACCCCTGAAGCATATGCACATGTTGCTTCAACCTTAATGCCCAACACACACATCAAGTACATATTTCGAGAAGAGATGGGAGACAATACTGAGATTTTGAATACATATTGGGAGAAAATTCGTCCAATCCCAAATATTCAAACTATTCATTGTCTGAAAGTCATAGAAGAGAACAAAATTTTTATGTTCATTATATCCCTATCACAGACAAGAAATATGATAATTTTATTTGATGATGATGAATTATCAGCAGATGAAGAGAATTCTTTCGAGGACAGTGAAACGCATATTACTGATGTAACAAGTCTTAGTGTAAATGATTGGATACTACTCCACCCTTTATCCTGGATGTATCGCACAGCTTGCGGAAAAAGAAATATAAGTTTCTGTAATGTACAAAGCTAACCAACATTAACAATGTCCTAAGAAATAAGATAAGATTTTTTTATAGTTTACAATGTATTATTAAGAAAATTTTACCACCTACACCATTGGAAGAAGAGGACAGTTAATTTTTAATGAAAATATATGAAATGTAAATGACAAAAGAATATCCATCTTTCTAATAATGCAATTTGTTAATACAAATACATATTTTGTATAATACAAATACATATTTTGTACAATACAAATATATATTTTGTACAATACAAATATATATTTTGTTATTACTTTGTTATACAAATAATGAATATTTAGTTGTGCTGTATAAATAAATTAATTTACGTCTGACACCATAGCATTTTGTACAATTTACGTCCGACACCAAGTTTTTACGTCCGACACCGTAAAAAAAAGATGATTTTTATATAGCCATATTGTAATAATTTTATAAAGAAAATTGGAATCTTCATCTTTTATCTTTGCTCTTTCAAATATTAAAGTTTAAAAATTTTTTTAATAAACCAGTGGGCTGAATTTAATATTTGAAATTTGGATGTCAAATATTTCATTTTGTGCACTTACGTCCGACACCAAGAGTGATTGTTTTTTTTTTTTAATACTTAAAACTCTTTTAGGTAGTATTTTTTATGTTTTCTGAATAAATATGACAGGGTATGCATTAAAAAAATATATATTGTTTATTTTTGATACATTATTTCTGATTAAATAACATTTATATGAGTAAATTTCGTACAATTTTTACGTCCGACACCATGGAATTGCCCTACTTTTAATTAAATACTTTAATAGAGATTCAAAAAGAAACATCTAATTTACTTTAATAACCTTTTAAATAAACTTAACCATATACAAATTATATTATCATTAAATAAATTCCATTAATGTAAAACCCAAACATAAAACAATATATTTCCCTACTTCCCGATTCATTACTCTCTATCCTTCCAAATACAACTTTCATTCACCAACTTGTCAGTAACGACCAACCGCACCTGCTCGACCACGAAACAGTAGTACGTTGAATCGCCGGACAAAACATGCCACTCCAGGGTACTAACTATACATTTAGTAATAGTCCCAATGGCAAACGATCTACCCGTATAAAGAGCTATCCGCTGAAACCCAAACCGAGCCATCGTATTTGGTGTTTCAATAGCAAATCAGTAACATGTAATTTCGGCTTCCGAAATTACTGATGCTAGAATAATAAACAGAACGGTGTCAACATACTAAAAATGGAATCACGTTCTGAACTATTAAGATACAAGTAGTCTTTTGATGAAAGCGAAAGATAATACTATGAAAGTCTAAAAAACCATGAAACAGGATAAAAATAAAAGCATTACAAACTTTAAACAAAAGCATTTTTATCCATTAAGAAACTAAACCAATGTATATCAAATTAGCTGCACGAAAAACATAAGAAAAACTGCCTTTCTATTATCCAACTATTTCTGAAGAACAGGTTGCTTTAATGCATGATGAAATCCAAGAGTTCACTTTCGAAAAACGAAATACGTGGCGTTCTTTAAAAGAAATATGTTTATTCATTTGTCGATCCAACCTCATTGAAAAACAACACCATCTTTCATTTCATTAACCACAATACATCACTACACGAGTTAAAAACACTTCCTTATTAAAGACAAACAGCACTAGACTAAACATTTCCAGACAACACAAACACCAAAACAACAACCGAGACGGCTTCTAGCCAGCTAGAAGATATCCACACACGATCGTCCCGTTCCTTAAATACCTTACCGCCTCGTGTCAAAGTCAATGACGTAACCTCCTCATCCCGCAACAAACAGGTCACTTCCGGCTTTCCGAAGGTACGTGACAATCGATCACGGTCACAGACAGATACTACAGGTAATGACAGATTAGAGCCATCTGTAATCACTGCTGCCGTAATCACTTGTATCGTGACGTAATCGATCTACCGAAAACCGCGAGAAATGAGGAGATGTGACCAATGTAAACAAGCGATAACGATGTCCATAGGAAGTGAAAAACGTGATGAAATGAAAGTAAATAGAAGCAAATGGAAAAGCCTGAAGTGTTAAAATAGATAATATGGCCAAATGGTAAGTAACTAAATAAAGATATTTTTACTTTAAAACTATATGAATTACTTTAAATAAAAATATACTTTCATATTGTAAACCAAGGTTATTAAACTGAAGGATTTAATTACTGAAATATGACTGAGCTAATTACTGATTATAACTGAATAAGAGTTAAATATTAAATAAACAGAATAAATATAATAAAGCATGAATGGATAAATTAGGTTAATTAAAATATGATTTGAATGAGTGATAAGAACTAAAAGAATTAGTAAAGGGAAAGCTATCTAGTTTTTCCAACACGTACTGCCTTTTGTTGTGCCTGCCCTGAGCGCGCGCCTGCAAGTTGTTTTCTCATTTACACGCATAGGATCGCACGTTCGTCTCCCATCTGTTCAAAGTCCGCGATCGCGGTAGATTTAGAAATTCCCTGACGATAGCAAGAATGTATAAAGAACTGTTGAAGGTACTATAATCACAATCAGAGGCGTAGCGTCAAGGGGGGCAGGATCACTTTACTACCAGTATTTTTATGTACTATATTTGGCCGCCTTTAATTCATACCGTTCAAAGATTAAATAAAGCCAAATGTAGTACCGTAATTTCGCGCGTATACGCCGCACCTCAGACAATCCGATTTCCTACCAGAATTTATTTTAAATAAAATGTGACTTACTTCTGCTTAACACTTATTTGACTTCTTATTTTCAATAAAATTCCCGGTTTGAAAAAGGCTTAACTAAGGCGCGGCGCATACGCGCGAAATTACGGTATATAATTATACTGGTAGTAAAATGATCGTGAATGCAATTAATAGATGCAAAGGAAACAATTTACTAGCCAAATACTAAATCATATCTGTTTATCATTAAAAAAAGAAAGAAAAAAATGCGAATTTAGTCAATTGAGTACGATAAACATGGCGAATTTTGCTAATCGGTTGCGGGGAAAATGATGTATTTCGTCTATCTCTCATAGAACAAAAAAAATCATGAGTTTCAGGCAGGCGTGAGTGAGATTCTTCCGCTGATCCGCGATTTTCCGACTTCTTGTCATTTCACTTTTATTTCTTTTTAAATATTTTCTGCTTTTTTTTTTTCATTTCCCAATAGATTTTTTTTGTGTGTGTGTGTGTGCGAGACTTTTGTTTTTTATTCTATTAAATCAAAATAGAATGGTAAAATCAGACTTGCCAAGTCTCCCAATTTTTCGTTCTTTCACATATATTTTTTTTTTTTTTTTTTCTATATCTGAAAATTTTGTCATGATGCATAAATAAGCTGTTTTAATAAGACTACTTTATTTTACTGGTGGAAGTAATGCGTTCAAAATATTGCAGTAGTAGTTCGTGTATGGCGAAATATTTCGTCATACCCAGTTAACAGGTTAAATTTGTAGGTCGTGAAATATTGAGAGATATTCTTAGAGGGAGACACGGGATTATGGACATGTAATTCGTCCGTGAATTATTAATTTATGGTGGAATTCCGCAAGATCAATTCATGGGGAAAAAAATCGTTAAACGATTGCAGAGAAAAAAAACGAAATTTCGTCAAGAGATCCATTAAAAAATCGCGAATTTCATAAATTATATTTACGCGCCTGTTCGACGACAATCGTGATTTTTACGCGTCCGATCGACAAAATTCATGATTTTTACGTGCCCGTTTGAAAAAATTAATGATTTTATCGCTCCCGTTCGACAAAATTCACAATTTTTATGAACCCGATCGACGAAATTCATGATTTTTGCGCTCCTGAATGACGAAATTCATGATTTTTACGCACCCTAATCTCAAAATTCGTGATTTTTATGCACCCGATCGACAAAATTCATGATTTTTTCGCGCCTGATCGACAAAATTCATGATTTTTACGCACCTGATTGGCGAAATTCATGATTTTTACGCGCTCTATCGGCGAAATTCATGATTTTTTCGCTTCCAAATGACGATATTCATGATTTTTACGCACCCGATCGACGATATTCATGATTTTTACGCATCCGATTGACGAAACTTTCATTTTTTTCCAAAACGAATTGGCAAAATAACCAGTTCCTGAATTTCTAGAGATCTTGACCTACTGGCCACAGATTGTGCATGTGTAATGCATATCATGTTGTGGGTTATTTAGTGCATAAACATACCTATTTTATTATTGTAAGACCTTAATTCTAGACAAATATATATATTTTTTAAATGTACTTATATAGTTGAATGAGTGTTGTCCTTTAAATATTAAAGGTGCCCTTAAAAATTAAAAAAAGTGCCCTGAAGAATGTAAAAGTGCCCTTTCCTCATCAGCAGCACCCTGCCCTTTTTTAAACCTGGGGGAAACTCTGTAGTAAGAAATATTTTGTTTTGTATTTACTGCCTTTGATAAATATAACTGTAGTCTAATTGTTGATGATTCTATTCAAGTAAGATTCATGAGACACAAATTGAATGGAAATCAGTTTATTTCTCCTGAAACTGTAGATGAATCTGCTGTTGATGTCAATGATTTTATAATGTTGCTCTCAGACCCAAAATTATTTCTTGAAAATTCCAGGCTCAATCTTACTCATAAGTACTTTGGATTTGGAATTTCATTTGCAAATTTTAATGTATGCTGATTTTTTTGTACTTAAGTAATAACTTCAACTAAATTGCAATTGTTCCTGTATTAATCTGTTATTATTTTCAAAATATAATTAATTTTTTGTTTTTGTTTCAAAATTTATATTACCGTAATTTCGGGAGTAAGCGCCGCGGCGCATACGTGTTTGAAAGTTCAAAATATCGGCGATGCGGTGCATACGCCAGGGCGGCGGGTACGATAATTTTTTCCCCTCAACATAGCGAAATCTGGATATTGTGAAAAACAAGCCTTCATTTCAGGTTTTTTTAGTCTTTCGGCCTCAAATACACTTTTAAACACATGGATTCATTAACATTCATTCATATTTCACCTTTATTTGCATTCATTTAATCTCAGTATAAAGTTCATAAACAGTACATAGTATCACAATATATCTTTATTATAAAAACGGAATTACTATAGTCAAAATATATTTAACTTACCCATATTTTTCTATTTTCTGTTCACTATTTAAAAGTATTTATTGTATACTTTACAATAGTTGATAAATTATATTTATTTCATAAGCACACCGCATACGGCGATATTCGATTAAAACGATAATCGAATAATCGATTGGCGTAGTATGCATATTGGCGTAGTACGTATTTTTTTCCTATTGTATTTTAAGATAACCTGTGTTTCAATATTAATAGCTCACTCTTTAAAAGTATTTATTGTATACTTTACAATAGTTGATAAATTATATTTATTTCATAAGCACACCGCATACGGCGATATTCGATTAAAACGATAATCGATTGGCGTAGTATGTATTTTTTTTCCTATTGTATTTTAAGATAACCTGTGTTTTATTGTTAATTCATATATCTTGTAAGATTTTATCGCTATTCTTGTTACTTTTAATCCAATTTTGCCGATCGTTTTTTTATCGTGACTATTTCATTTTTACCGATTTTTCAATGATGCGGCGCTTCTAATGGGTGCGGCGCTTACGTGTATATTTGTTTTTTTTTATCGATTTTTCAATGATGCGGCGCTTACGATAGGTGCGGCGCATATTCCCAAAATTACGGTACTATGTTATTTTGCAGGTGAAGTGGTAACAAAAAAGAATTAGATTAATGAAAAATAGATTTATATTGTATTTTAGATAATACCTAATAGTGGTCTACTGTACCCCGGTGGGTGGACCAGTGTACCCCGCTTCTGGGGTACACTGGTCCACTTTACAAGTGTATATAATTTTTTTTTTTTTTTGAAAAATGTATTGAAAACTATGTTGTGAGAAAATTATGATGGATGTAAGAAGGTTTAAGGAATATTCAAAAATATTTACATACAGATCGGTCAGTCTGTTAAAGAGAAAAAAAATGTTAACTGAAAAAGTGGTCCACTGTGTACTGGTCTCCCCCTATTTTTCGTAATATTTTAAATACTTTGATGCCAATAAGATAACATATGACTTTCAAAAATGTAAATAATAATTTAATTCATAATTTTTTATTTAATCCATAGATGTTCTAGTAATTTATATATATTTTATCTCAAATAGAAACTCATTACCTCTGTAAAAAATGAAACTTTTTTTTATTTTAGTAAAATCATTTCACCTCCCAAAAATATGAACTTGCATGTGTCTACTGTAACCCAGAATTTTCTACAATCCGAAATCGCCTTTAATCACGAAGTTATACTGTTTTTCTATTTTATATAGTCATTGTACATAATGCTTTCTTCTTTCCTCGATTTATTCAAAAATGCATATTTTGTAACGATCGGCAATTGGCATACTCCTCCCTCCACCCATACATATTACATACCCTTTTAATCCCATGTAAGCACCCCCTCTGTTTATTTTATGATTTTACGTTGCTTCTGTTGGGAGGGGGGGGGGGGGGGGGCAAATTAACAGGATTTTATGGTAAGATAATTTAGATATGAAAGAAATATGAACAAAAATTATAAAACAAAGAATTTCCTAAAAAAACAGAAGGATTGAAAGCGTCAGAAAATAAAACTTTAAAGGCAGGACTTATAAATGGCACTTATTCAAGAAAAAATTCACATATGAGGGGGAACCTTATATTCGGAGGGAGGCTTATTTTTGGTACTTTATAGTAGTTGCTGGAATCTAAACAAAAAGTCACTTTTTTTTGCCTTTTTGTTAAAATAGTCGCTTTTTAATGGTTTTCTGCCTAAAATAGTCATCATAGCTGAAAATAGCCACTTTTAGTCACAAATGTCAGCCCTGAATATCTTAACACAAAAAGAGAAAAAGAAAAATCATAAAAATCAGATTTAAATAAAGAAAAACTCATTATTTTGAAGATTAAAAATGATTTTTTTTACATCCTGGAAAATACTTATTCTTAAAGAATGAATTAATTTTTCTCAGGTAGAACATAATGAAAAATATATGAATCAGTGCTGGCTTTGCTCTAGTATTGAAAGCAACCAGTGTGCCTTGCTGGAGGACCAAACATTCATTTCTTAAGAAATAGTACTTGTCAGTTTTACCACAACCAGCAATTAATCTTCAAACGATATTCGAAAAACAACAGCCATCGAAATCATTGAAATTGATATTGCCTTTTTGTCTAACACAAAAACAATACCAGCAGAGTTCTACCAAAGTAATCGATTTTCGGCAGGATTTGTCAAAAAACAATAAGACTGTTTTTTCATCCAAATGCCAGATAGAGGCACAGAGATCCTTTCTATGATTGTGAATATAGAAGAATCAACAATATATTCTGATTGCTGAAATGTAGGGTACACCACGGAAGAATTAACCCATTAACGCCGACTTATCTTACACTTCTTTAAATACTTCGATACCAGTTGACACCAGTATTCCAATACTGTTATTTTAACTGATTGATTTCTCTGATAGTTTTACATTTGATAAAATGAATTTTTCTTTACTAAGATACTGGTGTTCATATTTAAAAGTTTCGTATCTCTTAAGTGGTATGTTTTTGTACCAACCGGCATTAATGGGTTAAAGAAAGTTGGATTCATCATATTACACAGCCAATCACACTGATAACATTGTTTATATGAGAAATGGTTTATAAACAAGAATAGTTGGTACATAAAACTTGTAACTTAACATCAATAAAAAAAATCCCACTCATTTATCACATTTGCTAAGTAGCACACATAAATTACAACATCTCTTAACATTTAAAGCAGGCGACTAAAAAACATAAATAAATAAAAGGGACCTACCAGCAAAATAATGATTAATAAAACAAATTGGCAACAAGAAAAAAAGCCAAAGAAGCACTTTTAACATAAATTAGAATGACAACTTAACAAAATAAAATTAATCAAAAATATCTAAACTTAAATGATGCACAAAGGTACCAGAAAATTCAATACATATATATCAGTAAATGCTATGCACATACAAAAGTTTTATAACTAAAAAACAACCTTTTCTAAATAACAAAATTAAATTTGTAATTAAATATCTAGAACAGCTTAAAGTGTGGCATACAAAAAATAAATTCAGTCAGTGCAGCTGTGAACATAGTGAACTACAGTCTATTTTTTCTTTACTTTTAGGCTAAATATTTATGATTCATTCTAAAAAATTGCTAAAAGATGAAATTAAATTTCACAAATATTAGTAGGTTTGAATTATAATGCGATATTGCACCTACTTAATAGAGAACACAAAAGAGGGGCTATTCATCAATAGGATTCTTTTTATTTCTTAATGCTCTTAGAGCTTTATCATTAATTTCTTAATGACAAAACTCTACTCTAAACAGAGAAATCAAAGTGTGGGAGAAAAAAAAAAAAAAATTCAGCAAGAGAAAAATAATATGAAAAGGTTAAGTTTTGTCAATAATGTAATTTATATAAGTATAATCTGCTAAGGATCTAGGAATAATACATTAAATATATTATGCAAGATTTAAAAGAAATGCATAATTAAGAATTTAACTTTTAGAATACTAGTTTCAAGAACAAAACACCTAAAATATATGCATAAATTTGAAAATATTTTTTTATATTAAGATAGCGGATATTAGAATGCTAAGAATTACTTAAATGAACGTTTATTTACAAATACTGTATTTCAGGAACCACCTAGCACAGATTCTTCTTTAGATATTATACACCGATTACAAACAACAAAAAATTATAATGATGAGTATAATAATAGTCCAAGTATACCAAGAAAGTTCATATTCAAGAAATTATCTATTTCTTCCAATAAGAAATATAACAAATACAATAAATTAAAATAAAATCACAAACTTAAGAAGTTTATTTTCATTCCAAATTTATTGTTTTAGTCAAAAGTTTTCAAAATCATACATTTAATTTAGTTACGATAAAGCACCTTTTCCTGAGCAATGAAATCGGCCTTTTTTATTGAAAAGAAACCACAAATTAATGAAAAAATATATAAGTAAACAATACAAGGAAACATTACATACCACAACTACTCAGCTGATTAGACGAAAGTTAGTTCTTATCGGGAATGTCAAACAAAACTCGATGAGGGAAAATTTTAATAAAGAATGAATCACTTAAAAATTCAGTTTGGAGTCATCTATGAATGGCTCCTGACGTCATTAGTGACGTTGCGCAAATTCGATATCGAAGCATATCGACAGGTTCCCAGAGTCAAAGTTTTTAAAAGTACCTTTATAAATGAGAGAGTGGCGACAGGCTTGCATAATTTCCGTCTCCACCGCCGATCGACGATTGGGACTTTAACGCTTTCTGATTATTTGTAAAATCAAACGCTTTTTAAGTCATTTCCGGTATTTTGGAGGATTATGAAGATTTTTAAGAAGATATGATATAAGAAATTAATATATATTAATAGATTATATAGAAATATTAGATTATATAGAGATTAGATTATATAGAAATTAATTAGATTATATTACTATAATATTTATTATATTACAGTTATAAATAAATTAGATTATATAGAAATTAATAGATATTATATAAGAAACCATGTTCAACCAGAAATGACTTAAGAAGCGTTCGGTTTAACAACTAATCAGAAAGCGTTAAAGTCCCAATCGTCGATCGGCGGTGGACAGGGAAATTATTACAGCGCCTAGAATATATAGTGTGGATAAAGTTGCAAAAATCCCGTAGTTTTTGAGGAACGGGAATAAACCCGGGAATAGGAATAACCCGGAATTTTGGGGAATATCGGAAATTTTGAAGGAATTTTGGAAGTAAAGAAAATTAGTCATTTTCAATTAAATTTTTTATTTTAAAGAAATTACATTTCAGGCTATTCATTGTGAATTCACAAAACTTTAGGATTTTGCGCTCTAACTTTTTGTAATTTATTAAAACTCACTTGCTTTACAACAGTGGCTTGCTTTACAACATATATTTAATTGGTAAAGATTTGAATGTTTTTTTAAATATTAAAATTGTTTAATTTTTATTAGCTGGCATATTTATTTTTCAAACATACTCTATTATTAATTTTCTTAATCATATATTAATTTCTTGTGAGTTAATGTATTTTTGCTTTGATTTCTTTTAGTTTTGTTCGTTTTCATTTTTTGTTTACATTTTCTGAATAGGAGAACACGAGGCTAACAAAAAAGAAAGGCTACCGCGGTGCTTTACGCTTATCTTTTTTTACAGACCGCCGGAGTCACGTGATGCTCGAATGCACCAATGAAAGAGTACGAAAAGAGCACACGTCACTCTAGCGGTCTGTAAAAAAAGATAAGTGGAATGCACCGCGGTAGCCTATCTTTTTCGTTAGCCTCGAGGAGAACAGGTGTTACGTATAGATTCATGTAACACAAGATGAATCTGTCCTCTCGCACTTTTTACTTAACCACGATTAAAATATGAACTTTCCTATGATATTTTAATTTATCTTACATAATATTTCTGCAGCTTAATAATGTATTTCGTTTAGTTTTCATGTAAACTGTGCTATATTTCTGTATTCATATTATTGGTTTTGTTTACATTTGTAAAAAACATTTTGTTTACAAATTAAAAAAATCCATGTCTAAAACTTTCTGAAAACTCCCGGAAATTTTTAATATTTCCCTCCCAAAAAACCCAGTTTATTCTATTATGTTGTTAGAAACTAAAAATCTAACATTTCAAACAGCCGTAGAGATAGCCGAATCTTTTGAATCAGCAGAGGCTGGGAGTAAAATTACTGCATATCGGAGAAGTAATAATCACAGAGTTCTAAGTATAATAGCAAGGCTTCACTAGATACCGGGCTTGCTCATTCATTATCATGACGTCACAAAAGGTGGCTGGCCGCGACCAGCGATTGGTGCAAATCGACGAGCCCGTCGTTTTGTGCCAATCGCTGTTGGTCTTTCATTTTGTCGTTTCGCTTTGTACCAATCGCTGGTAGCGGCCAGCCACCTTTTGTGACGTCATGATAATGAAGATCTAGTGTAGCCCTGATAATAGATATGTACTATACTGTTAAAACGTTTTGCCGGCCCAAACAGACAAGCACGAGGAACAAGGGCTGAATTCGTGGACCCATGTCACGTCAGCTGAGGGTAGAGCGAGGCTAACGAAAAAGACAGGCTACCGCGGTGCATTCCACTTATCTTTTTTTTACAGACCGCTAGAGTGACGTAATACTCTTTTCCCCAGGTAGCACAAAGATATTGGCCAATATCAAAATGTAATATCGGCCAATATCAAAATTTGATATTGGCCAACGTTAAATGACCCCCCCTAAAATAATATTTGGAATATTAGTTTTAGACATCTGTGAATATTGGCCAATATTTTCCAACGTCTCTGAATATCATTTTTTGATATTAAGTGATACTTTTTTCTGTCATTGCTGAATATCATGATTTGATATTGAGCGATATACTATTTTTCTAACATTCCTGAATAACATTTTTGGATATTAAATGACTTATTTTTTTTATTACTGAATAACAATATCTTTTTCGCCCCCCAGATGTGGTGGGCAGAAATCCCTCATTGTAAAACGAGTGATCTCTGCTTTAGGAAAGTCTAGTCTCGTTATTACGTAACAAAACAAAGGCAAACCCAAGTGCTAATAAATATGATCAATAGAATCGCAAGGAAAAACTTGTTATAAAGAGCTGTTAACAAAAGCTGGTGGGAGTATATCTTTTTGTTACCGGAATAAAAAATGCCTGACAAATAGTAAAACTATCATTTAATTATCTCGTATTTTTCAATCACGATCGACATTTTTTTTTTTTTTACGTTCTTTTAGCAAAGATTTATTTAAATATCACTTTTTAGTGCTGAATTTGTTGGAAATTTTGTAACAAAATATTTTAAAATAGGTAAGAAATTCTTTAAAGCTTTCTGTGTTAAAAATCATGTGTCCCCCCCCCCCCCCCCTTGCACCAAACTATAAAGAAAGTTTTAACAACCCCAATACTTTCAATTTTGCTTTGTGAGAAATTAAATATATATATATTTTTTATTAATTTTAAGTCAGAAATATGTGTAATTTTTTTCAAAAATTGATGCACTACACAAAAGTTAACACGCCCAAAAGCTTACTATTATATAATAATAATAATAATTACTTAGATGAACTGTATAAAATATATATTATTAATAGTGCCTAATTAAAAGTTCAGTGACCTAATTTTGAAACTAAACTTGTATTGTTTCAATAATAAAAAATAAAATTCTTATAAAAGTCGGAAATCCGAAAGAATTTTAAAAAGATAAACACGCATCCATTTAAAAATTATATAAATTAATTTTTTTTCTTGTAAAAACATTTTTTAAATTAGTATAAAATACATAGTATAAAGATAGTATAAAATCATCTTTAGTTTTTTATAAAACATAAATTTTCACATGCTTTTTTTATATATAAAAATAACTATAGATTCCTACAGAAATTTTTATATAGGCTTTTTCTTTCTGCGCAAATTTCACGCCCAGCGCCTCCATCAAATGCACATTGACGAAAACTACACCACACAAATGGGCAGTGCTTTAGAACTTTCCGATCACTTCGGTCAAGATTACAAACTTCGTCAGATATGCTAAATGTCGACAGATATCTTGAAATGTCCGAAAAATGATGTTGTTTTTTACGAATGTCGATAGATATCCCTGAATGTTGTAATAGTAATATCATTTTTACAACATTGGCTACTGTCACCAAATATTAAAAGTAAGGCATTAAAAAGTCAAGTTTTTTAAAATTGGCAAAATTATTAAATTTTATTTTTTAGAATACTATTTCTGTATTATGATGTCATAAGTAATGCAAAAAGCTCTTTTGAATGCTTTCTTTTTTAAACTAATTTTAAGTTATGTCTGTGAATATCGGCAGATGTTGTAAATTTGACGTACGACATTCAGCGACATTCAAAATATTGGCCAATATTGCCGTGGATATTGGCCGATATCTCTGTGCTACCTGGGTCGTACACCTGCATTGGTGCATTCGAACATCACGTGACTCCGGCGGTCTGTAAAAAATATACGCGTAAAGCACCGCGGTAGCCTTTCTTTTTCGTTAGCCTCGGGGTAGAATTGCAAAGGCTAGAAAAAACCCGGTTTAAACTTGGGAATAAACTTGGTTTTATAGGAATAAACCAGGTCTTTTAGGAATAAATCTGGGAATAAACCGGATATTTGCAACTCTAGCTGCGGGTATTTTGAAATAAATTTCAATTCTGCTTCTCTAATATCCAATAAACAGTCTTTCTCTGGGCACCTGACGTCACTGTTGGTTCAATTACGGTTGGTTAGCAAGGAAAACCTGTTTGTTCTTTATGACTCCCTCTGTACACATGAAATGGGGGAAATTTGATTGGTCTACGTGAAACTCGTCTATAATATAATTGTCTTACGTCGCCATGATGATTCCTGCAATAATAGCTACGACAAAAATGTAATGGTAGATTGGTTGTTGGAACTGTTTGTTTGTAAACATGCCCTTTCCTTATATACCAGGGCAACACTAGATACCGGGATTGATCATTCATTCTCATGACGTCACAAATAGTAGCTATTTGCGACCAGAGGTTTGTACAAAGAGACGCGCCCATCGTTTTGTGCCAATCGCTGTATGTCTTTCATCGCGGCCAGCCATCATTTGTGACATCATGATAATGAATGAGCAAGGCCGATATCTAGTGTAGCCCTGTATCTAGTGTAGTCCTGTAGTGTAGCCTACCACCTCAGAGGCGTGGGTGTTGCCATTCGTGAGTAATGTCTATTGGACGAGGAGAGGTTTTCAAAGCAAGCTACAAATGTTTGGGCCGAATTGTAACCGGTTTTAGTGTTACACTCTTGGCTTCAAGCAAAAAGTTCAAAAAGCTCATTTCATCTCCATCAATCTTAAAACTCTACCCGTATAGCATGCATGGTCGCAGTGACGTCACAATGACGTCATTGCGAGTCGCAGTGGTCACGTCACATCTGTGATCAAAATGCCACCACTCTGTGACGTCACATTATTACTAAAATGTGAACTTCTTCAAAACTTTTTAAAAGAAACAAGAACACTTCAAAACATATTATTCATCCTAAAAAATGTACTTTTGACAATATTTAAAATTTTTGTGACATCACAGTGACGTCACTGCAAGTCACATACTTCACGACACAAATATGATCACAAAAACAATCAACTCTGACAGAACGAAATCTAATTTTTTGTGGGGGAGGGAGAGTTTTGTCACACACTGGTGTCATGATAATACTAAATAACATTTTTATGCACTTAATTATTATTTTTACTCTTACAATTTAGTTAGTTTTAAAAACTTGAGAAAAATATGTTTTATTTATAATTCTTTTTTGTTTAAATCATTAATGATAAAGAAAAAAGTTAAAACATGAAAACTTGGGTGCGGTATGCTTCCTCAGCCCCTTCATCAGCACCAGTGTCTGCTACGAAAATGATAATATTCTCTATCAGAGATTCTCTATAAGTGACCCTAGGTCCAAGAAAGTGTACGGGACCTTAATTAATTTCGTAACACAGATAGAGATAACACAAAATACCCTATAGTCATATGTGGCCTTATAATTATAGAGGACAGATTGGGGCCCGGGTGTAAACTACTTTCAGACATTATATATATATATTTATATTTATTTATATTTATATTTATTTATTTATTTATTTATTTCTTGAGAAAAGGGGACTAAAAGATGCTGTTAACTTGGCATATTTTCTTTAGCAATTTGACCAAAACTGTCTTGTATTTAAAAAGAATCTCTTCCTCTATCACCAATAAATATATTGCTTTTTTATTCAATGATATATAAATGAAGTAAATTCATATTTAATCAATTTATTTGTAAAAAAGTATTGATATTTCTATATAAATTACTTCATAAATGCCATAAAATCCATTTTTTAGTACAATTCTTGATTAAATTGGAATGATTTTGAGTAACTGCAATTAATAAAAATATACATGTAAATGCAATTTTTCATAGCTTATTCCCCTGGTGAAAAAAAAAGGGAAAGAAAGAAAGACTATTTTCCGATTTAAAATAATCAGCATATAAGTTCTTTTGTTATTGTTAGTTCAGAAACGATAAACACCTGCCTGTCTGCTCAGACGAAGCTGCGCAGTACTACTTGGAAGAACACGTTAAGCAAACGATTTTTTTTTATTCTGCGGACATTTGAGTAGAACATGTTTTTCTAATAAAGAGTGTGAACTAATTCCACGTAAGTCATTTTAAATATTTTAAAGTGTTTCCAATGCTATAGTAATGCTTTTAAATTTATAAATTGCTGCATATATTTCTTTATAAATTACTGACACGCATATTCTAGGAGAAAAAATGATACAATTTTCTTTTGGAAATGCATAATTTAATTGTTACTTATTTTTTAAATAAATCTACCTGGAAATTAATTAGTTATTCATCTATAGTTTGTTGCTACTTAATTCTAAACTAAAATATTTTGGAAATATGTTAATCATTAAATGCGAAGTTTGCATTAGTTTTATTCAAATCCACACATATAGTATATTTTTTTTTATTTAAGATGTAATAAAAATTGCTCATGTTATATAATATAATTAAGTTGAAATAACCCTAATAGCAGTTATTCATAACTTTATAAGAACATTAAAGAATTAACGAATGTTTGATTTTCCCTTAATACTTATACAATCTTTGTAATTTAAATAATGATTTAACTTGACTATTATTAGAAATTATTAAACTATAACTGAAATTTCATATTTTGTTCACCTTTGAATACGTTTAGAATGTTGGTATTCCAGAAATTTCCTTAAAAAAATATTTTTTATGACGGCATGAGAATTTCATTTTCCAGCGAAAATGATCAAATTGCAAAAACCATGCATTTTCTAAATTGTTTTACATGTCATAAATATTTTTATATGGTAAAAAGAAGTTTCATATACATATATAAAATTATGTATATATTTACGCATAAAAGTTAGGTAATTAGGAAAAGTGTTTACATATTGTAAATACTTTTCTGTAATAAAAAAATGTATCTTATTTTTACGTATACTTTTAGGCATAACTCCGGTACAACTGCACAAATCTTGTTTTATTTCAAAATTATTGTATTCTGGTGGTTCTATAAAAAATTGAATAGGTTGCTAAACTAATAAAAGTTATTTTTTTTTTACTATACACTGTGAATACTTTTCATTATTTTTTGAAATTTTAAAGATGTGTATTAATTTAAAATATGAAGAAGACAAATATTGAAAACTTTACATTTAAAAATTATCATATTTCAGGATAGTTTAGATTAGTCTAAGCAACAACAAATTATAAATAAATAACTTTTCACAATATTTTTACAAAATATGTTACCATTTCATTAGGAAAATTCCAATCATAGTAATTTTGCAATGTTATTTTTTAATTTGGAGTAGTAATTTATTTATGAATTATATATAATGATTTAGAAATATTTGAAGCCATTATTATAGCATTAAAAAATCTTTAAAATTCTTAAAATGTGCTAACGTTGTATTAATTCACGAGATTTAGTAGAGGAACAAAATTATAAGTTCTAACAGAAAAGGAGATCGCCTACGTCCACCCCCCTATTTCCTGATCTCCATGTTGAAGAGAGTTTTTAGTTACGGTTAAAATTTATTTTTAGCGGGTGGTTCAGGGCCTGGTCAAAAAGCTTGTAAACCCCTTCATTTAAAAAAAAAGTCAGTACTAATCTTGCTTTTAGGTAGATTTACTACCTATAAAGAAATACCACCTAAGAAGTACTACTAAGAAATACTACCTATTACATTCTCCTCTGTGTTGGAATTTCTCGAAAATTTATGAAGATCTACGCCGATCATGACTCTCCGAACCCAAAACCACCCCCAGTTCAAAACTTTATCTAGCTATCTATATCACTTTTTTATGGACACGATAACTTCAATAATTCTCCCCAAATCTCTTCCAAACTGATACATAAAATCAAGGGGCATAAAATCTCACTCAAGTTCGTTAATGGGCAAAATCAAGCCAACGGGGGAGGGGAGGGGGAGTTGTGAAAACAGAAAAATACCCATAATGTCTTAATTATCATACGTATCGAATACGCTTAAAGTTATTATTACTTCTAGGAAAAAGGGCCGAAAATTTATGTATGACAGATTTTCGATACCATTAAAAATGACCTCAAGGGGGGGGGGGGGAGGGGGATAGGAGTTTAAGAAGAAAAAGTTTCATAACTTTTTATCAATTTACAATATATCATATCCGCTTAAATTTATTAAAAATCACTTAATATTATCTACAACATTCATATTGACAAGTTTTTTATAGGACCAACCCTTACAGTAAAAAGTAAGTAAATAAATAAAATCCCTGATGGCTCCACCTACAGACACAGGTAGATTTAAAAGTAGGCGGTCCCCAAAAAGGTCATTTCTTCTGCAATTCCCAACAAACAGGCGTCCCACGGTCTGTGTCTTCGAATTCTACCTGTGCCTGTAGGCCGAGCCGTCATTGATTTTTTATAATCAGCATTCCAAAATTTCTTGCTGGAAACTACATATGATATGAGATCATTAACAATTTGCTAAAAATGGATAAAGTAACTCACGAAGAATTTTTAGAGGGATATGCATTAAGGATTTGGTAAGTACAAAATATTCTAAAATTAAGTTCAATTTGTCTGCACTTAAGAGTTACAAATTACATTGTTTTAAATAAATCATTTTTTATTATTTTAAATTCATAATATAAAACAATATATTCCTATTTATGTTTTTCTTATTTTATGATGTTGCTATGCTCGATTTCGACTAAGTTATAAATGCTTTCGCAGATGCAAAAATGAGAAGAGTTCCGTAAGTATTGTAAAATGATTACTAAATATCGAGTTTGTAAAACATATTTCTTACAGACTAATTAGGATGGTTCTAAGATATAATTTTTTAAATATTTTCCATTAAATTGTGGTGATTTTTTTAAATGTATTTCTATCATACATTTTGCTAGATAAAATTGGAAGTTTGTATGTGATTTTTAATGGTACTGTTAAAAATCAAGTGTTTTTATTTTTTTTTTTGTCTTTTCTATAATATATTTTTTGCTAAACAAAAGTGGAGTTTTGTGCTATATTTTTAACCGCGCAGATTAACTGTAGTTATATTTTTTTGTGTATTTACCACTTATTGTTTTCTGCAAAAATTATTAAAACTTAAGCTTCCATGTTTGTTTTATGCTTTGTGTATTCAGTTAATTTTAAATGTTTTATAGTATTTAAAATTGAAATAAATGATTCTAAAAATATAGATTTTTATATAAGTAAAAGAAGGAGGGTGTTAATTAATTGATTGCACAGGGCGTCACACATCCAAAATACAGGCCTGGTAATAGGTAATTGTTTTATAAATGCGTTTCGAATCTGAACTTAATGGAATTATACTAAATAAACACAATATTCGTTTTGAAATACATTGACCAATTAGGATATCAATAATTAATAAAATATTTATGTTTAAACTTAATTGTTCAAGCTAATAATTTTTATTATCACAAGATGAATACTTTATGTATTTCGATATATATATATGTGTGTGTGTGTGTGTGTGTAATGAGAACATTTTTCGGAGTATCAGAATACATGGAATTGTGTTTCCCGTCACAATTCTTAAGGCTGTTCGTCAGTGAACTTCCTGCTCTAGCTAATGTTAAACCTATGGGCGAAGGATGCATTCGTATATTTAAAATATCTCCTTGAGAAATTAATATTTTTAACTTCTATGAACTAACTTCTAAAGAAACTAACTTCTAAATAAACTATTTTTCTGTGTACTCGTTTTAAACTATGTCTCTTTTTTTTCCCTTAGTTATCAAAATATTTCTAAAATATATACTTAATTTTATGAGAAGTATTAAATTCATATTTTAACACATATAATTATAAATTAAACACATATTTAAGAAATATTTTGATAACTAAGGAAAAAAAAAGACATCCTTTAAGAAGTGTACACAGAAAACAAAATTAAGAATATTAATTTTCTGGAGAGATATTTTAAATATACGAATGCATCCTATAGTCCAAATGTTTAACATCAGCGAGGGGAATCGGAAAGTTTACTAACGAACAGCCTTAAGAGTTAATTTTTCAGAAACTATTTGATATATTACTTGTAGTAATGAGCAATAAAAAAATGATACAAATAAAATTGCGGGTTGAATGTTTTAAATTCCTTCATAAAATGATTTCGATATAAAACTATGGAACTGACGTTTAAGACCCCTGATCTGCGAATTTACTAGCTTAATTGATACTATAAATGTAATTACTATTTATAGCATTTTGTATATGTAGTTACACTGTCAGAAATGAAAAGTCAAACACTGAAGACAGAATATTCCCAATACTGACCAATAATGCTCAACCGGAATTTCAAGATTATAGAAATTATTAAAATCATATGTAAAATAAGTTATGAAAAAAATATCTATAATCATATGTATAAGTTAAATATTATTTTCATGAAATAAATACAAATTAAAAAATATATAACATTCAAAAATAGAGATATTTTTATCGGAAATAAAATATGGATCCGACCCATTTGAAACAAAACACAACCCAAACTAAACTGTCAAAAAAAAAAAAAAAATTGCTAACCTGACCAAAACTTTACCCAAATAAAAAAAATTGCAGACAATTTAATTAGCGGATTGGATTGGGGTACAGCCAGTCCTAATCCATATAGAAACAAAAGACAACCTGAACTAGACGTACACAAAAATCTGTAATACCTAGCAGAAACTGACTCGCTGCAAATCACGGCTGGAGTTAGGTATGCCGAGTACCAATGACACATCCACGAGTACCAAATAATAGTTCGAACATCTCTTAAAAAAACGAGAATCAGTTAATCCAACTCGAAAGAAAATAATCTCTAGTGAATTCAACCCACGGTGTGAGATGGGTACATGCAGCCTTAACACGAAAAGCAGCAAAATACTCTAAAAATCCCTGACGGCTCGACCTACAGGCACAGGTAGATTTTGAAGATGCGGACCGTGGGGCGCCTGTTTATTGAGAATTGCAGAATAAACGACATTTTTGCCAGGATGCGGCAGTTCGGACCGCCCACTTCGAAATCTACCTGTGTCAATTTGTCGGAGCCGGCAATTTTATTATTATTATTATTATTATTATTATTATTATTATTTTATTTATTTATTTATTTATAATATTTTTTTTTTGCTATAAATGTTGGTTCTATAAAATACTTGTCAATATAAAAGTTGCAGATAATATTAACAGGATGTATGATAAATTTAAGCGGTTTGATACCTTGTGAATTGACAAAGTTATGGATTTTGTTCTTCTCAAACCTCTATTTTTTTCCCTCCTTGACGCCATTTTTAATTATATCAAAAGACTGCCATGCATAAATTGTCGGCCCTTTTCCTAGGAGTAATAATAACTTTAAACGGATTCGATACGTATCACAATTAAGAAGTTATGGGGAATTTTCTGTTTTCACAAAAAGCCCCCCCCCTTATTTCCCCACCTTGGTTCGATTTTACCGATTAACGAACTTGACCGAGATTTTATTCACCTTGATTTTGTGTATCAGTTTGGAAGATATTTGTGCAGAATTTTTGAAGTTATCGTGTCCATAAAAAAGTGACATATATATATATATATATATATATATATATATATATATATAATATAAAGTTCTGAACTGGGGGTGGGGTGGTTTTGGGTTCTGGGAGTCATGATCGGTGTAGATCTGAAAATTGTTTCCAGAAATTCCAACCTAGGGGAGAATGAAATAGGTAGTATCTCTTACGAAATCTACCTAAAATCCAATGCAGAGTAAAATAAATAGAACTAACTCTTTGGGTCGGGTTTTAATAAATTCAAATCATCCAGCACTGGACAGGACCCAAATGGGTTCGTCATAAAATTAATGGCAAAATCGTCACAAACGACACACTTTTTATAAATTAGTCACAGGGTGAATTCACAACATCGTCACTGAGGTCATATCTGCTTCACAAAGTTGAAGACAAAATCGTCACAAATGTCACATTCTTCACAAATTTGTCACACCGTGACTTCACAAAGTAGTCACATTGTGAGGTCACAGAAAGCCTTGAAAACGGCCATAACGACCTCACATTTACGTCACAATGACTTCACATCGACGTCACTTGACGTCACGACGACGGTCACAAAGTCACAGTGTGACTTCGCAGTGACGTCGCAGTGACGTCACCATGCCTTACGGGTATAGGAACGACCGTGAACAAAATTCGAGCTGTGAGAATTGAGAAATCGAAAGAAAATGAGAAGCACGTATTTGGAAAACAGAGCGGTTTTAAAGAAGACAAACTTTGCTACCAATGTTCTAAAAATCATCATCCTAGAGACTGTCCATATAAGTCTGTAGTATGTTATTAGGTAGTTTTCATTACAAAAAGGCTACCTAATGCAGCCGTTCGGAGGAAAGCAATTCCAAAAAATTTTGGTATATTTTTATCGATCATGACCCCTAGACGCCAAAACCACCCTCCGTTCAAGTGTTGATATATATATATACACTGCTGGCCATCCAAAATGCAACATCATGAAGAAATGCAAATGACAGAATGATATTTATTGGACAAATACATTATAATGGGAAGGACAAATGATTACATTTTCAGAAAATTTGGAGTTATAGCTCCTGAGAAAACACTACCGAAAGCAGCCACCTCTGGCCGCAATAACAGTATTTATCTGCCGAGCCATGGAGTCGAACAGAGATTGGATGTCATGTAGGGGTACATCACTCCATGCAGCTTCAACACTGTGCCACAGTTCATCAACCGTAGTGATCGGCGAGTGGTGTCGGGCCAGTTCGCGACCTACGTTATACACGGCCGGTGCATGACGTTTATAACGTCACATGAAGTGGATCATTTTTAAAAGACGATTGGTACAAATCGGCGCGCCCACCGTTTTGCACCAATCACCGTGTAAAAATGATCCAGTCCATGTGACGTTTTAAACGTCATGCACCGGCCGTGTATAACGTAGGTCGCGGCCAGTTGCTCAGAAGCCATTGGCAGGATATTTTCAATTGGTGAGAAATCAGGAGAACGTGCCGGCCAGGGCAACAGTCGAACATGTTCTGTATCAAGGAAGGTCAGGATAGTACGAGCAACATGCGGTCGTGCATTGTCTTTCTAAAACGTAGAGTTGCGGAGGCATCAAAAGTAAGGCAGAACCATGGGCCGTAGCACATCAGAAATGTAAATGCTACTGTTGAAATTGCCAGCAATGCGATCGAGAGGTTACCGAGACGTGTATTCAATGGCACTTCTTACCGTCACTCCAGGTGATATGACAGTATGACGATTGGAATGCAAGCTGGCAATGCGCGCTTTCCAAGATGCCGCCAAACATGGATTCTGGCATCATGATGCTGTATATGACGCAGGAATGGCGTCTCACGTAGTCTTTGATGAATCCAGGCTCTGTATGCAGCATAATGATGCCAGCATGCGTAATGATGAATGATGCGTTTTGGTGTCTAGGGTCATGATCGGTGAAATTATACCAAAATTTTCTGGAAATGCTTTCCTCCGAACGGCTGCAATAGGTAGCTTTTTGTATTGAAAGCTACCTAAAATGGCTGAGATATGGCAGTTGGAAATTCAAGGGTGGCTGACATTTTGTAACAATCCGATTTTTGTTATGCTGTAACGCTCACGCTGAAATTCGCTTTCAAATTCAGTATTAACGAAAACCGGGATTGAATCTTCTATAATCGGGTTTAAAGCATTTTAGGTTCGGGTGTTTGAGTAAAATGAGTTGAATTTTTAAAAACATGGACTATAAAAGATACCCTTTCCTCCCGGTACAGGCCGGAAGGACGTTTGTTGAAACAAAGTGGGCATTTGAAAATTTGATGCCGTAATCGAAATTTCTCTATATTCAGTGAGAAGCAGAAATAGAAAAGTAAAATTAACACTGTTCAAGAATATTCGTTAAACTTCTTGTATGACAACTCCAATAATGTGTTTTGGGAAAATCTGTTTAAATCAATGGCATCAATATTGAATTTGAAATAGATACCGGTGCTGCTCATTCAATAATTAGTAAAAAGTTGCCGACAAATTGTTCTCAGGCAAGCCTCTTTAGGTTAAATCTCACATTAAATTACAAACCTATACTCCTTAACTGTATTAGGTAAATATTTTTATTGATTGTAAATGTATGCCCAATTTAAAAATATGAGGAGTTATAAGGACCTATAAGAAGTTATTAATGAGGAAGGTCTGAGTCCAATTAGAAAAACATTGTCAAAAGTACCAAAATTATTTTGGCCTAATGTAAATATGATTAAAAGTGTTTCAAAAGATGATTTAATTAGAAATCTTCCTAATGTTTTTGCAGACGGGATTGGTACGATAAAAGATCTTCCCGTGTTAATTAAGTTGAGAAACGATGCGAAACCAGTTTTTCTAAAGTCTCGCATACTGTTCTTTTTGCTTTCAGAAAAACAACTAATTTAGTATTGGAACGATTAGCTAAAGAAGGTACTTAAAAACCAGTTGATTATTCTGAATGGGCTAGTTAATAATAATTGTTCCAAAACCAAATAGTACTGTTCGCATATGCATTGGCGTACACAAGGGGGGGGTAATGGGGCTACAGCACCCCCCCCCCCTGAGTAGCATTTTCGTTATTCCCATATTAGTCCACATTGACACCACAGCGTACCCCAAGAGGGGGAAGAGGACTGATAGGGTTACAGCCCCTCTAACCCCCCAAAATAGTCGAAAATGAAAGTGCTGATATTTTTTCTGTCTGTTTGAGTCAAATTTATAATATTGTTTCCCTCTCATGCAACAGACTAGCCACTCATTGTAGAGTTGGAAAGGGGGCTGATGGAGTTACAGCCCCTTCCTCCGCCCAAATGGTCATAGAGAAATGAAAAAAAGAGACTAATTTTGTTTCTTACTTTTCAGATAAATTTATAACTATTTTCCTGTCATACAACGGACTAAATAGTCTCGTTAGTCCAATATCAATGCAGTGACACCACAGCCTACCCAAAGAAGAGAAAGGGGGATGATGGGTTCACAATCCCTTCCCCACCCAAAAAAAATTGTCAAAAATGAAATTAATTAAGAGTGTTGTTTTTTCTTTCTGTTTGAAATAAATTTATAATTTTTTCCCTCTCATACAATGGACTAGCTCCTCACTCAAGAAGGGGAAGAGGCTGATGGGATTACAGCCCCTACCCCCGCCAAAATGGTTATAATAAAATGAAAAACGGACTAATTTTGTTTCTTGCTTTTTGAGAAAAAATTATAATTATTTTCCTGTCTTACAACGGACTAGTCATTCTCGTCAGTCCCATATCAATGCAGTGACACCATAGCATACCAAAAGAATGGGAAGGGGTCTGATGAGGTTACAATTCTCCCTCCCCGAAATAGTCAAAAACGAAATCAATTACAAGTGCTGTTCTTTTTATCTCTGTTTGAGATAAATTTATAATTTTCCCCCTTTGATTCAACGGACTAGCCAATCACTAAAGAGGGGGAAAGGGACTGATGGAGTTATAGCCTCCTTAACTTTCCGAAATGTTAGCAGTAAAATAAAAAAAGACTAATTTTTTTTCTTGCATTTTGCTATAAATTTATATATATATTTCTTGTCATACAACGGTTTAGCCATTCTCTTTAGTCCCATATCAATGCCATGATATCGCAGCATACCCAAAGAGGGAGGGAAGGAGGCTGATTGGGTTACAGTGTCCTCTCCCCACCGAAATTGTCGCAGTGAAATGAAAAAAAGGTGCTATTTTAATTCTTTTTATTTCATGTGAAAGGGGCTAGCAGGGATGTAGTTGAGTGTATAAGGTAGTAAGGTTCAGGCAAAAATTCTTAGTTCAGTTTATTTCATATTTATATTCCATTCTAGGTGCACCCGTCAAAATTCGACGGAGAGGATAGTTCTGAAAAACAGATGTTAAAGTTAAAGCTTACAAAGAAAAGATAAATAAACTTCGATTACCATGCTATTTATATATATTACTAGGGGGCTCATCCCCCTACTCGCTAACGCTCGCCAACCCCCTGGCGTATTAGAGAGAAACTTGAATCCGGACAAGCACAACGAAGTGTAGCGGACGCTGTTGGAGTTGCAAGAAATGTCCTCGCAAGGCTGTGGAATTGGTTCCAAGAAACAGAAAATGTTAGATGTCAACCAGGGCAAGGTCGAACACGTGCACTACAGCAACTGACGACCGATATATCCTGTTAAGAGCTCGTCGAGACAGAAAACGGGATGCTACTCAGCTGCAATGACAGCAGCTCTTGGCAACAGGACGAAGGGTGTCCAGCCAAACAGTGTGAAATAGGCTTCATCAGAGTGGTTTCTATGCCAATGGTCTGTATGGTAGGCCAATGGTCTGTATTCCGTTGACCTCAAGTCACCGTGCGGCCCGAAGAAGGTGGGCTGCTGAACATTAAGATTGAAGGCAAAGGATTGGAGTCAAATGCTGTTTACAAACGAGTCCCTATTCAGTCTGGAGCGTGACACTCGACGTGTTTTGGTATGGAGGGAAAGGAGCACTCAAAATAACCCCACATTCGTTCGTGAAATATCACATTACAGACAAGGTGGGTTGATGGTATGGACTGGAATCAGCATAGGTGGACGTACAGACCTGCATATAATTTGGAATGGCACTTTGACGGCCCAGAGGTATGCAGACAAGATACTGAGACCTCATGTCGTACCTTACGCTTCACTCATGGTGATTCCTTTGTTTTCATGCATGATAATGCCAGACCGGATACAGCTCGTCTGGTGGAGAACATGGTTGAAGCTAAAACAATACAGCGTATGGAATGGCCAGGATGCTTTCCTGACCTGAATCCGATCGATCATGTTTAGGACACACTCGGACGATGCATTGCAGCGAGACGAAGGCTTTCTTTCATTGTCTGGGACAAGGAGATTGCAATTCTTGAAGAGTGGAACAGTATTCTTCAAAGTCTTATCGATGACCACATCGCATCCATGGAAATCAGGTGTGCAGCAGTCTTAGCTGTTCGAGGGGACCACACCTCGTATTAAACAACTTGCATCATTACTAAAGAATACTTTTTTTGTCATTTACACTCAACCAAATTGTTGCCCTAAACCATCTTTTCATGTTCTTTTCACCCTTTCAAAGAATTAAAGCTTCCTTACATTTTTTTGCGTCTTTTTTTCTATATTGCGCATTGATACACGTGTACTCTCCATATTTTACTCATACATGGCTGTCTCGCACGGTTAGCTTCTCTTCTTGCTTGCTCCCCTAATTTTTTTGAGCAGTGTATTTATCTTGTGTTGTCTGAATTCCGTATATATACGTATTTACCTTCTGTGACTCAGGGGGTATTCCTGTATAAATATGTTTCATACTTTATTGCATGAGGTGTAAAAACTTTTCTTTACAATAATATAACAACAAATAGAGTGCTCGGTATAATACCGGTGTCTTCAATTATTTTTTAATTTAAAAATATTCAATTATTTTCTCTACTATGTTATTACAAGCTTGATTATAGTTTAATCGTGCCTTTTTTCATATGAGGAATTTCCTGATTTTTAGTTCTTAACCTCTTCGTGACGAGTTTACTTTACAGAATTTTTACTGTTTTTTTTCACCCGTATTATCTATTAAAAGTTTAAAACAATGAGATCTTCTTATAAAAACATTTGATGCATATGCATTTATATTGTAAAATAAACTAAAAAAAAATAACCCTCACATTCACTGTTTTTGATGCAACAAAAAAACGTAATCTAAAAAAAAAAAATTAAACTAGGCAAATTTAGAACACGTGATAACCTGGAGTAAATAATCTAATTTCACGTATATTTAATCAGGAGCGGTTAAAAATATTCAATTATTTTTTCTACTATTTTATTACAAGTTTGATTATAGTTTAATCGTGCATTTTTTCATATGAGGAATTTCCTGATTTATAGTTTTTAACCTGTTCGCGACGAGCGTCCTTTACAGAATTTTTAATCTTTTGTCACCGGTTTTTTGAAATAGAAATTTTTGTCTAATTGAATCGCAAAAATTCTGCAATTAAATAAGTCAAATTTTTTTATTAAACATTACTAGGAGGAATAATCAAGAATTCCGAGTAGTCCATACGTCACATATACGTGATGCTAGTCACGAAGGGGTTATTCGAAAATATGTCTTTTAAACTGATGTTTAATCATATAAATATTTTTGACATAACAAATGATCAAATCTAGGATAACTTTATATATTAGAACAGCGATATACAGGCAATAAAATTTGGTTGGTTGTGAGAATTTTGAACCAAAACAGACTAGGAAAGTATGCCATCATCGCCAAATTAGTGTTCGTTTGCTTGTCTAATTCATCTAAGAGGACTTGTCGAAGTGAGTATCGCCAAGTTTCGCAATGTGGGTTGCTATCGAGGCTAACGAAAAAGAAAGGCTACCGCGGTGCTTTACGTGTATCTTTTTTTACAGACCGCGGGAGTCACATGATGCTCGAATGCACCAATGCAGGTGTATGAAAAGAGCATCACGTCACTCTAGCGGTCTGTAAAAAAAAGATAAGTGGAATGCACCACGGTAGCCTGTCTTTTTCGTTAACCGCACAAAATATTCTAATATGAGCATGCGCCTAGTGCGTATGTAATTATTCTGAAAGACAAGGGTTTTTTAATCAAATCATAACCCATTAGATCCTGAACCGATTAAAATATATTTGAAATGATTTCATTGAGAAAATGATACATAAAGCTGAAAAAAAATACGGGTTTCAGAAAAAAATACGGTTCGAGTGCTTCAAAATTTTTTATAACATACTTCCTTCAAATCAAATATCCTTCCTCAGAATAAAATGCGCATTGATTTCTTGTTTGTATACCTAAATAATCGACATAACATCAAAGAAGAGTAGTGTTTATAACTTTCTTTTGATATTTTCAACTGTACAACTTCTTAAGCAGGTATCTTCGGAGATTTACTTTAGGGTTCTTCGCTCATCTTCTATACATGAAGAAGGGTAAACAGACTGGGGTTTCCATTTAAAGTGAAATCAGACTCATTTCCAAGGCTGAACCTGGATTTGAACTCGACCTCTTTTGATTTATTGCATTCACCCTAATCACTATACAAGCAGGCGTACATAAACTTAGGAGAACACTTCTTTGAAAAATTTTCGCTCAAGTCCTTCCCTTGGCAGATGACCCTCTTAAAAATATGGTTTAATTTAACCTACGCAACACAGACAAATTTTGATTATCTCTATTTTTAATTTACAATTATTTTGGATATCTAACAAAGAAAAAAAAGAGTATGTTTCACAATTTCCTTTCAAAGTATTGAGATGTAAGAATGTTTCTGACACGTTTCATAAGAATTAAGAGAACTTTGAAAGTCGAATAAAACATTCTTTCTGATTACTAAATAAATAAATATATATGTATATATACTATTTTAAAAATCTGATTCTGGATGAAAGAGGCTTTAACTAATTAATCAAGTAAATTAATAACTTTTGAAATACTAATAAAAACTCACACAAACAGATATACATAAATATTCATAAATGGTTTTATGAATACTTTAAAAACATTCATTTAATAATTATCTTGGAATTTAGAGAAATTTTTATTAATTAAATGTTATTGTTGATTAGGAAACAAACCAGTTTATCAAAAAGTGAAATAAATGAATTCGGATTAGTAAAATATGCTTTTAATAATAAAAACAATAATAATAATAATAATAAAATAAATGAATTAACTGACTATAAACTTGATATTATATTATTTTAAATTTATATTAATTCTTAATTTTTTGCTAGATAAGCGTACTTTTAAAATTCTACTTGCACCTTTATGTTAAAGAAATATTTCTGACACTTTTCACGAAAATAATGGATCATTGAGGAAATTTAAATGCCTCGAAAGAATTTTTGGGGGGTGTGTGTATGGAAGATAATAATATAAAGTTAAGTTTTATACACTACTGGCCATTCAAAATGCTACACCATGTAGGAATGCAAATAACAGAATGACATTTATTGGACAAATACATTATAATGGTGATTACCTTTTCAGAAAATTACGAAGTATAGATCCTGAGAAAACACTACCCAAAGCACCTAGCTATGGCCGCAAAAACAGCATTTATCTGCCTAGCCATGGAGTTGAACAGAGATTGGATGTCATGTACGGGTACATCAGTCCATGCAGTTTCAACACTATGCCACAGTTCATCAACCGTAGTGACGGGCGAGTGGTGGCGGGCCAGTCGCTCAGAAGCCATTGACAGGACATTTTCAATTGGTGAGAAATCAGGAGAACGTGCCGTCCAGGGCAACAGTCGAACATGTTCTGTATCAAGGAAGGTCAGGATAGTACGAGCAACATGCGGTCGTGCATTGTGCTGCTAAAACGTAGAGCTGCGGAGGCATCAAAAGTAAGGCAGAACCATGGGCCGTAGCACATCAGAAATGTAAAGGCTGCTGTTGAAATTGCCACCAATGCGATCGAGAGGTTACCGAGACGTGTATCCAATGACACTTCATATCGTCACTCCAGGTGATATGACAGTATGATGATTCGATTGCAAGCTGGCAATGTGCGTTTTCCACGATGCCGCCAAACATGAATGCTGGCATCATGATGCTGTATATGACGCAGGAATGGTGTCTCACGTCGTCTTTGATGAATCCAGGCTCTGTATGCAGCATCATGATGCCAGCATCCACGTTTGGCGGCATCGTGGAAAATGCACATTGCCAGCTTGCATTCTAATCGTCATACTGTCATATCACCTGGAGTGACGGTATGAAGTGTATTGGATACACGTCTCGGTAACCTCTTGTTCGCATTGCCGGCAATTTCAACGGCAGCCGTTACATTTCTGATATGTTACGGCCCATGGTTCTGCCTTACCTTTGATGCCTCCGCAACTCTACGTTTTAGAAAAACAATGCACGACCGCATGTTGCTTGTACTATCCTGACCTTCCTTGATACAGAACATGTTCGACTGTTGCACTGGACGGCACGTTCTCCTGATTTCTCACCAATTGAAAATGTCCTGTCAATGGCTTCTGAGCGTCTGGCCCGCCACCACTCGCCCGTCACTACGGTTGATGAACTGTGGCATAGTGTTGAAGCTGCATGGACTGATGTACCCGTACATGACATCCAATCTATGTTCGACTCCATGGCTAGGCAGATAAATGCTGTTATTGCGGCCAGAGCTGGGTGCTTTGGGTAGTGTTATCTATACCTCCTAATTTTCTGAAAATGTAATCACTTGTCCTTCCCTTTATAATGTATTTGTTCAATAAATATAATTCTGTTATTTGCATTCCTTCATGGTGTAGCATAAGTATAGAGATATAAAGTTATTGAAAAATTTTACCGAAACTTTGTTGACAATAAATCACCGCTCCCTGAAAACTAGGACTGTGCGATGACACAAAAATGGTGGTTGTTGTAGGCGGAAATTTTTAAGCGTTTATACGGTCCCTGGAATTTAGACGCCAAAATTTTACGAAAGTTTTCTTTGACTTCTTTAATCTTAGAAAAAGTAAGGCGGATTAAACTGTTAGGAATTATTGGTATTCAAATTCAAGGGACCGTATTAACTTTGAATAAAATCCGCCTTCGACGGCCGCCATTTTCGTGTCAGCGCGTAGGCCTAGAATTCATGGGGAGGTGCAATAAATTAAAATGACTTATAAATAGCAATGCGTATACAGTAATACCTCAGTTTTCGTTGACTTCGGTTATCGTCGGTTTCGGTTTTCGTCGATTTTTTCTGCGAATCATTTGTCTCGGTTTTTGTCGGTTACCTCGGATTTTGTCGGCGTACCCACATTACCTCGCTGCATTTTCCGAAAAATGTTTTCTCCTGCTCATTGTGGCGTTGTTTCTCGTCGTCCGTTGTTTCTCGTTGCAAGCGGTACCTGCAACTTGTTTAATGATAATGTCTTGCCCATTTAAGGCAACTTTTAAAGAGACGGCAGAAACATACCACTTTGGACAGCTTTTTTGAGCAACATAGGTCTTCTGAGTCTGAAGCTAGTCCTACTGCCAAAAGACCAAAAAGGCAAGTCACCCCAGATATAGTGCCTTCAAACCATATGCTAAAAATACTATAATTAATTTTATTAATTTCTTCTTTTATTAATTTCTTATTGTTTTTAGTATTAAACTTTATACTTATTCTCTATAAAATGTAACTTTGGTACGCATTTTGGAGTGTTTAGAACGAATTAATCCTTTAGCGGGCGGTGGTCACAAAAAAGGACACCTAATTTTAATTCCAAAACTGACAAACGGCACCAAGAATATTTAATTAAAATTTTCCTTTTATAAAGTAAGGGAAAATCAGCAAGTTATTCTTTTCTAAGGAAATCGTTTGTAAAATCTGGTGTCAGCCCATTATTTCATTATTATACAAACAGATTTATTCCGCGCCGGAAAGGGTTAATTGCATTTACATAGATTCACATGGAAATAATTGCTTCGGATTTCGTCGGTTTCGGATTTCGCCGATTGTTTTCGGACGGATTATCAATGAAAACCGAGGTATCACTGTATATAAGTTCTTTCATAACCTTTTCTGATTTTTATACAGGTCGAATTATATCCGACCCGAATCCGAAAAAATCCACCTGAAACCCAATCCGATACGAACAAACAGTTTTTCGTGGGCCCACAATTTCAGCGATGAATTCAGGATGAGGCCCGGGTGTGACTCCTTTCCCGGAACTTCAAAATATCCCCCCGGATGTTTTTTGATTTTCTGATTATTAATGGTCAAGAAGTGGGCTAATCCCTTTCACGCCCCGTATCTCCATAATACCGCCTTCCTCGGAAATGTAGAAATTCATTTCTGAAAAAAAAATGTCTGAATTCCACACTGCACAAACTGATACATTTTAACAAAAAATTGACCCTAATCCGACACAAGCATGGAATGAAACAAAAATAATTCATAATTCAATGCAATTATGGTAAAAAATTTTGCATTAATATATCTTTTGTCAAGTTTATTTTTATGTATAAAAATAATTATGTACAATCGTAAATAAATAAGTAACTAAATAACTAAATAAATAAGTATATATATATATATATATATATATATATATAATTATATATATATATTACTATTTTATCACTAAATGATCTCAGAAAAATGCGAGAGACCCCATTCGATAGGGAATTATGTTTATTTTTCGAATATGAATACATAAAATTTTTGAAATAGTGGTCATCTACGCATTAAAAATTGTATCAACTTTGATTTTTACTTTAATAGAAGAAAGTATTGTAATCGAAATTTTTTTCGACTTCCGGTTTTTGACGGATTTACACGTTTTAGGGGTCAGAGATTCCGAAAAACATGTTTTTAAAAAATGTCTGTCTGTCCGCCCTCATTGTATCATCGAAAAGTGTAGGAAGTTATGCTTCAAATTGAACAGATTTTTTTTCTATATTTTTGGCTATGACAAGCAGGTTCTACTTGAATTTGGGGATATTTCGACGAAAGAGGGCGCTGCGATCGCGATTTTTGTTTGATTTTCACTATTGTATCATCGAAAAGTGTATGAAGTTATGCAGATAATTGAAATTTTTTTTTTCTATGTTTTTGACTATAGCCTGCAGGTCACAGTTGAATTTGGGGATATTTAGAAGAAAGAGGGCGCTGCGATCGCGATTTTTGTTCGATTTTCACTATTGTATCATCGAAAAGTGCATGATGTTATGCAGATAATTAAACCAATTTTTTTCTATGTTTTTGGCTCTGGCCAGCCGGTCCTACTTGAATTTGGGGATATTCCGCCAGAAGGGGGCGCTGTGATAGCCATTTAAAGATTTCAAATTCAAAAAGTTGTACAAAAAAATTAGAAATCCTAAAAGTGTTTTCCGTTAAATGTTCGGCCTTGATCCGGAGAATCCGGAGCAATTTTTGTTTTGCCTCTATCTGAAAAAATGGCTGAGATATAGCGGTTTGAAATTTTAGGATGGCTGACATTTTCAAACAAGACGGCAGAATTCATCCATAAACGGGTTTAATTTGTGAGTTTTAGTTAACGTGGTTTCGGCAATTTTTCTTTCATTGTTGTAACCATTCTTCCTACTCTTATATGCTTAACACTATATATTTATATTTGCCAACGTCAAATTCTCACCAAGCTTGGCGACAGTTGGTGAAATATCGCCAAATTTGGCGACAAAAATAGGTTGCCATAAATGAAGCCAACTTGACTGTAGAGGACTAATTTGGCGATATTCTCATTCAAATTCAATGTTGACGAGCTGGGAATGAATCTTCTTTAATTGGGTTCCACGCATTTTAGCTTCTTGTTTTCCAGTAAAATTAGCTAAAATCATAAAACTAAGGAATAGGGAGGCTATCTGTTCCTGTCGGTACAGGCCAGAAGGACTTTCGTAGTTTAGTACACATCAGTTGAGCGCATCCCGATAACCAGACGATTCGCAAGCAGCTGACGTACAACAGAATGACGAAAAATATTGATTTTTTTGGCGATGTGATAGCGAATTTTGAAGTATTAACATGACTGAGATAAAGTTTTGGGACTGACACATCCGACTAGTTTAAATGGTAATACCTACTTTTGATAAATTTTTTAGTTTCTTGAATCAAACAGCCCGGAAAAAGGTATAGTTTATATATTTTTTTCTTAAATCTTCATAGAGTTACAACATATCAAAGTTTGAGGATGCTAATGTTAAATGCACGTGAGAAACTTAATTTTTTATCTTCCGAAAAAAATCCTTTTTTAAATGCGATAGAATGAATAGACCAAGGTTGTTTTGATCCAAGGAACTAAAAAAAGTTTCGAAACTGGGTGATATTATTTGAAAATTCAAAGAGTGCAATTTTTAATATGTAGATGACCTCTATTACAAAAATTCCATTTAGATTGTTAAAGCTGGCAGAATTCTCCGTCGAATGGTATAGTTGAAACTCCCCCGCAAAAAAAAAAAAAAAAAAAAAAAAAAATTAAAAAAAATAAATAAAATAAAAATAAAAATAAAAAAGAGAGAAATAGAAAATACCCCCATACATTTTAATCACAAAATTGTCGCAGAAAAAAAATAAAATAGCCATTCGATTGGGAATTATGTCTACTTTCAATTTGTGTTTAAAAAAGGCTTAGGGGTCGTCTTCATGGAGAAATTGTACCTAACTCTGAAAACTTCAATGTAAACAACAAATTTCGACAACATATTTCGATTTTTCAGAATATTTTACCCTAGGATTCCAAACGGGGAGTCATTCGATGAAGTAATTTAGGGATTATGCAGATTAAAATTTTTGAAGTCCTAATGTTAAATTCATTTTTAAAATTTGTAAAACAAACTGCAATGCGTGTAGCTTTTTCAGCTTAATTAAAAAAAACTTAGCGGAATGAAAAATAATTTTGATTTACATATTTGAAGTTTCCAGAAATCGATTTCTGTTAAAATATTTATAGGTTACAACACATAATTTTTAAATATTATTTTAAAAATATTTCAAATATGAAATAAATATTTAAAAAATATATACATTGTAACCTATAAAAAATTTAACAGAAATCGATTTCTTGATGTTCAAACATGTGAATCCAAAATTACAGCTCATTCCACCAAGTACTTTTTGAGTTATTCTTAAAAAATTGCTCGCATTGCAGTTTGTTTTAAAATTATTAAAAATAAATTTAACATTAGAAGTTCAAAATTTTAAATCTGCATAATTCCTAAACTACTTCACCAAATGACTTTTTGTTTTTTCCCTAGGGTAAAAAATTTCTGAAAAATCCAAATATTGTGTCAAAGTTGGATGTTCGAGTTGAAAATTGCAGAGTTTGGTACAATTTCTCTACGAAGATGAACCCCTCAGCCCCCTTTTTAAAATCGTAAACTGAAACAAGACATAATTTCCAATCGAATGGCTATTTTTGTTTATTTTCTGCCATAGTTCGGTGATTAAAATGTACCTCTTACAGCTGTCTGTAATAATTTGATAAAATAATATCACTCACTCACTCTCCTTTTTTGACGACTATACATATTCATTCATATTTGAATTCATTTTCCATTTGGATATTCTAAACTTTCTACTAATCAAGTATATATCCGAACCCGACCCGTAAGAAGTAAAACCCAACCCCAAATCGAAAAACTTAAATGCCAACCCGATTCGATGCAAGTCTCTAATCCTTTTCAAGTCGAAGAAAACGAAAGTTTTCTATTTGACGGAATAAATAAACTAGTCGTTGCGGGCCACCGTAATACTTACCCATCATGGATATGCATAATGTAAAATATTAAAATAAAAAATGTGTAAACTACTTATAAAATGCATTGCAATTCAAATAAAATCGAAGATTGATGACGTCACAAACTTTAAAGGCTCGATTACTGAATTGCTTGAAAGAAACATCCTTATAACTCCAAAAATAATAATCCTATTAACTAGCGGTTTATTGCATCTGATTAAGCGTGAAATTTCCAATTAAAATATATCTTTGAAGTGAAATTTGGATGAAATACAGGGTCATGAAAAATCGAAGAGTGTGGAAAATAGGATTCCAAATATCTCGGCAACTCATTATCCGATCGACTTCATGCTTTATGCAAAATTTATGTTTTTTTATTGTCTTTTATATTCATTTCTTAAAATAACCAATTTCGAAAATTTTTATATACCTTTTATCAGAACGAATATTTCGAGAGTCCGAAAAAAATAGTTCCGCTTAATCGAGGTTATTGAAATGAAATAGGCTTCTTCCCATTATTACATACTAAGTACATACCAAATTGCAAGTCTCTATCTCAATTTTTTCGGGAGATAGAGCGTTTACAGACACACAGACACACACACAGACACACAGACGGACGGCAAATTTTTTTTTCTAAAAATATGTTTTTCGGAATCTCCAGTGTCTGAAACGTGTAAATCCGTTAAAAATTTTTTTTCGATTTTCAAAACGATTACAAGACTTACCCTATACTACGTATGATGGGTAAGTAAAAGTATAGTTTTCTTAAAACTGAAAGAATGACTCTGTTACTTAACGAGGAAAAAATGCTTAAGGAATCGCTTAAGGGCAATATCATGAATAACTGAATGCGTTTGTCTATTTCAGAGATGAGGAAGTTTTGTATGAAAATTAGGCCATATTTTCACGCGACAGCCAGGAGCGCAAATACGGAGAAGCGGTTGAGTGTAGGGAACAATGACGTAGTGTTTACACGAAGATTTTCGCTACGGCTCATGAGATAAAAGATTAAATCATATTTTGAAATCTTAAGATAAATGAATCCCTCTAGGGATTTTCTTGCCAGATAAAAGGGAAACACAGTTATTTTTGTTCCCTTCTCTAAAATGTTCATTAATGATTATCGCAAAATTTATTGACACTTCGTTCTTATTTCTTGCGCAACTGATTGTGCTACTAATCTCAGTAGGTTATACTTTGTACATATTCACTGTAAAATTTAGCAATTTGAAACGAAATTAAATATTAAATGAAACAACTTTCGTACACAAGAGAAACCACTTCGCAAAAGTAGTCGGGCATTTGACCGATTGTGATCATTAAAAGATAAACTAATAAGGCCATCTGAATAAATAAAAATTATTAAACTTAGTTAAAATCAATGTAAGATAGAATGCAACAAGTTACAATTTGAAAGACATATTTGATTGTCACAAAAAAGACATTTCAGAAGATCTCTAAATTTAAATTGTCCTTTCTGAAATGCCATGAGTGGCTGCGAAAATTACAGGAGAGACTTGGGTTGCTGGACCCACTTTTACTAAAGTGCTCGTAATTTGTGTTTGATATATGACAGCAACTCAGTTTGTTTCATATACGGTAAATGTACCAACATTGTGCCGCTTGCTTATAGACATTTATCATTAAAAGCTTTGTGAACTCCAAATTATACATATATTTTTAGAGTAGTCTTAATCTTCCTCTATCAGAATTAATATCCAAAGTTGCAAAATATATGCCTTTTGATAAATGGAAAAAAAAAAGTTACTTTTCTCTATGCACCAGGCGTGGGCATACTCAATTTCTGATGTACCCCCAAAAGTGAGCCACTCAAATCTTGAATGTAGTATGCACCATAGAAAAATTATATTATGCTTTACAGTCTTTGATCTAACTATACACAGTAAAGAAAATGTATTCAAATATTTAGATGGATTCTTTACATAGTTCCGGGAAAAAATAATCAAATATTCAAAAAATTAAATCTTTCTTTATTATTACAGTTTTTCTTTTAAAGCTAACATTTCACCCATTTTTAATGCAAACATGCTGTTTTTGATTCCTCTTCTTTTTCTTTCTTTTTCCTTCGCTTTCTCGTTTTTCTTCTTTTCCTTTTACCCCCTCTTTCTCTTCATCTTTACCAATTTTAACTTCTTTATTTTTAAAACATTGTATCATTTGAGGGGAAGTAACTACAGCTGGAATTTTCTCTAGCTTCCTTTTATCACTCATTTTATTTTATTTATCCTCTGACCACAAAACTATCTCCTTTAAAAAGAGATACTAGAATGTTACTTAATTGTCCAGTAATGTTTTCAAAATTTTCAAGAGACAGAGAATTGTTGTAAAGTATTTTTGTTTTCAAACTCACAGTATCTTTTCTTTTCTCTGCTTCAGTATGTTTGCTGAATTCATCATTATTTGCTATTTCAAATCTGTCTGTCTGTTGTTTCATTATGCCCTTTTCAACAGATTCAAGAAATTCATAAATAATCATTGTCTTATTGCTGTATTGTATGATGAATTCTGAAGAATTCAATGGGACATTTAAAACAATTTACAAAATTAAAAAATCAAAATACTTTAATTTTAAACTAAGAGATATAATTTACCTGTAAATGACTCCACCAAGTTTTTTGCTAGTTTTCAACCATAAGTAATACGCATCGGTTTGTCTTATTGGGCCGTTCCATTGTCAGTTTTCCTAAAATTTCTTTAATTTCGCATTTCCCAATTTTTTCTTCAAGTATTTTTTTTTAAAATCACTTTTTCTTAGTAATGACGCTGTATTGCTTATGAATTTCTGGAATTACGTTTAGAAATTTATGAATTTCCAACAACGAAGCTAGCAGTCATAGAAGCAAGCTTCTTTTTTGAAGAGCTTAATTTTTTTCTCTAAATGGAGAATTTCCGTTTTTCAACGGATTTCTACTTTAAAACAATTTCTATATAACCCCTCATTCTTTTTTCCCGTGCCAAAAACTTCCGCAAATCTTTTGATTTATCTAGCACACAGATTTAAAAATTCTTTAATTATATTATTTTTTTGCCTAAATGTTACTTTGTGGTAACAATAAATAAATAATCAATCATCTTACTTGCTATTTCTTTATCACCAAAATTTATGTTTTCCATTTTGACCTCCTTCCACCCCCTCAACCCACAAAATGTTTAAAAATTGTTGACTCATTTTTTTTGTTACTTTGCTGTAATGATAAATATGTGTTTAATAATCTAAATACAGGTAAGGGGGGGGGGGGGGGGGAGGAGGAGGAGCAAAGCAACAAGTTTCTAATTTTTTGCGACTTCGAAGATCATTCATCAGGAAAAAAGTTTGTCTCAGAAAGTATAGTACGTATCTGCTACAAGTTCTTCATGACTGTTAAAGACTGTTTTTAAGTAACTGTTTAAATGGTTCATTTTATAATTAATATGAATTATATCCGCTTAAATAAATATACTATTTCTTATAAAACAAGACTATTTTGGAAGAACGCGGGCAACTTCTTGTTTTGTATTTGTGTTCACGTGAATATCTTTCTAATATCCGTAGAATACCCCAATTTGAAAAAATTCTTATTATTGAATTTGATTTATATTATGTTTTTCTTTTCACATAGAACAAATAATAACTGTTTAATAGTTTGACATTTTTTTGCGCATGACTAAAACACAAGGAAACCCAATTCCATATAAACCATATTAATTTTAAAGAAATAAAGCTATAATACAGCGGTAAACTGGTACAAGTTGACATGTAGTAATTTAATATAAAACTCTGTAAAAGAATAACCAAAACAACCAACTAATCAATCACTCAACCCTGAAAGTATGTCGCGTTTTCCGGCGGGCTCAGCTCTAGCTGAAATTGTATTTTTTTTAAACCTTAATAAAGGTACCGGGAGGGACACCTATGCTCTACAGACTTGGCCTCCTCGTCTGAGCAGTCCCTCTTAGGCTGTGATACCCTGAAAGTACAAGACATTTCAGTTATTATTTCTACCTTTAACAATCACATGTGTGATACCTTAGAGAAGTTACACTTTCGCTGCTCCAGAAGTGAGCATTTGTGAGTCGATAGTAGACCAGGGACCCACTATTGATTCTGATGAACAAAACATTAAATAAATTATATACAAAGATTTAGAATCATATAAATTAATTAATGTAAATAAATAAATAAAAATAGCTTATGCTCCAGTAGTAGGCCGTCATGCCTCCCGTTCTCGCAATTTTCGAAATAATGCTCTAGAAGTGAACCACACCTGAAAAGTAACACAATCTCATTTTTAAAGTTTTAGGCTTGTTTAAAACTTATTAGAGTTTAATAAGATATATAAACGTCATTTTAGTGCAAAATGAAATGTATTATTAAATAAACAATGGTTTGTATAAAAATGTATTTCTTAAAGAAATCTATAAGAATTTCCAAAAAAATCATTTTTTAAAGACACCCTAGAAGAAAACTTCTCCATCAACAGAACAAAACAATTATTTACAGCAATTTAATGAACAATTAATAGTTAAGGTTTTTAGCCAATCATATTTTCTTAAGTTGTTTTTCAAAATTATGCTACGGACTTGTTTTTCAGTTAAAAAAAACTGTGGCTTACTACTGGCACATGGCCCACTATATGTGCATTTACCTTATTATGTATTCCTTTTTTTTCAGCGTCATAGTTCTAAAAAGGCACTAAAATATTTTTCTAAAAATAATGTTCTATAACTCTGTAAACTGGGTCAAACATCCCCTCTTTAAGGAGTTTTGAACCACTAATTCATATAAATATATTTCGACCTGAAATTTTATTTAATGAAATACGGGGGTGGTCATAAAGAAAAAACTTTCCCTAGAGACCTAACAGCTCAACCAATCGAAAGGAAATTTCATATATTGTTATTTGAAGGTATGCATGTGCTCGAGATCGTGATGATTTAAAATAATAGAGCTATCACGGTTACGGTTACAGTGAAGACATTTCGAAATTTTCGAATGGCAACACCCACTTTTTTTCTGTACAGGTTCATCAGCGCATTGAAACACCATAAATGGCGTTGCAACGATGCACGAATGCCGTAAATTGTCGGCGTAAAACATTTGCAAAGAAGGGCATTGTAAAGGACCAATGACAACACAAGAAAGGAGAGGGAAACAGATTTTATTGGAATTAGTAGTTTTCAACGTACCCACCTTCGCAGAAGATAACGCATTACATGCGGTAGATTGTTGACAAGAATGACAAACGTAACATCGCATGAGGAATCTGTATAAATTCATGTTTTATGGCATCTTTCAATTAAGACACATCCCTTGGATTTGATGTGTACACCTTGGAGGATTTCAGATAACCCCAGAATTATTTCCCAAAATTTGTATTCTTTTCATTGGTGTGTGTGTGTGTGTGTTTTTTTTTTTTTTGGGGGGGGGGGGGGTACTGAAAGTTCCTGTTCTCAAACAGCCGTGAACTGGGATTAGTTGAATCAATTCTATCATTTCTAAAATAATGAAGCCTTCCTGTTTCATTTTATTTTAGAACATACAAAAATATCATTTTTTTGTCAGTAGCTGTAAGTAGGATGTATGAATAAACGTTTAATTTAGAATATTCCGCTAAAACAGTTTCCGAGTCAAAAGTTTGTGCAACTGGCTTCAGATAAGAAACGGCATATTCTGCCACATCTTTGGCGCCATACATCTTTATATTTTCTAGATACACAGTAAAATTTACATAGAATTTAACGTTTAAAAAGGGATATAACTGAGTTGTCTTTCATTAAACATAAAGTTTTTTTTTTAATGCAGCTGGATGATGTCTATAATAGGAAGGAATTTTGAAATCTGCGCGTCGGTCAAGTCATCACTTGCCACGTTAGTGACTGACAATTACATTTTACCAGCCAGTAAAATATTTTTATTCGCCATTTGGCGAGTGGCGACTTACATTCGCAAGGTTTTCTTATGAAAGATATTTATTAAGATCTAAAAATTAGCCACATTCCATTTCAATTTATTTGAATTTAAAGCCCAGTTAATTATATTTTAAAATAAAAGTACATGAACACCCTGTTTGTTTTACCCAATTAATAGCTTACATTTCTGATTATTTATTAATGCAGAAAATTTAGCCAAACATGCTAGGTATTACTAATCGTCAAATGAGATTTCAATACAGATAATTTCAATTGCATGAACTATTTGCAATAAAATCAAAAACAAAAAAATAATAGTTATTAAAAAATATTTCTCTCACCTGTAACAGTTTAAACAACGGTATCTGAGGTCAAGCTCAAAGAACAATATCATTAATAGATAAAATATGCACTGGAAGCGATAAGCTGCAGGTGGCGAAATTGTGTCCATATAAATGTGCGCTGATATAATAATGTATGACGTTATAGAAGCTTGACTCTTATTTCACAAATTTAAATGTACAATTCTGAACTTTAGTTGAAAGATATGAACGATAATTTATTTATATCTTTGTTTCACGAATTTTTATCATTTTTAAACAATAGTTTCGATTTTATAATGAAGTAATAAGCTGTTAACTCATTTGCATTTCTCTTATATTCAAAAATTTCGAACACATATCGGAAATTCCGAAGGAAGAATTTTTACTTTATGTAATCACGAAGCGTCTGTCATTAAATAAAAAAAAAAACATAAAGGAAAAAAAAATCTTAATAACACTATAAAAATAAGAAATGCGCAAGGCCTTTCTAAAGAACTTTGCCTTTTTTCTTCAGGCGCAAAGAAGACGTGCTACGCCTTTGAAGGCAGGAGCAAGACCGAAAAGAAATGGAAAGGAATTCCCTTCCAACGCTTCGGATATGCAAATGGGTTAATGGCCTTGTACATAAATTTCTGCCGCAAACATCTAATGAATCGATCAACAAGCAAATTTTGTAATATATGAAAATATTTTAATCTGTATTTTTGAGAATAAACTTGAGTAAATACAAACGTGATGTAGAATAATGACTACGGAAAATGACAAAAAATATTGGAAAGAGCATTTTAAGATTTTTTTTTATTTACAAGATTTCTTAAACTCAGTTATGACTTGAACAAAAAGATTTAATATTTCTAATAAATCAAAATAAAGAATCTTTAAGCACTTAATTAAAAAAAAAAAAAAAAAAAAAAAAAAAAAAGGTTCTCAATAATTTAAAAGTATAATTCAGCATCAGCCTGAACCCGCCACACCGTTCAACCTTATTCATTGATAAAAAAAAACTAGTCGTTGGGGGCCACCGTATTACTTACCCATCATGGATATGCATAATGTAAAATATTAAAATAAAAATGTGTAAACTATTTATAAAATGCATTGCAATTCAAATAAAATCGTGGCTTGATGACGTCACAAACTTTAAAGGCTCGATTATTGAATTGCTTGAAAGAAACATCCTTATAACTCAAAAAATAATAATCCTATTAACTAGCGGTTTATTGAATCTGATTAAGCGTAAAATTTCCAATTAAAATATATCTTTGAAGTGAAATTTGGATGAAATACAGGGTCATGAAAAATCGAAGAGTGTGGAAATAGGATTCCAAATATCTCGGCAACTAATTATCCGATCGACTTCATGCTGTATGCAAAATTTGTTTTTTTATTGTCGTTTATATTCATTTCTTAAAATAACCAATTTCGAAAATTTTTACATACTTTTTATCAGAACGAATATTTCGAGAGTACGAAAAAAATAGTTCCGGTTTATCGAGATTATTGAAATGAAATAGGCTTCTTCCCATTATTACATACTAAGTACATACCAAATTGCAAGTCTCTATCTCAATTTTTTCGGGAGATAGAGCGTTTACAGACACACAGACACACACACAGACGGACGGCAAATTTTTTTTTTCTAAAAATATGTTTTTCGGAATCTCCAGTGTCTGAAACGTGTAAATCCGTCAAAATTTTTTTTCGATTTTCAAAACGATTACAAGACTATACTACGTATGATGGGTAAGTAAAAAGTAATAATGCTGCGTGTGTTCAGCTATTTATTTAACATCATGACACCAAATATACATTTATATTGATTCTATATATTTTTGGGCTGCTTATTCCAAAAATAACCTAATTTTTTTCTATCACGGAGCAATTTTATTTGAAAATTTATACATACATATACATATACGTATATATATATATATATATAGATATAAATTTGGCAACATGTAATGATTTTTTGCAATTCGTTCCCTAGTTATGGTTGTGTTCATGTGTGGTTCATGTGGTGCACAGGTATCTTTTTTAATCAAAACGGATTATATACTTTCTGACTCTATTTCATGTTTTCTCTTTATATTATAGGTATGGTTTCTTTCCTTCTTAATATTGTATTTATTTTTTATTTTTTTCACAGGTTTGATTCAATGTTTATGAGCAGGTAGTCCCAAAATCATATTCTTTAGCAATGTTATGGCTAATATGATGATCAAACCTCTCATTTCATTTTATTTGTGGTATTTAGGCATTTGGAACTTGATAATTCTGTCTAAATTCCACAAATTTCATTTCATTTCATTCATTTAATTCCATTTATTCAATTTTTAATTTAATTTCTTATTTTTTTAATATGTTTTTGTACCCATATTCAGTGTGTTGGGGAATCTTTCATTGACAACTAATTATTACATACTTAATCATTATTTCATTGTTTAAGTTTGTGTTATGGTAATGTTTCATTTATGGTTATATATATATATATATATATATATACAGGGTGACAAAAAATAACTTGGACACACATGATACATTTGAAAATATTACGACCAAACTTCAAAATAAATATGAATACATTATTTCGTCTAATATATTTACAAATTTTCAAAGTGGCTCCCTTTAGCCTTAATACAGAGCTTTAAACGTGTCACAAAATTTTCGGCTATGGGCCGCAACTCACTTACTGATATTTTATCACATTCTTTGCATAAGGATTTCTTTAGGGATACTAAAGTTTTATGAGGTTTAGCACACACTCTTGTCTCCAAGATGGACTAAACAGAATAATCCACTGGGTTCCAATCTGGGGCAATACGGTGGCCATTCTTGAGCTGCAATGAAGTCAGGAAAATGTGTCTTGCACCAATCTTAGTGCCTTTAGCTCTGTGTGCAGGTGCGGAAGGACCTGTTGGAAGTTCCATCTTTTTTTCCAAAGAACTTTCGTGACCAAAGTAAGACAACATCTTCAAAATGAGTTTGCGATATGTTTGTTGATTAATCTTTATCCCTTGATCAACAAAAACAAGTGGTGTTTTCCCACTAGCACATATCCCACCCCAAACCATTACAGATTGGGGTAGTTGATGCCGTTCAACAATTCAAGAATGTGCAGGTGCTTGTGCTGACCAAACTCTATCATTATTGCTATTGTGAGCTTGTTCAATCGAAAGCAGTTTATCTGTGAAGACAAATGTTTAACATCGATCACCTGCGGCCCGCTTTAACAGTTTTTTACACCTTTGAAGTCTTGTGCGCTTGTTCTCTGCTGTTAGCTTTTGAGCCTCTTTCATTTTGTAAGGGTGAAGACCAGAGTTGCCAAGTCTCCGGCTTTTTGTACACCAGTAATTGTTTAGAGAAAAATGTTGTTCTTTCAAATCACAGAATGCTATAATTAAATAAAATAACATTTTCTGTACTAAAATACTTCCAAAAGCCGGAGACTTGGCAGGCTGGAAGACCAAGCTCTACTCTTGCCATCAAACGTGCGGTTTCTCTGTTGATCTTCATCTCTCTAGCAACCTTTCTCATTGATATCCTGGGATTTCGCTGAACTCGCTTTTTGATAACTACCCGGTTTCTTGATGTGTTAACTGTGCGCTTTCTTCCTCTTCCTGGCCTGTCACCATCATGTCCAAGTTCTTTAAACCTTTTGATTGTGTATGAAACCGTCTGCTTAGGCACTTTAAATCGTTGAACAATTTCACATTGTTTCATTCTTTGCTTATGTAATTCAAGTATGGCAGATCGTTTGTTAACCATAATGGTTATTACAACTAACTAACTTACTTACACCTGTTTAGTAGTTTTCTATAATCAATTCCCAATGACAATATCTTTATAACTTTAGTGGTAGTTACAGATTTTTGGTTTAAAACTTCGTCCAAGTTATTTCTTGTCACCCTGTATATATATGGGCGATTCTCCAATAAGTGGGTAATTTCACTCTGTGATTTAGTGAAAAATAAAAGTTACATTTAAAATTTTTTTTCATTATAAATAGATAAGGCATAGGCTGGTGAGTAATATACACTATTTCGGCATAAACTTTAAACAGTATTTTTCTTTACAAATATTATTTTATATACAGGGTGGCTACAGATGAAGAAAAACACAGTCGAAAAAAAGTGAGTATAGCAGTATATACTTATAAAAAGATTGGACTTTCTAATCGCTCAAATAAACAACACGAATTTTTCTATAAGAAAATACTGGTAACAAAAAAACTAATAAAACTGACTACTGGATTAAACTAACCGTATTGCTATTTTAAACAGACAGGATTATCTCCTAAAGATGAAAGTTTGCATTGATAGTATGGACTGTGTGCCGTTAAATAAAGACCCCAATTTGAAAATAGAAAATAAAGTTAAAGAACTTATCGGAAAAGGGGTTTGGCCAGGATTTATGAAAAGTAAACTAAGACTTAATAAGACTGCAACCACTCCGTCCATCATAGGTAGACTAAAGGATCTTAAAACGGACTTACCAATCCGCCCAATCGTTACAAAATGCTCCTCTCCAACATATTTTATGGAAAAAACCTACACGCATCTTTTGAAGCGATATTTACAGCCATCTGATTTTGTTATTGAATCAACTTCGAATTTTATTGAGAAAATTAAATATAAAAAGCTTGAAAATTCCAGTTTTATGGCTAGTTTAGACGTGGTATCTTTATACCCGTCTATCGATATAAAAGAAGTTACTAACACCATAGAGAGTCTGATCGATTCTGATCCTACGTTTACAGAAAATATTAAAAATACAGTCAAGTCGGGTTTAAATTTAATTATCAACAACAACGTTTTTGTCTTCAACAATCAAGTTTACAGACAAGTTAATGGGGCCCAATGGGCTCCCCCATTTCAGGTTTGCTTGCAGAGTTTAAACTACGTCCTCTTAAAAATATAATCATGGAGACCATAAAACTGGGTCCGGATTGCTGGTTAAGATATGTGGATGATATTTACATTATATGGAATAACGAAAAAGATGAACTATACTCCTTTCTAGATAAAACCAATAGCCTAGACAATAAAATAAAATTCACACTAGAAATAGAATAAAATCAAAAGCTTGCTTTTTTGGATGTACAACTAATCAGAAATATGGATAAACAGAATCTTGATTGCACGGTGTTTAGGAAAATTAACAAATCTAACTCCACCATCTCGTTTAATTGCAGTTCACCCATTAGTTACAAGTTAGCACCTTTCACTTTTTATGTAAAAAGAGCGTTTGAAGTTTGTTCATGCCTTTACCTTAATGAAGAATTAGATGTAATTAGAAAAATAGCAGCCGAGAATACACATAGATCGATACACCAGTTAGTCAGCTATTATATAATATACTTTTTTTAATTGTTGAGCAAATTTTAATTTCTGCCTTTTTGGCCAGGATTGTGTATCAAATACACCACTGTGCGGCGATGAGTTTCCCGACACCATCCAACAAGCACATTGGCAAGGGGACAAGCCCAGACACCAAGCGATAGTTATGAACAAAACAAACTGGGATCACTATCCCATTTTACAGAACTAAAGATAATGCATCCACGATAATTCACGGAGGAAGATAAAAGAAATAATAACAGTATTATAGAATAAGAACTATTTACGAAAACAAATAGCTACACTAACTTAAAATCAATGACTAATCAACAGAATAGTAATAGTTAAAACTAATTAGGCCAAATCAGATAATAATTTGAAAAACGTATAACACATTTGAAAACCCAATTTCAGCAATAACCATAGCTGTTTACTTTTACGCTTTTTTGTTACCACTAAAATTTAATAGCAATTTTTGCCTTATATAATCACACGATTTTGGCAATTTAATAACATAAAATTTACTATCAAATTTTAGTAGTAGGAAAAAAAGCGTAAAAGTTGCCAGCTATGGCAATAACCCTATAGTCGAAAAACTATCCGAATTATTTTGTGCAGCTTTGTATATGATCTATAGATTTGTATAAGGTAAAGCTAGGAGAGTCTGCGCACAATTCAACAAAATAATAAAAAAATATCTAAATATTATGTTTTTGCTAAACTATCCATGAATAATTTTGACTTCATTTGTTTTTTATGCAGTTTCATTGCTATTTTGTTGTTATTCTGTAATTCAATAGAAAAGTTGTAATAAAACCAAGAAAGCTATTTTGCGCAATCTGCCCTTACAGGGCTGGCGTGATTGCGCACATGGGTAGGAGAGATTGTTATTAATAATAACTAAAATTAAATTGTTAACAATAATAATTACAATTATTGACATTGTTGTAATGTTTTTGCGAATAAATGTTATTGTATTAGGAGGGAATATTTCAACCTAATGATTGAAGAATCAGGGAAAGAAAATAATTTTAAGAACAATTAAAATATTTTAATTAAAGAAAAAAAATCAAAGAATCAGAAATAAAACAAGCCCAGATAAGATTACAAAATAACATTAAGTTACTTGATAATTACGTTTAACTTAAAATTAGTCCATTTTAATTTCCACAGTTTCAAAGTTTTCTTGTTTGCAGACCGAAGTTTTCGTCGTCCACAATCGATGCACTTATTGTTGTAAATGGTGCAGCTTTCGTGCAACCACCTGCCACAAGTAATACATTGAATCCAGTCACTGGTCGATGTTGTCTCCTGGTACAGTTTCAGACATTCAGTACACTCATCCTCATTGTCCAGTATTTTTTTAGCAAATTAATTTACTGCCAAATTTAGTTTCGATAATTATGTTATTTTCAAAAATTACTTCAAAATTGCTTCATTTATATGGATTCAAACGTTTCACTCCAGTGTAGGTGAAATTAATTTTTCTATTTCTAATGGAATGCGTGGCACTATACACATTTAGTTTTGGGGAATAACAAAGTTTTTTGTTAAAAAATGTGTTTTTTTTAAATTAATTTAAATTCGGTATTAGCTGCAATAAGAAAATTGTGACGTACGTACCATAAAAGTCAAGTTCGTGCAAAAATAGTGCGTGTAAACCATTTTTATTGTGATTTTTAAATTTAGCACCAAAAATTACATCAAGAACAGCTAAAATTAACAAAAAAGTTTTCCATTGTAGACCTATATTATCTATACATTAGAATATTACAAATAGACTAATTTCTTTTAGACTGCATCAGTTTTGCAATAAAAGGATTTATATGAATAAAACCGAGCTTATTTACGTTAGCGAAGCTGATATTTTTAAAATTTATGCTTGTGAAAAGTTGCTGCTTCTTGCCAGTTAGATAATTTTTCTTAAATGCTCTCAAATTAAGCATTGTAAGTATTATGCTTTTTAGGATATTTCTATCCAAAGAATAATGTATTTTTCTTCCTACTCTAGTTGCTTCATTTAACAAGTGGAGGAATAGGTTTAAGGTGAAACTTTGTGTTTCGATAGGTAAGTATATGAACGTTTTAAGGAGTTATACCTACCTGCAAACTTTCAAAAAATGCATTTTTGTATTGCATTTTCTGAAAGTGCAATTAGTAAAAAATATTCAGTTACATTTCCCGGTCAATATGATAAAAATGAAGAAAGTTACACCGCTTTAATTTAATTTGTTCAATCATAACTTGAATCTTTAAACGTGATTATCTCAAAACTATATTTTTATAAAGTCAGGGATCACGCTAACTCGAACAAATCTCAAATAATTTTCTTGAAATTTTGACCAATTTTTAACAACAATATTTTCTAGAGTGTTATGGTTCCTTTTGGCAATCTGATGATTTTTTCTAATTTTAATAAACAAACAAACTTATCTTACGGTACCTTAACTTTGAACTGCCGCCATTTTGCTCTAAATCAATTTTTACAAAAAACTGAACAATTACTCTCTAGTTTTAAGTATTCGGAGTAAATACATTATGCTTTTTATAATTTCAGATAACATTTGACAAAGTTACGGTGATCACCTTGGATGGCTACCAGAACGACACCATCTCCGTGGAGCTAGTCTGCTAAGGACACCTAATTTTATTTCGTCATTACAAAAATCAATTTATTTTCTTTAAAGTGTAATAAACAAAATAAAAAATGAGTTTTTATCTTGATTCATTTTCCCGAAAAAAAGATCCCCCAGAATAAAAGAAAAGAAACCCTTCAGAAAACAAGACCCAAAATTTATCTTATAGTTTAAAGACGGATAAATGACTCCTTTTGTCAGGTGGCTGGATAGCGATGTTGGTAGAGTAGTAGGTTTCTGGCTAGGTTCGATTCCTGAATAAATTCCAGCGCTGAGATTTCTCCGCTTTTTTGCATACCAGTATAATCTTACAGAAAATGTTTTTTATTTAATCGGAACATTCTGCGATTTAAGAAAACAACGTTTTCTCTAAGATTATACTGGTATGCAAAAAGCGGAGAAATCTCATTTCTGAAATTCCCATTTTTTGCAGTGAAAATATTGATTAGTTATTTTAACAGGACTCATTTAATTTAACTTGCTTATTTATATACTAATATTTGCTTTGAATTGAAGGGTGTTTGTTATACAGTGGTCGACACTTTATGTGATATCTGTTAATGCTATCATTCGCATAATATAGGGTATTTATAAAAAGATGGAACAAATGACAAGAGGTGGTATAATACACTGCTACAAACAATTTTATTATAGGAAGACAGGGTCCATTTATTTAGTCAAAAGTACAATGTGTTTTAGTCCAATCCAAAATACTGGTCCTCACTCAAACTGTGCTTTGTGTAAAATGCTGTGGCATCACGAAAAATGAAGAAGGATCACAGTAATTTATCAGTAATACCGTATATAATGTATAAAATAGAGCGTCGGTCAGCGCTGTTTGGGTGCGATAGTGACAATTTCCATCACTTCTCGTGACATCGTTACACTTCATACAAAGAAAAAATAAGTTTGTTGAAAGTTACATTAGAATATCTTTATTATTGTTAAGGTTGTGAACGAAAATTCAGGTTCGGATTGGAGCGAAAGGCTCAGTACTTTTGATTAAATAAATTGATAGTGAGTCTGGTTTCGGTTGCAAAATTTGTTTGCTGCGGTGTGCTGTACCATGTCTTAAAATTTGTCCTATCTTTTTTTGAAACACCTTGTATTATTGGAATCGCGAAGAAAGGTTTGTTTCTGCTGCTTATTTTTCTCATTCTAAAGTATAAGTCCAAAAATTTACTGACAAATAAATAGCAAAATATGGAGCTATTGAATCCAGTGAATCCACTGATGGTTGTATCCTCTGTTCAACAGTAAAGTGATCAAATAAGTTCTAGTGTGCTGAAAATTAACGAAGTAATGACAGAAAACGATAGAAAAAGTTTCTGATTTAAGTAAAGGATTTTTGTGATTGGATGTCAGTTGTTGAAAGAAATGAAGACGATAGTTGCAGTTTATTTATTACGGATAATGACAGAAAAATAAGACACGCAGTTGAAGAATTTAAAAATCTTTCGCATAACTGTGCGAAGTAATTGGAATTGGATTTTCACCGTGTATTCATTACAGATCAGATAGCTTTGAAATATACTATGAATAAAAACAAATTGTTAATGCTTTATTCAAACGAAAATTACTAAACAATCCCAGAGAACTTACTTTTTGTAATATAACACCTGTTCTTCCAAAAATGCAGAATTATTAAATATTAATTCATGAAGTAAAATTTCAGTTTGATACTGATATCATCCTTTTATTATTATCTTTCACTTAGAATAAGTACCATTAGTATTAAGCAGATACTACTATATTTTAGAGAACTTTACGAGTGAAATTTATAAAGACAAGGGTTTTAGTTACAAAACGAACTCCAATTTAAGACTGGAATATGAATTAATTTCCATGCTTTTGAAAATTAAAAGATCTTGACTTTCGCTCAAAGTATAAGGATTCTCAAGAAAAAAAAAATGTTCTCAAAATTAGAGAAAAATGAAATTTACTTAATTTCTCCACAGTCATTATTATTTAAAGACATTTTTACTAAACATTTTCATCAGTATTTTTTTTGTTTCTATCAAGATTTCTTTCAACGTCACACATTTTAGAAAAACGCATCAATATACATCACACGTACCAGTAGCAATATATTTTATGATTGTACTTGTACTCATAATAGATACAAAAATCAAAGTAAATGAGTAGTTATTATCTTTACGTCTGTTTAGTGGATTCGAAGCCTAGGGCAAAAATATAGAATTAATAAGAGTTAAAATATATTCTCTTGTGGTAGTGAAAAAAGCTATAAAGAAAGGTCCGATTAATCAGGATAATGATGTGTTATCAGACATCATTTATATTGATTAAAAGTAATTCTAAACACATTTTTAATTGTTTTAATTGTTTGTTGAACAAACTAATATTTCTTGTAATGCCAATAAGAAAATTTTAACACAATTCATTTACAAATTTTAGTTGTGGTGTTCATGTACTTCAGAAAATACACTAAAATCACCCTATAACGAAGAGCAAACACCCCATATTCTTTAACCAATGTAAAATGTATAATTGGAAAACAAATTAATTATGTTCAGATTTTGGAATTTATTTGCTCCAAATCAGTAAATTGCTAGTTTTGCTTGACAAATTTAACCACTTTTCTAAATGTCTTTTTTCGTCTGCTAAGTTGGAACTTCGGTGATTTGTTATGATACAATTTCTAATAAACACACTGATCTCCACCTATAACAGGAGATCTGTCTGTCTATTTTTCAACATGATTTCCAGCGGTCAATGCGGGAGGATACAGTGACGATAATTTTAGTTAGCATTCGTGGAAAAAAAATGCTGTTTGTCGCATTCCCTTACATGATTAGAGAATCATTTGTTAATTTGATAAGCATGGCTTAATTAGAGAAGCATAAATGAGGATAATAGTAAATGAGAACACTATTATTTCACATTGACAACGCGGACTATTTTTTTTTACTTTTACCTTGCATGCTTCATTTGCACTTGCAAACTTCTGATCGCCGACTCAGAACTCCTGTTATATATGGAGCTCAGTGAATAAACATGATTGCTCTTAAGAAATATAGTTTTTGACAATGATTTTTATTTCGTTTATAGTAGTCATATTCCAGTCACCGCCTCCTGAATACTAGGCCTGCGCGCTGAAAAAAATGGCGGCTGCCGCAGGCGGAATCGTTTGTACAGTCCCTCGAACTTCAACACCAATAATATCTAAAAGTTATCTTTGACTAATTTGTTCTCCAAAAAACAAGGCGAAGAACACTTTTAGAAATTATTGGTGTGGAATTTCGAGGGACCGTTCAAACGCTGAAAAAAAAAATTCGGCCTGCGACAGCCGCCATTGCTGTCAACGCTCAGGCCTAGTATTCAGGGGGCGGTGTTCCAGTTGTTGATGACGTTTTAGTTGTTTTAGAGCATTTTGGGAAAAAAATTTGACTTCAAACAATCAAACATATCAAACATATGTAGAAACAATCAAACACATTTTTTATCATAATAAGTATATCATATAAATATTTCTAATAAAATGATTAATTTAAAGGAAAATATCCAAAGAAATTTATATTATAAGTATAAATTGAAACGAAACAGCCTTCAAACTTTTCAAACGATCAAAACTTTCTTATTTGACGTTCGTATTTGATACATGTATACGAACAGGAAAGAAAATTACACGTTGTGTAATAAGTTTAAATGGTAGAGGAAAATGTTAAATTGATAACTTTGTGTTTCAGTTACTGCAAAAGTAACTAAAATTTTCACTTCGACATGAATTTCACTTCATAAAACATTTGTTTAAGAAATCAACAGATCTTTACAAATATATGTGCAGTACTGGTTCTTTATTTTATTGGATACTAGTTTCCCCGTCCGGCGTTGGCCGGGCCCGTGATAATATAAATTTAAAGAAATCTGAAGTTTTATGAAGATGTATTAATCTGAAGTTGTATGATTTTATATCTTTAACCCGATTTTGTATGGAAATATATTTTTAAATGAAAAATTCGCGAAAAAATATTGATTGATATTTAGTGGTAAAAGGGCTTGTAAGAAGACATTTTCTTGTTTCATAGTTTAAAAAGGAAAAGTTCTTGTTGTTAGAAATCGTTGAAGTTTTTACCGGTTATAAATATAACGGTTTTACAGCACGTGTAAACATTTCGTGAAAAAATATTGTTATCTAGTTGTAAAATAAATATGTTTTCTTCTCGCTTTTTTTTAACTTGCGTCGGATCCTTTAACATATCAATAAAAAATAGTTCTGATCTTCGGAACTCTTTGAAATTTTAATCGGTTATAAATATAACTGTAAATATAACTATAAATATAACTGTCTAAGCTCTTTTTAAAATTTGCGAAAAAATATGCATATTTAGTAGTAAAAACATGAGTCGAAGCAGAGCTAAACTACGCCTAAACACCCCACTTTTTCTTTTTTTTTTAGAAGATTTCTCAGATTTTATTTTTTTAAATACTTCTACGCGTACGAATGTTACGAAAATTTTTAGGTAATGTAAATCTAGTCTTCCAAGATTTTCTAAAACGATTGTGTTGAAATACCGATGTTTAGTTACTTTTAGCGTAGGAAAAATCGTCTCCGTGAGGCGGGAAGTGACCTGCGTTCGCCGGTGTTTTTGAAAAGGTGACATTTCGTATTTTTAAAACCAATTGCACCGTAGATTAGAAGAAAAAATCAGTTTTAAGAGTATAATTTAGTTTGTCAGTACCTCTAAAACTGCGCGCTGGAGGAACGTTGCCATAAGGGGGAAAACTTCCTTCTGGAAAATGACACTTTCTGAAATTTTTTTCAAAGGGTTAACAACGATATTTTTTCAAATTGATTGCGGCATTTGAGAGGTAAGAGTACGATCTTTTCGAATATGTCTTTCATTTTTTGTTTATATGTTTTCCAATTTAGGCCGATCTAGGTTAAAATATAACTATAAAATAACACATAAAACCGTGCGTTCAGTTCTTAATTTCCTACCTATGAGTAAATCGGGTTCTGGGTATGCGTGGGCACTTTTACCGGCTCGGAAAGAAATAGATGAGTTTTTAATTAATATCTCGGCTATTTATATATATATATAAAAACTCTGAGCCTCAGGTGCATCAGGACCCGCTTTCAACCATTCTCACTCAAATTTTCAGGCTTCTACGTGCGCTAGATTTCGCTACCCATCCCTCACAGACACATGTACGCACACACACATACAAAGAACTTTCTTTTATTAGTGTAGATAGATTATTTCATCAGTATATATTATTATTGTCATCGGTAATGTACTTAACTTTCTCGTTATGAATTAGCTGTAGATACGAGATGTTGTGCGCTGAAGGTTTCTGGTTCGAATTTATAAGGCAAAATTATTGTGTGTGTAAGTTTTTAGAATTTTGCTTGGATGAAAGAGAGAATTCAGGTTGTTTTACTTTCGAAAATCTTCCCTGAATACATATATATATATTTTCTGGCAAAGTGACTGAGATATCTCAGGCCTAATAACACAGAATCCTCTAATTTCTTATTCTTAGCTGGCCAAAATGGCAACAGTTTGTCATAAAATGAATTACCACATATGAGCGTAGTCCAATTTTTGTTGAGCGTTAAAATAGCTTTAAAATTATTATTCTCTCCTTTCTATATTTGCTTAGATAGAAGACGTTTAATAAAAAATAAACTCATTCCCAGTTTAGACACAAATGTTCCAGTTTCAAATAGGGCATTCTAAAAACAATGCTTGAAAATACTCTCACTGAAATACGTTTATTCTTAAAGGAAGTAAGTAGACTTAGTTTAGGAGAAAACATGTACTTTGTTTACAGTGACACACATAGCAAACATATAAATAAATTACATAACTTGTTATTGGACCTTTCTTCAAAAAGATATTCTTGATGACACATATTTTTTCTTTTGAAAATATATTCTGGACTTTTTTTGAAAAATCTGGTCAATCCGAACACGACCCGCAAAATGAAATGTTTTTGCAAAATGAAATTAAAATAGCAATTTTTTGGCATTAGTATAAAGAGTTAAATAATATAAAGCAAATCACAAACTAATATAATTATAAATTATTACAAACATTTCAAATATTTTAAATTTTATATTTGATTGATATCAATTAGTAAGTATCGGAAAACTTTAATATATAAAATCATTTCTATCACAACAAATTAAAAGTAATCAATGTAATGCTGTAGGAAAATATGGCTTTGTTTAAATGGCAAGCAGAAAAAATATGCAAAATATTCTTTTCTTTTTATCTTTTGTAAATTGAACGTGGTTACCAGCCTTCATTTTATTATACGAAAATACCATATGAGAAAAATACCCGTGTTCTTGACATAACGTATTTTTTGACACAAGTTTTCTGATAATCTCAAAAATGTAAGAATGGGCTGTTAAGATCAGAACCATTGCAACGCGGGTTCCGGTCCGGTTGACTTTCATTGTTTCGGGTTGGGTTTTCACTCTTGCGGGTCGTGTTCGGGTTGACCAGATTTTTCAAAAAAAGTCCAGAATATATTTTCAAAAGAAAAAATATGTGTTTGAATATTAATGAGTATATATATGTTCATTTTACTACATGAAATATAAAATTGATATTAGAGATATAATTGAAGACGACCTTTCCATAATTACAATAAAATGTTGATTAATTTTCTTTCATTTCGGGTTCGGATTGAAGTGTATCGGATTCGGGTCTGTGTGGGGTTAACCTGAAACAGAATTTTTGTGTCTGGTTGGATATAACCCGACTCTACCTCAGGACTATGCAGGACTCGACCTCATGTCCGCAAAATATAAGGAGTCGTTACAGGGTGTGTCGCTGCCATTTTCCAACGGCACAGATCTCCATTCACATATCCAAGTTGAAACAAAATAAAAGACTGTGTTTTATTTTGGTTTGCTTATTTTGTAATTAAATACATATTGCGTGAAAGTGAAACTTCTATCGCTATCACTTTAGATGCTTTAAATTCCCTTTGAATGAACACTTGGCAGTGAACTCTGTATAAGTAAACATCACGCTTTCAAGTTTTCAAGGTCAATATTATTTTCATATGTGGACTTTGTCTAGAACCCAAAATTTGAAAACTTAGCATATTTTGTGTCATTTATAGAGATGTTTTCAAGTAATTAGATACTTTTTTTTTCACAAATTATTTTAATATTTTCAAAATTTCAGAATTTAATTTCGTGTCTCAGATAATCTTAGACGTTTAGGAGAATAATGAAATCTTCTCTGGCAGTAAACTATTTATTTAAAAAAAAAGAAAACTGTGTATCTTTTTAATACAAAAAAATATTGATATTTTTGTTTGTTTGTTTGTAAATTAAAAACATTACTGTAAGATTTTAATTAAACTATATTAGCAATATACCAACGTAGACAGTATAATCAAAAGTCTAAAACCTTTTAAAAAAATTATTATTGCAAAATTTATACTGTCTACATTTTTACTCAAATGGATTTATTTAACTATTCCTATCCAAATAAATTAATCTACTGAAGATCAGTAACTTTTTTGCATTAAGTTTGTGTATTTTTGCTAGACAGATTCTCTGGTTGTTTGTCTACAATTGCTTTACTTAGGATGTGTCTTAGTCGAAGCCTGGATCTAATTCACGCTTGTAATTGCAACAGATAACAATTGATTCCTGGAGCGAGAACTCTAACAAGGTACGAGACAAACAATTCATCATTCCAATTCAGCGTTGGTAGAAGAGTGAAAAAAAAATGTAATTCTCAATATCAGAACGGTCAAAAGTTGCCATAGAAAATATCCTTAAATTCTGAAGCTTTGAAGGAATTATATTCATCTCCAAGCCGATTTCTGAATCAACGCAGAACTGTATTGATAACGTTAAACCTCATATAGAAATTTTTATAAATAAGAATGAAAAGTATTTTTTTATCCAATAAGAAATAAGTTAGGTTGCTATGAAAATAGATATTGATTTATCATACACTGCGCAGTTATTCTTAAGATATAGCACTTATATTACTTATTATAAGCTCACTCAGCTCAGTGGTTGGCAATTTTATGAATGCCACAATCTAGAATACGAAGTTCGCGAGTTCGATTTTCCATGGCCTAAATTAAGAGCACATATGACATCTTAAAAGTGCGAGCGAAGCAGATTTACCATGATGTTTGAGATCATGTAATATTTTATTGAATAAGTATACAAGAAAAAACATTTTTCTCATTTAAAATAGACGTGTTTGGTTTATATATTGTCGAGAAATAGGTTTATAATTGCCAGATGTTAATCCAGATGTTATCGAGAAAAGTCGCTTTCGCTGGTGAAACTATGCGATGTTAATCAGTTGATGCTGAATCACCGTGCTATAAGCTTTCAAGAATGAAAGTAGAAAAAAGCGCGAATGGCGCAATTAAAAAACAAAACAACAAACAAACAAACAAACAAAAAACAACAAGAAAATTTTGTAGCAAATGGGCTAAAAATCTGTAACAATTATAAAATATTAAAATTTTATCCAAAATCCTGGTTAAAACAATATATTGAATTTAGCATAAAGCAGAGAACTTAAGAAACTTAAGTTCAATCCATGATAACATCTACCCTTGTTTAATCCTCTTCCACCCATAATAATATCTCCATTTGCCAACGCAAAATGTCAAAAATCATTAAAAAAAAAAAGAAAAAGACATCATCTACGTATCGAACAAATTCGAAAATCTTTTAACAAAAAAAAAAAAGGGCAAAAATCGTGTAAATATTTTCAGTTATTTTATTTTGAAAAATTAATCTCATTATCAGTAAAAAGTGAAATTCTCTTCCTCAAGTTCCTTATAAGATTCAAAAACGTTCTCGTCTCTCCTTATCTCCCCAGTTATCCTGTAGTCCGCCTGACCCAGACTCCACCATCTCTACCACGACATGAAAAGTGGCGCAGAGCACCCACTTTTTCATCTACTAGTTTGGGTGTTATCGTGTTCATATACACACATACAAATCATGATTACAATATTTTCCTTACACAATTTAGGCGGAAAATAAAAATTACAGAAAGTTTTATTAATCTGATAACAGCATTGGAAAATATTAGTATTGCATGTTGTTGAGGAATAATGGAAAATATCTATATTTAAAACAACTTAAAACTCCCATTAGAAAAACTATATTAAATTCAATTTCAATATTTATTTTAATCAGCAGGTCTTAATTTCAGCACGGGCGGAATGAATATTCATTGAAAATTACGTCATAATTTTAGGAAAATGTTTGAGCTTTATGAATGAAAGTGACATCTTTTTACAATATGAAGTCATTTTCACAAGTGGAAACATTTAATTTTTGTAAAATTAGAATCTATTTATTTATTTATTTTTATAGGATAAGTCCGGGATAGTCGTCCTACTTAAGCCCCTTTTCATTTTTCTTTTTTACAATAATGATTCTTTCAGTGAACATGTAACCTATCTACTCCAAATTTTATGTAGAATTTCATAAAACATATTACTGTAATATAAATACCATATAAAATAGTGTTTTTATCAGACAACTTAAACAATGATTTTGGCCATATACCCCGGACCTCAGTGTTAGACGCCCCACTTGATCGGGATAGATGCTCCATTTGTAAAAGAATGAGAAGCAAAGATAATTAACATTTGTAATTCAAAATCTGGATTTGGATTTGACTTAATATCCTATTTGCATCAAATTTATGATTTATATATATATATATTAATTTGAGCTTACAGGTTCTATGTACTAATCCTGGATTACACTCCTACATCAAAGGATATTTGCTATTCTTAATTCTTCAAATAAATGGGTATTCAAAATTTGAAGCCAATCTGATATTTCTACCGTAGGCAAAACTTGTTTAATCTAAACTAAGAGGGATTCCCCCCACCCCCACATTTATATTCGATGTACAAAGTCTAAAATCTAATTCGGGAAGCAAATTTAAAATTCTCAAATTAAATGCATTAGATTTTTATGTTTCATAATAAATGAGTTCAAAATATTTTATATATTCTATGGAAGGTTAAACTTGTGTTAATTTGAATTAAGGGAGGGGGGAGGGGGGCAAAAAATTCCAACAATAAAAGAAATATTTTTTAAATAAATAAATAAGCCTAAAGAGGGATTATACCTCTAATATGGTACACCGATATACGAGGGGCTGTCAAAAAAGTTCCCGGAATTTCGTTGTAACTCTTTATTACCACAATATAGGTACACACTTACTTAATCGCCTTCAAAATAGGCTCCGTCAGAACACACACTTGTTCCACCGCTCCTACTATTGCTGGAAACAACGACGAAAGTCCTGTTTTGGTAACTTCCCAAGTTCAACCGTCGCGTTGGTTTTGATGTCTTCTACGATGTCAAAACGGTTACCTTTGAGGCTCATTTTGATCTTGGGGAAGAGCCAGAAATACGATGGTGATAAATCCGGTGAGTCGGAAGGCTGGTGGAGGAGCGGAATGTTCTTTTCTGCGAGCACAACAATCGATGTCTGGGAGCAAGCGTTTTTGTGATGCAGTGACCATCCTCCTTGCCATTTGGCGGCTCGTTTTTTTCGGATTATCTCCCTCAGTGTTTTCAAAACTTGAACGTACAAAGGGCCGTTAACAGTTTGTCCAGTTGGTACAAATTCACGGTGTACCACACCTTCGTTGTCGAAAAACGCAATGAGAATCACTTTTGTTTTGGATTCGACATGACGTGTTTTCTTTGTTATGATTTCTCTGTTGTGAATTCCAGTAGTAAAAAAATATAGTGGTAGTAAGGAAATAAATTAATTATATTGTGGTATTAAAGAATTACAACAAAATTGCGTAAACTTGTTGACTGCCCGTTGTATATTCTTTCCGAATTTTCCGTGAGAATAATATACTTAAGGGATTTTAGATTTCTATTTAGTGCTTCTGAATATAGTCTGATATAAAGAGACGGAAAGTTCGGAATGTGGGAATTAAAATGTTCTGAGATGATCATTTTCTAATTAATTGCACAAATTTAAAGGCGATGTCTGCATATTTTAAGTGCTTTGGTGTTTACGCCCTGGAAGTTTATGTATTTTTAAAATCATGATTTAATATTTAACAAATGTAGGGAAATTTTTTTAAACAATTAGAATTTTTTATGAGTTAATTAACATGCAAAACTTGAAGTTTTTATGGAAGTTTACCATATAATGAGAAGTATATATATATATATATATATATATATATATATATATATAACTGGACAAGTGTGGTAACTTAAAAATAACTTAAAAATATGTTTCCCTAAGTAACTTAAAAATATGTTTCGCTAATACTTAAACATGTTTAAGTAACTTAAAAATATGTTTCCCTAATTCTTTAGTGTATATTATAACACACCTGTAGAAATTTAGATAATGTAAAAATATTAAAAATTAACTTAATAGTAGACTTTTTAAACATGTAAAAATCAGCTAAAAATCTTCTTATAAAACATATTTGTAGAAAACAAAAGTTTTTTTTATGACAAAAGCGAACTGATATGCGCCTATTTAGATGAAAAAGAAATCATTGCTTTATGAACGATAAAATGTTTTTGGTTTTTTACAGGCCTTCCTAAAGTTATTTGAACCTTAAGCATTCCAAAAATAGCAGCATGTGTTATTTAAAAGTTGAATAGAATGTATTGTTTGGTAAGGTTGAAGTCTGCTTGATACTTTATATCAACTTTACTTCACAATGAGATTTAATCCAGTTGTTATAACAAAGAGCAGTATTGGAAAGTCTTCTAAATGAAACATCAGGAAAATAACTTTCTGTCATCCAGTACTGTTACTATGTTTTTACCCTTCAATGTACATTCAAAACCGTCTGACTGCTCTTTGAACTTTCTTACAAATTCAAGGTTTTCCTCGTGAAAGGAAAGACCTTTCCTTGTCACATAGTGGCTATTCGTTTCCTCAATTTTTCACTTGGTTGGTTTCTTAAGCAAAGAAACAGAATATTTCCTTTTTACCTATTATACCTTTTTCCATACATTTAATTCAAGAACGGTTAATGAATTTTAAAATGGAGATACGATTTATTATATATATGTATTAACGCTTTAGGTGGTCAAAATTAAAAAAAAATATTTATTATTATTTTTATTTATAAATGTTTTTTACTCCATTTTTCCCCTTGAAATTTAGATATAATTGTAATACCGTAAAAATAAAAAATAGCCTAGAAGTTCGTTATTTAATGGCACGTAATAATATTTTATGCGCGCGCGCACACACACGCGCGCGCACACACATTACACACTCACACACATATACAGGGTGTTCCAAAATTCAATCGACAAATTAAGAGGGATCTTAGACGGCGTCAAGAGGATGCAAACTTACTATAGAACATGGGGTCGCAAACCACGTTTAGTGGGAGAAAATCGCAAAAATAGTTATGAAGGGTGTGACGTCGAGTGGAACAAAAAGGGCCAATGACGACGACACATTTTTATAGAAATTGTTCGAAGTTGCTGCCACGAAGGTCATTGCATAGCCGACACCGATGGACGAAGGATTGCCGGCCGCTTTAAAACATATATGTATCTTTCTGTATATATATATATATTACTATACTTAAATTGCTTATTTTTTTTTAATTTGTAAATTTAGAAACGTTTAAAATTTGATATATCTTCTGAAGTAATAACTCTTTTTAGATACATTTTAAAGTTTGGAGTACTCTAATAAAAGGATAAATATAAAATTTTCTTCGGGATTTACAAAAATATTTATTTAAAAAAAATTAAGAAAAAAGTCTTTTTTTATGGAGGTTTTGCCATGAGAATCGTATTTTCAATATTTACTCTCAAAACAAACAAACAAACAAACAATCTCCGAAGACAATTTAAAGAATATACAAATGAAACATTTAAAAAAGTTTTACACTTAAAAAGTTTAAACATTTTTCTTCCCACAGAAATTTCAATATATCAGTTTAAATAGGGTAAGAATGCATTTATACTTTTTAAATACATTTTGGGATAAATGCAAATCTTGGAAGATTGTGTGGCAACCGAAGACAATACAACATAAAAAGTGTTAAGCAGTTTGGATCCAATTATTGTATTTGCATGCGGTTTGCGTCATTTTATTCTAAAACTTGTGTAATTTTTAAATACTTTTTTTTTTAGATTTTCGTTTCTCGGATCTTCTTAAAAATTTACTTAAAAAGTAATTACGATTTTCATTTTATCATTCGTCTGCCTTCTACCCGTTTGGCTTCTAATTTTCATGAAAATGCTTGGTTTTATAAAAAACTGAAATAAATGGGCTATTCTTCCCTATCATGCAAATTTATGTCCCAAAGGATTTCTGACACTGGGATTTGTTATTTTTTATGAATTGTTCTGCGAAATGGAAGAACACTTTAGCTTTTACTACTTCTGAAACTAAAAATGAGAGAATCAATACAATTTGGGAGTTTAAAAATGCACTCAAAGTGCAAAACTTTCACTTTAGTGGCCGTCTTATAGCCTGAATAGCCTACTTTGGTACATCATTCTTTTATCTTCTATCAATTTTGACGCCATTTGTTTCATACAAATAGTGTAGCTTCTTAGCAGCATAGTTACATTTTAGAAAGATCAGTTGGTTTCAGAATAAACCCTCAAATATGTGTGTCCCACGCTTTGGATCTCACCCTCCCCCCCACCCCAACAATATATTGGTTGAAAATTTCATGTTTCAGTACAGCCAAAGTTGCATGTCTGTATTGCTTGTTTCCGGCAAAACATCCCGCACGTTCCACTGGTTCAAACTATCTCTCTTCAGTTATACAGTGATACCTCAGTTTTCGTTGACTTCGGTTATCGCCGGTTTCGGTTTCCGTCGATTTTTCCGCGAAAAATTTGTCTCGGTTTTCGTCGGTTGCCTCGAATTTCGTCGGCGTACCCACATTACCTCGCTGCATTTTCCGAAAAATGCGTTCACCTGCTCAGTGTGGCGTTGTTTCTCGTCGCAAACCGTATCTGCAACTTGTTTAATGATAATGTCTTGCCCATTTAAGGCAACTCTTAAAGAGACGGCAGAAACATACCACTTTGGACAGCTATTTTGAGCAACATAGGTCATCTGACTCTGAAGCTAGTCCTACTGCCAAAAGACCAAAAAGGCAAGTCACCCCGGATATAATGCCTTCAAACCATATTCTAATAATACTATAATTAATTGTATTAATTTCTTCTTGTATTAATTTCTTATTGTTTTTAGTATTAAAATTTATACTTATTCTTTTAAAATGTGACTTTGGTAAGTATTTTGGAGTGTTTAGAACGAATTAATTCGATTTACATAGATTCATATGGAAATAACTGCCTCGGATTTCGTCGGTTTCGGATTTCGCCGATTGTTTTCGGACGGATTATCGACGAAAACCGAGGTATCACTGTAATTTATAAAAATATATCTTCAAAATCGAGTCTGTATTTTTTAGTTCTCACCCACCTGTCATCTTTGGTGTAACATCAAACATTTCGATCAGTCATCTTAGCCTGCGAAATTATGTTTCTCACAGAGCAACCAAATAGACTTTATTCGGGTATATGTACGAAAATCTCACTTCCGTGGAATTCACTTCCGTGGTTATTTTGTCATGGGAGTGATGTTAATACATCTAATATAAATATAATTCTAAACAGAAATTTCATTTTGCTACATGTAACATATTTTGTTTGCATTTATTGAAGCTTTTTTCTCAAATAAAATTTCTGCATGTTTATTTGACGTAATCAAGCAATAGAATGACTGGCTCACAATGTGTAAATCTATTGGGTCATCCGAAAAGTTCTACGCTATTTCAAAAAGCGAAGTTAGGTTTCGTCTAATTAGTTTGCTACTGCTGATAAGAAGTGACCTTGAATGACCCAGATATATACATTCAGTCTTTTCTGCTTGCGTTGCATAATTCTCGCTTGTGTTGTGGCATAATTTTTGTTTCAGTGCAGTGCTAAGAATGGAGAACTAAAAAGTTCCATTTCATCTTATTACGTTCCTTTATTTCTAGAAAGGTGATTTGAGAAGTTTAAGCACAGAAATTTGAGCCTCGAAGATGATGCTCGCTCTGGACGACCATAAAGGAGAGTAAAGAAAGTCCTCATAAAATAAGCTATAAAATGATCATGCACTGTACCTTTTGGAATATTTAGTCTGTGTGATAGCTCCTCAACTGTGTAACGTGGAGTTTCAGTGATAGCTTCTGTTGGTCTTGTTTCTACACTCCTTCACGTTTTGAAATCGACACTCGGGCAAGAGAATATAATTGATAATTTGGTAGAATGATTTCGCTGCCACCACCGGTATGAAACCGTGATACCGGACACACTTTTAATTGAGTTCCTCAGCCGATTAATCAAATATTATTTTATTGATTAAATTTGTATAATAAAAACAGATATTATACAGAAGGGAACAGAAGTACTGGAATGCTCTGGATAAAGGACAGTCTATAGTTCTTTCAGCAAGAAAGTACAGTTCTCGCTCATCTAACTAAACATTGTTAACACCTTCTCTATGCGATTGATCAATGCAAATTAATACGGCGATCTCCCTGATCACACACTACACTTTATCCCGCTACACGGTACTATCATACCCAATTCTGGCTGTACTATATGACAACCAATTCTTATCGTTCTCCACTCACTCACTCAGCTTATATTCGGTTGCATCTAGCGCAAGGTTACCTCCGGTGCTCGTTACCGTACTGCTCCGTGTTCTCTAGAAGCGTTTCGACAACTCTCTTCTCTGCTTCGCTCTGTACTACACTGTGCGCTGCACTCCAAGAACTACCCTCTCGTCCTGCTGATCTTCTCCTTTCCAAAAACTACGGGGCTTTTCTTTCTACCTTCAAGGATACCCCTAACGTGTGCATCTCTTTCTCTAGAACGTTTATCTCCTGTTTTCCCCCGCCCACCAGTGGCTGAGAGGTTCTGCTCTCGAAGCTGGTAGACGGGAGGTGCTGGGTTCGATCCCAATCGCGCCCGTCGGCCTAATCGTTCGGAGTTTTCGTGGTTTTCTTCGAGCCGTGGATTTATCCATGCGTAAATACGGGTTAGGTTCCCTTAGAAAGACCTCCCACGAAGGGCACTCCCCCCGGGCCTATATCCAAAGTGTAGATAATTGGCCGTCAATAATCAACCCAACCCCAACCTGTTTTTCCCCCTTCCTATCTCGGCTCACCAGGAATTCCACGGTGATTGTGTCCGCATTCCAAGGAGTTATAATCCCTTATCAATGTGACTGTGAACGTCCCAAAAATAGCTGTGCAGAATAGGGGAGATTCTTTTCATCAACCACATACAGAATTTTCCAAAAAAAAAAAAATCCACATCATTGAACACAATAATATGTGATAATAATTAAATATAGTTAATTGAATTAGCAAGCTATACAAGACATAAGTCCTATTAAAGTCAAAACCTTACAGCTTCTTTTAAGAGGTACTCCTTTACAGATGATGGTCATCATTTTCAAGATTGATATTAAACTTCTCAAACATCCTTTGAACTGTGTCATCTGAAACACCACTTAGTTCATATACAGCACAAATTTTACGAGCAGAATGAATAGCATTTTTACCTTTCTTGAAATAAAAGAGCATAATATGACGAAAATGAACTTTTTGGTTCTCCATTCTTAGTACTGTACTGAAACAAAAATTATGCCACAAGACAAACAAGTAGTATAGTATAGTATAGTTATGTAGCGCAAGTAGAAAAGACCATACATACCTGCGTCATTCAAGGTCACTTCTTATCAACAATAGCAAAATAACTAGACAAAACCGCAAAATTTTTCAGATGACCCAATAAATTATTCTTTTTTCATTTTTTTTGCACGTGCAATGTTTTTTACTTTGATTTCAGAAGACTACATAATGTTATATAGAGTAATCTCATTTAATATATATTTTTCATGCAATATAAGCACACGATAATTCATTTTATCAACCCCCTGTCATAATTGTTTTGAGAAAATTTAAATATTTAATGAACTAGGTATTTGGCCGTTGCACTTACATGCTTGGTAAAGCATACAAAACAGCCTAAAATCGTGAAATCGTAAAATTTTCGCAAACAAAAAGAAATAAATTTTTGACCCAGAATTTTCACGTTGGTGAAGAACAATCTTTTTAATCTTTTCTAGTTCCAATATAAACAGCTTTTAAGATTTAGAATGTCTTATCATCTATGGACTGCTTTTGCTTTAGGTACAGTCGTAAAAAAATAAATGCACTACCCAATGCTGTTTTATCTCTAAATTATCTCAGAGAGATGCAAGAGGTATCGTCCGACTGGGAATTGTGTATAATTTCCGAAACATAATAAAATCAAAACATAGTCGTCATTAGACTCGGAATAATTTCCCCTTTCAGAATATGAATGCAAGTTTTGAAATAGGAGTCGTCTACTTAATCAACATTTTAATTTTTCAAATGGTAGTATCCACTTTTAACACTTTATTTGAGTTCCATAGATAAAAGCAATTCGGAAAAGGTATAGTTTATGTACTTTTTCTTAAATCTTCATAGAGTTACAAAATAAAATATGTTAAGCGTTTATCCATAAATTTCGGGAGATAAAATTATGATCTTTTAAAGAAAAGTACAACGGGAACAATGAAACCAGAAAAATTATAAAGATGAAATAAATTCACTTGATATAAAACAAAATTACATAAAAAAATTCTGGTTACATTCTCAGATTTTCTTTTCTGTTGATGCTAATGATAACAAGAGACGGTCTCCTTAGATCATCAAAAAGTAATTTTTTTTTTAAATCTTGAAAACTAACTATAGAAATGTGTTGTACAGACACATAGTCTTGTTTTAGACGATGTTTTATGTAAAAACTAATGTACTTCCTCATTAATAAGTTTTTAGAAAAGGTATTTGTGAACAATTTTCATCATTAAAAATATGTTTTTTAATTTAAAAAAGTGCCTAGAAATAGTTTGGGTCAATTCATTGTACCTCATTAAAAAATATCAGCCGGATGATTTTTTGGGAAGATATAAAATAATGTTTGTCACGTGCATTCAACATTAACATTCTGAAACTTTCAACTCTTCTTAAATATATAAAGATTTAACCCGTGAACTAAACACTAGTACCGAATTCCCAGTGACCAAAATTTCAAATAGTCGGCGTTTTTTTGTCAACATGTTTTTATTAATTTGCATTTTTCATTAACAAGGTGAAATTGTTGATAAAAGTAAATATTACAGTTCGATTCCTCGTTAAATTTCGTATAGGAATCATGCGTTATATTTCATTATGACTATATTGCCAACAAAGTTATACACGCAGTTGAAGTTACGGAATCCCAAATCGCACTAGTGTGGAGTGCGCGAGTGCTGAACAAAAATGTGGAGTCCATGGGTTAAGGAAAAGTGTATAAACTATACCTTCTTCCGAGTTTCTTTGGTGCAAGGAACTCGAATAAAGTGTCAAAATTGCGTGTTATCTTTTGAAAAATGAAAGTTGGTACAACTTTTAATAAGGTAGGTGAGTCAAAGGTGGTCATAGTTAAGCTTTGAGGATTTTTATAATTTTCTGGATGGGTGTGTGTGGCTGAATTTTTGTTTGTAAAATTTTACACTTAACTCTAACACTTATCTCTAGCACATATCAAGTATACTTTTCTTTGTAAAATAAAATTTAATTACTTTTATAATACAATTTCAAAATCGTAGCTTGTGGGCTACCTTTGGCGCATAGTGTTCTAAAGGTGACCCATGTTTTGAAATCACTTTTAAAATATGAAAAAATACTCGGAAAACTATTTTGTTTACTATTATGCTCAGATGATCCTTTCTTTCTTTTGATATCTTTCGAGTTTTTCTTCTTAATCTTCTTATCTTATGACACGAAAAGACCTTGAAGCACTTTTTGTGCACGGTAGTTCAGAGATTTTCTTCTGAGAGTTACTGACTTCTTTTGAGTGATCTCTGGTGTTAACAATAAATGGTAATAAGTTTATTCAGATAATTATGTAGAATTTTTGAAAATCACCCTTACTACACTAATTTCCACATTTGTTTTCTAAGGTGGCCACCTTGGGAACATGCGTATTTTCGCCATTTGCACTACGTAAAAGTATTAATCTGATAAATTTCTTAGAATTGAAGTAAATGTGGTTAAAGAGAAAGAAATAAGCTTTCAGAAAACGTATCATAACTTAATGTTCTAAGAATTTAAATACGTGTAAATTAAAATATCTTCTTACCTGGACCTTAAAAATTAAATTAATTTTATTTTTGAGGGTGGGGAGGCTACATTAGGAACACTGGCCACCTTTGGCCCACCCACCTTATAAATATGGACGACGTCTATTTTTAAAATGTTATTCATATTCCGGAAAGTAGACACAATTCCCAGATGAATTATACCTGTCGTAACTGTTTGCGACAATTTGGTGATAAAATAGCATGGGGGGGGGGGGGGGGGGGTGTAATGCGTTTTTTTTCTTCCACTACTGCCCGTCTTCGTTAACGCGACGCTATACTTAAAATGTTCAAGGTGGTGTGAACAACAAAAATTTATGTTTTCTATTAATAATTTCTTTTTTACCCTTTTCATTTTCAAATGTGTATGTATATTCCTTTTCAAATGCAAATTTTTAAAAAGAAAAAAATAATAATTTTTAGAAATTAAAAATTTTATCCGTATTTAAAATTGATATAACTTCTGAAAGAATAATTCTTTTTGCATACTTGTTTCCATCTTTAAGTGTAGAAAATAATAAATATTACTCCGTCTACAGGATTTACAAAAATATTTATTAAAAATATATTTTTTAACAGAAAAAAAAAACATTTTTTATGAATACATTTACTACGAGAGTCATATTTTTAAAATTTATCCCCAAATAAAGAAAAACAAAAAATACTGAAACAATTTAGTCAATATACTGAAAAATAACGACTGTACATCTTTGTTAACGCGGTGCTATGTTTAGAATGTTTAAGGTAGTGCGGGGCACAAAATAAAAAATGATTTTTATTAAGAAATGTTTTTTAATCTTTTATCCATATTTCTTTTCAATTGTAAATTCTTCAAAAAACAATTTAAAATTAATTTTAAAACATTAAAAATTAATTATTTTAGCCTCCTTTAAAATTGATATATCTTCTAAAAGAATAATTCTTTTTGCATACTTTTTCCTTTTTTTGAGTATAGGAAATAATAAATATTATTTTTACTTCAGGATTTACAAAAATATTTATTAAAAAACATAATAATTTTTGAAAGAAAATGAATTTTTACGAGTACTTTTACGACGGGAATCATATTTTTAAAATTTACCATCAAATGAAGGAAAAAACAATATCCAAGACAGTTTAATCAATATACTGAAAATAATTATACGAAGTCTGACAACTTTATCTACCATAAAAGTTTTGATACCATTTTAAATGTAACAAATATTGAAATATAAAATAAAGTAAAACATTCTGAGAGAAATGGATTTAAAATTTAAAGTACTTCTTAGACCCACAGAAAATATGACACAGAAAAGGTTACTTCTTTTGATCTAATTGTCGTATTTATAAGCGATTTGCGTCTATTTAATAATCTAAAAACTCTTCAGTATTTTTAAGCCAAGATAAGGTTTGAACAAAAGGTAAGGATACTAAAGTTTTAATTTTATTATTCCCAAATTAATTACATCAAATACTTATTTCTCTTTTTTACAGGTAACTCAATTATTATTAATTCGTAATACAACATTGTATTTAAGTTTGCTCTTTATTTCAAAACATAAACCGAAAATAAAATTTAAACTTTTGCAAAACATGTTGTCCAATACTCGGAAAAAATTGATGGAAGAGATAAAGTAGCGACCGTTAAACGTTTACAAAATGAACAAAAACAATGTTGTATTACAAAACAAAGATTTTTGAATTACCTGTAACAAACAGAGAGAGTAATAAATATCAGATATAAGTAATTTGCATATAATAAAATTGAAATTTTAGTAACCTTACTTCTTGTACTCCTTACGCTTGTTACTCCTTACGCTTTGACAACCTGCTTTTTCACCGATTCTTCGAGTATGTCAGAGTAGGTTTTATTTATTTATTTACTTTTAACAAAACATCTAATTACCAATTTTCCTTTAACAATAACAACAACAAAATGAATTCTGTTAAACTGATATAATTTAAAATTTAGTTCATCTTATGGACAAAAGATGGCAGCACTAGCGGAGTGTAAAATGTTGAATAATATATCACGTTAAATTTTAAATCGTACAAAGCACTCTGTGGTACAAAAAGTTTATAATTCATACTATATTATTAACTATGTGTACAGATATTATTTTGAAGCATGTTACAGATATAACGTAATTGAATATGATAATATTATATACATAATATTATTCAGTATAGTTTATACCTTTAAAAAAAATAAACGTAATACACATTCTTTAATATAAAAGGTAATTATTAAAGAAAATAATAAAAAACTTTGCGATATATGAGCCTTTGACGACATTCCTTGACGGACATTTTTTCCCGTTCAAGGAAACGGGATGTCATTCGGGGTGAGGTTATTTTATGGCAAGGGCTCGGGAATGAGGTAAAGGAGAACAATCGAAGTTTCACACTTACGGTGAAAAGTGACAAAATTTCAAATGGCAACACCCAATTTTTTTCTTCGAAAAAGGATTGTTATGGTGAAAAACCATAAATAGCGTTAAAAAAATATTTTAGCTGTAGAAATGGCGACATAAAACAAACGAAAAAAAAAAAAGCAGTGAGACGAATAAATGCACTCATAGCGGCGGAAAAAAATACTCGGATTATGACTCTTTTAAGTGTTAATGTTCACAGACGATGGCGCATTGCATGCGGGAAACTATGGGCAACAATAAATCACAGTATGAAGACTATGTAGAACCTCAAGTTAGATGGAATTTTTCATGTCAGATTCATTTAGCAGATGTGACATGTATAACTAGAATTTTAAATACCCCAAGAGACATAAACAGCAGCCTCTCTATTGAGGCTGCCCCGAGGTTCTGCTTCTACTTTCTACTCCTCCTCATAACGTTTTAGGCAGCTATTTTTAAAAGCGCATGTTAATTTTCATTGCCAAAGAAATCGTCAAATTTATTGAAAATTTCATGCGTCCAGGAAATACATTTTTAAACAGAAGCCTGAAAAAGATATGTAATTTAATGTGCATGCTCGTAACTTTGGAAAGTATTATTATGTGAGACGCACATTTTTTATTTCTTGTTTTATGATATGTAACAGTGTGGTGCCGCTACGGACTGCATAGAGAGGTACACTACATTTTTACAGAAATTTTCGCATTATTTAATCACAGAATTTCTGCTATTTAATAAGGCAAAAATGTTTGTAAAAAATAGTGGCTTTACGTGGTAGTTAGATCACAGTATCATATAATATTGTGCTCGAATCTCAAAGAACATTGATAAGCTTTTTATTTTCTTAAGCAATTTTGTCTTTTTAATGCACTTATATTTATTTTGTTTGTAATCTGATAAATCAATGTAAAACAAAATAAAATAGTAAAAATGACGAGAATATGATCACATGTATGTTTAGTAATATCGCATATATCTTGCACTGTCAGGCAACGGAATTTGTATTTGTTGGCCGAAAAATTATTAGGTAAATTGGTACTGACGATTTACTAAAGATGGCAGCACCTCCAGTTTATTCATACAACTTTAAACTTTTCATTTAGTTGACTTACATTTTGTTAAAAATGTTTTCGTGTGTATCTGTCATCAACAATTACCCAACAAAGTTGATAAAGCCGATGGGATACCATTTAACGAAAGAAAAGCTTGATACTCAGTTCTCTTTTATTTATTTGTAGTAATGAGAATTTTTCTTACCTTTTCTTTTTGCATCGGTTTCCTTTTAATCTATGACTATGAGGCAGAAACTTCAGATTTAGTTATGCACAGAAAGATAAATATCATTAATGAATTCAAGGGGTGGCTTGAGGGGCTCCCCTATCCTGGGAGATTTGGGATTTTATGTTTATTAATTCTCTAGACGTGCAGATTGCCCTCTGGAACTCCAAAATCTCCCCCCCCCCCCCGAAACAGTCTGAATCCAACACTGATGAATATCCATAATTCATACACAATTTCATATACAAAGAGTTAACACTCATACACACACACAGAAATCAAAACAGAAAATAAAATAAACCTGGTAACATTTAAAATAAATTTTATTTTGGAAAATTGGTTTGCCAAATAATAAATTTAATTTGAAAACGCTCAAATCAAATTAATGTAACTTTATGAAATTTATCTTGAAATTCAAAATTGCAAAGGTGGTTTCTAATATCAAATGAAAACTCCAAGTATTTTGTCCATGATGTTTTTTCATATTCCATATTTATAATTTGTAGATTTAAATGAAAATGGAGTAATACTTTAGAATTAACAGTTAAAACTTTATGAATAGAAAACCACCAAATTTGTGTGTAAGAACGTAAATCTGTTTATTTTTACTACCTATATCTCCACGATATTTACTAGGTTGACGATGATTAAGCTTGTGCATATAAATATAATTGACAATTTCAAATAAGTTCTTTAGCAATAAGTACTGCGGCGCAACGACGTGGCATCGATTCAATGAACGGTTGAAGATCGTCTATGGTAAGTTTTTTCCACTCTTCTTGCTATTTTTGGGGGAATTCTGCTGAATTGGAATATTTATAATTCCGCACATGTTTCTCAAATTCGTTCTAAAGATTTTCTATTGGTTTCAGATCGGGTAATTGGGCTGGTCATTTCAAAAGCGGAATTTTTTTGTGCTAAGGCCACTGCTTGACGAGCTTTCATGTATGCTTTGGGTCGTTATCATGTTGAAACAAACTATTGCGACCACAATTGTTCCTTCAATAAGGCAGCAAATGATCTTGCAAGATATCCTTATACATTGTACCATTCATCTTGCCGCGGATTTCAACTAACGGACCGACACCTTTTCCAGAGAATGCTCCCCACAGCATAACGTGTCCACCGCCATGATTCATTGTAGGAATAACATATCTCGAATCATATATTTTGTTTTTAGGTCGTCTCAGCCACCACTCTTAAAAGGGTTGAACTTCGATCCAGTTTTCACTTGACCAGTCTTTGTGTTTCTTGAAAACGCCAGTCGGGCCCGCTGATTTGTTTTACTTATGTAAAGTTTTTTAACACCGACTCTTCCATAAAGTCTTGCGTCACGTAAGCGTCTTGACACGGTAGACCGACTTATTTCAGCAATATTTTCACATCGTAAATCGCGGTATATTGCAGCGGCATTTTTTTGCGGGTCATCATCTGCTTTTCTCCTGATAATTGTCCACACAAATAGTCATTTTCCCGGTGTCTCTCGGACCGGGGCAAGTCCTGAAGGCCATGGGCATCTTTATATATTTTTTAAAATATCGTCCATAGTAGATTTTCCGACCGATAACTTTGCCGCAATCTCACGAGAAGATTGGCCCTTTAGCAACAAAAAATCACTCGCTTACGAACAATAATTGTTGAACTTTTCATTTTTGAATTTCAACTACATTATTCCCGTTGATTAATTAAAAAACACACTTTACTGATAGCAAAAACTAACGAATGACGAATGGCCGGAAACTTTTTCACACGCGAATTTCAAATTCCTCCCCTTTGCATAAAGTGTTTTCAGTATCCAATCAAAATGATCAGATGTCAGAGGTCACTTGCATATTTCTAACTTTTGGAGCAATTGCGCTTCTTCTTCGCTGAAATGTTCTGGCAAACAAATCAAAGAAACTAACTGGCCCCAAACTTTTGACCGCCACTGTATATCTCTGTGATAAAAGCCGCTATTTTCTTCTTGTAAGTTTTGAATGCAGAACGGTTCGAGAGCAACTGCCGCGAGCATATTCACAATACTTACTCGGTTCACATCTAACGTACTTCAGAGCCGTTCGATTGGCTCCCCAGATTCAGATATCCAGACCATACTGTCTAACTTAATGTCTTGGAAGTGGTGATAGATTGCATCACGCAATGCATATTTTTATGTACACAATTTAAATATATCACAATTTAATGATGATTCTGAGTAATTTAAAAAACACGCTCATAAATAACACTGGTCGGCATCAAAATCCTCCCTGTAAAAACAATGATTGTTTTTGACCGATTTAAGGATACAATGACAATCGAATTGCTCCACCACGTACCAATTTTTTTTCGTGAAGGACGTGTTTAAAATTAAAAATGCGTTTCCTTTCTATAACATTAGCGCCTTACGCGTGATATTCTTTTATTTTTCGATTCTCCTGCGCTTTTCTTCCTACTCTCTTTTGAAAGAGATTTCCACCCTCTTCTTAAAGTCACCGATCTGAATTTGCATATATTCCATCTCAAATGACGCTCTATAGAAAGGACACTGATCGGAAATTTGCGTAGCATCATTGTTGAGAGGAACACTCAGAGTTTATTGTTTAATAACTAATTAGCTAACTAACTAGCAATGCTAACTGAGGTACAACATAAGGTTTCACAAAGAAAATATTTTTTTTTATACGTGAACGGGACACATGAGCAAGAGATAAGCATAGCTGCGTTGAAAACATGGTCAATACGGGAAGAAATGTTCCAGGCACGAAAAATGTTGCACACCAGCTATTAGTTGACACGACAAAATTATAGTTACCTCCTGTCCATATAAATCTTGGACTTTTAAAACAATTTGTTAAAGCGATGAATAAAAGTGAATGATTTGAATATGCGGTACATATATTTACACACATGAGCGAGGCCAAAATAAAATAAGGTATTTTTTGTTGAACTGCAAATGGAACACTTACGTATTTCAAGATCCTACTTCAAAAAATAAACTGAATGCTGTCAAGAAAGAAGCATGGGATACTTTTGAAAAAGTAGGTATGAGTTTTCATGACTGTTTGTGAGGCAGAAATTCGCAGAATTAGAAAGAAACCGTAAAAAATCTACTCTCCATATTTAGGACATTGGGCTGCAATATAGCTCTAAGTATGTCCTTTCTATATTCTCAATCGGATTTTTTTCTAGATAACATGGGAGCTGTTTCTGATGAACATGGAGATATGTTCGACAAGGATATAGAGGAAATGGAATGAAAATATGTTATCAGATTAAAACACACACGGGATTATTTACACGGGAGATACACACATAAAAAATATATACAAGAGAAATCTGGCAATGAAATGAGTTTTTCATGATAGACAATAATAATTTCTTAACTAAGGTAATGAAAATAAATAATTTTTTATGCTTTTATTGTTTATTATCATGGTTGATGAATGTATTAATTTCTCATTTGATTCTGTAATTTTTATTATTCAAAACTGTCTCGTTCAAAAACGGTACGTGATGGAGAAATTTCGATGACATATTTAGAATGAGGAATGTCAATTTCACAAAATTCAGCCATTTTGTTTGCCGGGAGGAATTGTTTTCCCCGACCTCTGTAATTTATGTTACATTTATCAAATATTTTTTTTTCAATTTTTACAAATGCAATAAAGCAAATTGCGCACATCGCGCGCTTATAATAATGTCAACATTATTTGTGCAAGGGTTTGTAAACTTTGTAAATTAGTATTTTTTTATCATTTACCCGATGATTAACGGCTCTATGAGTGCTTCCTGCTCATGAAAAAAAAATCACTGGATGTATCAACCTCGTCATGTAACAATTTCAAAAATACATGAAATTCGTTGAAGCCGTGATCACCAACGCATGTATGAGCTCTTCGCGTCCATGAAAACAAAACAAAAAATAAATAACTGGATGCAGCAATCTCGCTTGCAAAATGCATGAAATTGTTCAAAGCCTTTATCATTATAACGCGTGTATAAGCGATTCGCGCAAATTAAAACAAAATAAAGAAACATAATTGGGATCAGCTAAATCCTTGTTTTGGAATTTCTAAATATAGGAAATTTGTTAAAATCCCAATCACTATAACGAATTAAAAAAAAAATCACATCATATAAATTGTTAATATTGTTTCTAATTGAAAAATAGAAACTTTCCATCTTTTCATTCAAATTATTTTTTATAACTTAAATAAATATCGAGAAATAAAAACTCCCCATTTTATCAAATTTTCTGCTGCTGGGATTTGAACTGTGGTATATAGAAGTGCAGACTAATGAATTACCACATAACTACTACGCACTCGTTCCGAAACAGTTTAGAACAAAATTTTAATTTGTCGATCATTGCTTCCAAGACATTAAAAGTCAGTATGGTCTAGAGATACTCGTATCTGAATCTGGCAAGACAATCAAAACGGTTTGAAATACGTTAGATCTAAACGGAGAAGGTATTGTGAATATGCCTGCCGCGGATGAAAAAAATATACTGGTGGGTGGAAAGCATAGGGAGCCTCAGTTTACGAATCTATTCGGTTCAAAATTTACAAGATGAAAATGGCGGCTTGTATCACAGAGATACACATGCGACTAACGAAGGGTTAAATAGACCATAAAACAACAGAAAATACAATGCGTGACAGGGAATAGTTCTGCAGACTTAAAAATGTTCTATCACTACAAGAGCAAAATTAGGACTCAATCAGTGATTCAATTTTTCCAAACACGTTGTTTTAGAATGCATTTACGAAGTTTAAACGTTATAGAGTATGTTTTAGGCTAGTTTTTACTAGTAATTTGATTTTATGCGGTAAGAAATGTTTCATGATCAACAGCATTCAGGTGATTTTAGAAAATTTCAATTTAGAAACATGAACTCAAAATTACAGAAAGACTACAGATAAAACACTCCTAGAAAATTTGATTAGAAAACCATTTATGACTTTTTTTTTTCTTCAATATGAAAATGTATCTGTCCTAAAAACGCCCAATTCAAAGTTCTTACAAATAATTCTTGTAGATAAGTGAAGCAATGAACAAATAAAAACTTTAACAAATAATATTTGAAATCTTATTTATAAAAAAATTATAATATTATTTTTATACTAAATTTAAATTTATAATATTTATAACGAAATAAATCAAACGAAGCACGCTAAAAGAAACTTCCGGACGATTATGCCCTTTGATTTATAAAATAAAGATTAAGGTGATTGTGCATTAAAATAGTGCTAGATGTTAAAAAATTCTGAATATTCCCGCTAAACAGTTTCAACCTATCCGTTTTCTCAATTAGAAATTGTAAAAAATACTTTTATATTTAATTTCAAAATAAAACATCCTGAACGATACATAAAAATATTAAATAAGCCAATGACGTTTACAGAAAGATAATTTGAGCTATAATGACAACAAGAGTAGAAGAATATTATGTTAATTGTTCAGTATTCAGTTCCCTGAATACAGAACAGGCTTTGCGGCCCCGTGGACAGACCAAAACATTGGCTCACTGCAAGAAAATTTTGAATCACGCCGCTTTTTATGAATCACTGGATAATATAATCAGTCATTTATTACAATTAAAATAATACCATAATGTTAATTTTGTTTATTAGAATCGACATCCAGCCCCTAATTAAATCAGATTCTACTTTATAAACATGATTATTTTAAAAGGTGGTTAATATAATTTGACCGAGTTTTAGAATTTGATATTATTTTCCCCGTTCGACAACCCCAATCGCTCTGACATATTTTCAAATCCATTTCCATTCTTATATGCATGAAAATGCCAGGTATTTTAAATCAGGTATTACAGAATTAAGCAATGCACGTCTCCCCCCCCCCCTCTCACACACAAATATGATGCATCTTTAGTTATAATCAGTTGCTACCTGATGATCGAGTATTCACAATTGAAATACCGATTTCAAAGGCATAATAGAAAAATTGTTATTTGATTTAACGAATACGATTTAAAATATTTGCATGTTTTGTGCATTGTATGGATGAAAATGTTCCCATGAATTTGTCAAACGGCAACCAGTTTGGATTTGAAAACAGCCTTAATTTATTGTTGTTTTCATTCATTTTTCATATCGTGTTTACTGATAAAGTTTACCGAGGTGATAAATTTATAAATATTTGATATAAAGACTGGCATTATAACAAAACTACCTGTTTTGGAATCGGTTTTGGAAAAAATAATTTTACAAATTCTCATTAGTAAGACTATTCAGGATGTTTTTAAATGCGCGCTATGCAAGAATTAAAAATTGCAACAGGTGCAGCTAAAACAAGTAGAAATTTACTTACCAAAATGTAAGAAATATTCCCGAATTTTCAATTTAGAGCTTTCAGCATTGAGAATATTTGCATAGATAAAAGCTATATTTCTTCACGACGGAGTATAGGTTATTTTGCTACCCTACTCGCTAATGACCTCTGGGTTCAGGAGATTTAATCTTTTCTTTCATTCATAAAAAGGAAACTCCCGGTGTTCCCTTTCCAAATGGACAATTAATGACCAACAGTTTGACAACTGGACTCCGATTTCGTCGAAAGCAGATTTTTTTTTTTCTTAGAATTGTTTTGTAGTTGGCGTACTACAAGTTGTTTCAAGAGATATCCAGTTAAAATTTTCATAATTTTGTAAGGGAAAGGATAATCCACTCCGGGCTCCTACTGTTCGTGAGGCCCTGTATAGCTTTCGCTGGCCCCCTCGTTCACTGGACCTGTCTGTATAAAGCACTGTTTTCGGAATAAAAAACATGAACAAGAAATTGTTTCAGAAACTACAGTTCAAATGTTACTAGGGAATTTTAAAAGTTAAGAATTTTTGAAAGGTTATTTTTTTTCTTTTTCATTTCAGATTTGAAATTTTAACATGGAGAGAGGGGCCAACGAATAACCAATTAAGTCCCGAAGTGAAGTAGTATCTAGCGTAGTCAGTAATTAAGAGGGTGGAATACTGCTACCGTGCGGAAGCTATATATATCTGCACATAAAATCAGTGGTATGCAGTGTTCTCCCACTGGGAGGTTCGTAGGTGAGAGAGAGATACCGAGCCGGAAGATTCCCTCTAAAAATTGTGGGGAAATCTTTGAGGCCAAGTTAGTTTACCGCCAATGTGGTTTCTTGAACATTTGAAGCTGCATTCCTTAGTCCTTCGTGATTTGGTCTGACCTCTGTATACCTGAGGGCAAAGTTCTACAACACGAACAAATCTATGTAGAAATACATAGTTGAACAAAAAGTTATTTTTAAAATCATCACTAAATTGTTGTGACACAAGGACTTCAATGCAGACGGTTTAATGTGAGAAATTCTCTCACATTGATGTAAATGTTATTACAAGTTTCGAAACAAATTTGTGTAGCTAACTTACCTCACGCATTTTGGACAACATTATGCCTAGCATGTAATATTGCTTTCCGCATGTAAAAATGGTTTACCACTGTTACATTTTGTTCAACTGTGTATTTCTTCATGGTAAGAATCCAAGGCGTCCAGATATTAAATGTAAACAGAAAATAAATATATTAAATACAAATTATTAACTTTTAAAATCACCTCGTAACTTTTGGTTAACCTCGTAACTTTTGGTTAACCTTGTACTTCCCCATGAAAATTTGTTGAAAAACACGAAAATCTATTTTATACAATCTATTCAAGCGTAAACTACTTTCACATTCAGTTCTATCTAAATTACCTGAGAATTTATATATAAAAGTATTCTGTGACCAGGCCGTTTTCATGGATGATCAATAATAATTGTTTTACACTTGTATTGCCCAAAGTATTTGTGATATGCTTTGCAAAAATGTATCTAAATCACAGTGTGAGATCATTTTTCTTTTCCAAATGATATGTTTAAACATAATTTTGTCTTGTTAAGCTTCTAATGAAACTAACAGAAGTGTCATGAGTATGTTAGCTCAAGCGTAAAATCATTAGGTGGGCTACAAAACGTGTCTAGGGATATAATGCAGTCATTCTGAAAAACTGAAACGATCTTGAAATAAGTCTACCGAGGAGAAATTGCATATATAAAAAAAATGCAGACTGACATAAACATACTTATTTATTCCTGACAGACAGCTTGACTTAATAAAAAACTGCATATGTTAAAGTAATTTCTTTAACAAAACATTTTATAGAGTGCGTGAGAATAATATTTTCAAATAATCTAAAAATTATAAAAATATTAAAAATAGTTTTTAAAAAAAGAAAAAAAGATATTTTTGTTCTAAATTTTTGCTTACTTTAACCAGAACTAAAATGTCAGAATAGCATATGTGACTGTAAATCTTATTTAGGCTCTCCCACAAAAGACATATTTCGCTATATACACGGTCATGTAGAATTGATTTCTCGTTCAGAAGTTTTAGGACGATATTTTTACGAGGCGTAATGAAATAAAACAAGCTAATTTCACTTTTAAACAGCATCTTATAAACATGAATATCTATTTCTCCAATCCTTGAAAGGGCAATATAGGAAGTTATTAGAGAAAAATGTTCGAATTCTTGCCATCAAACTTCTCTGAAAGTTCTCCATTGAAAAAGTTTAACAATTTAAAAAAAGTTTTCACACTTTTAACAAAAAAAAAAAAATAAAAAATACTGAAAAAAAAAAATAAAAAAACCTAACTGAGCTTTAAAACTTTTTAAAAACGCAACAAAGCAAGACACTCATGCATCTACAATGAAAGAATCATTCTTCTTGTACGTCTGCCTGCTTATCCAGTAGTTAGGGCACTGGCTGATTGTCAGGAGATATCGGAATCGAATAATGGCTTAAGCTTGTGGGTTGTTTTCGCTTTGAACCAAACTGCTGGACTGTCCAGCCCTGTTTGTTAAACGTAACGCAGGGTTCGCACGCTCTTAAGCCACGCCCCATTTTGTAAGGACTCTTCCACCAGTAATCTCATAAAGCTATTTTCTACCAAATGAATCTTGAATACCATTAGGAAGAAAATTATCTTTCAATTATACTGGTGGCAGAGTCCTTACAAAATGGGGCGTGGCTTAAAAGCGTGCGAACCCTGGTAACGTTACGTCAGTGTAAAGTCCTCTGCGGGTCGAGTTATATCCGACCCGAACCCACATGAAAGAAAATTAATCCATATTTTATTGTAGTTATGTAAAACTAGTCTAAATTATATCGCTAGTATCAATTTTATATTTATGTGGAAAAATGAACATACACCTGCGCCATTTGGCACTGATAGCGGTACGCTGAATGCTACCGAAACTAGTCTGCAATAAGTTAAAAAGTTCTGATGCTAAAAACGTTGTTTTATCTGCTTATATCTTATTGCGTCAAGTATCATCTTAATTGTCATATACAGTAATTGCATATACTTATTCATATTCACATACATAGTTTTTCATCTGAAAAAATATTCTGGATGTTCTTTTGAAAAATTGGTTCAACCCGAACCAGAACCGCAACAAAAGAATTATCGCCAGCCCGAGCCTACCCAAATCGCAGCTCTTGTCGGTTTTGGATAAAATCAAGTTACGCGAACGAGTGCAGGTTCCAAACCAACCTTCTTTATCAGGCTAAAGCACATACTACACAACGAGAGCCTCTGCTTTAGTTTGCTTCATGATATAGCAAATTCAATATGTATTAAGTCTTTCAGCATCAACCATAAACACAAATCGGATGAATTACCATGTATTCGTTTTGTTGGCATCATATAATCTTCCTTGCTAAAAGAATGCTAGCATTAGAAAAATTTCCAACACAATTATACTAAATTTAAGCATTCTGTATTCTTATGAATTAAGTCTATAAACTAATAAAATTTTACAAAAGTAAAAAAAAAAATATTTTATGGCTTATGTTATAACAAAACAATACGTTATATAAAGATGAGAATAAGAGACAGTATGGAAAATGGTTTTATTAAAAATAAATCAAATATTATTACGTGCGAGTTATTTTTCCATAAATGTGAGACTTAATCAACATAATGAGGATTTTTTACAAAATTTCGTGCAAATTTTAAAGTAATCGAAGATATCTAATTGATTTTAAAAGTTGAAGAGAACCGTTTTTTTCATTGATGTCTTATAAAAGTACAATAAATAATAATAATACGTTATAAATATTTGCATAATAAATTTCATTATCATTTGCATTTACAATTCTGTGTAATCTTGGCAGAGTGGTTAATCTTTATTTATAAAGACAAAAGAATTTTAAAATTATCATAAAGTTTTAAAATCCGTATTTTTATATTTTTAAAAGTTTGAATAATTGAGGATCTTCGTTAAAAAATATTGAAAGAAACGCATTTTGTTAATACAGGCAAAGGAAGAAAAAAAAATGTTGTTCTGTTTCCATCTGTTTAAATTCTGAAAAATCAGAAAAAATAATGCCTTGGATTCCCCCAACTAAATATATATTTTTTTGAAATAACACTTTGAAAGCGAAGTGTGACATCTATTGAAATTTATTTTAAGATTTTTATTTAAAAAAAAAAAAAGAGTTCTTCTGTGAAGAAATTGGAAAATTTGTAATTCAAATATGATTTTGTTTTATTTTCACTGCACTATTATTTAAGGCAAAACCTACACTTGGATGTTAAGAATTAATGTTTAGTTTTTCTAAATTTATTTATTTTGTCAATTGTTTTTATATAAAGTTTTCACTTGTTCATGTTTGAAAAGTTATTTTTAATGGTTATTTATTTTAAGAAATTTTAGTTTTGAAGTAAAGTCAAAAAAAAAAAAAAGCAATGTTGCATATTATTCTTCTATTTCATTGTTTCTTGTTCTATAAATGAATTAAACATCATTTACTTTTTCATTGTGATAAAAAAAAAAGGGTTGTGTCAAGAACATTCGCGAAGAAATGTTTGATTTTCATTATTTCTATTAAAGTTATCCAATAAAACAACAAAAATAGTGATTTTAAAGGACATTACTTAAAAATTCTTTGTTACATCGTTGTTATTTAAAGGTTGTTGTCAATTATTAAAAAACTATGTAGTATAATTTGGCATATATAAAAGAGAAAAAAAATACTAAAACATTTAAGTATATTAAAGGTTTATTTTATATATATATTTCATTCAAAAAAAGAAAGGGCGTAAATTAAAAACGAATTGACAAATACCTGATTTTTGAAAAATTCTTGCAAAACGTACCGAACTCATATGATTTTACATTTCTTACCTACTGAGAATTTTTAAAACGTATTCCTATAAATAATTACAGAGGATTGTAGATAGGAGGTACATTAATGACACATTCATTTTAATCAATAACTAGCTGAAGCAGCAACCAGATGTGTTGCATTTAAATTGTGTGAGATCTTTCGGTTCTTTGGGGAGGGGTGAATCTAATATTATTATACATTTAGAACAATAAATATAATATTAATTTTATTAAATGCTAAATTTTAAGTAATTAAACAAAATTTTAATGTAGGTTAAAAGTTTTCTTAATAAAAATTCACATTGTCAAGGCTTCATTTGTCAAAATATTTTCGTTCTTTCAAAATTTGGCTTCTAATTTAGGATCCTGTGAAATAAAAATGACATCACTTGGACGAACTTATTCAAAGATATTTCTGGTTTATGAGTTAAAAAAAAAAATGCTTACAAAAATGTTATTTTTGTCGCTAAACCTTACTGCTTTTAGCAGCCTTCTAAAAAGTTTTAATCGCCATCTTTAAAAAATAATTAATTGAAAATCTGCGCTTCTTCTTTAATTTTTTTCTTGTAAATACGGAGCAATAATTTTCTAGTTAAGTAAAAAGAGCTTAAATTTGTTTTTGTGTAACCTCCTTGGCCGAATGTAAAATTAAAAAAAGCTACCATATAATGTGTCGATGTCGAATGATATTTCCTATTTTAGAATAAACTGATTCATGAAGATTGAATAGGTGAAGTTATGTTTTTTCCTTAAAATATTCTTGAAAACCGTAATTTAAAAGTTATTTTCTTTTCACTATCTATATTTACATTGAAAAAAAAAATTCTTTTCAATTTTATTCAAAAAATGACGGTAACAAAAATCTAATAATCCATGTCATTTTACCTTTTATTCATTTTATCCTCAAAAATGGAGTAATTTAGTTGCTACCTTGACAGAAATGTCATTAAAATTATAAAAAAATTACTATCTCTAAACCTATTTCAAATTTTTAAATTTTGAGAGTTTATATGATATTCTTGAATCGTTGCGAGTAACTGGTGTTAATTTCATCGCCCAACGTTAAGTATTCTAAGAGTGGTTGTGAAACACAAACAGACACTCAGATTTTAATATAATAGATGCATCTTGCCTTACTTCTATTTTAAATATTTTCAATAACTCCTCTCCTTAATCATGTGTCACATCTATATACATTACTTTGGAGAAAAATACTTAATATTCTTAAATGCTGGTGAAGATATGTCGATGACACCTTCATTTTAACCCAACACATATAGTCTAGGTATAAGATATTTTTTTCAAAATTAATGAATAATTTTATTACATCGGTTGTGATAGTCGTCCAGATGATGAAATAATTTCACTTTCGATCAATAGGAAACAATCGGGGAGTGAATGTTACAAAAGTATCAAGAAAACTATTTTGCCCACTTCCTTCTTCAGCATCTTGTTTGTATTGAAAAATGTGCTTGTAATCTTGGCATACAATCTTGGAATTTTTACAACTATTGATGTAATGATCTACTTGAAAGAAAGACAAAAAAGTAAATCTATCTCTAACAACTTGAGTGCTTGACCAACCGTAAAGTAACTGTCTCGATGGCTGATTTGGGCACCGGAACAATTCCAGGAGTTCTTCGCATCTATTCCCTTTTGTCTCTTTGCGCGTGTAATGTATTCAGCCACTTACAAATTGAAGATGGGAGCAACCATAAGTAAAAATGCGCAACTCATTCACATTCATATAATGTAAGTTAATGTTACAGTAGCTCAAAAAATTGGATGCCTTATTGATAATTTATAATTTACATTTAATTTGAGAAAATTGCATTAGAATCTAAGATTGAATTAATTATTTTTAAAAAAAAAAAAATGCTGTTTTTATGCAGGATTTCATTTAAGAGATTTATCATTTCTTGCTTATTTTATTGCGCATTTGTGTACAAAAGGAAAAAAAACACAATTTGTGCATATGAGAAAAAAAGAATAAGAAAAGGTGTTTTCTTCAAAGAAAATCATTTTCAGTATGGGGTATGGTTTCCACGGGCAGCCAGCAACATTGAACACCTTTGCGGCATGGACTAAATGAGGCTATTAATGACGAGTTGGGGGTATTCTGCCCCACTCTTCCAGAAGAGCTCTTTCCAGTTCTTGGAGAGTTTGTGGGGGTTGTTGGCGGCCAGAAACTCGTCTTCCTAGAGCGTCCCAAACGTGCTCGATTGGATTCATGTCTGGAGAACACGCTGGCCATTCCATTCGAACGATTCCTTCCTCGAAAAGGAAATCCTCCACCAGGTTTGCACGATGTGGCCTGCAGTTATCGTCCATTAAAATGAAGTTATCTCCGATTGCTGCAGCGTAAGGGACTACAATAGGTCTGAGAATCTCATCCCTATATCGGCGACCAGTCAGAGCTCCATCTCGAATGATGTAGAGGTCAGTGCGCCCGTCAATGGAGATGCCACCATACACCAACACTCCTCCACCGCCAAATCTGACACTTTCGTGCACGAACGCAGGATTATTCCTACTGCCACGGTCCCTCCAGATGAAAATACGCCTATTATCCGGATGCACAGAAACACGGGACTCGTCAGAAAACAGAATATTGCTCCATTCATTTCTCCTCCAGTTGACATGCTCGGTTGCCCACTCCCTGCGGTCGCGACGATGCCTTGATGTTAATCTAACACATACCATCGGTCGGCGAGCATACAGACCTACAGCATGGAGCCGGTTTCGGACAGTCTGAGTTGAAATCGTGGTGCCTGTAGCCGAGCGAAGGTGTTGTTGGAGAAGAGTAGCGTTCATGTTTCGGTGTCTCCGAGCTGTTAACGCTAAATACCGATCTTCATTGGGCGTTGTTGCCCGTCTACGACCTTGCCCTGGTCTTCGGCCTGCACATCCACTCTCCAAAAAACGGTTCCAGATCCTGGAAATGACACTTTGTGACACTCCAATGGCTTGCGCTACTTCGGCTTGAGTTTGGCCCCCTTCTAACCTACCAACAATTCTCCAAGCTTCTGAATCTGTCAAATGACTTCGCTGAGACATCGTACTCATCGAAACAAAGCAATCACTGAATGCCGATCATCCTTGTCTTCATTCTCTTTTATCCAGTTGAAAGTCAAATTTCATTCGCTGCCGCTGAAGCGACGTTTTTGACGTCGAACTCAAAATTTGCATACTCCACAGTTTGAAAACCAGAAAAATTTGCATTTGTGATTCTCTTCTTCTATTTTCGGCAAAAAAAATTTCGTTTATATCTTTATTTTATATAAAACTTCAAATATCCTTTAATTGTTTTGAGCAGTGTAAAAATAAAATAAATAAATAAAAAAGAGTGACCGATTTGGCGAGATTATTCTATGCATATTTTCTTTCTTTCTACTAATTATTATTGTTACTACTATTTGAGAAACAATAATTCGTCTGTATTCAACGTATATTCTCTATAAGAAGTTACATAGGTTCTCAACTTTCAAAAAATCGATTTTTTTAACGGAAATTAAAGTCTTATAGTGTGTAGAATTACTGTAAAAAAGATTTAAAGTGATATCTCAATTATTAAGAAAGATATGTGCAAAAATTTGAGGGCGCTCACGATCAATAAAACCGACCTCGCCGAAAAGATTATACTAAAGATTCTACTCCCTTATTAAAGCTGCAGATAGCACAGAAGGATCCACAGTATAGCTAAGGAATAGCAATTTAAGTGTAAGTTGAAAAAGAAAAAAATATCAGTATATTTTTTTATTTTAAAACTTTAAACGCGATTTTCTGGAAACTACATTTTTCAACACAGACAGCATGATAATTTGAACAATTTGTAACATTTTTGGAAAACAATTGCGTACACTTAAATTGTCTAAGGGCTATCGAGCTATTTTTTGAAAATTTTATTTTCTTACATTTTTCCAATAAGTTTAAATGTCAAAATTGTAGGCGAAAAATGAATTTTTTTTTCAAAATAGCGCAATTTTCTTATTTTTCAAAAATTTAAAAATTTGAGCCAATGGCCTTTAGCTACAATCTTATTTTAGAAGAAGAAACTGAGATTTTAATATTTTTTTGGTTTCTACAGGATGTTAGGATGCTGCCCATCGAGCCTGCATATTTTCGTACAGGCTGCAGGTTTTTGATGTAATATGTGACCAAATTTAACATTTTTTTTTTTAATACTTCAAGCAGTAAAAAACAACTTGAAATTATTAGTTTTTCAATTAATTTTACCTCCTTCCTAAAAAAAATTCCAAAATATGTCAATTTTTCGCCGCCGAGAACGCATGTAACCCCTTAAGTATTGAAAAAATGTTACAATGAAATTGCATGCTTGCAGTATTATCAAGATCTTTATTTTTAATAAATGCGGTTCTTTCAGAAATAATGAAATGTGAATGTTTCAGACACGAGATTTTTTGAACCAATTTAACGATTTTATGAAACATTTTTTTGGAACGCTTAAAGTGGGGTTTATAGAGCACTGATGCTAATGTAATTATGTTTTTACTGTCACCTACAGCATGTTTTTTCTTGAAATGGGTATATATAGCATTTATTAGTTATTTTAGAGGGCCGCACAAAAGAATTCGATTACACTATCGTCTATTAGCGGTAATTACTTAAAATGTATTTTGGTGCCATAATGTTATTTAAAACTACAAAATTTGTATATGTTACTAACACTTATTACGAAACATTCTCCACTGAAAATAAACGGTGAAACATTTATAATTTTTTTTTACACAATAACAAAAATGAATTCACATGCATTGCACTTTATCGCCAATTACTGCTGGAAGAGCTATTATTTTCTATGACCTTTAATTTGTGCTGCTTCGTGTAACTATATGTATAACTTTGTTTTCAACTTGAACGTATTTTGAACGTATTTTAAACTCAATTCCCACGAAATAATTTCGCTCAATCTTCAGAATAAGCTTACGCAATTGTCAAATTTGTGTATTGATAAAAATTTTTACATCACAGTTTTTTTACGCGGGTAGTGTCCCTGGTGGGAAATTGAAGAACTAAAATTTTAAAATAAATTTTTTAATGTTTTCTCAAATGGCAACCATACTCCAAATTAAAATTAGATAAGAGAGATTCAACTCAATATTATTTTAAGCTTATAACCCAGCTAACCAGAAATACTGTAACCAAATATAAATAAAATGTATTTTTAACGTTTTACTGTATGACAACTACACAGAAGTTAAAAATAGTAGGACAGATTGAACACAATTTTCTGTTGCGTTTATTCCCTGGAAATAGCGTAACTAAATAAAAAAAAAATTTTTTTTTTTTTTTTATCTTTTATTGTATAAAGCTGTAATCAAATTAAGAATAGATTGAACAGATTCAACAGAACTTTATTTTTCTTTATAGCGCCCCTGGCGAAGGATAGAATAACTAAATTTAAATAAAATTGATTTTATATGTTTTTTTTTTTAAATCTGTAGAACAAGCTTCTTCCACGGTCAAATTTATGTTTTGATAAAACTTTTGATATAACAGGTTTTTACCCTGGTAGCGCCTCTAATGTGGTATTGCATAACTAAAATATTAAAATCGATTTATTTTTTGTTTTCTCATATGGCAACTATTATTTAGGTTGAAATTAGGTAAGACAGATTTACTAAATATGCTTTTACGTCAGTAACGCTCCGTAGCCAAAAATTCAGTAACCCAATTTTAAAAAATCGATTGTCTGATATGTTTTACTGTATGAAGCCGTACTCAAGTTTTAAAAAAGCTACACGGATTCAACGGAATTTATTTTTGTTTGTAACGCTTCCTTGCGGGAAATAATTTAACTAAATTAAAATAAATTGATTTTTTAAGTTTTTTTGTGATATCTTCAGAATAAGTGTCTGCCAAGGTCAAATTTATGCTTTGATAAAAAATTTCATATGATAGGCTTTTACGGATGTAGTGCCTTGGTGGGAAATTGCATAGCTAAAATTTTAAAATGGATTTTTTTGACTTCCCATATGGTTAACCATACTTCAAGTTTATATTAGCTAAGACAAATTCAACTCACTGTTCCTTTACATCAATAATGCCCCTATCGAGAAATATAATAACCAAATTTAAATAAAATTAAATTTTTATGTTTTACTGTATTAAGTTGTACTCGAGTTTAAAAAATCTGAATAAATCGAACACAATTAGTTTTGTTTATAGCACCTCTTTGCGGGAAATATTTTAACTGAATAATAAAATCGATGTTGCACCTATTTTTAATGAAATCTTCAGAATAAGCGTCTGCTACGATCACATTTATGTCCTGATAAGAATTCCACATTATAGTTTTTACGCTGGTAGCGCCCCTAGATTGCATAACTAAAATTTTAAAATTGAATTTCTTTCTCACATGCTTCTATATTCCAAGTTAAATTTAGGTACGGCAGATTCAACTCAACTTTCCTTTACGCTAATAACGTCTCCTAGCGAGAAAAATATTAATCAAATTTAAATAAAATTGATTTATTTATGTGTCACTGTATGTCCGTCGTACTAAAGTTAACAAGAACGAAAAATCATGCATCAAACTTAGATTATGAAACACTTTCCAACATTTCCAGAATACTTTAACAAAACTTTACCGACTAATAAGTTGAACGTTGATGTGTAAGAAAACAAGGGGATGACTGTCAGAGTATAAGTGCGATGCCGGGGGAATGTCTAAGTAAACAAGGGATAGGGATGGGATGACAAGGGATGATCGCCCCGAGAACCCAGCTTTCGCTTTAGAGTATAAGTGCATTCCCGGGGCGAAGACACAAACCCACTATTTATTTTAACATACATGCAATGTGTTGAAGGTTAGGTTAGACAGTTTTTACAATGTTTAAAGTGCACAGTTATTTAACTAAACATGTCTAACCAAGTTTTTACATACTTAACTGTATTAAGGATGCACATTAGTTTAACTTAACAAATTTGGCAAAGATAAAAGATGATTGGGAAAGAATATACAATCGTGAAGAAATATAGTGGTATAATAATACTAAACAAGTTGACAAGTATTACTTTACAGAGATTAATGAATATAACAAACTAATAATATAAACAGATAAATATGTACAAAATTTACAATGGGAAAACGCCGGAATTTACCAGATCTGATAAAACAATACAAATTGAAACAGTTAAAGAGTGCTTGTTCGGGTGAGTGAGAAGAGAAGTGCTGGCTAAAGCTAAAAAGGCTGAGCATTTGATGACGAATTGAAAACGCAATTGAATTGCAACAATTGAAACGCATAACAAATTTAAAAACCCTATTTCAGTAATTACCATCAACAGTCGAAAAAATATTCGAATTTTACTGTATAGCAGGCGTGCTACGCACGCGCTGCAAAATCTTTTAGTTACGTTTTCTACCACCAGGGGCGTCAAATCTGTATCTTAATTAGTTATATTTTTCTTAATTAATTCGTGTTAAGTTGAATGTTCTAATTCTCGTTGAAATTGGGCCCATAGAACTCGAGAAAATACACCCCCCCCCCTTCAGAAATAGTAGTAACCAAGGGCTTAAAAATGATACCGAAGTTTATCTAGTACCTGCGGTACCTGAGAAGAATGTTAGAAAATATTTCGTTTGAATCGGACTAATAAAAAAAAAGTTCTGATTTGGGAGGCAGGAGGAAAGAGTGAGTTTCGATCAGAGCATTAACGCGATATTTAAATTACAACCGGACACTCCCCACCCCCTCAAAATTAAACCAACGACCTTCAACATTAGGAATTATCGTTAACTTTTGAAACAGAAACTAAATGACGCTTTTTTTTTGTTTTGACATACACATACAGTACGTTATCGTTGCCAATTTCTGAAATGAAATACATAAATGACGTCACGTACACGAAAAACTCTAAAAATCCCATAAAACCAATCGCGAAAAATTCACAAATCTCTTTTCGAATTGCAATCAGATGCCCTTTCCAATCACAATTACCTGGTTCATTTCCAGCTGTGCCTACAATCGTCTCAACTACCAATCACAACTGCCCTCCAACGGTGTTTGACTTCCAATATGCAATTTGTGACGTCATTTGAAACAAAAAATGCTGCAAAACATGAAAAAATGTTAAAAAACTCGTAAGAAATAAAATTAAAAAAAATAATAATAACAAAATCCAAATAGGGATAATTGATAACCACCCTTCCCTTTTAAAATCATGATTTTTTGTGTGTAAAGAATTATCAACTCTCTCCAAGCTAAAAAGGGAAAAAAGAATGATGATTCTGAGCATAACTGAAACCGAAATGGAAGCAACCAACGAACTAATCAAGCATTCTGGAGAAAATTTCTTAGTTTCGAAGGAAAAAAATCGCCAAAAATTCAAAAATTGCTGTAAGATTTTCAAATAAACTTTATTGAAAAGAGGACAAATTTTACTATATTGGACTAAAAGATTCAAACCGGATTCCTGTTACTAATGTGAAAAAATCGCAGCAAAATTGAATAAACGCTAAAAATAGCATGACAAATTAATAATAAATTAAATAAAAATAAATCTATTTAAAAATTCAAAAATCGGGCTTTCAGGTGCAAAACTAAATACATAGAAGTACCGTCCCACCAAAGTTTGTAGCTCTACGTGAAGCGGTCTCTTCAGAACACAGCCGACAAATACACACACAGATACACTGATACACAGATACACAAACTTACTTCTTTATTATAGTTTGAAATTGAACGTATTTCTTTATTTACTAGCAGGGTGCGCCCGCTTCAGTGGTAGACTTTTCTAAACGAACCTCGAGTGATTAAAACATCTTTTAGTTCAATCTTCCACCCCCAAGGGGCTCATACTGTTCTTAAAAACTTCTTTCCGAACGAACCTCCGGAACTGTTTCCGCTATTTACGGCACCGAATAGCAGGCGTACTGCAAAATTAGTTCCCCCTTCCACCGCCAGGGGGCGCCAGATCTATATACCGTTAACATTAACGCGATATTTAAATTACGACCGATATCCTCACGTCAAAATTTAACCCTGGAGAAATCGCTGCGTGAGATTTCCTGTCACCATCATACATTTTTTTTTGGTCCAGCTCGCTGATTGGATAAGAGCGAGGCTGATCTCTCCTGTAGCTGTGGGTTGGAGTGTAAGGCAGGGGAAGACGTGCTTGCGCAGATTCAGTGTCCTTCAGGAGAGCATTGGAGTAAGGTGTTTTGCTACAAAGCAGAAAGGAGCGAGTTCGGACGTAACATATATTTTCCAAAAACATTAGATATTTTCTTACAGCTAGTCTTCGCGTCACTCACTTTTTTAAGTTGTTCAGATAAATTCTTGTATGGTCTTTCAGTCTAACCATGAATAGTCAAGGAAAAATGCTTGCGGAAATGGGGAAAGCAATGTATGCGCTAAAAAATATGAAAGGTAAGTATATTTACAATCAGATATTTAGAAAACTATCTCCATCTTTTATATTTTTATTGTTTTTTATATGATTCTTTCATTTAATATGTTAGTCCAACCATCGTGGAATGTCCAGCAGCCTGATGTGGAGAATCTACAAGACCAGGCAAACAGAATGGATGATCCAGAGACTGATGCTGAAAGTGAACATTCAGATCATGAAACAGAATCTGAAGAATCAGCAGGCGATGATCGATCCGAGGACGGCGATATATCAAATTGCTTTATTGGTAGGGGCAATTCCACTATCTGGCAACTCAATCCTCCACACAAAAATATTCGCACGGCCATAATTCATCCACCTGGAGTAAGAGCAATTGCTCGCAGTGATAATACTCCAATTGATTGCTAGAAGCTTTTCTTTTCATCTCCATGATTGAGACTGTTGTGAAATGCACAAATATTTACTTGAATAAATTGAGGAGTAATTACCAACGAGCTCGAGATTGTCGTGATACTGATTTTGAGGAAATTCATGCTCTATATGGCTGGATTGAAAAAAAGCTCAGCACCTAAATTTGAAAGAATTGTGGGCTACTGACGGGACTGGCCGAGAATGTTTTAGGGCTGCCATGTCACGAGAACGGTTTCATTTACTGTTGAGGGCCCTTCGATTTGACAAATTAAATGATAAAAAGGTTCGCAAGGAACAAGAAAATCTTTCCCCCATCAGAGAGGTATTTGAAGAATTAAATGAAAAATACAGAGAAAACTTTCAAGTAGGGGAATATACCAAAATTGATGAGATACTCGAACCGTTACGCGGTCGATGCAAATTTCGCCAGTATATACCAAGTAAGCAGGCCAAATATGGCTTAAAAATTTATGCCTTTGTAGATTCGCACACGTTCTACACCAGTAACCTTGATATTTATACTGGCAAACAACCTGATGGCCTCTTTAAAGTAGGAAACATTGAAGTGCAATGGTCAAACGATTAGCTGACCACATTTTAAATACTTGTCGAAATATAACTATGGATAATTGCTTTACATCAATATCCTAACCCAAAGAATTGTTGGAGAAGTGGACATCTTTGGTCGGCACAATCAGAAAAAATGAAAGAGAGATTCCAGCTCGATTTATTGAAACAAAGACATTGCACTCCAACCTTTTTGGATGTACTAAAGATAGTGTTCTGGTTTCGTACAAAACAAAACGGTCCCGTTATGTTTTGGCCTTCTCTACTGTTCACAGCAATGACGATATAGATGAGAACACTGGAAATTTGACCAAGCCATCAGAAATCATCGCATTCTATAACTTGACAAAAGGGGGTGTGGATGTTGTTGATGAGATGAAGGCATCTTTCTCAGTTGTCAGAGTATCATGCAGGTGGCCACTAATCATATTCTTTGGTATTATGAATGCAGAAGATATCTATAGCCAAATCATCTATAAAGCAAACACTGATAATTTTGTTGAGAGGAGATTTTTTCTGAAAGAATTAACCCTCAGTATGATGAAACTACACCTCGTTACAAGATCGGCTATCCAGAATATATGCCTTCAAAATCGTGCAACCATGAAAAGGATAACAGGGGTTGAAATGACCTCCCAGAATGCAAATAAGAAGCAAAAGGGAGAAGGAATCTGTGTTTTTTGCCCGAGAAGGAAGAACAAGAAGACCAAAAAAATGTGCCAGGACAGCAACGTTCCAATTTGTCCATCACGCACTCTGTACAGTTGTCAGGAGTGTTCAAAAAGTTACAAATCACAGCAATGACTAGCTATTACTATCACAATTCATAACTGAAAATTGATTTTTTTCTAATAGTTTTTTTCCTCTGTATTTGATACTACTACTTTGTGATAAAATTTTCTGAGAATTCAAATATAAATAATTATATTGTTACTTGGCAGTTTTGTTTGATATTTTTTTCTCTCATTTATATATCTTTTAAATGTTTTCTTTTGATATGTATAATATAAATTTGTTTTTTACTATTACTATAGTATTATAACCTAATTATTGGTAACCCATAAAGTAATGTCCTTATTGATAAGGCTTCTTGTTTTTTACATGCTATTTATAGAATAAATACGAGCATTTTTATTTATATACAAGTATATAAATTTTTTTATATTTCAATATAATTATTTATTTGAAAATTATTAATCCGTTTTTCCCCCATTAAACTTACAATTTTCTTTTATTTTAGGAACTGTTGCAATAAGATTCTTATTTAAACCATTTTTTCATTTTAATTAAAATTTTAGAATTTTATTTGAATCATCTTATATCCCTTTTGTGAATAAAAGTACTGAGCTAAACAAAAAATGTTGATAAAAAACACGAAAACATTTAAAATAAATCACAATTTATTTATTGCTAAAATAAGTGTAAAATGAAATAAAGGTTCTAAAATCTTAAAACAAATCTAAGATGTTAAAACTTTCGTCCTCGAGCGCTTTTGACCAGAACCTGGCCATCATCAAAGGGCGAAAATGAGAAAAATTCTTTTACCTCCAGAATGCACGCTGGTTAAATAACAGAAGGCGAAACCACATATGAAGAAGGGAGGGGGGGGAGGGAGGGGTATAGATGAGTCTATTGAGCGACGCGGGTTATTACAACCCAAATTTACCATTGACACCAAGTAGATTAAACCAGATTTTTGGTATATTGCATGATAACATATCATTACAGGATTTCTTACCACTTGTCAGTATTTACACATTAGAGTCATCAACCCCCCTCTCTCCCTTCTTCATATGTGGTTTCGCCTTGTTATTTAACCAGCGTGCATTCCGGAGGTTACAGAAATTTTCTCATTTTTGCCCTTTAATGATGGCCAGGATCTGGTCGAAAGCGCTCGAGGACGAAAGTTTTAATATCTTAGATTGGTTTTAATGTTTCAGAACCTTTATTTCATTTTACACCCATTTTACTAATAAATAAATTGTGATTCATTTTAAATGTTTTCATATTTTTAATTGGTATACTAAGGTGAATTTATATTCCAATATTAGAATTTTTCTATATTTAAAAAAATTGTTGATATTAAACAAATGTAAGGTAAAAGAAAGGCAAATGGGCACCATAAGAAAAATTACCAATAGCGAGTTCTGGTGTGACAAGAGGTCTAGCGAGTTCTCCCGGGTTAACCAATGTCCTTTAACATTAATGAATATCGGTAACATTTGAAACACAAAGAAAATGGCGCGTTATTATTATTATTTTGACTTCGCGCTTTATTTTCTTTCTTTTTCATAAACTAGATAGAGGGATTGGCCCCGGAAACAAAATTTAATGAAAAACGTAGCCGACTCCTCGTCTGAGTCAGTTTTTTTTCAAAAATTAAGAAAAATTACCGGCTGATTTTTACAAAAATTAAATTTTCGGATGCAGAAGTTTTTTCTACATATGTGGTGGTGAGTTTTAAATCGATACCTCAAATAATTTTCTTAATATTCGCAAATTAGTGAAAATTAGCAAATTACATAGTTTGTGATTTAATATCGCAAGTATGAGTTTTTTTTTTTTTGCCATTTTGAGATAAAACAGTGATGAAACAGTGGCGCACCACAGAACCAACTGACATCGCTAAATTTAAATAGTATTCTTCGTTTTATTTAAAGACGGAATTTCTGAGATTTTTTAAGGCGATATTAAAATTTAGTGGTGACAATCGCCCAAATGGTGCGCCACTGTTCCATCACTGGATGAAAACATCGCATTTTTGAAAGATTTTTAATGAGTTTTTATTTAATATCTCGGGTAATTATGGACCGATTTTTACGAAATTTGAAACAATGGATAGAGAACAAAATTTACTATATTGGAATAAAAAACTGAAGCCGTTTCTTTTTATTAATGTAGAAAAATCGCCCCGGAATGTAAAAAAAAACGCTAAAAATCGCATAAAAATCCCATAAAAAATCTATTAAAAAATTCTAAAATCGGGCTTAGAGGTGTATTATTTAAGATATAGAGGAACCTAATTCCAGAATTGTGTAGCTCTGTATATGCAGTGGTCTCTTCAGAACACAGCACACACACACATAGACAGACAGACAAACGTCTTTCCTTATTATTATACATTAATACATTAACTAGATACAACTAAGTAAGTGAAAAGCAATAATATTTTGCACAATAAAGAGCTTTTAGTGGTATAAAAGCATTTTCTTTAGTTAATTATATTAAATGAAAACGATAGTTCTGTACATTTTCCCTTTTCCGTTATAAGTTCAGTAAAAGAAAAGCTGTCGAAAAAGAAATAATTTATACAAGTCAGTATTGGAACCATTTATTTAATGTGTCCTTTTGTTTTTTTCTATCTTACAATGTTAACAAGAACGACAGATCATGCCTCAAGCATAGATTATGAAACACTTTCTAACACATTCAGAATACTGTAACGAAACTTCACAGATAATTAACATGAAAAATGAATTCTAAGTAAACAAGGTCAAGGTCAAACCAGGCAGGGAGGCCTACCTTTCGGCTTAAGCTCAACTAGCCCGGCCCAGTTCGAAGGAAACAATTTAGAAAACGCATAACACATTTGAAAACCCAATTTAAGCGATTACCATCTATATTCTTAAAAAATATTCGAATTTTTTTGTGCAGCCCTGTATATACTCTCATAATCCGTCAAATGCTTTCCCGATGACATTTTTCACCTTCCACACGCGAATCTTTCATTGAATTTTCCCATTTCTATGTAGCAAATGTGCATAACATTATATTGCTTGATAACGTTAACCTTGTGTTACCAATCAACTGCCTTTCACCGGACTTCACTTAATAGAATCTATATTACAAAGCAAACATATGTCCGTGAGTATCACTAACGTCATGTTGACGGTGGAAACACCTGACCAATCAATTTCGCTTTTACTGCAATTTTTTTAACTTCTAAACATCTCACAAATTTAAATTTTTACATCGTCGAATAGGGAGAAAAAAAAATCTTCAAATGCAATTTCTTTGAAACTGAATATCAATTTACTGATTTTTATGATTTTAAAAATACTTTCAAGCATTATATTGAAAAAAACCTCTATCGCGTGCAGCCCGATTACGAAAGATTAATCTGTTTGCACTTAAAACTATATACTATATTGCACTAATGCTGACATCCCAGCTGCCAGCATTATACCGTAAAATCAACACTTTTCTTTTTTTGCAGTGTGTGATATTTTGAAGAAAGCTTGCTAAGTTTATGAAAAATTTCGTTAAATTATTTTCATAATTATTAAAGTTATGAAGAAACATTCGGACTTAGATTGGAAAGGGACACCCTTTATTTTTGGCTGAGTTAATAGATTGCGGCCCTGGTTTTCTATACATTTTTTAGCGTGTACTATAGTACACGCTAATCTGTAATACTATCTGTAATACTACTAAGAAACTGCAGTAATGTTACAGGTGCTTTCCCCATAATTTACACTAGAGTTATAAATGGGATTGAATTTTAACTTTCAAGAGGCGAGTTAATACTATGGTATTAATCCCATATAAAAACTAGTATAAACTCTAGTGTAAATTATGGGGAAAATACCTGTAACATTACTACAGTTTCTTAGTAGAGTTACAGATGTTTTCTTATAAATGTTCTAATATTGTGAAAGTGAACATACAAAAGAAGTTTTTGTAATTCTACTAAAGTCTCTTAGTAAACATACAAGAAAAACACCTGCAATGGTTACACATATTTTCTTAGTAAAGATACAAGTGAAATATCTGTAATAGTACTAACCATTTCTTACTATAAATACTGAACAAACACTTGTAACACCTACTAACAATTTTTTATTGAAGCTACAAGAGAAGTATCTGTAATACTACTAACAATTTCTTTGTAAACAAACTAAAAAAGGACCTGTAACGGCTACTAACAATTTCTTTGTGAAGATATAAGAGAAGTATCTGTAGTACTACTAACCATTCCTTAATGAAGATACAAGAGAAGTATCTGTAATACTACTAACCATTTCTTAGTGAAGATGCAAAAGAAGTATCTGTAATACTACTAATCATTTCTTAGTATACATTACTATAAAAGCACCTGTAATGGCTACAAACGATTTCTTAGTATGTTCACTAAGGAAGTGTATGTGTTGTTTACTAAGTTTAATGCAGTAATCTTACTTAAGAAGAAGCTGTATTGGTTACTAGAAAAGTTTATGGAATCCCAGTTGCCTAGAGATTTTCTAGTAGTACTACAGATTTTTTTTTTACAGTGTACCACCTCTTAAAGTTTAAAATCTTAGTACAAAAACGTCTTGCACCTTGACTTTACACTGACTGCCACAGAAATTGTCTCATGGCTGCTGTGAGCGGTCTCTGGGACCGCTTGATCGAAAGATGAACAAAAGGTTCGATTCACTCATAAGATACCGTTTCTGTACTAATATTTATGTACAGGAATATTATAATTAAAATTTACCTATTCAGAAGTCTTTAGTGATATTAATAGGGCTCCAAACGAAATAAAGTTTCACTAGTATCTAGTTTCACTAGTATCTATTGTTAAAACTTAAAAATACAAGTTAAACTGTAAAAATGGAAATAAAACCGCTGTTTCTGAGACCGCTAACACCACTTAAAAGTTAAACTGTTTCTAAAAGAATTTTTACGGCTCATAAAACATTCAATGCAATTGAAATATATTTATTTAACTAACGGATGAAAAATTGGAAAACATTACAGTGTGACACCCTGTGTACCGAGTATTGTAAATATTACATTTATATCTAGAACTTTAGAGTTATGACACACGTTGTTGAAAAACGATTCTCAGGTCAACCGCTTCCTACTGTGCTTACGGTTAATATGAATATTTTAAGGAAATTTAATTGGTAACGGTCTACTGATGTAGCAAGTCTGAATATCTTATACGAAAGCAGCTTCGCATCGGTCCATTGACTAGCAAGTATATACAAAACTTAATCAGTGCATTCAGATCTCGAATTTTATGTTCAAGTCTGTGTCATTTTTAATTCGACGGACTGATAAAAGTGAATCTTGTCCTATTTTCTCTTGAACTTCATTGCATTTATTGAATAAAATGGCGACAAAAATTAAAGGAAAAACTATAAAAAGGTATTTTATTTTAACTAATCCAACCCGGGGTTCCCGGATTACAGAATACAGGTGAAAATCATTTTTGTATATGGAAGACTAATAGACCTTTTAGATTTAATATATATATATATATATATATATATATATATATATATATTAGATTGACCACTAACAACACCAAAGCGTTTTTTTATATGAAAAATATCAAACATATATTAAAATAAAGTTTTCAAATTTATTGAAAGCAATACTTTAGTATTAGCCACATTGCAGGAGTTAATAGCCAAAGAAATTGCCAAAGATTACACTATTTACAGCAGCCCTTTTTATTCTGATAATTTCAGTGGCTTAAGCGCGTAATTCGATTACATATTTTTAAATTTGTGTTCTATTTACATTATTTTATTATTATATTTATTTGTTGGTGAAGTTTTAATTTCGTTATGGAATATTAGCCGGGAACAAATTCTGAACTATTTATATTGTTTTAAGTGCAAACAGATTAATCTTTCGTAATCGGGCTGCACGCGATAGAGATTTTTTCAATATAACGCTTGAAAGTATTTTTAAAATCATAAAAATCAGTAAATTGATATTCAGTTTCAAAGAAATTGCATTTGAAGATTTTTTTTCTCCCTATTCGACGATGTAAAAATTTAAATGTAAAATCAACACTTTTTTTTGCGGTGCAATATCACGAGAAATGGAGGAAGCGGCTATCATCCGCATCCAAACAAAGCTGAACTAGACGCTCCATATTTTTGAATACAGCTGTCATTACAAAAACAAAAAGGACCACTGACCAAAGTACTGTACACTTCTAGCGTTCTTCATAATTTCATCGCAAAGCAATGCAGTTGTTTCATGCCTAGCAAGGTAAATTTACTGAAAATTTTGTTAAAGTATTTTGATTATTATTAAAGTTATGAGCATAAATACAAGTTAGGATCTTAGTGAAGTACCTTGTGCATTTTACTGAGAAAATGGATCGCGACCTGTTTTCCTGTTGAAAATTTTTTTGTTATAAAGAACTTTATTACCTCTTAAAGTTTTAAACTTGGTACTGAAACACAGTGTAATCATTTACAAAAAGAAAAAAAAATGTGAAATCTAACTTTTTATACAATTTTCCGTCTTTTAATTTATATTTTTAAACAATCTTTATGGACTAATAATCGCACAATAACACAAACAAATAATAACATTAACACTAAAAATATTAGTAACGTTAAAAGAAAGAGTTTTTACGTCCAAAACAGATTGAGTTACAGTTACAAAGTAGAAATGACTTTAAACTGAAAAATAGGATACGTACACAAAATTATTTAAAAGATAAATAACAATGACCGATTTTATTGATTAATGAGAATAAATGTGACACTTGTATTAAAAAGTACCAAATCCTTATTCTGTAAAAATGGGGGACATACACAAAATTACGTAAGAAATAAAATAAAAATCACCGATTTTATTAATTAATGGGAATAAATGTGCCTCTTGTAATAAAAGTAGCAAATAATTATCCTTTTTTCAAAAAATCTAACTATAAAATGTAAAGAAAAGGGAAAATGTACTTTGTGCTATAAATATAAGAAATGCTATAACACAAAAGCTATATATATATATATATATATATATATATATGCAAATCCCCCAGAGAGTTTCAGGATCCAGGTTTTGGATCTGGATCACTAGATCTACAGTATCTGGCAGCACCAGAGTTTTCAGAGGTGCTTGCTTGCGTCACAGAATCTGGTACGTACATGCAGATTTAACGGAGGGCAGAATATTTGTAGTACACATAGTACACATATATTTGTTGTATGCTCAGTTACCCGGGTGGTTTCGAACTAGCACTTGAGGCTGTCATATGATTGTTTAAGAGCTTATTCATCACATTCCTATTTCCCGATAGATAAGTTTCCTGAAGTAGTAGGGATTTCTTCTTGCATTAATAACTTTTTCTTCAAAATAGTTAATATGCAAAGTAAAAAATACAGGACCCTTTTTACAGTCATTTTGAGGGCGTTCTTAAATTTTAGAGGGGAAGCTCGTGCGTCATCTGCCTTTTGGTTAATCAGGCCCTGGGGGTGATATGAAACCGTTAAGACGTACGGCCAACAGGTTCAGACCAGACAATACGGTGGCAATGAATTCATTTATGTAACACCGGAGCTTTTAATTTTCTAGGCTACATTAAATGTTTTCTGTATAGAATTATTTAATATAGTTTTCAGCTAATGTATAATTCTGTCTTGTATATTTGTTGTTGAGTATTTCTTCCGACATATATATGTGTATAAATTATGGAACTAAGCTAACTCAGAAACTGACCTTAAAACGTGACGCTGAATGTATTCTTCCCATGTGTATTAGAAGTAGAAAAAAGTAGCAAGAACGATCACTAGATGATAAAGATAAATGGTGCGAAAACATGTTTCATCAATAAATTGCTTCATCTGGATATCATTTATTTTTTATTACACATTCTCAATTTTACTTGGTCTCAAGAAAACACCATAAAAAATGAATAAATAGTTTTTTTTATACTGAAGGCATTAACTTTATAAAATCTGTCAAAAGAGTTAATCCATTTATCGTAGGAGGTGGGATGACTTAGATAACTTTTGAAATAATCTTTTATTTTTAAATAAAACTGATTACAAGTATTTATTATTCCGTTTAAATTTTAATTAATGCGTTGTTTAAAATCCAATGTTACGCATGTTGTCCCACGATAACATTATGCGATTTCTCAACTGCTAGTTAGTACTTGTTATACACTTCCAATTTAATGCATGTTTTATATATCGCGAAAAAAATAAATATTAGAAGCCGTTTAAATCATGGTGTTTTAGTATAAAGGCTACAAACTTTAAGATGTGCTACAGAGCGTGAAAACATGCAATTCTTACGAAAAAACTCAGTAAGGCTGAAAGAAGCAACATGCATAACAAGACTAAAAAATAGCATATTATTTCTAGTTTTGAAGCATACGATACAATTAAAATAAAATTTCTCTTAAAAGGGCACATGTGACCAACTACCATTTCATCTAAGTAACATCAGATAAAAATCTTTTAAAAAGTCAATAGTTGATAGGATAAGTATCAACTATTGTCAATTTTTAAAAGATTTGCATCTGACGTTCATAAAATGAAATGGACATTGTTCACATGCGCCGCCCCCTTTTCCCCTACTCAGAAAATATGACATGGAATTTTAAAATTGTTCGATTACTGGCATGTTTTGGTAAATTTTCGGAAACGAAAGTGTTTTCCTAATATCTTAAAATTTGTCGAACAAGTTTATTTGGGATAATTTTTTTAAAGTATAATTTTATAAGAATTTGAACGCGGAAAAATAATTGACTAATAAAATGACAAATAAAGCAGAAGCTCAGGGATACCTCACAGAATTGTTTATTGACATGTTTCGATGGAATATTCCAAGCATCGGGAAATTTATTGAACGAGTATTTTAGAATAAAATTAACGAAATGCGAAAATACATGCGTTTAAAAATGATGAGTATTAAAAGTATGTGCAATAAATAAATAAATAAATAAATAAATAAATAACAAAAAGGCGTAGATACACGAATATCTCAGGGTTTAGTGACATATTTCAGTGCCTTGCTGCACGTAAAAGGTATCCTCCACAATATATTTAATATCAGAGTGTTTTAAGTATTTATATTAAATTAGCATATTTAATATAAGAGTATGTTGTCAAACTTTTGTGATTAGATAAAACGAGTATCTTTCGAATTTTTCAACCCATTAAATATGTACATCAAATTTTTAAAAAGATATTTTATGTATTTTTCTATTAGTTTACACTAAATCATTAACGCGTTTCGCTGATTTTATTCTATAACATAAGATAAATACAGTTGTCAGTTATTTTTCAGTGATAACTGCATTTTGTAAAAAATAAAAATAAAACTTAAGTTTCCGTTTAAGACACTTTCTTTTTTAGGCCGTTGGTTAAAATTAGCATGTTTACGTTACTTAAGATTTTTTTTTGTTTTAAGTCAAAGTAGCCAAAATAAGAAGGTAAATAATAGAAAAAAACATTTTCATGGCAAAGGAAACTTTTGTATCGTCTTAATTGATGAATCCAAGATTAAAAGAGAGTTCCTGTTGAATAAAATCATTGAAGCGTAATCGCACTTTTTTTAGCTTTTGAGTAAGATTAAATCCTTAAAGAAAACTCCTAGGTGTATATATACTTAATAAAAATTCTAATCTTATGTGTAGGTTACGACAGTCCAGACCTTGAAGTTTGAGATACTGATATTCAAAATATATTTTCAAAATTAAAAATCATAATGTGAATACATTTTTATTGCAGTATTATCGTTAATGATTCAGAAATATTTTGTCAAGTTATCCGTTTGGTTTTGTTAATGTTATTTACGTTATATGAATATATAATTTTATTACGTTAGCTGTATATATGAGTAATATCCACAGGTTCTATGGGCCCGATTTCAACAGGGCTTGAATCATTTGACTTGATATTGAAAACTTGAGGTTTTTTAAAATGGACAACGCCGGGCGGGTCAGCTAGTATGATATAAAAGATGATGCATATTAAGATATAAATAATGTTTTTCCCAAAATCATACATAAAAATATATTTTGAGATACACCAGCCTGATATTCAAACTTTTTTCAACACTTTTATTTTTATTATTTTTTTTTTTTTACATAAAAGATTGAATATTTGTTTTTGCGAAGCAAACAAGCCTTTAACAAACGAACCTTTTAAGGCTGTTCTCAAATCCAAAGGAGCTCCTGTCTGACACTATTTGAATTAATTTTTGTTCGAAAACACGTGAAATTATCAGGTTTTCTTATGCAGGAACTATGTAATCGAATAGTGTTTTCCATTTTTTGGCAAAGGCAGAAGATCTTTCAGAAAGTACTATCACAGCTGGCTTTTTGAACCGAATTTCTGGACGTCAAGGATTTCAGGAGAAAAACCTGTTGTTACGTCACAACAATAGCTTATAACTCGATAAGTAATTTATTCACCAAAAAATGTAAAACGCAATTAGATTCCAAATCACTTCAAAAGTCAGGCCTAAGCCTTTACGTTTAAAAATGAGTCAGAAAATGTGTCTGAAAATTTCGTGTTGTTGAGTAGGGAATTTGAAAACCGTCTTAAGCTTAATATAACTCTGGAAACGTGAAAAGTAGTTACTTCTCTCAATACATTTCTAAATTACTTCTATATACATTAGATAAATTACTTCTGTTATAACGTATATAAATTCTTTATATTTGTACTAGGAGATCGAACCTGGGCTTCTCGGGTTACAGAACATAGGGGAAAAGCATTTTTTTAAATTGAAATCTCCAGTAGATTTTTTACATTTAATATATACTTTTAGATTGCCCACTAACAACACCAACAATTATTTTTATATGAAAAACATCTAGAATGTATTTAAATAATGTTTTGAAATTTATTAAAAGCTGTACTTTCGTATACTAGCCGCATGTCAGGAGTTAATAGCCAAAGAAATAGCCCAAGATTTCCTCACTTACAGCAACATTTTTTATTCTGATTATTTCAGAAGTTTATGCACGTAGTTCAATTACATGTCTGTTAAATTTGTGTTTTATTTATATTATTTTATTTATTTATTGATGAAGTTTGAATTGAGTTATGGAATATTAGTCGGAAACAAATGCTGAACTATTAATATTGTTTTAATTGGAAACGGATTAATCTTTCGTAATAGAGCTGCACACGATAGAGAAATATTTAAAAAAGAATCATGCTTGGAATTTTTTTTTAAGACCATAAAAATTAGTAAATTGAGATACGGTTTTCAAACAAATTGTATTTGAACATTTTTCCCCCATATACAACGGTGTAAAATTTGAAATTGTGCGATGTTTAGAAATTAAAAAAATTACAGCAAAAAGGAATTTATCGGTCAGCTATTGCGACCATTAGTTTTTTTTTATTTTGATGTCAGCGTTACTCACATATATGTTTTTGCTTTATAATAAAGATATATTGAATAAATAGCGTAAATATTGAATAAATTATTTGTTATGTATGAAACATTGAATAGGTTGCGAAGAAGTTCCTTCTATTGCTAAGACCATTTTATTTATACCACTAAATCCTCTATTAAAGGGAAATACTTCGCAATGAAAAGACAATCAAATAAACAAAAAGTAAAGAAATGCAAACAGAGCACCGAAAAACATGTACAGCTAATTAAATAATGTTAAAATGAACTTTATGGATTATTTCTATATACTTAAGAGGAAAATAGTTTTTATTTTTTCATTAAAAAAGAAGAAATAATTTAAGCTTTTGAATAATGCTTTTTAGAGAAATAAATGAACTCGTTATGCTCAGTGTTATTCAGTTTGCAGTGCTCGAAAACATTTCGTCATGAACTGAATTCTACAGGCGTTTGGTTAGAAAGTCGTCTAAATTATGATAAATTGCGCAGTATATTTAATATGCGTTTGAAGAAAATTTATAGTGCAGCAGAAGAGATAGAGGCACTTTCGATTCAGTAATGCTGTTTGGAAAGCACTTAAATGAATCACTGTGAGAAAAAATCAATTAACGATCATATCATATGTATAAAATTAAAGCATATGAATTAATACTAGCTTGACTGTAATATGTATTTAGGGTTTATGTCTAAAGGAAGCTTTATAAAAATAAATTTCGTTTCTTTACTTTCTCTAACAATAGAGTTTAAAAAAATAAATAACCTTCCCTATTTGGAGGCATCTGTAACTAATCTAATGAACAAAATAACAATTTATTAGGGGTTACAAATGAATTTTAAAGTGTTTTAAAAACGTGTATAGAAATGAAAAAAATTGATAATTTGTCTATGATGCTCGAGCTGAGTTTGATCTGAATTTATTGCAACATTATTTTAATTTTCTGTGAGATAATTCTGCAGCAAACTATTTTCAATTATTTATTTACAAGCTTTTAAGATGAATGTTTAAAAGGCTTCAAAACATATTTTGTACACCTAATATATTTAGACATTTGAAGGGATAGAGATTCCGTGAAAAAATAGTCCCATTAGATCAAAAGTAGTTGATAGTCAATATTTTAGCACTTTTGTTGTCGAAAACAGTTGGGTATTTGTATTAATATCCAGTAAAATGGATTATTCAGAAATTTTTTAATACGTGACAGCAGAGTCACCAATTTCCCTTGAAAATATATTGAGAACTATCGGGCGAATAATTCATTCGAATGATTGACGAATTGTGCTGCTCATTGTGCTCAACTTGTCTCACCAAAATACAGCAAGACTTTGCTACTATTTTGTTTTCATAGAATTCACCTCTCCGTATTCTCAAATGTATAAACATAAAATGTGGTTTCATTACATTTATTAGTTCTGGATACAGATGTCTCCAAATAGGGAAAAAATTTTTGTAACCAGCCTGTATTTTTTAAAGAATTTTTGAAAACAAATAAAATAATATAAGTAATAGAACTAGGTGTGCAATTAAGTTTCTGGGTTTTTTTCATCTATAAAAAATGGAAAAAATTAAGAGAAATGCAAAAAATGATTTATTCAAAGTATCGTCCCTCGCTAGCTACACATTTTTGCCATCTCTCTGGCAATACATGAATACCGCGACGATAAAAAGGCGCATCTTTGGACCGGAACCATTCATCCAACCAATTTTGCCCTTCTTCGAAATTGGCCAAGTGTAGCCCAACCAAGCCATATGCCATCGACCGGAACAAATGATAATCGGAAGAGGCCGGGTCTAGTGAATACAGCGGGTGCGGTAGCAGACCCCATTTCAGTGTTTTGATAGTGTACTGGACGATGGAAGTGCGTTGGCGCGGAGCGTTGTCGTGCTGCAATATCACTCGTTTGTGTCTCGTGTCCCATTCTGGCCGTTTTTCGAGCAATGCATGGTTCAAATTATTCAGTTGTTGTCGGTAGTGATTCCCATTAACAGTTTCGCCCGCTTTCAGCAGCTCATAGTACACGATTCCTTTCTGGTCCCACCAAACGCAGAGCATTGTCTTCTTTCCGAAGCGATTTGGTCGTGCCTTCGATGCTGATGCTTCGCCAGGTGAAAGACACGATTTTTTGCGTTTGGATTCTCGAAATATATCCACTTCTCATCTCCAGTAACAATTCAATGCAGAAAAATATTTCTTTCAAGTCGCAAAAGCAAAATTTCGGAAGTGGCTCATCGATTTTCCATCTGTCTCTCAGTCAACTCATGCAGCACCCACTTTCCTTCCTTTTCAATATTTCCCATCGCATGTAAACGTTTGGAAATACCTTGGCGAGTCATGTTTAATGCCTCTGCAAGCTGTTCTTGTGTTTGTGTATCATCATCATCCAATAACACTTGAAGATTGGCATCCTCAATTGTTTTTGGTCTTCCGGAGCGCTCCTTATCCTCATTGTCGAAATCACCATTTCTGAAGCGTTTAAATTTATTTTCACAGGTAGTTTTCGATGGTAGATGTTCGCCGTAGGCCTCTTGAAACAAACCACGTGCTTCAGCTGCATTTTTGTAAGTTAAAGCAGAAAATCAAAGCTTCCCGCAAATGCTGTTTATTTGGCACAAAACTCGACATTTTCGTTGTTAGAAAAAATATTTTTGCGTTTCGATATGTGTTGTTATTACGACTGGTTAATGTTAATAGATATCCAAGCTATTCGAAAAACACAACTTTAGACATGTATATCGACTACATGGGCCATTAGCGCCATCTATCTGTGAAGCCCCGAAACTAAGTTGCGCACCTAGTAAACAAATAAATGTTTTTATTTCCTTTCATAATGGTTAATATTTCTTTTTACACTTTCAATTAAATCATGATTGCTTTAATTAAGTAGATAAACAAACGCTTTTAATTTGTTACCGAATAATTCATTTGAATGATTGACAAACTGTGCTGCTCATTGTGCTCAACTTGCCGCACCAAATTATAGCGAGACTTTTCTACAATTTTGTTTCATAGAATTCACCTCTTCGTATTGTCAAATGTATAAACATAAAATGTGGTTTCATTACATTTATTAGTTCTGGATACAGATGTCTCCAAATAGGGAAAAATTTTTTGTAACCAGCCTGTATTTTTTAAAGAATTTTTGAAAACAAATAAAATAATATAAGTAATAGAACTAGGTGTGCAATTAAGTTTCTGGGTTTTTTTCATCTATAAAAAATGGAAAAAATTAAGAGAAATGCAAAAAATGATTTATTCAAAGTATCGTCCCTCGCTAGCTACACATTTTTGCCATCTCTCTGGCAATGCATGAATACCGCGACGATAAAAAGGCGCATCTTTGGACCGGAACCATTCATCCAACCAATTTTGCCCTTCTTCGAAATTGGCCAAGTGTAGCTCAACCAAGCCATATGCCATCGACCGGAACAAATGATAATCGGAAGAGGCCGGGTCTAGTGAATACAGCGGGTGCGGTAGCAGACCCCATTTCAGTGTTTTGATAGTGTACTGGACGATGGAAGTGCGTTGGCGCGGAGCGTTGTCGTGCTGCAATATCACTCGTTTGTGTCTCGTGTCCCATTCTGGCCATTTTTCGAGCAATGCATGGTTCAAATTATTCAGTTGTTGTCGGTAGTGATTCCCATTAACAGTTTCGCCCGCTTTCAGCAGCTCATAGTACACGATTCCTTTCTGGTCCCACCAAACGCAGAGCATTGTCTTCTTTCCGAAGCGATTTGGTCGTGCCTTCGATGCTGATGCTTCGCCAGGTGAAAGACACGATATTTTGCGTTTGGATTCTCGAAATATATCCACTTCTCATCTCCAGTAACAATTCAATGCAGAAAAATATTTCTTTCAAGTCGCAAAAGCAAAATTTCGGAAGTGGCTCATCGATTTTCCATCTGTCTCTCAGTCAACTCATGCAGCACCCACTTTCCTTCCCTTTCAATTTTTCCCATCGCATGTAAACGTTTGGAAATACCTTGGCGAGTCATGTTTAATGCCTCTGCAAGCTGTTCTTGTGTTTGTGTATCATCATCATCCAATAACACTTGAAGATTGGCATCCTCAATTGTTTTTGGTCTTCCGGAGCGCTCCTTATCCTCATTGTCGAAATCACCATTTCTGAAGCGTTTAAATTTATTTTCACAGGTAGTTTTCGATGGTAGATGTTCGCCGTAGGCCTCTTGAAACAAACCACGTGCTTCAGCTGCATTTTTTTAAGTTAAAGCAGAAAATCAAAGCTTCCCGCAAATGCTGTTTATTTGGCACAAAACTCGACATTTTCGTTGTTAGAAAAAATATTTTTGCGTTTCGATATGTGTTGTTATTACGACTGGTTAATGTTAATAGATATCCAAGCTATTTGAAAAACACAACTTTAGACATGTATATAGACTACATGGGCCATTAGCGCCATTTATCTGTGAAGCCCCGAAACTAAGTTGCGCACCTAGTAAACAAATAAATGTTTTTATTTCCTTTCATAATGGTTAATATTTCTTTTTACACTTTCAATTAAATCATGATTGCTTTAATTAAGTAGATAAACAAACGCTTTTAATTTGTTACCGAATAATTCATTCGAATGATTGACAAACTGTGCTGCTCATTGTGCTCAACTTGCCGCACCAAAGTATAGCGAGACTTTTCTACAATTTTGTTTTATAGAATTCACCTCTTCGTATTCTCAAATGTATAAACATAAAATGTGGTTTCATTCCGTTCATTAGTTCTGTAGATACAGATGTCTCCAAATAGAGACAGTTTTTTTAACCATATAAAACAAATAAAATAATATGAATAATAGTAAATAAATAAATGTTTTTATTTCCTTTTAGAATGGTTAATATTTCTTTTCAGACTTTCAATTAAATCATGATTGCTTTAATTAAGTAGATAAACAAACGGTTTTATTTTGTTACCGAATGGTAAACATTTTCTTTTTAAACTTCAAATTAAATCATTAATCCTTAATTGTTTTAATTTTTTTTCATAAACTTTTCAAGCGAATCGTTACAAGCATTTCCGCAAGTAAGGAATTAATGTTCTCCAGTTTTCATTGTCGAGAAAAGTGCGTATAAATATCTAGAGAGAAGCTTAAATGAATGAATACGTAAGAATTACTTCAGAAAGAAATCATTATACACTTTATTCTACGAATGGATGATTTCTCGTTTTAGCAAAGCTACTTTATTCTGTTATATCTAATGAAGGAAAATATTATTTTATGGAAATATTTTTTATAGGAAGTAATTATTTGTTCAATAAATTATTCTATGAATACGATAGTGCAGTTTAATATTAATTTAAAAACCATTAAGAAAATATAATCCCATATTATTTTTTTCCAATAATTCACTTAAGTTCTTCCCCATTTCATACTAAGAGCTTTCCAAATCAAATTCCAACGACGCTTATCCACTCGAAAAGTTATTATTTTAATTTAAAAAAATAAAGATTTAAGGAGACAGTGGACATTAAAAACCAAATCCTTCCACTTTCAATGGATTCATTTGAAAACTGGCAACATTACTAATGGCAAGCTCAAATAGTTATATTCAAAATTTTATGTTAAAATAATGAAAAGTTTTTAAATTATTCTCTTTTTAAAATTTAAAATAACGAATAATTGTCTTTTTAAAAAATATTCGATAAGCATTTTTTATTTTGCATAAAATATGACAATGATTATTTATGAGATACTTTTTATATATGACAGTGGGAGTTGGCATGAATTGTAAATATTCGCTGAATATACGCAGAAAAAAATATTTTTATAACTATGCTCTTTTTCTGAAAAAGCAGCTATATATTTTCATATGCACATAAATTTCAATACTAAAATAAACCTGAAATGCAACTTATTATGCTAACATTTATGTGTTATTGTATAGAGGATATACAGTATAAATTGAATATCATAATTAGGAATGCGCGTGGGACGTTTCAAAAGTTAGAAATGTGCGAAATTTTCAATTTTGAGAAATCAGAATTTTAAGTAAAAAAAAAAAAAAAAAACAAAAAAAACTATAAATATAGTATAGCATTTTTACAAATATAAAAGCTCATATCTTTGCGAATACGCGTCAGAATTGAAAAATTCTTTTTGCATCAGATAAATTTGAGCATCTAGTTTCACAATTCTCTAAATTAAAAAAAATAAAATATATAAAAAATAAAAGTCAAATTTTGTGATTTTGAAAGTCCACTGTCTTCTTAAATTATTTTCGCCGAAATAGAAAAATAATTTATTTCACTGTTATTTTAGAAAAAGAAAAGTTTGAAGCATTCCCTACAATATACAATTTACCAAAAATCAGGATGAAATGGTTGATAATATATTCCAATAATTTAACTTATTATTTATTAATTTTTTTGCAAACTAAAAAAACATGCAAATTCGTTAAAAATTGAAACTCGATAATAATTGAAGAAAAAAATTAAGAATTATTTATAACAGATAATAAAACCAGATTTCAGAACTAAATTTTGCAAAAGAGATTAATATGCGCATTTTTTACCTCGGGAATTTTAACAACAAGAAATGATTTTTCAATTAAAAAAAAAAGCCAAATTCAACTAATACTAGCTAAAATTTCAAAATGTTCAAAGATTTACTTTGCAAACAAATATACTGAGTTGCTCAACCATTTTAATTTATTATATATGTACCCTTCATCTGGCAACAAAAATAACTTGTGTCGAAATTGTATAAAACTTTGAAAATTTGAATACGAACACCTAATTTTGACGTCATATTTGGATTATTCGGAAAGATCTACCTTGGAATACCAAACAGAAAGTTATGCGGGAATTATGCAGATGTAAATTTGAATTCGTAATCTTAAATTTCTTTTTTGTTCCAAAGAAAGCTGCAAAGCGGGTCGTTTATTAAGTACTAGCTGACCCGCCCGGCGTTGCCCGGGCCCGTGATAATAACAATCTATTCTCTACGAACATGACTGACATATGTAAGGCTATCGAAATCAAGCCGGGTGAGGCAAATCCCGTCGTAATTGGGCCCATAGAACCCGAGATCAGAAAGCGCCCCCTGTCTGTAGAAAGTGAAACTAAAATATTTAAGACTATTGATATCAAGTTGAATGAGCCAAATCCCGTCGTAATCAGGCCCATAGAACCCGAGATGTTCCTGTAGTTCCACCTTCCACTGCCAGGAGGCGTAATATGTTCTATACGGACATGCTGAAATCTGTAAGCCTATAGAATTCAGGTCGAATGAGCCAAACCTCGTCTTAATCGGGACCATCGAGCCCGAGATAGTAAAGCGCCCTCTAGCCGTAAAAAATGATACTAAAATATTTAACGCTATCGATATCAAGTCGAACGAGCCATACCCCGTGTTGATCGGCCAAATAGAACAGTAGAAAATAAATCGATAATAGGTAAACATTCATCAAATCTGAAAAATAACAACATTTCCCATAATTCCCAACAGTTGATTGAAGCATGTTGCTTCTCCTTAATAAAGACACCCTACTCTCGATAGTGAACAACTAAACTTCTCTTTTCAACTGAACATTCGAATCAAAAATTTGTATTTCTCATATGGCAACGTTTAATTCCCAGAAAATGAAAAAAAGGATGATTTTAAAACGACAATTAAAAATATTAAATGCAAGAAAATAATATAAATATATATACCGCTAGGTAATTTAAAGTTTTACCTTTCAGGAAAATCAAGTTTCATTAAAATCCAATGACAATTTGTATTTTTAATTATTTTTCTACAAAATGTCAACAGTTATGTATTTCAATAGGAAAAATATAGCGAAAAATGTGTATGATGAAACCCAAATAAGAATGACACCAAAATATTTTAAATATATGACACCCCCACAGAAACACAAAACCCCAAATTGGGAGTTAATCAAACTATATAGAATCCAAAATTTAAAAAATGGAATCAAAAATAATTTTTTAAAATATCTTTTAAAGCTTTCTACAATGGTAAACAATGTATTGTATTTCCATTGGAGGATGCCCTTTCAGAACACTCGACTCAACCAAATTTTCATGTAGAACTGAAATTTAACCACGAAGATATTATTATTTCTCAAAAGCAATCATAAGTCCGGAAAGATAGTTCAATTCTGTACGCAAAATGAAGAACGATTTCTGGTTTGATAAAGTTAATAAATAAGAAAATTACGCTGAAAGCAAACACATTTTTTTAACTTCCAATTATCTGTGTTTGCGCGAAAAAAAAAAAAAAAAAAAAACGGAAATCTGCAGTAAAGAGTTGCGGTAAAGAATTTTTTTTCAAAGGATAATATTCGAATTTTTTTAAAGACGAAGGTGTCTTTCTACATCTGAATGTACTCACTTTAACCCTTAAATGCATAGTGTATCAAATTTGCACCACATTTTATTTAACTTTTAATAAATAAATCAAGTTCTTCGCAACCACTATATTCATATAGAAATATTAATCCTCTAAAAATCACATAAATATGCTACTAAATAAAGTTAAAAATCTATCTTAAAACGTCTGGTGCTTAATCCTTAATATAAGTATAAAAAAACACAATTCTAAAAGAAAATTTCATGCATTTAAGGGTTAAGCTTCTTCTGTTGGATTTTGCGTATTTTGATAAAAAAAATCCTGCGACGAAAGGGTAAACATTGCCAAAATTACGGAAATCACGAAAGTGGGTTACATAAACGACTGGTTTCGAAACGGTTAATATAGATATTTATTATAACCTAAGGGCATTTCCCGAGTCGATGCCGATTTTTAAACCTGGGCTGAAAAACGAAAATCGTGTGAGTGAGTTTTGGAAACGATTTTTTTTCGGAGGAGGCTCGGAGGAGTAAAATTCAACTTTTTCGAAACGGATACCAGATTTTAAAAAGCAAAGGAACGTAGATTAGGCGGAGTATTTTAAGTTTTTCGCATCTTGTTTATAAACGCATATTCGAATTTTTAAAAATAGAAGAAATCGTTAAAAATGCGAAATTGACTTACGGTAAAAAACATTTTCGAAAGGATTAACGCTAATTTTTTTTTAAACTAAAGGTTTCTGCCAGAACCCAATAGAACGTAGATGTCCTTAGGTGTGTTTGTTTCTTGCTTGGTCATTTTAGAGACTGATGCGCGATTTTATATATCGCAGAAAATCGGAATTCTCAAAAGCGAGTCCTGAGCGCGACTTTTTCTCGAAAGGTTAATATGCGTATTTTTCAAAAACGATTGGAGATGTCGAAAAAGGAACGAATGTAGACATTTGGCATTTTGAGTTTTTCGTCACTCGCTCGGAACCGCCGATGCAAATTTTTAAAAATAGGCAAAACCCCGAAAATTGTGAAACTGCGCGGCGTATAGAAAATATACTTTTTCGAAGGGTTAGCTTTCATATTTTTTAAAACCAAAGGTGGCTTTGAAAAAGGAAAAGTCAGATCTTTAATTTGGTGAACTCGTTTTTTCCGTATCTCTTGTAGTCCGGCGTGTGCAAGGCTCGGAAAACGGTAGAAAAAAAACAAAAACAAAAAAAACATGAATTTGACGCTGCTTGATTATTTTTTTTGAAAGGGTTAAATGTGAAATTTTTTCGAACCAATCGGATCGTAAAATTACGTTTTTCGAGAATATAGACGGTTTTTCCGTATTTCCGCCTTTCTTCCATTTGGAATTTAGAAAAACGGAAAAAGAAACTGGCTGCCTATCGCTTTGTTTCTTCTCTTCACGGAAGGTGCGCTAGAATTCGCTAGCCATCGCGGACAGACAGACACACAGATACAAACACACAGATACACACACACATAGACACACACACATAGACACACAGAGGGAAACATTCTTTTATTAGTATAGATAACTGTAAACTACTTGGAATGTTTTTGGGTTATGCTTAAAAAACTATTCGCATTGCAGCTTGCTTTGCTACTAAAAAATGAATTTAATATTAGGAGTTCTAAATTTTACATTTGCATAGTTTCCTACTACTTCACCGAATGACTTTTCGTTTGGTGTTCCAAAGTAAAATTTTCAGAAGAATTCAAATATAACGTCAAAACAAGGCGCTCGTGAAGCTTTCTAAGTCTGATGCGATTTCTATATAAAGACGCTCCCCTAAACTTATTTTTATAAGAAACAGTTAAAAAGACATAATTCCTAATCAAACAGTGTTCCTACAGTTGTAGGGAAAATAACAGTATTTTCTTATAGAAAAACTCAACTTATGTAATCACGCGATTGTATAAGACGAGTTTTTCTCTATGTAAATAATGGTATTTATCTGATCTAAAGTCAGGGAAATTCCCTGACCTGTAGGAGCCCTATTAAATGGATATTTTCGTTTTTCTCTGTATATATTTAGATATAAAATAGGTGTGTGTGAGAGAGAGAGAGAGTGTAACTTTTTTATTTGACCGACTGTATATTTAATTAAATTTGTAAGTTAAGAATAGTCGAAGGAAAAATAATTAAGAAAGATTTTCTACAGATAGTAAATTTTTAAAATTAAAATTTTCTTAAAAGATTACCAAGCTAATTTTTTATATTGAGAATTCAAACAGCGATAAATAATTTTTTTCAATAAGTCTATACTTTAACAAATGCTAGTTAAAAATTTTAGACATTTCGGGGATTTTCCCAAAAGTTAGTAGGAGGACGAATACACCGATAAGAGGAGATAAATCATTACTTATGAGTAAAGAAGGAAGTGTGAAAACTATAAAAGGCGCTATAAGGATATCGATAATCGTACAATAATTTACAGAGCTTTACAGAACCGAACCAAAAACTGAAAAAAAAAACATTATTTCTAATGGAACGAAAACCGGAACTAAAATTAAATTGTTTCTTTTTTTTCAGTTTCAGAACCAAACCGAAATTATTTTTTTGCTCCGAAATTGAACCATAAAGTTATTTTTAATTCAGTTTATAAAATTTCAGTTATTTAAAAGATAAAAAACAGGCCATTGACATCATTTACCTTTGATCTTTAGCTTTTTGATAGAAGGCACGTCAAAATTTGAACCATAAATTATGTCCATTGAAACTGATTAAACTACCAAAAGTGAGAAACATTATTGATTAAGTTGTAGGAATGAACAGTGAAATCTTCCGCATATGCTCAATCTACCAACCTGAAAAATGGGCATGATACCGACAAAGTTTTTTCTACCCTCTCATTTCAAGACTAGAGATGACTTTAGCATAGGATGCGGGATGTTCATTTAAAATTACGAAGGCGGTTAATTGGATATAAATTTGTTAACCTTCTGTACTAAATCAATAATTATGTAAACTTGTAGGAAAGCCTTAAGTAAAAACAAAAATAAGAATGTAATAATCTGGCAAAATGCTATTTCGTATCAGCGTAACCGTACATCTTTAGACATGTCATCGAAATTAGAACTTCGAACCCAAATCGATCTGAACCTAAAACTGGAAAAACCGTTATTTTAACCGAAACGAAAACTGGAACAGGACCTACAACCTTTATTTTTAAGGGATCAAAAACTTGAACTGAAACGAAATGTTTTATTTTGACTAAACCAGAAAGATGACATGAACAACAACAGCCCAGAAATAGTGTTCGAAGCCCTTTAATTTATCATAAAAGAAGCCTTTTCTTTTAAGTGTTTATCGCAAATGAATTGAAATCTAACTCAAGTTGAGTAATTATTATTGAATGTTTAATTGTGATAACTTCACAAATTTATTTGCAAATAACAATGTAATTAAAGTTCTTAAAATACATTTCCTAATAATTTAATCCAGAGTTTTATTTTATTGAATCTTGACTCGAGTACGATCTTTATGTTTACTTTATTTTATTAAATAGCACATCTAATTGATTAAAAATAATTCACGCATTCCTTATTAATTACGCTTGACAGACATAATATTTCTAATTTGTAAAAATATTTTCTGTACTTGCTTAATTAGGATTTTCTAAATGAAATAATTCGAAATTATTAAGCGCTGTTGTTTTCATCTCAACTCGAATAACTTCGCTTCATACTAATGCTTCTCGGAATGCAAAATACATGTGTTAGAGATAAAATGAAACAGCCCACATAAAGTTAACGCATGCATTAAAAATGAGCAAGTGTTTATATAATTATTTATATTTATTAATCTTATAAGTTTAACTTATGTTATCGATATCGTTACTAGATAGGTAGCGAAAAAAATTGAACTTTTACTAATTTCAATGGAAATACTTCTACTCTCTCTGCTTTTTACTGATAAAAAAATAGCTCAGCCATAGAACTTATGACTTCTTTGTTTTCCCATATACACATACATGTACAATACAAGAAAATGTCAGTAATTGGAAATAGTTTAAAAAAAACCATTATTATTTAGTTGAATTACACGCAATAAATTTTAAATTTAGAATGCAAATACTACTTATTTACAAAATCATTTTATTTAATGTGAGATATACTTAATTTGTTTATCTTCAATTGTTTCTTACTTACTCGACAGTATACAGATCAAGTTAAAATAATTGAAAACTGTCAAACATCTGAATTATTATTGGTAGTTGACTAGACTGGTACGACGTGTATTGGATTCTCAACAAAAGTTTGCGGAGCAAATGTTAAGATGATATATCATTTCAAACGGAATATTTCTGCATCAGACATTATATTGATAACTCTCAGAAAGAAAATATATTTAACAATATATCTATCGTTTTAATAATTCCTTTTTAAATAAATATTGCTAGTTTTTCCTTCTTTTGTGTTCGTACCCTGCCTAAAAACCGCAGTGACAAAAAATGTTTTAAAGTAGGTTAGCTTAATTAATCATCCAATTTCAAAAATTGTATTGCTTCGTACCATTACATATAACGGAAAAAGAGAGTTGAAATTCAAACGCTTTTGAAAATTTAAAATAAAGCATGCTGCTTTAAGTTATTTGAAACAATTCACAATACATTTTTTTGTTAATAAAAACTTTCAAAAAATGCACTGTGAACAAACAATATATGTGAAGTGTACGGAGTATAGTTCACATATACACGTAACAGAAATTAAACGTAAACAAAATAATCCATGATCCATAACTTAAAAAAACATTTTAAAATCAGAGAAATGTGACAAAACATATATTTAATGAAGTATGACTCTAAAATGAGATTATAGTTCAAGGAAGTGTAAACACAACATTTTTCGCGACATCTATTTACACAGGTAAGATTACATTTGTGTGTCACAAATGCTCTATTTTACAAGTGTGAATACGCAATAGAGTATGCACTTGTCACTACTAAAGCTTATTATGAAGAATAATAAAAACAAAAATAAATTACAAATTATACAAGAATGAAATTATCTCTCACAAAGATTTTATACATTTTGGTAATTTTTTATTTAACATAAAGCTATGTAACATTTTTGGCGTTTGCCGCACAGATAAGGCGAGAAAACTCTTATTCTATATAACATTTATCACTTCCTCAATTGGTTATTTGAACAATATGAAGAGTCGTAAACAAAGCCAACCATAAATCTGAATAACCTAAAACTGTTTTCCTATCTATAAAGATGAGCATCTTCTGCAAAAATTGGGAGAGCACATTGAAAACAAAATGCACGAAACACGGATTGTCTTATGGATTCTGGCAGTAATTGCTGTTAAAACAGGTACAGTGATATTATTTTTTTTTAAAAATCAGTCTGGGTATGTTTTGATAGCACGTATTACAAAATGTCCCCCAAATACTCAAGTGATTAAAGAAATTAATAAATTCTCACTTAATTAATTTTTTTTCTAGTTAGATTTATAATCTGGACACTTTGGAATTTTTATATAGAAATACATGGATAAATCAAAATATATTTTCAAAATCAATGCTCAATTTTTGAATTTTAAATAGAATATTGCAAATATTTAATGTGAGAAACTTTTACAATATGCAATTTAATTATGCGTTTTTGGCAGCAAGATTCTGTAGCTGACATATCACGCACAATTCTGCCTTTATACCAAAGAATATTAAGCGTTCAAAAATTTAGTGTTATTTAAAAAAAATTAAGTTCTACCATTTATACTTTTTGTTAAAAAGTGATCTATGCATGATGAAACTGCAATAAGTATTTGTATTCAAAATCGTAAAGGAAAAGATAAAAATTATCTGAGAGAAAAATTATTGGCTTTTAAAACCTTGTATAAACTTCTGAGCAACCTTATACTACATTGTTTTCTTGTGTGTGTATTAAATATAATAATAATTTAATTAGTCCCTGCTGTTAACACTAAATATACCACGAACCTGTCATTTGATTGGTACCAAATGATAATATTTCTATTCGAACCAGAAATTTCTTCATAAAATAAATAAAATACAAGTCACACATAAATAAGTTAAATAGTTTTAAATAAAAATTCTGGTGTGAAACATTTTTATAAAACTTGAGTAAAATTCCTGGCATGTTTAGTATTAATATTCAAGTATATAGTTCCAGTTTTTCATTTTCTTTTCAGCTTATATGCATAATATTTTGTTATGAAAGCATTATTATCATTTTCAATTTCGTATTTCTATTTTAATTATCCTGGATGTTAACTATAACTGTCCAGACTCCGCATTTTAGGGATTTATTGTGTATGTTTTGGAAAATAGTAATTGTTTTCTGAACTAGAATAGTCCGAATACGTTCAGAAAAGAATTCGAAAGGAAAATGGTTTGGATTCTGATTTTTGTGCAATGTCACCCATGAAAACCTTACATTGCTATCCTGCTACGATTGCGCGAAATGGAATACTCGATCGTTATCCAATTCGTTTAGTTTACAGCTAGCAGACTCAGTGACAAATAACATCTAACGTACAGTCATTTATTATTCTAAAAATTTCAACGACCTGTTTTATTATTGTATTGAAGATTCTTAGCATATTTCTTACGACCAGTACTAACAGATGTGAATTATGATAAATCCAAAATGAATAATTAACATTTGATTAAATTTTAAGGAAATTAAAATTTCAGAAAATATATATTTTCGAAATTAGTTTTCGAAACAAATATGAATTGTAATTTATAAATTATTAAAAAGAAATCGATTTCTAGAAGCTTCAAATATTCGAATACAAAATTAAAGGTCATACCACCAAATAATTTTTGGGTTATGATTAATAAACAACTCAAACTGTAACATATTTTGCAACAATTAAAATTAATTTAACATTAGACGTTCCAAACTTTAAACCTGCATAATTTCTAAACTACTTGACCGAATGACTTTCCATATGGTATTAAAAGGTAAAATTTACCGAAAAATTCAAATATGATGTCAGAAGTCGGTATTAATATTGAAAATTTTAAAGTTCGTTGCAATTTCTATATGTTGACGACCGCATACACAAAAGTTAATCATATCATTAATTACTAGACTAGACGTAATTATTAATCGATCGGTTCCGTCATATTTTTGTATGTTAATTTTTGGAGGAGTTAGTAGAGATGGATAAATTTTTTTTACAGGACTGTACTAATACATATACTACTTTTAATACAAATTATATTGAAACTATTATTGAAACTATTTATTTCATTTAAAACCAAAGTTTCAGTAAGTATTTTATTTACCTACTGAATTTTTGAAAGATTGAGCACCTTTTTAAAAACGTCGTTTTAAGCTGTTGTTCATTTTTTTCTCCAACAAGTCTTATATCGCCATTCATGAATGAGAGTTTGAATTTGTAAAATATGAAAATGATTCTTCATGTTTAATATAGCGTATAAAATAGTTATACACAGATTGATTTGTTTTCAAGGCCTGATCTTCTACATATATTGTTTTTTTTTCTTTTTTCTGTAAAATGAAAGAAGATAATATAATCTTATTTCCTAATTTTTTTTTTTTAATTTTAATACTTTTTCTGTTATGGAAAGCAAATTAAAACACAAAATTCTGTTTTCATAAGAGAAAATCATATCCAGAAAGCAGGTAGCTTAAATGGGTAAGTTTTTTATGCATCTTTACCAAGTTTTATAGTTGTTGTTCATGACAGAATCCACCTTAATTATGCAGATAACTTAAGATTTGGTAAGCTTTTCAGGTATGTTTATAAAATTTTTATTTATTGGTTAACCAAACTCAGTCTTACAGTTATATTGAAATTTGGTAAGTTTTTAATGTATGTTTATTTATATTCGAACACCTACGATATTCTTTCGAGAATATGGAATCCAGCATACGCCATCAGTTATTCTGCTTTTTTTGACGTCGCGCTGTTTCGTAATATAATTTGGATAATATTATATTTTTCATCTTACAGCTTTTACATTATGTGAGGGCCTCCCAAGCATTTGTAGGCTTATTTTTATGCAGTGCGATTGAAGTAATAATTATACATACTGTACAAATTACGACAAAATATCAATTATCTACTCTTTTAAGGAGATATATGCATATGATTATCAAATTAGCCTAAACTAATATGAAAATCATATTCGTATACTTAACAATCCTGATTCATAAAAGGCGTTTATAAGAACACAGAATGACTCATAGCGATTTGATCTTATAATTTTTTTTAGTTACAATTTAGTTTAAATTATTGCAAAAAATAAGCCTAAATCTCAATTATAAAATTCAGAATTTTAATACAGGTAAAGAGATAAGATAATCTAATGGTTAAGATAGTCCAATGTGAGAGGAGTAGGAGGTCGAAAGTCTTATTAGGGTTAATTTTGGCTCTACGGCGGTTGGAGGAGGAGGAATATTCATGTAATGATAAATCTTTTACAGTCCACAAGATAAAATATTAATCGCACACTTTTTCGTACAATCACACACTTAAAAAAAAAAGAAATAAAAAAATTTAAAAAATGAAGTTTTTCCGAAAAGGCGAAAAGCGTTTTAAAGTCAAGAAAACAAATCGTTTTCAGAGTTTCGTTCATCTGACGAAATTCTATTCGTCACACTCCTCTGTCTGTCTAGTCACAGACAATACAGTCCTACTCGGAAACTGTTGAAGTTAGAGACTTGAAATTTTGCGTAGTTATAGCTGAATACCTCCTGTCCCACGACAAATCGTAAAATTTTGAAAAAGTCGTATATTATTTTAATTAATTAAAAACTCATTAAAAAGTTCCTGAAATTTCGCTCTTTTTAATAAAAATAAACTGAAAATTTCATTTCTGACTGCTTTCGTACTGCTGCCGAGGCTAGAAACAATCCAATCAAAACGTTGGATTCAACAGTAGTTTGGGACCTCGTAGCGAGGTCCACTTTCAATAAAGATTTTTCACACTCAAAGTAATAAAACTGCGGATAATACCAGTAGTGGTATATTTCAAGCTTTATAAAATTATGAAAACTAATTTATTTATCAATTTGAAAACTATGCATATATACATAAAAAAATATCTAAATCCAAAATTCCAATTTTCGTAAAAATCAGTTCATAATTTTCTGAGATATTAATTTAAAAATCATAAATTTTCCAATGAAAACGCGATTTTAATTTTAACTCACTTTTTGTCTATTACTCGGTGTGTATAAATTCTGTGTTTCATATACAGGGCAGCACAAAAGTTCGCGAACACATTTCCGTTTATTGAAAGAAACTCCAGAAGGAGAATTTTAAACTGTGCTACGCGTTTCCTAACTAAACTAAAATTTAGCATCCTATGTAGTATATATACAAATCTATGGATCATATACAGGGCTGAATAAAAGTATTCGGATATTTTTCCGAATATTGTATATGTTGGAAATTCCTGAAATTACGTTTTTAAATATGTTATGCATTTTCCAAATTGTTTACTTCGATGTTATCTTTCAGCTTATTAAACGGTAATGATTTGTAAAATTATTTTGGAAGCGGTGGAAAGTGTTACATAATCTATGCTTGACGCATGATTTTTCGTTCTTGTTTTATAGTTGGCGTTTAGTTACTTTTAGTGTAGAAAAAAATATCGTCTTCGTGAGGCGCGAAGTGACCTGTGTTCGCCGGTGTTTCTAAAAGGGTTAAAATTAGTATTTTTTAAAATCAATTGCATCGTCAATTGATTTGGCGATGGTTGAAGCCTTAAGAAGATGTTTTTTGGTTTGTCGGTACCTCTAAAGTTGCACCTTGAAGAGTCGTTGCCATAAAGGGGAAAACATCCTTTGGAAAAACGACTGTTTTTGAATTTTTTTTTTTTCAAATGTTTAGCAACGATATATTTTCGAATTAATTGCGACATTTGAGACGTAAGAATACGATCATTATGAATGTGTTTTCAAATTTAATTGTATCGAATGGCTTGGTTGATTTAATCCGATTTAAAACTACGAAATAACACACACACACAAAAAAAAAACAAGTTGGAAATTGTACGTCAAACGTGACAAATGAGGTGCGTTCGTACTATAGCTAGTTATATAAATATTCAGATCTTGATGATTTTTAATTCTGTGAAATGAATTTATCGTCTGCAGATTAATTTCTGTCATAAAATAAGTATCTCGGTCGCTTGACGATTAAATCTCGGAAGCTCCTCTAACAAGAAAGCACTGATTTTTTTTTCTTTTAAAATTTCTTAATAAATATTTTTATTAATATCTCCTAAAGTTTTGATTCGATTTAAAAAAAAATTGAAATGTGTCGACAAAATTCTGCCAAGATAATATATCTTAAATTCCAAACCATTCGGTTGGGTAGTTTTTGCGTTGTTATATGCGGACGGATGGACAGACAGACGGACAGACAGACGGACGGACAGACGGACGGACCAAGCGACGACAATAGGTGCTACGTATTTATATAATTACGAACGCACCTAAAAAGGTCGCGTTAGGTTCTCATTTCCTCCCTATGGGGAAATTCGGGGCCTGGGCATGTGCGAGAGATGTTGCCGGCTTGCAAAGAAATAACTGAGTTTTTGATGAGATTTTAATTTATATCTCGGCTAATTATGAAAATATTAAAAACCTGAGGCTCAGGTGCATCAAGACAGGTCTTGTACTATCCTCACATAAATTTTCATACTTCTAGATGCGCTAGATGTTCCTAGCCATAGGAGACACACACAGAGCGAAACTTTCTTTCATTATAGATTTTTGATAAACAAAATTGCTAAAATCGAGTAGAACATATTTTTACACGCTCTTGAAAAAAATGCATGAATTGAACTAATCTACCTGTTGATTATATTTTCTCAAAACACGAACATTTTCTCTTATTTTTGCCTACCCCCCCCCCTCCTCAATACAGAAAACTCAGCAATCTAACGTAAAATTTACCCAAAATACTCCATTATAAACCTGCACCTTCCTACGATCAGATGGGTATTCCGGCAACTTGCTGCCTGTAATTTTACGCTTTTTGACGAAATTCTTTCTGAGATTGCACTTAATATTTATGTTTTATAGAGAAAATAAATGCTTGATAAATTCTAAAACGCAGTGACAAAAGTTTTAATATTGTACGGTTTTGAAGTCGTCGCAGTTTTATATTTTTGAGTCGTTTTTTCTTCTTTATACTGCTTATTACGTTAGCTCTCGATTATACCTAAAACAAAAATCTGTGAAAAAAATTTACAATTTATAATAAAAAATTCAAATTCCATAAAAAAATGATCATATTTTTGTTATTAACTTGAAAATAAAATTGTTTATTTTTCCAGGTATAGTTTGAAGAAAATTTAATTTCCTTTATTTAAAAAAACAAACGTGTAAGTCAGTTAACTTGTTACAAAGTTATCCTGGCAAAACCGCTGAAAACAGTGTTTTGAGATTATTGAGTATAAAGTTTTGCCCTTCGAGGGTTTACCCCCTTGGCTCAACGTTTACGGTTCGTACGACCGTAATTTTAGCAAACTTCCTATCGGACCACCTCTCCGACATTATTAAAAGTTAAATAATAATAACCACATGTTCTCATCATTTGAAATATTTCTAGTCCCCTTAAAGCTATTATTAATGTTAACTCCCTTTTTTTACAAAACAAAATATATATATATATGCAAGCTGATTTTTTTTTCTGATTATTTATTTTATTTTACTTGGAAAAATAAATAAAGGTAAACATATTCTAAAATTTTAATTATGTGTTCAATTTCTGCAGCTGAAAAAAACATTTTGAACATGTATCAAAAATATTTTAATAATTTTAAATTTTATGCAGAATTTGTAAAAATACTTAAAAAACAGTAAAATCGTCTTAATAAAATGTTATACAAAGTTAGTATTTGCAACAACTTGATTCTTATACGATTAAATTTCTTGATGTAATACAAGAACAAAATTTAGAACAGACAATAACAAAATAATCTTATGTCTAGTAAATAATCCATCTCTAGCAAATAATCTCAAGAAGTTATTATTTTTTCTCCAGTCTTTTCTTTAATCTTTTCCAGGATTTTATTTAATCAATCTAATACAGCACACACTTTGAAAATACACTTTTTTTTCAGGGATTGTTTTCATGATAGTTTGAACTAGATTAATGTGTTTTTGATCCAATGATCCTGTCATTGATTTTTATGAAATTATAATTTCAACTTTTATGTTTTTCTTCACCAAATCCGCAAAAGGTCTACATTGTTTGGATCATTAAAGTAAAAACTTTCATTCTTTAGTTTCTGAAAATGAAGAGATTGCTTTTAAAGAAACAAAACCAACCCTTTTAAATCTGTTGAAGTTTAATTTGCTTTTTAAGCATTCAAAAATATTTTTGTGGATTTCCTATTAAATATATGATTTATTTCTACCAGGTATATTTTATATATACTCTTATCTTTTTTTTTTTTTTAAGAAAGTGATTGATAAAGGAGATGTGAATTCGAAAATCATTTATAATAATCTTAAGGAATTCGAATAATTTATTTAATTCACTAACTATTTTACTAAATTTAACTTCATGATAGATTACTCATATATATAGATTATATACTCATATTAATGGTACAGTCAACAACAACAACAAAAAAAGACAGACAGAAAACGCCCTTTGCATTTTAATCATTAATTGTCCCAGAAACAAAAATAGCGATTTGACTGGAAATTATGTCTTCTTCCAATTTATATTAAGCAAATAAGCTTAGGGGTCGTCTTCAAACTGAAATTGTACCAAACTCCGAAATTTCTAATACAAACATATAATTTTTACATAATCTTTGGATTCTTTGGTAAATATTACATAAGGTACCAAACCAGAAAATTATTCGGTGAAGAAATTTAGGAATTATGCACATTTTCAGTTTTGAACTCCTAATGTTAAATTTATTATTCATAGTTGCAAAACGAGCTGCAATGCGTGTAGTTTATTAAGCATAAACCAAAAACTACTTGGCGGATTGAGGTGATATTTTAGATTCGCATATTTGAAGCTGCTAAAACTTTATTTGTGTTAAATTTTTATAGGTTATAGTACATATTTTATTTTTCGAATATTAATTTTATAATTTATACATTTTTAAATTAATATTCGAAAAAAAATATTTGTAATTTAATTTTTTTTAATAAAAATTGACTTCTAGAAGCTTTAAATATATGAATATAAATTTTCAATAGTTGCAAAATTTATTTTGCAACTATTAATAATGAACTTAACATTAAAAGCTCAAAACTTTAATTGTGTATCATTACTAAAAATCTCCACCAAATGACTTCCTGTTTGGTATCTTAAGGTAAAACGTGTATAAAAAAAAACAAATATGATATCAAAACAAGGTGTTTGTATTGAAAATTTTAGAATTTGTTTGAATTTCAGTTTTGAGACGACCCCCTAAGCTTATTTCTTTAAACATAAATTGAAAGGAGACATAAATTCCAGTCGAATGAGCATTTTCTTTTTTTCTGGGACAATTTGTTGATTGAAATGTATCAGGTTTCTCTTTTGGTTTTGGCCGACTGTACCAATACAGAAAGATGAAGTCGTATGAGAAATTTAATACGACAAAGAAAATAACTGTTCTAAAATTTAAAATACTTATTTTCTGTGGTACCGATTCATTCATGAAAATAACTGAATGAGATCTTATAGATTAGTTTGAATACAATGTGCGATTGCATTCATGCAAGATAAAAATAATTACCATGAAGCTTAGTTTAACATATTATGTCTTTGTTCTATACTGGAACATCACTACACGTTTAAAAAATATGGGTGGATTCTTTTAGTTATACTATCATGGTAATCGTGCAACTGTGTATCTGGCAAACCAAAATTAACCGAAAAATAAATAATCAATAATTTGAAATGTATAGACAGTAAGGGGCGCAATGCAGTGTTCACAGGAGAGAAAAACAGGCATTTTTACAAAAAAAAAAAAAAAAAAAAAAAAAATTCATTGAATACGTACAATTGTCACCGACAGTAAGCACTGCAGCGGTTCCGGAACTATTGCGTTTCACGATTAAAGCCTGATGTGGCAGGAGTCACAGGAAAACTCCTTAGGTACTCAGCAGAATGTCCTACCATATTTGACGGCTATTTTCACTAATGGCAGCCTTCGCACTGAACATATGTAATCCTAGCTGTGTTCTGAACTGTTCTGTGCCATTGTACAAACCACTCTCACAAATGAAGCGCCACTTGTTTTTGGCAACTGTATTTATTTTGGCGGTAAAATTTTCTGTTATTATAAACAACCAATATCTGTTTGTGCATTTTAGTGAAAACAACTTTCATCTTTCTACGGGCCTGATTTGAGCTTTCAAACACGTGACCTGACGTCACAGATAGGATCTGATTCTTCTCGTCTAGTTGAATTTTCGCCATATGTTTTGCTTTGTAATTTCAGATAAATTTTATATAAAAATGGTTTCTAAAATGCGAATTTTTTTAAAGTATATTATCTGAATTATTTGGATAAAGAATTTAAGTAAGTACCCTTTTTTTTATCTCATTATTTAAAACGCAAAATATATATCTATACCGTTTTTCAATTCTGGAATTCGAACGTTGTTAAAGTTATATTGTACTTAATACTTTAATAAAGGTAATCGCTACACTTTCTGTTGTGTTGAAATAAATCTGGTTTCGCTGGGATGACCGTGTGCATATTCTACTATTATAATACTACTAATACTATTATAATACTACTATTAATACTATTACTACTATTTTAAACATTTAATATCACTTTATTAAAACAATCGCAATGGCGAATACGCACATAAAAATAAAGACAGAATGTCAACAGACGATAATTAACCATTATTTTTTTCTGACTTCGTTAGCTTTTATTTTCACCTAGAGTAATAAATATAGTTTAGAATCATCAAATAGATAAAACAGTAATACGAAAGCCTTATTTGTCCTGATTTTACTAAGAATTTCTCTTTTAAATATAATTTACGTAAATTGAGAACATTTAAAACAATAATTAATAATATTGAGTTCTTATGCATATATTTTTTTAAAAATCAAACGCTTTTCGTAAAGGATTTGTAAAACTACTCGTGCTTTCAATTATTAAAATATAATTTTAATTTAAATAAATATTTATATGTATCTGAGGTCAATGCAGGATTTTTTTCCCTTGTGGGTTATTAAATGAAAAGTAAAAGTTTTTAAAATAGCTTATTATATTTTTGTTTATGTGTTGATGATTGTTTGTGTTATTATCGAGACTTTATACTAAGCCTAAAAGCAGTATAGTTTTTTATACAAGTAGTTTAAGATGAAATAAAGTAGTGTGGAAGAATGGAACTTTCTCATTCCTCCTATTTAATAAGATGGGTGAAAATTGCTGCTTATATGAAAATTAATATGAAAATAGAGCACACTATAGTATGTTTGTTTTTTAATGGAATTTCCTCCTTTAATAGTAAACCATTCACTAACGATGATTTTTTTAATTAATCAGAAATATGAAAATACTTTCCTAAAATTTCCAGAGCCCAAAAAGCTGTAACGTCGTATACCTGCAAACGGCGTATACCACCGTATACCCTCCGCGATATCCCAGATTAGACTGTTTTTATTAAAAACTCGTCCCCTAAAAGACAAGCTATTGCATTCTGTAAAAATGTAACATTAAAAAAAAACTTTCTCGGCAAATCTTTGTTTGAAAGTAATTATCTAACAAGGGGAGGTTCTGAGGTCGGGGACACAGAATGCTGCGAACGTTTATGCATCGATAGAATAAAGTTAGTATGTTAATACAGGAAAGTCTTACAACACAATAACCAGGGGTGTCTTGAGAAAATAAGCCTCAAAGTTTAAGCAACAGTTTATAACCGGATAAATTAAAATCTTTGGCAAGGGGCTCGGTTGTATGGTAAGCAGCACGTTGGACTCTTGAACATTTTCTTTGAGTTCGAAACCCAGCTGATTCTGATTTTTCACGCCGAAGATTTTTATCAATTATTGTCGAACCACAATTGAAAAAAAATATTTAAAATCATTGAAATTTACGAAAATATAAATTAAATATTTGTTTTGTAGCATATAAGTACAGTTTTGACTATGAAATTTTGCATGCTTAAATATTTAATGAAAAGTAAAAGAAAAAAAGTAAGTAAATTATATTTCTATATACCAGAGAATTTTGCTTTTATTTCAAAGTAGCTGATCCGTCCAGCGGTGCCCGAAAATCAGTAACTTTCTTTTACGGTTTCGATAAAAATAGTCATTTTCGGTGCGCATTCTGTTCTTAACTTCTGTCTATAACTCTTTCCGTAAGAAACTCCGGCACTCGTACGTGCTGCCTGCGGCATTGTATAGCAGGCGTGTTACGCACGCGTTGCAATATCGTTTAGTTTCAGTTTCCACCGCTAGGGCAGGCGAAACCATCTTACTTAGTTATCAATATCTTAATTAGTTGATGTTAAGTTGAATGAACCAATTCCCGTTGAAGAAGATTCTAAACATTTTTTAGAACACTTTGGTCGAAATATGAAAATTCCTTATGTCGACCACTTTCAACCACCATATCTCCCACACCCCACAGCTACCAACATGCTACCACCAGAGTGCACGATGGGAGACTCGAAGCTACTACCACACATAAACACTAGTGGTCTGCGCTGGGTAGTTGTGGCTGCAAAGTGAAATATAAGGGCACACACACACACACACACACATATATAATGAAATCACATATGTGAAAAACAAAGGAAGAGATATTATAAAAAATAATGGAAAAGATACTGAAAGTCTTAAACTGAATAAAGAGAAAAATCAAGAATGGAATACTATAAATATCGTATGGTTTCTTCAGAGGAGCATCATAAGAATAATTCATAGTTAATATATGCTATTTCTTCAAATATTGTCGGCATTAAGCCTGAAAATGAGATTGTTATGCCCCTTTATATATATATATATATATATATATATATATATATATATATATATATATATATATATATACATAATTCCTCAAAATATGAAACGTTTAAATTTTATGAAAGAATGTGTATATAAAACTTTTTTGTAACAATTAACTATAAACACTTATAACAATTAAATATAAACACGTATAACGTTAGAACATAAAAAATACACAGGCGAAAGACAGTCTTTTCTCATCAGTGGATGGACAGACGGAATTAACTATCCCCCCCCCCTCACTATAAACTTGAAGGTTTCGAAATACGAGCTAACCTTGCATTCAAAACAGAGTTATCTTTTAAAAAACAAATTAAAAGCAAATTAAAATACAATTTGAGGTATATAAAAAAAAAAAAAAACTACCCGCATTGCTCTAAAACGATTAAAAACGAATTTAACAATAGAAATTTCAAACTTTATACCTCCAGAATTCCTAAACTACTGACCTGAATGAATTCCCGTGTCCTATGGTAAAATTTACAAAACAATCGAAATATGATGTCAAAATTAGGTGTTCGTATTAAAATTTTCAGAGTTTGGTATAATTTTAATATGAAGATTATCCCCTAAATTTTAAAGAAAAAAAACATGAATTGAAAGAAAACATAAGTTCCTGTCAATATTCCAGCTATTTTTATTTTTTCTGTGACAATTTGGCCATTAAAATGTATGGGAAAAAACAGGAAAGAAAAAAAAAAGAATCATCAATCGTGTCTTGAATGGAATTCAAAATGAGGCTTTTTAGAAGGGAACTCGCATCATCCATGAAATTTTTAATTTATTTCTTTGAGTTATTTTAAAATCCTGATTATTTTCTTTTTGTTATAAGACATTCTATGGGAATTTTGATGTTTCCATTTTAAAAATAATTCAGTACAAGGTGGGTATACTACTTAGAAATTCCAACGAGCATGGCGCCACTAATTTAGTTAAGAAATTTTTGCTTAAAATATTTTCTTACAGTTAAAAATGTTTCTGCATTTAATCGCATAATTTATAATTTTTTTCTGCCATTAAATAAAGTGAAAATTGTATACGAAAATTGTGGTAGAACTGTACGCATCCCGTCAGTAAAATAAATATATTTTAAAATAATTCTGTTCGATGAATTTTGATAAAATCATAAATGTAATTTTTCGCATCGTTTTTGTTTTCTTTTGTCGTCAATGAAATGGGAAAAAAGTACAAATTTAAATAAAAGTTTTTTTAACTATTAAGGAAATACTTAGGAAGTATCTGAAGGTGTTCATTTCGTTTTTCTAACAGAATGTTCTGAAGTAGGTCAGAATTCAATATCATTTGTAGAATAAGGAAACTGACGGTGGGAGAATTCTTTCTAAAAGAGAAAAGAAAAATGTTTTCCTAAGTAAAGTGCTTTGTGGGAGATACGCAAGTTGAAGTTAATTTAAGATTAATTTTCAACCACGAATTTTAGTAACTTAGATCATTTAATATTATCAGGAGTAAAAATAAATAAATAAATAAATCTTTTTCAATTAAAAAATATGAATTTTATCAATAACCCATGCACTTTTTATGGAAATGTTATAAAAAACAGTCTGAGGAGATGAATATTCAAACATTTATAATTTCAAAAATAAATTGAAAAAATGTTATACAGTAAAATTATTGTGTTATGGTAGGTGGTTCTTATAAAATACTGATGATTATTGAACAGTTTGCATACGAAATTCTTGTGGCGGTAAAATTTTCTCGAAATCTACACTCAGAAAAAGGAATTGATTAAAACTACAAAACATTTTTGTTGAGTACATTTTGGTTGTTTTAGCAAAATTGGAGTAAAATTGAACCATTTTACTTCAATTAACAAAACATTTTTTGCTGGCGATACAAAAATTATTTTGGAATTGCAAAAAAAAAAAAAAAAAAAAAAAAAAAAATGGTTTTCAACAAAACAAAATTTTTTGTTGATTCAAACAAAATTTCCATTGACCTATATTTAAAAAAAAATTTTTGTTTAAATATAGGTCAATAAAAATTTTGTTTGAATCAACATTTTTTTTTTTTTTTTTTGCAATTCCAAAAATAAATTTGTATCGTCAGCAAAAATGTTTTGTTAATTGAAGTAAAATGCTCCAATTTTACTCCAATTTTGCTAAAACAACAAAATGTACTCCAAAAATATGTTTTGTAGTTTTAATCAGTTTCTTTTTCTGAGTGTAAGATATAAGACTACATGCTGTTATAAACATGTTATTAATTTACTCCAGTCTAATAATTATTTTGAAACAGTATTTAATTATTTTTAATTATGATATTTGTAATATGGCAACTGCAGTTATTATGTGCATATCCTGTAAGAAATACATAATTTGGAATCCGTATTATGTCATTTAGTTGAAAGCGAAGATGAGAATCCAAGCATGGAAAATTGTGGGAGAAGCAAAGTTTCGTCAGAAAACAAAATTGTCGGTGGCAGAAATGCAATGCCTGGCGAATTTCCATGGCAGGTAAGAAATTTAAATACTTTTTCTAAAGTAAAATCATTCATAAAAATAAAAGAAATATTTTAATACGATTTAGAATAATTGAATAATTAATTAATTAATTTTTGAATGATGGTAATAATAGTTTATCATTTCTTTCTCGATAGTGCACGGTAACTAAATAAATATATCTATGGTATATCGATAAACATATGTTGGAGATTCATGAACTTACATTTTTTTTTTTTTGCTTTTTAAATTTTCAGAAACTGACAGATACTTTTCTTATGTAAAAATAAATACTTATTTAGAGGAAGGGTTCGATTAAAGTTTAACGTATCAAGAGTATTCCGTAAATTTGTATGGTTTGTTTGTTTGAAATAAAAATGTGTCTTAAACCTAGAGTTTTCCCTTGACTGAATTTACAGATGAAGTTTCCTTCAAAGCTTATTTTTTATATATGTTACTTGGAAGCACAACAATAATTTATCTGTGTTTATGAAATCTTTTAGCACTAAAAATAGTTAAAAAAATGAGAAATCATTACAGGAATTTGCAGAAAATTTAATTTATTTCTAAGCATAGTTTAAAAAATCAATTATTTAATCAGTAAAAGTCACTTTTCTAATTTGTTCCGTTCTTTGCAGCTCTCTCTTGAAATGCGTATGGTGCCAATAGTAACAAATTATCAACATATATGTGGAGCTTCCGTAATTAACGAACAATTTGCAATTACTGCAGCTCACTGTATTGCTGGGTGAGTATATCTAATATTTTAAGCTTTGATAGATTTGGCAACTGTCGGAATTCCGAAAACAAGCAAGATTTATTAATTGACATTGAATTACACAGAGCTATGAAATTTTTTCTTCAAAATGAAGGGTGTTTCATCGGCATTTCCAAATAATAAGTTATAAATTTAATCATAATGACACCAGAGAATAATAAATATGACAACAGATTAATACTGGTTGCTGCATAGGAAATAGTTTCAATCAGTGCATAAGACAAAACGAAACGGGATAGGGGGGGGGGGGGCGGATGGCACCTTTCTTCGAGAGGAAAAAAATGCATTATAATGATATTTAACTTTGTGGAAACTATGCCAAATGTAGCTAGTTAATAAAATGTAAGATATAGATTATTTTTGCGCGTTTTTCACTCTCTTAGATCTTCTGTGTTATTTTCCCAGATATTCATTCTTATTTTGTCAAAAAACCGTTACATGCTAAAGGAGAAAGATCGATTTTTTTTTTTTTTTTTTTTATTTTTTTACTTAGCGTAACGAAAAATATTAGAAACACCGGAAATGGAGCAGAAACGAATTAAAAAGTATTATTTAGCAGTCCTCTGATATTATAAGAGATTCTGAAAACTTCGCCATCATTCGGTTTAAAAATAATCAAGTTAAAACAGACTTAAGTCCAATAATTATTTAAATCGTTATTATTTATCTTTACAGCAATGAAAATTACCTCATTATGTATATTTTCAAAAGAAAAAAAAGAAAACACATTTTCATATTTAAAATTCATTAATTCAGATTAGACCATATTATTGTTATTATTTTATTAATTAATGCAGTGCATTTTTAAACATGAGGCTGGTCATTTATTTCATGCTGTTTACCATGAAAAATATTGTACAAATTAAATTGAAAGCTATAAGAAAGATTCAGAAGCACAAGTAGTAAAAAAGATAGCAAGCATTCGATGCAATAATCCTATGCAAACATTGTTGAAAACTATTTAAAACGATTTAGCCCTACCATTCTTTTAAATAGATATTTAAAAAAATACTGTTATATGTTATTAAATGTTTTAGATAAGGGATTGAGCGGCATGATATTAACCCCTTGTTGCATAATAGAATCATCTTGTCAAAGAGTTTGCACTATTTTTGCAGTTTTAATTAAGAAAAATGCAAAGTTTGTGTGTAATATTTTAACAAGGTGATTTTTAAAGCTTCGAAGCATTAGTATCACGCCCGTCACATCGTATTTCAGTAACTTTATTAAGAAACGGCAGTATTAAAACATTCTTTAAGGATTAAATTTGTTAAGTAAACGCTAAGAAAAATGTGCAAGAAAAGATGTTATAAAATTCTTATTTGCAGGCTATCTTAAATATTAAAATCAAACTGCAGTACAAGCACTTATAATTTGCCCTAGAATGTGGTAGGGGAAACGGAGGTTGTAGGTAATCTTAGTAACTAAATTTCAATGAATATTTTCAGTTAAATTATATTGGTGGACGTTCAAATAAACTTAAATAGAACAAAATTTCTAAGAAAATATTCGAAGGCATATTAATAACAAATATATATAGAATAAATTTAAGCACAAGATTTAGAAATTCCGTTAATTATTGTCATTTAACGAGAGACAACATATCCTCAAAGCTACGTATTAGAATAAATCTGTGTATTTTGTTTTTTTTTGTTTTTGACGAACAGTTTAGTCACATAATCAGACCTTGACAATGAAGTCGTATCGAAAATGAGCAATATTTCTGAAAATTTTCACTTAAAAATTTAACTTAACATCTATACATCTCATTCAAACGAAAACTTTCATTACAAATGATCTTGTCTAGCAATAGGTATTGATAATGCATTCAATTTGTAAGTGTATATTGAAATACTTCAGAAATTGGAATCGCCTTAAGTCAGTGAGAATCTTTGTGAATGAAACCTCGCCGTACTCCCAATCGAGAATTTATGGTCTTCAAAATTCTTAGTACAGCAGAACTATAGTAGTCTGAAAAAAAAAAAAAACTAGTCGGATGTGTCAATCCCAAAACTTTCTTCTATCTCACACAAGTTTCGCAGACACTGAAAACGAATCAGCACCAATTTATATTAAGGTCTAACTGAATTTAAAGTTTTATTAAATTCCGTGCATTAGTTCTTCAGATATGACTATCGCTAAAATCGTGTAAATCCAGAAAAGTGCAGCATAGCAGAGCCACCTGTTGCGAGATTTAGACCAAAAGCTAATCAACAACAACTTATGTCAACGTCTAACACAATCTGAAGTTTGATGAAAATCCGTGCATTAGTTCTTGAGATATAGTTATTGTCAAAATCTTGAAATAGTAGCATAGCAGCGCCACCTGTTGAGCTATTTACACCAAAACGTAATCAGCATCTATTTATATCAAGGTCTAAGAGAATCTGAAGTTTGATGAAATTCCGTGCATTAGTTCTTGAGATACAGCTATCGTGAAAATCATGCAAAAAGTTGCATAGCAGTGCCACCTGTTGGAATATCTACACCAAAACGTAATCAGCGCCTATTTATGTCAAGGTTTAACTGAATCTGAAGTTTGATGAAAATAAGTGCATTAGTTCTTGAGATAGAGCTATTGCGGAAATTGCAAAAAACGCCACCTACTGGGCGATTTTCACCAAAAACTAATCAACACCAATTTATATCAAGGACTAACTGAATATAAACTTTTATTAAATTCTGAGCATTAGTTCTTGAGATACAGCGCCCACAATTTTTTAGTCACATACATACATACATACATACAGACAGACAGAGTCACAGACTCACAGACAGACAGACATTTTCTAAAAACAGTCAGATCGTGTTCAGGACCTTTTAAAACGTATAAATCCGTCGAAAACTGGAAGTCGAAAATTTTCATGAATCCAATACTTTCTTCTTGTAAAGATAGAAGAAAGTAAAAAGAAAGAAAAAAATAATCAAGATATGTTGCATGTATACAAATTTTGGATTATTACAAATCACATTATAAATATAATAAATAAAAAGAAACTGAAAGCGATCTACAGCTGCAGTAGAGGACTGACAAATTATTGTTTTATGGAAAAAAAGACCGTTTTTCGATTCTTGAAAATAATGCATTCCCAGCTTTCTAAGAATATTGTAATTTTCTCAACTACAGCTAAATAGAATGTTATGTACACTCGGCCAAAAACAAAACAAAAAAAACCACTCATACATTTTAATCACCAAATTATCCCAGAAAATAAAACAGAAACAGCCATTCGACTGTAAATTATGTCTTCTTTCAATTTATATATAAAAAATGCTTAGGGGTAGTTTTCATAGTGAAATTGTACCAATCTCTGAAATTTGCCATACGAACATATGAAAATTGTACTCTATGATACCAAACGGGAAATCATTCGGTTAAGTACTTTAGGAATTATAAAGAATTAAAGCCTCGGACTTCTAACGTTAAATTAATTTATAATCGTTGTAAAACAGATTGAAATGCGGGTAGTTTTGTAAGCATAACTCAAAAACTACTTAGCGGAATGAGCTGAAATTTTGTATTCGCATACTTGAAGTTTTTAGAAATCGATTTCTGTTAAAATATTCATAGTTTACAATACATATTTATTTTGAAAAAAAAGAAAAATAATTGTAATCTATGAATTTTTTTTTTTAGCAGAAATAGTTTTTAAAAGCTTCACATATGTGAATCTAAAATTGCAGCTCGTTCCGCAAAGCAGTTTTTGAGTTACGTTAAAACTACCCGCTTTGCAATCTATTTTTTTTAAATTACTTGACCGAATGTTTTCCCGTTTGGTATCATAAAAGAAATTTTACCGAAAAAGCCAAATATGGTGTCAAAATTGTGTTCTCATTGAAAAGTTCAGAGTTTGGCACAATTTCACTATGAAGGCCCTAAGCTTTTTAACACTTTCCAATCTAGTTGAAAAGTAATTATGACTTCGGTTTGTCTGCCGTCTGTCCGTCCGTCCGTGCTCTAACTCGCGTAAATGTACTCGGATTGCCCTGAAATGTTTGTATGTTATTGTCGTTTACTATAGCATGAACATTATTGAAAATGAAGTATGTAGCACTTATAATATTTTCACAGGGACAGTCAAAAGTTTTCCGATACATTAGAGTCAATGAGAAAAAATCGCTTAAAGTGCATTTTAATGATGTTACGCCATTTGAAACTTGATGAAATTGATATACAATTATGACGCGCAGTGAAACATGATTTTTGTAGAATATGTGGTGCAAAGCATTTATTATTCATTTACAGATCAAACAAAAGAATTCTGTTGCACATTGTTCTACGGAAGAAAATCGTTTACAGTGTAATTTAATGATGTTTCATTATTTCAAACATATTGAAATGTATATACATTACTGAGGTGGACTATAAATTGCTCACTTAAAAGTATGGTGTACATTGGGTTTATTGTTCATTTACAGGGACACACAAAATATATCGGTTACAGTATACGTGCAATCATTACAGTCTAAAGACTCCTATAATAGGAGTTCTATTACAGTCTACATGTGATAAGTGCGTTTTCAACATTGGTTTGCGTTTTTAAGTTTAACTAAATTTTTGCATAGTACATGATGTGTATAAATTTGGTCGATCATATGCAGGGCTACACAAAGGAATTCGTAAGTATTACAGACTATGGGGTGAACTACGTAGGGTAGTTTTTAAATGTGTTACGCATTTTCCTGCTGAACTATAGTTAGTAGAATTATAGAAGTTTCTGAAAAATATATAAATTCATATACAGAGCTACGCAATGAACAAGGTACATCGTCGTTTATGTTTGGTAATTGCTGGAAGTTTGTTTCGCCTTATGCGTTTTTTACCTGAATTGAATTTTAGCTTAATATGGAGTGTGTACAAATATCTTTAGATAATATACAGGGTTGTACAAAATATTTCGAGTGCATTTCCATCGATTGGCGAAAATTGCTAAATCTGAATTTTCTAAATGAACTAAATTTTATCATGCTGTGTATTATATACATATATTCTTTCACCTTATTTAGCGGTGAAGTTACGTTACAGTTTTCTGGGTGTGTTGGAAAGTGTTTCATAATATATGCTTGACGCATGATTTTTCGTTCTTCTTTTTTTAATATAAATTTAAAAAAGACAATTTCCAGTGAGAATGGCTTTTTCTTTCTTTTTTTTTTCTGTGTCAATTAGAAGATTAAAATGTATGGAGTGTTCTTTCTCGTTCTTTTTTTTTCACTGACCGTACCTTAGTTATTGGCAACAAGAGTTCTCAGATAAAATCAGTTTTAATTCCCTACCTCCTCCCCGCCTTTTTTTTGAGGAGAGTGTTAGCGAAAGATTATCGAATGTACTTTCCCCCTTCCTTTTAAATTTACATAAATTACTTTATTAGAACTAATGTTTAATCATGTAATTTAAATAGTTCAATAAATCTATTACTACACTGCCATGCAGCTAAAGCTGTATGTCATTCAAAAGCAAGAAATCTTTACAGCAAAAATTCACTGAAAGTTTGCAAAGCTTTGTCGTTTTGGCCTGAATTACAACAGATTTCATTAATATAGTAAACACTTCCTAAGGTAAAAGTAAACTTACTACAGCTTCCTTTTAATATTTTTTATCAGCCACACTTTCATAACATTTATATCATTTCCACTAAAAATGCTTTCTTATCGACACACATTCGTCGAAATCTACTACGATAACTAAGCTGAATCTTTATTACGCCTAGAGAAAAGAGCTATCCATTCACAAATTTCACGTTAGCTACATTAATCTTAAAACTAGTGTTCCATGGTGTAGATGCTATACACAGCATTTTAAGCCACACATCCCTACATCAAAGTCCAAAGATGCAGAAGTTGCAGGCAAATGTGAATTGTATTAGCTGAAATGTATATGTTTTTTTTTTTTCAGGATTTTATAGAAACACACTTCTCAACCAGAAGTGTGACGAAATTTAATTTGTTAGAAGATTCAGGGGCGTAAGACATCTCTATCAGAAGTAAGAGAATCGCATAAGTCCAAGTTTAGTGTAACATCAGCTGTTGTAAGACAGCATCGACTGTTGTAAAAGTTTTCACATTTACTCTTACGTCTGCGAGGCGTACTGATTACATTAAATATTTTAAAATTATTTTTATCGCTTGAGCAATAAATTGAAAATAAAGTTACATAATCACGATATAGATAATTTTGCTCTTAAAGTAGCTGTGGATACCAAAATTTATCCATACATATTTAAGTTTGTTGCTGTTTTTATGTTTTTAAACTTACAAATGGTGAATGTGTTTCATTGTTTAATGTCAATATATTTTTACAGAGGTTACTTCACTACATATAGAGTTTCAGCGGGAGCTTACAACATAACTACACGAGCACTGCCAACAAAACACATGGTATGTATTTGACTGTTTTTCCTAATTACCAATATCCATAAAGTATGAAATTACAGCTTTTTATTATAGAACAGTTACAATATATTTAACTTTTAATGGTAAGTCAAATTCGACGTTGCATTTATTTAAAAATAAATTTACAATGTAAAAGCTCCGAACTAAATATATTTTTTACTAAAATTTAGACATTTTAATCATAACATATACCAAACAAAATGGAGAGTAGTTTCCAGACATAAAATAAATGTTTATGAAAATTCAATGTCACATGATAGTTACATATGATTCTGGAAATACGTCTCTTATAATTCGAGATAATTATGGAAGAACCACTCAGAAACTTAAGAAATCAACAGGTTTCCAAAATTTACAGAAACGCGTCTTCTTAAATTTAAGCGCAGTAAAATGGCTCATTTATTTCAGAAACTTTCCGTAAACCCCGAAAACCTACAGTTTTATTGGGTTTCTGATTGGTCGTCTTCCAAATGGTTTATGAAAATAAAGGAAATATTTCCAGAATCGTAGGTAACTATAAAGTTACCTTGCATATTTTTAAACAGTTTTGCTGTATTCGGAATATTTTACTACTATTTCTTATAGTGAAAACTGTTTCATAGAAAGAGGGGATTCAGAACTGGATTTATATATATATATCTGGGGGGGGGATGGAGGATATACGGTGTCATATCTTTTGGAGTACATCGCGTAATATGAATGTTTTCTTGTGCGTTCAACCAACATAAGCTTATAGACAGACTGAAGCTCTAGGGGTCAGATGGGAATAATTCAATAATAACATGTATTTTAACACAACAAAGTGTGTTGCTCTGTTTTTTTTCATAGTTTGTATAGAGTGAGTTATTTGAATAGTTGAAAAGTGTTTATGAATTCTGTTTTTCTGCCTGTCTGTCTAACTGTCCTTGCTCTAATTCGCGTAAATATACTCGGATCATCATGCAATTAATATGTGTTATTGAGATTTACCATGGCCTGTTCGGTATTGAAAATGAAGTGTGTAGCATTCATAGTTCATTTACAGAGGCATTCAAAAGAATTCCGTTACATTAAGGCCTATGGGGAAAAATCGTTTGCGGTTTATTTTAATGATGTTACATTACTTCAAACATTGCCGAAATTGATATATATCACTGAGGTCCACCACAATATGTTTACTATAGAATATGATGTGCATAACATTCGTCGTTCATTTACAGGGACACACAAAAGTATTCGGTTACATTACTGTCTATGAGCAATATTTGATATAAATGTCTTTACAATTGTGGTATTCGTTTTTAAATTTAATTGATTTTTTGCATATTACTTGGTGTGTATAAATTCTATACATCCTATAAAGGGCTGCACAAAAGATTTCGAGTACATATCCGTTTATTGACGGAAGTTGCTGAAGGGAAATTTTCAACTGTGCTATGCGTTTCCTAACTGAACTACATTTTAGCATACTATGAGTATATATGCAAATCACAGACCAGAGACGGGGCAACACAAAATAATTAAGCTATTTTTCCGACTATTGATGGTAACTGCTGAAATTGGGTTTTCAAATGTGTTATATACTTTCCAAATTGTTTATTTAAATATTATCTTTCACCTTATTTAACTGTGAAGTTTTATTACAGTATTCTGAATGTTTTGGAAAGTGTTTCATAATATATATTGAGCGTATGTTTTTTCGTTCTTGTTTTCTTCTGACAGATTTTTGTTGTGATTTGATCGAAATGTTGACAGAACAAATAATTTTTGAATTGACTTTAATCTTCAGCTGTCAGTAAAATTTTTGCAAGTTACAAATAAATTATATTTTAGAACTGTAAACGTTATTGAAAATCGTATAAACAATGAAATATCTGTTAACATATTAATATTTCATATTTTTTCCCTGAAGAAACTAAACGTTTTTGTTATTTTTTGGTAGCTTTTAAACAATAATAATTTATGTATTAATTTTCAAATTTCAAAATATAATAAGCTTCAGTTTGTTGCTTCCAATATCAGTAACACTTTTTAAAACAAGATTTTTTGATCAAAATGACATATAATTTTAAGTATACCACTGCTAATAAATATTAATTATTTTCAAAATGCTTCCTTTAGGTCATACCTTATGTTCATGAGGGATATAGTCCTATGGTATCGTTAAAGAATGATATAGCATTATTGAGACTGACAACCCCAATCGATATTAAAGGCTCAGGTGGTATGATTAATGGGGTATGCTTACCAGGAAGAGCAATGGCAGATAATATTACTGGTATGGGTACGGTTACAGGCTGGGGAACAACAAGTCAAGGTAAATCTATTGATTCACATTAAAAAAAATATTTTTTCATATTACGATTATATTGATTAATTACCTCATATTCCATTTATAAAAAACGCATTATTTTTGTTTTAGAAATATTTTTTGTTTTTCCAGCTGTTAATTTAAATGCGTTTCAAACTTTATCCATGTGAAATTTGTAGAAATTAATTTACCTTTTTAGTCTACACTGTAGAAATATTAACGTAAATTGGAAATAAGTTATTTCCCCAATTTATATTTATATTTAATTTTTTTTCTTTATAAAATTTTTCTATTTGAGTACTACAATTAAATTAAAATATTAATCATTTAATAAATACTTTTTTTGTAATTTTCTTGCTAAAATGTTTATTTTTTTTGTTATGTATTTTTAATTACTGCCACAAACCTGCAACAAAGTGTACTGATACTTTAAAAAATATTTTGATACAAAATAAATGGTACGTTTCCTGCGAATAATGAATACAAAAAATACGTTCAAAATAATTGTATATTTTAGTAACAATAACTTCACTATTTATCTGTGCAAATAAAATTAAAAAAAATAATAAAAATAAATTAAATATTGGAAAATATTATTATTTGTAATATTAGGAGTAATGAAAAATAAATAAATAAAAAGTACTAAAAGAACAAAATTAGAAGCTCAAATTTCAACACTTGTTGCATTAGTTACCGGGGCAGCAAACCAATATTGATTATATTGATTATATAAGTCCCTCTAACGCCAATATTACATTTTCTGTGAATATTTCTAATGCAATACCAATACTAATTAAATATTGGCTTTACATTGAAATTATTTCCAATGAAATGCTTCTATTACCGACCAAAATATTGGTTTCACAGTGGATGTATTTGCAATGAAATGTCAATACGGTAGAAATATTGGAAACAAAGCGGCGAAATATTTATTAACAATATTGCAGAATATTTAAAAATTTAAACATCCTAATGTTGGTGCAAATTTTCATGCCAGTGCTGCCTGACACTGGCCAAGCTATAACACATACAAACGTTCTCAAATTCACGGACCTTATGAACCCTAAATATTGTTTTGATAAAATTTGGTACCATCCTACAGCATATAACAAAGATAAGAGTAATTGCATTTCTTTAAAAAAAAAAATTAAAAAATGGAAGAGACATTTCTGCACCCCTGAAGGCTTCTAAGCCAAAAAATTAAAACAGTGAGTCATATCAGACTGCGATAAACATTTGAACATTTTTATGTTATAAGAAAAAGTATAAAGAAAGTATTAATTAGAAAATTTATGAAATACAGGTGGATACATTCTTGAATGAAGAAGAATGTCTTTAATGAGACAAAAGCTTGGCATAAGCTTGGCATAAACCCTTGTAACTGCTGTTAGCGGTCTCACGGACGGCTGCTTTTAGGTAGCTTTCAATACAAAAAGCTACCTATTGCAGCCGTTCGGAGGAAAGCAATTCCAAAAAATTTTGGTGTATTTTCACCGATCATGACCCCCAGACTCCCAAATCACCCTCCGTTCAAATGTTGATTTATCTCTCTCTCTCTTTCTCTCTCTATATATATATATCTGACATATGTCATACTGTAACTCAATTATTAATGAACTGATTTGGATGTAACTGAATATGTGTGTAGTACATACCAAGGTCACAAGCGAGTTCGTTGGCCAGCTTCATCCGCCATCTTGTTTCAAAATGGCGGCCAGTTAAAAAATTTTTAATTTTTAAAAATTCAAAAACATGTACAAAAAATTATAAATTGAAAAAATTGTTTATGTTAAGTGTTAGAACGTGATACAAGGATTCTGGAATGTTTTGGCTATATCTTAAAAATGGCTGAGATATGGCAGTTTGAATTTCTAGGTTGGCTGACATTTTGAAACAATCTGATTTTTGTTATGCTGTAACTCTCATGCTGAAATGCGCATTCAAATTCAGTATTAATGAAAACCGGGATTGAATCTTCTATAATCGGGTTCCAAGCAATTTAGCTTCATGTGTTTGAGTAAAATGAGTTCAATTTTTAAAAACATGGACTATGAAAGCTACCTTTTCCTCCCGGTACAGGCCGGAAGGACTTTTTAAAATGTTTACAGTTTAACTTGTAATTTTCAGTTTAAATACAGATACTAGGGATATTTTGTTTCGATTTGACTTCTGAACGCTACAGACTTCTTGAATAGAATAATGTTAATTACCAGAATTATGTACATAAATATTAGTATAGAAACAACATCCGATAAGTTAATCCAGCGTTTTATTCGATAAACCGTCTCAATGACCGCTCACAGTGCCTATGCGACAATTTCTGTTTCAGTAGTTAAAGGTTAACACAAGATAATATTTTAAAAGTCATTCAGCGTCACGGCAAAGCACACGGTGAACAAATTCAAGAGAAACAGAAAAAGTTGTGTTCAGGAATCTCATGGTACAAGTTAACTCTAGATAATTATTTATGCAAACTATGTGTAACCGAGTTAATTTGGGATAGCAACGCAAGCGGAAAAATAACGTTGAATGAAATAATGTTTTGAGGTAATAGAACATCGTTTTCTTTGAATAATGTGCAATAAATTATGCTTTTTAAAAAATCTAAAACCAGCATAAAAATGTATCGAGAGGAGAGAACTGTGTACAATGCAATTTAAAAAAAATGACTTCGATTGTATTAGGAATACAATTCAGAATTTTTTAAAACAATATTTCTTATCTTAGAGTTATAGATACCTTTTATTTTAGCCTTCTAACCTTAGGCAATAAGCAGAAAACTTAATAAAATATCACTTAATTTTTACAAGTAGTCACCAGAAAGATTTTTTTTTGTTTCATTGAATTAATTTTGTATACTGTTTAATCATGTCATTAAGTAAAATCATAAACATTCGTTGTCACGAAAATACTGATGTTGACTAATACTGACTTATGTATTTTGGCATTTTCAAAACGTTTATAGCCTATACTTTTTGTAGGCATATTAAGTATTTTTAATTTTAATGAATCCAAAAAAATGTACATGATTGTAAGATGGTTACGTACTTAACTTGGATACACCAGTGATTAGTGTTTTAAGTTATCAAATTAATATTTTAAATGTGTTACAGGTTGAATTTTTTCAATATGAATATTTTTTCATTTCAAATATAATAAGTCATATTAATATAAAGGAGGCAATGTTAATTAATAATTTTATCAAAGTGAGTATGATGTTCATCATTAAAAGAATAAAAATGAATTAGTGAAACAGTATTTCAGAGTTTTTAATTTGGTGAATTTAAATTTCTTCATTATGCTTAATTAAACTATTACACACATTCCATGATTATTTTCATAAAAATTAATATAATGATATAAAATTCAGTACGCATGCATTATTTATTCTCTTTAAAAAATAAGGGATTTTTATTTGAATTAATACTAATTAAAAAAATTGTGTTTGAAGGAAATAGATATTCAAGATATTTTGATATAAGTTCAGCGTTTTGAAATGCTTCAACCTCATTTTTTTACAGTATTTTCTTCATAGAAGACTGCATTTTACGATCATTTTATTTTATTCTTCTTGAACATTTTTATTTATGTTGTTATCTATTGTAGTGCAGCATTGCATCGCTACAAATGATAAAACTTTTGCAATACTATATTCTTTCTTTGCTATTAGTAACCACGAACTTAAAAATATTTTCTTTTGTTAACCAGAAGTGAAAGAACTATGAAACGTTTGTTTACGTTAAAGGATAGCGATTTACTGAAGCGTTCTGAGCTTTTTTTTAAAGCGAATACCAATAGATATACACAGAACTTTGTTATGTAAGTTACTGTCTAATGAACCCTGTATTACGTAATAATAAAAAAAAGTGATGGTAGACACTTTGGTAGACACATTTCAAAAGTTAGAGATGAAACATGTTTTACTGTCAAATGTTTTTAAAAAAGATACTTAAGTATTTTTTCTTAAGGGTTAAGAAAAAGGAATATACCTCTGTTTATTAGAAACCTTTATAAACAACTAGGGATTGCAATCCCTAGCTTGTTGTGTTAAATACTTTATAAATGAGACTAATAAATTGGATAACTTAAGGAACACGAAAAGAAAAAAAATTCTATGATGAAGAAATTTAATATCACTGCCTTTTAAAAACATCCATTCGTTATTTCATGACAAAGAACGTTTGATATTTAAAGAAAATGTTTTGAAATACTATTGACATTATGTCGTTTGAAATAGTTTTTTCATTAAATTTACTTTTTTATAAAAACACAACACATTTTATTTAAAATAGTTTGAACTCTTAAAAGGAAATGGTCACGTACAAGCCAATAATTAAAAGAAAATTAAGAAAATTATCTCATAATTAAGTATGAATAAAAAAATTGAGCTAATGAAACATCCAATTGATCGCTATTACAAACATTTCCGCTGCATATTCCAATATAACATTATTGTTATCTGAATATGTTAGTCCATTTTCATATTTCCTTCTGACTATTCAAACATTAAACCTCATTACATACGCGATACAAAAAAAAAAAAAAAAAAAAAATCGTGAAAAAACAGGAAATGTACTTCCGTTTTGGTATTCCCCCGTTTTCAAGATGGAAATTTTCAGGTATTCAAGACAGGAAATTTCTGTTTTTTGAAATAAATGTGCGCAATAGCACAATATAAAAAAAATCTAAATAATAATAATTATATATACTGATGCATATTTACGCGGAATATGTATTTGTATTGCACATTATCCCATCCGCCTTTTATCGCCTTGACATCCTCTGGATTCGGACCTCGATACTCGCCATTAGAGAATAAATGCTATGTAAATTACACCAAATGGCCAGATCCACTAACTTCTTTAGAGGCCAAAACATCAATTACGAAAATTTAACAGGAAATTTTTTGTTTTCTCTCAATTGAAAAGGAACATTTCCGTTTTCTCTCAATTTAAAAGGAGCATTTCCGTTTGCCTGTCTTAGAAAGTACATTTCCGTTTTTAACATTCAACGAGTAAGGATAGAAAGGAAAATTTCCGTTTATCCCAGGAAAATTTACGATTTCCACTCAAAATAGAAAAATTCCGGCAAAAGACAGAAATTTCACATAAATTAACTCATATATATATATATATGTTGCTTCTGTTTCAATGGTTAATTTTTGCAATTAGTTTATATATATATATATATATATATATATATATATATATATAAGTCCTCTCACGGCCAGTGTGCCGCTGCACACCGGTTAACCCTACAGTGCATGAATTTTTCTTTTAGAATTGTGTTTTTTATACTTATATTAAGAATTAGATACCATAAATTTTAACATAAATTTTTAACTTTATTTAGTAGCATATTTATGTTATTTTTACAGGATTAATATTTCTATATAAATATAGTGTTTTGCGAAGAACTTGATTTATTTATTAAAAGTTAAATAAAAAGTGTTGCCAATTGGATACACTATGCATTTAAGGGTTAAAAACCACTGAATTAGCTAACAGAGCATTGAAATATTGTTCTTGATACAGCCAAAAATTAATAACCAAGAAATAAACTTTCCCAAGCTGTTATTAGTATGTATTTTTTATTTCAACGACGATAGAAAAGAAATATCACAAGTACCCGAAGTGTATCTCAATAAACACACTTTTAAGAAAAAATATTGTTCTAATTAGCCCTGGTGAATAATAATAATAAAAAAAACGACAGTAGCTTCCTAATCTAACAGTCGTGTCACAAAGGGATTAACGGACTGAACGATAGTTATGAAATAGAAGTTTGTTAATATACTAGAATAAAACACTTGGTCAAAGGCGCATAACCTGGTAAAAATATGAATATACAAAAGATAGAAGCAATGAATAAACCATTGCCATTAGATTAAAAAAAAGCTATCAACAATAATTTTCAGAAATTTGAAATATTTTATATCTTAAGATGACTCAGTTAAATTTTTAAAATTTGAAGAAAAGTATACATTTATATTTTAAACAATATACTACGTATAAAGACTATATATCGCACCCCCGCAAGAGGAGTGACATAGCTAAAAAACAGTATATTTCACAGGAGAGGCAATAGGCTTGTAGCATCAAACTATAGCCCTTAGCTCTGCATGCAGTTGTAAAAATGCATATAAAAAAGTAAAACCCTTAAGAATCAAGACGTAGAAGAGAAAAGCAGAATTGAGAAAATATATATCCCCCTTTTTGCCCCTTTCTGTGATGGCAAAGTGACACATGGCGTAATTTAGTGGTCTTCCAGATAACTATACACTAACCCTTTTTCTGTAGCAAGACGCACCTAGGTCAAGCCTATTAGTGCAATAATACGCAAAATGAATTTTTTGAAGTTGTGTCATTTCTCTTGCGGGTGAGCGATATCGTACTCTCACTTTCTTTAACGCCTTTTAGAAAATATAGATAATATATTATTGCATTTGTATTGTATTGCGCCTTAAATTTGTTTGTAGTACGGTACTATAGATGCTAATAAGAAATTTATTTAAGCGATTTTCTGATAGTGTGTTATGTATTTAATATTTTTTCACTTAATATTGATATGAAACAAAATATGTGTATTCAAATAATTTTTCACACAAATATAAAAATTCATCAAGAAATTGCTAAAATAGTTTTCCTTTAAATTAATAATAAATTAACGTTTTATTATATTCACATTATAAACGTAAATTGAATTCGTATTATATAAATTAATCCTTAAACAGAAAATTCTATACATTAAGTGTTAATCTAACTGATATTGAAGGTTTATATAACTTCGTATTTCAATTAACTTGAAGATCTTATGTTCCTTTCTAACTTTTCGAAAGAGCTTCAGACTTCAGTTATCTTGAAAATAGAACTCTTAACAGAAACTTTATGTGTATTATAATATGAAAGTAGCCTCTAAGGATAATTCCAAGCCCATGGTCTCTAGTTAGTTATTTTTCCATTAAGTAGCATTTTGTAATGTGGGAGATTGGTTAACATAGGAAATTGCAAATTCGCTTTAGTATTTTGAAAATGAACAAATTCGGGTATCACAATTTTGTTTGTCTTAGTTTAGGCTTTGGTGTAGAGTAGACTTCATAATACTGCCAAAAAAAAAGGCCTCTTTCTAATAAAGTACATGAAATGTGATTAATCGAATTTCGGCACTATCTGGTATCGCATAGTGTTAAACTACATTTGTATTGCTAATAAAAACCTATTATCTCGAGAGAAAAATATCTGTAACAGTAAGGAACTCTTAAATAAAATTTTCTTTTAAGACAGTTATTGATACTACAAATAAATAAATAAAAATAAATCAAAAGGATGATTTCGTATACCTTTTGGCATTTCGTCTTTTTATGCACAGTATTTAAAAAAGAAAAAAAAAAACAAAAACAAAAAAAAAAATGATCGCTATAACATCAGTTCTAATTAATTATGAAAAACTAAAAAGTACAGTTTTAAGTTCCAGAAATTTCTTTGAAATTATATGTGGTTTATTTTGCAATAAAGGATCATCTACAACTAAAATTCAATCCAACTTTTAAAAGTGCAACTTTGTTTACTGTTATAGTATTGCCAGTAATCTCCTACCTGTCTTAGTCCTTCTCTTTCTCTCCTATTTTTTTTTCAGTCTTCCTTCTGCTCTTACCACTATACGACCTCTTTTTTTGCGCCTGAAGAAGAACGATAAAAATCTTTCGAAACACTATGTGTTTTCGTTGTTTTAATGGTGTATTTAAAACGTTTCAAAATTTTGCTTGTCATAACTTGTGTTGTTTTGGTTTAATTCTCAGCTGTAACAATTGCATCAGTACTTTTTGCAATAAGGCTCGATTTAACATAATTTTAATCATTTATCAAGCTGTGATTTTGCAAATAAAACGAATGCATTGATTGTTTTCAGGTGGCTCTTTGTCTGATACTTTAAGGGCAGTTGATGTTCCTATAATGACTGATGAAAAGTGTCGAGAAGCGTATGAAGATATGATTGATGAGAGCATGATATGTGCTGGCTACGCAGAAGGCGGTAAAGATTCATGTCAGGTAAAATACAAGATGACAGACAAATTATTTTTTTCAAAACTTCCAAAGTTTTGCCTTAATCATGTTTTTTTTTTTATTACGGCTTGTTAACAGAAGTCATGTGTTAGCAGAGTCGCATAAATTATGGAGGTGGCGCCTTGGATAAGGCCCTAATTCTGAAAAACGCTATTCTGACGTTCTTTACTTTTCATTTCAGAAAGATCAGCAGTTGATAGACAATCGAAAAAAATTCGCACCAGAATTCAAATAGGTTTTCTGCAGCATATGTGTTAGTTTTAATTTCATTTCCCATTTCTTCGCACATTTGCATAAAAGGTGCATTCTATGCACTATATGAGGGAACAATAAGTCTGAAGTCATTAGGTTAGATATGACGCTTTGTCTCTTTTGCTACAAATATTTGAAAGTTGTACCTATTAGAGACCAATAAGGGATAAAGAAATTAAGAGTGAAACACCTTAGTCATTCATATTCAAATCGAAATATTGATTTAATATTTTATATACACAAAATTAGTTACAGCCAACGAGATTCAATTTGAGTTCATGTTCATTAGGAAAAGGGCCTCGTCCTTTGTAAACATAGTTTGTTACATCGGTAGCAGGTAATTCAAATTAAATTAAGCTGCTGACGTTGAAGATAATGGTTTTATAGTAGATAATGTTTAGAAGTATCATTTGTCTTATGATGAGCTTGTTTAAACGGCGTAGTCGGTGAATATTGCAATTTTGTTTGCTTATTTCATGCATGGAGTATTTAACATTGATTTTGATTATTTATATGTTGTTATGACTAACTCTTCAAAGCAGCAAATAATATTAATAATATAGGTGTATTGACATTTTAATTCCGATTTAAAATATTTTTGACGCCGTACAGCTTTTTATTGGCTAAAAAAATATTGCTATATATGTTACGGATGCTGCGCTTGTATTCTGAATACTTTATGCATATTTGATTAATAAAAGTTGATTTTATTTTTTAACTACAAAGCTAATAAGTTCATTCCTTCAGTACTACCGTAATTTCCGGCGTATAAGCCGCAGCTCAAAGAGTCGTTTTTCGACCCAGAAATATTATTTTATAAAATGTAACTTAAAAGGTCGCTGTAAATATTTAACTATAATTATTGAATAAAATTTCTGGGTCGAAAAACGACTCTTTGAGCTGCGGCTTATACGCCGGAAATTACGGTAATGATTCCAATTATTCGAAACATTCCAGAATGCCTTTTTTTTCATAGTTGTATAAGATATTCTAAAGTACAAACATTAAGCTGAAACTTCAAGAACACTTTTTTGATTTATAACGATTATTATTAATCGTATTTTGATTTGCGAACATGATTTCATTAATAATGAAAGAAGAGTTCTTTTTTAAGTTTCTACAATATACATGGTATTTCTTAAAATCTCAAATGAAAATTTAAAAATTAAAATTTTTTGAATACTATTTCAAATGTTAAATATATTATAGCTTGCTAAACAAGCATTCTCTGTTTTAATTGAAACAAAACAGTCGTTTTAGAATTTGTTAACGAAATCCCGGTAAATGGATGTCGAATCCAATGTGTGCGTGAACAGATATACATAATTTTAATGTTTCTTTAAATGTTATTATAAAATAAGTAACAATTAAACATGGACTTCTTAAAAAGGAATTTATATCTTGACATCGATATACACTACTCGATTCTAAACGTGTAAAATATTCGAACGTCATTTTGATCTTTACTCATGAAAATATTTATAACAATATCAGTGGAATGTTTAATTCCTATACGCTAATATCGAATTTAAGTTTAATCCATATGAAGGTGACCTGGAAAACTGTTTGTTCAACGAAATTCGGAAGACATTTTGTCACTGAATGACATAATTATGATAATTTTTACCAGTATAAACCAGTATCATCAGGGCTACACTAGATACAGGGCTTGCTCATTCATTATCATGACGTCACAAATGGTGGCTGGCCGCTACCAGCGATTGGTACAAAGCGAAACGACAAAATAAAAGACATACAGCGATTGGCACAAAACGACAGGCTCGTCGCTTTGCACCAATCGCTGGTCACGGCCAGCCACCTTTTGTGACGTCATGATAATGAATGAGCAAGCCCGGTATCTAGTGTAGCCTTGGTATCATACATCTTAAAGAAAAAATATAATTAATGTTCTTGTCTAAATTTCTTTCCCATAGGGAGATTCTGGTGGACCGTTTGTTCAACGAAATTCTGAAGGCGTTTCAAGTTTGATTGGCATAGTCTCTTGGGGAAAAGGTTGTGCTCAACCAAACAATCCTGGTGTTTATACTGAAACTGCCCATTTTATGGACTGGATTGTACGAACTATGAAAACTTTATCAGGAGGAACTCCTGGTGGTGTCCCAGGAACTCCAGGAACGGAAGGTGGTTCTGAAGGAGGATCCAGTGGCGGTTCTGAAGGAGGATCCAGCGGCGGTTCTGAAGGAGGATCCAGCGGCGGTTCTGAAGGAGAAGCCGGACCTCCAGATGGAGCTGGAGCGTACCCTGATAGTCAATATCATGAGCCAATCGTAACTACAGTCGACTTGCCAGATGGTGTGATTATTAAAAACTAAATTATATCTTACACGATGTCACGATCATATTTAATTATTTATGACAAATATTTATTGTTATTGTACCTGTGTAAGTTAGTCAAATAAATGTATATCTATATATTTAAAACGCTAAGCGATTTCTTTCGACAATCCGTGAGAACAAACTACTGCATCAAATTACATCATTCTTTTTTTAAATGAAATATATTTGGACACAGATTTGTTATCGTGCATTAGTTTGTTCGAAAATTTAATCAATTAACCGTAATTTTCAATTAAACTTTTACTTCTGCTAATGACGTCATAATCGGATAACGCCTATTGTTGCGAAGCACAGAGTTTATTCTCTAAACTCTGTGGTTGAATAAAAGAGAAATAATAAATATTAAAAGCACGCGGTTTTAAGGCCGAATTTGTTAATTTGCAAGTTAAATTTCTGTAAAAATACTTATCCGCGTGTTTTAGAAGCGAATAAAATTCATATTTATTGTGACGTCACGGGAATATTGTCCATTGGGTTTATTTTATCATTATGCATTATAACTTTGTTGATGCCATTTTTTCATTACAATTAAATACAAAATATATTTATATTTGTGTGCATGGTGTTTAAGCATTAATGTAAGGTATATGAAGTACGTGCGAAAAGTTTGCGCCGGTGAAAATGACGTTATGCTTAGCTTGAAGTGCATTTTAACATTGATAAGCTAAAGAGAAAAATGTATATGATTGTGTTAACATGCCGTAATTTTACTGATTTTTGCATTCATAATTATAGAGATTAGAATTGGAGCCGTCATTGATTTCTTCATCTTGATTGCATACCTTGATTACATGTTACCAATTGTTTGTTTTTTAAATTATAGGATAGAAGATTTCCTTTTTTAATAAAAAAAATCACAAAAGTAAAGGATTTCAGGAAATTTAAAGTTATTAAAAATAGTGTTATGGCAGAAAAAATCTTAAAATAATGATTGTATTTTTAGCTAGAATAAACAATGTAAGACTAATATTTCATAGGAATTATTTTGATAGTTTTATTATAAGTTCATTTAACAATTCCTTATTAGCGCAAAGTCCTATTTATTTCCCTGTGAATTTCTCTTTCGATGTCAAAAAATGTTTTTCCACTTTTGGACGCCAGCCAAAATACAGTGGCAATTTTTAGAAATGTACAACAATTGTGACAACAAAGGCGTTATCGCTTTAGCTTTCATCGCGCTTACATCACTTCGAAATACTACAAATTTCTATTTTTTACTTAATTTTACAATTTCAATTCTTACATCATCAATTAGAAAAAAAATTAGCTTTCGATTGAAATTTATTTGAAAACTACCGATTAATTTAACGACTTTTTAAATAATTTTCAAGCATGAAAAGTTTTTCAATTCTATCTTATCAATGACCACCAGTTTACTTCAATAATGTAAAATAGTCCCTAGGAAAGTTGCCACAATTGAAAATAGATTTCCCTAACCATCATAAAAAGTGAACAACAATAAAAAAAAAAAAGAAAAAAAAGGTGATAAATCATAAGATCAGATTATCCATAAGATAGAACATTTTGGCGCTAAACAAAAATCTGTCAGGGGAAAAAAAAGAAAAAAAAAGACTATTTTTAGTTTATGTTGAACATAAAATTGATATGTTGAATTCGTCGATGAATATGTTCCATTAGATATCAGGATATGCTAGGAATTGCATTTTTTTATTTTTTTACATTTGTCAACTGTATAAGAGGAAAAATATCCCCGACTGTGATGGAAAAGGGATAATCATCCTGATTATGTCAAGGAACCGAAGCAACCATACAAATAAATTACACTTGAAAACATTAAAAATCTCCCTCATCTGCAGATAGATTTATTACTGTAAAAAACTTCTTAATCTTTGCATAAAAATTGATTAGCTTAAAACAATTGATGCGTTTTAGAAGATATGGATTTGAAACGAACAATGATTAAAGAGGACATTTTAAAACTTTTAATTTAATCATTTTAAAACTTTTTTAACGTCGAATTTCGACGGTGCAATGCACATGCGCATAGGAGCTCATTCGGTTGCATTATCACAGGGGGAGGGAGATGTGTGCTTTATTTACTATGTTCTGTTATTTCCTGAATATGATATGAACGTAGGAATATACTATTTGTATATACTTCATAGAACCATGGATTTTTTTCTTGCCGTGGGGAATATGATGGTAATGTCAAACTGATTTGCATTACACAGTTATTTACGGATTGTTTGTTTGGAGTTTGCATCGGAAATAGTACTGTATTTGACTGGGGAAAAAATTTAAAGTAAAATATTTGAAAGACTGTTTTATACGCACCCCTTCATAAATAATAAAGAAGCTTATTTTACTGATATTGTTATAGTATTTTTTTGCGTCAAGTTTTGACGGGTTCCATCTAGTACATAATAACTTTCTTATCTCCAGCGCTTTACATTCTATTCTCTAACTAAACTGGGTTGTGTTTAAATGAAAACTCATTTAATGAGAAAATAGTTTTATGTAATTTCGGTTAAAATAATATCTTGTTTTATGTGATTATTTTTTTGGTGTCTTAATCCACTTCAACAACTGGCTTTCATATTAAAATTTCTGATTAGTGGAATGAATATTTTAAAGCAATCTCCATTCGAGAAATATTTTATACAATGCGATTGTTGAATTTGATTCAATTTCTTAAATTTGATTAACAAAAATTTAAATGCATGCATTCAGATACATTAATTTACAATTTCTGTAAAAGTTATAGAACTGCAATAAAGCCTTAGAAATGATAATGTAGATACAAGCACGGCATTGAAAATCACAGATGTTGAGACAAGGAAAAAAATAAACAAGAGTTTTTTTACTGGCAGCAATTTTTCACCCAACTGCTATCTCTGAAGTATCCCGATGTAAAATCTGAAGTGTTCTCAAAGATAGATTTCTCAAATTGGTAAAATACAAGTTACGGTCCCTAGAGATATGAGTAAGGAAATTAAAACTGTTTTATTGAACACTAACAAATATTTAAGAGGAACAGCACCTCGAAAAAGTTTTGTATATTATTAAAATTTCAAATATTTGGTTGTTATTGAGTGTATGCTAAAAAGCAAAGAATTTAATTTGAACTAAAATGTTGAGTTATTTTTACAGAAAAAAAAATAAAAAGTTGATTTTTAGCTTCTAATTATAAAGTGTTGTTATTTTAATTTTTGAGTGTTTTGATTCATACCATCAATACTAATGTTCGACCTTCACCTATTATCCCGGGAACCACGTGACTTTAGACGAGTTCATTCGTTGCATTAGATGACCCTTTTTCATCAGAAATGCTTCTTTTACACTAACTTGATCCTCTTATAAGAGCCACCTTCTTTTTCCGTAGTGCAGTGAACGCTTCTAGGGTCATATGCCATCTTTTCATAGTCATAAAATAATGTATTCAGCATATTAGGTATGAGATTTGCTTAACGACGTAAGTTTTACATAAAGCAATTCAAACAACAACCATACGATAAGAAAGAGAGACAAATCATGAATGATCGCACAGTTTATTACATTTTACAAAAAAATTTCAATATATTACAAATTGATATCCTAAAATATTTTTTGTGTGATGTAAAATTAAAAACATTTTAAAAGCATTTCATAAATTTTTAACAAAACCGAAAGATTTCGAAAATAAAAAAGAAGACAATATCCCCCCACAACACACATACTAAATGAGTTGAGAAGTTTAAAAAAAATCATTAAGTTAAGCTTTCTTATTTGCAGTTTGAACACAAATATAATTTAATATAAACATATTTAAAGGGTACAGTGAAAACAGTAAACAAATGTGTGTATGTTTTATAAAACACCTATACCTGCCAATCTATCTGGAATGCGACTCTGAAGTTTTAGAAAGATGTACGTTAAGGTGCATGGAAGAATTTATCATAAAAATATCGAAATTAATATTTCCGTCGAATTTCTAAATATCAGAGGCGTTACTAAATTAAAGTAATTTGGAATAATGGCACAATGTACATTCTATAAATGATTCAGAGTCGATGTCTTCTTTTAATTTTAAGCAAGACACTGATAAGTTTCAGGAAAAACAAGTTGGAAATTGTACGTCAAACGTGACAAATGAGGTGCGTTCGTACTATAGCTAGTTATATAAATATTCAGATCTTGATGATTTTTAATTCTGTGAAATGAATTATATCGTCTGCAGATTAATTTCTGTCATAAAATAAGTAACTCGGTCGCTTGACGATTAAACCTCGGAAGCTCCTCTAACAAGAAAGCGATTTAAAAAAAATCAAATTTCTTAATAAATATTTTTATTAATATCGCATAAAGTTTTGATTCGATTTTTAAAAAAATTGAAATGTCTCGACGAAATTCTGCAAAGATAAAATATGTTAAATTCCAAACCATTATTCGGTTGGGTAGTTTTTGCGTTGTTATATGCGGACGGACGGACAGACAGACGGACAGACAGACGGACGGACAGACGGACGGACCAAGCGACGACAATAGGTGCTACGTATTTATATAATTACGAACGCACCTAATAAATGATGTATGTTGCAATTTCATTTTTAATATTTTGAACTACTTTTTTCTGTAATATAACAATTCAATATTTGCATGTAACGCCCGCATTAAATTTTTGAGAGAATTTTATGTTTTAATAATTTAAGTATAAGTGATACGCGAAAAATGTGGTAATTTTTTGTAATTTCTGTCTGAGATTAAATTTAAGATAACATGTTTCGTATTAAAGGTATTTTAATTATTTTTTCTTTCAATTTAGAAAGCAATTTTCTTTCAAATGATAAATATTTGCATTAAATGAAGCATTTCATGTTATATAAGCATGAAAATATTAAAAATATAAAAATTGCAAAAGTTTTTCGCACTTTTGTTGACAACTGTTGCTAGGGTCTGATTATCGCAGATGCAAAAAGATAGATGACTTAGACCCCCGCTTCAATAGGGGCCCCTCAAAGTAAAAAATCAGGTATTTTTTTTTAATGAGCACAAATTGCTATTGTGAAAAATATAGAGGCCCGCCACTGAATTGATGATCTAGAGCCCCACGTAGAATTAGGTGATCCTTGTCTGTAGCTCATCCCTATGAGTAGCTTCAGAGTACTCTAATCTTTAGGTTTTCACACATGAAGCTTTTACTGTATTTAATGAAGGTCCTTGATGTTGTAATTACAGTGGGACAAAAACTGACAATACTTTATGTTTTTGAAATTTATGTTAATAACAATGCTTATAATAGCTGAAATGTTTTATATAATTCAAATATTAATCATTTCAAAGATTTAGTACTGAATTCAAAGTAAAATAAAACAGAATTCAAATATCTTTAATATGATTTTTTTCTTAAATTTAATCTTAAATTAAAAAAAAAATATGTATCATCGATTTCGAGCACCACTGTAGTTTAAATGTATGACAATGTGACTCCCGTTAATGGAATATTTTATCGCTGCAGAATGGGAATTTCAATAAATAAACCCTTCTTTTGTATTCACAATAACCAACTGATATACATATTTGATCATTTTTGTTATACGTTACTTGTTAGTTATTTTTTAAATTTATATTATATATACATACCTACATACATACATACATACATATACATATATATATATAGTATATATATATTACAGGGTACGTTTGACGTAATGTGGCAAACAAAACGGGGTGATATAAAAGCCCATGTGGATCATAAAACACCATAGAATCCCTGTCCTATTTCTAAACGTTTTCGGATTTTGGTAGATAGAAGAAAATGCGCCAAAAATGCGTCAAGTCTGAAAAAATACAAGTTTTTGATATTTCTGTAAAACCTACACGCAAAATAAGTACATATTTGAAAAGAACAGACAAATTGCTATAAGATGACACTATTTCTATCAGAATATCTGTATTTAACTGCGAGCTACAAACGCTTAAACATTGACGGAGGGAAAAATCAAATTGTAACCAAAATATTTAACCGGCAATATTGAAACACCCTTCTAGTTACAATTGGCGAAATTTATCACAATTTTTTCCATTCTGCCAGCTTTCGAATAAGCTTATAATAAACCAAATCGGTTTTCTACCTCTGGAGAAATTTAGCCTTTTATTTGAATTGCATCAATGAAATCACTCGGTATAGTATGTTAAATTTACACAATTGGCTTTATTGCGCCCAAGAAATCTATTTGCAAAGGCGAAACTCATCTTTCCAGACGCAATTCCAGATTATGTTTGGTTTGGAATTGATAACTATTGCTTGAGTGATGAGTTGATCGCTCAAAGATGAGTTTGCAAATGAATTTTGTTGGGCGTAATAATGCCAATTATTAAATTTAACATAATGCTCCGAGTGATTTCAGTTATGCATTTCCAATAAAAAGGATACATTTCTCCTGAAGTATAGAAAACCGATTTGGTTTATTGTAGACTTATTCGAAAGCTGGTAGAATGGAAAAGTTTTTGGTTCCGATTTTAACTAGAAGGGTGTTTCAATATTGCCGGTTAAATATTTTTGGTGACAATTTGATTTTGGTTTATGCATGGTAGAACAAAGTTAATTAAAACGGCGTAAATTTCTCAATTTTTATCAGATCGACTAGAAGGTATAACTGATATTCTTTACTAATTGTACTTTCAGAAAATGCAATAAAAAGTGCATATTTTGAAAGTTTGCAGCTAGGTATAACTTCTTAAGTTGAATTAATGACGCATAAATATTTTAATTCGATACTGTTGCTTAACCATTCAGCAATAATAAAAACATAATAATATACAAATAAAATAATAATTTAACAGTTATACTAACGATTCAAACAAAGAAAAATCTAATGATACTCTAATAAAATACCAAAATAACTCCAGGAATAGCAAAATATAATTATCCTGAAACATCATGCATAGTAACCAAACTTTTAAATATCTTTTCCGCTGTTTATTCATGCTTAGTACTAATTTAATATGTGTTATCTGAAGAGGATAGGAAGTTAGAATGTGTTGACGGGATTTCTGTCTGAAATCCGTTTGAGAGAAAGCTTAAAGGATTAGCTAATATTAATCTGATGAACAGGTAAAGATAAGCCATATTGTTTTGTATACGAATGGAATTTAAATTGACAGAAAAGATATGTTGAACAGTTTCTGGGTGGAATTGATATTTAACGAAATGGATATATTTTTTTAAATGATCTCCATCTCGAATTTTTTTTAAAAATTAGAAGCAAATTAAAATTTTTTATTCATTTTCTAAATAAATGAAGCGAAACAAAACCGTATGCAAACGAAAATTTCCTCAAAATTTCAATGAAAGTAAATTTTATTTTACATTTTAAAATGTAGATAAAGAATAAATCACTTAATAAAACACAAATTTTGTTTAAAATGTTATAAAAGCAGGAAAAAAAGCAACCTATATTGAACAGGGGAAACATTTACTTTCCGGCTAAAGTATATGAGATCACTACAAATCACTACACTCCAGAAAACTTTCTTTTTCTGGGGGATTTAAGATTTAATTACTTTAAGATTTTGTAGATTGAGATTGTATTTTTAAATACTGATTGAAAGTTATTCTAGTCTCATTTCTTTCTACATTCATTTCCCTAATCTACTTTTGAGATTGTACTTTAAAATACAAATTGTTGAAGCAAAACCCCACCCAAATCTAAGAATTTAATATATATTTTTAAATATAATAAATATAAGGGTGCAATAAATGTCATATTTACAAAACTTGTCGTAAGTTTTGTATACAGCAATTTAAAAGTAGCACAAATCGCAACCAATAGGCGACGCTCTGCCGAATTAATCTGGAAGAATGATCGAGGTGATATTAAGGGGTTACATACGTTTTCGGCGGCGAAAAAATGATGTATTTTGAAATTTGTTTTAGGAAGAGAGTAAAATTAATTGAAAAAAAAAATAACTCCACATTGTTTTTTTATTTTTCAAGTACTTAAAAATATTTTGTTTGTTAAATTTGGTCACATATTATTTCGGAAACCTGCAGCCTCGGTGACCGGTACCAAAATATCTGGGCTCGATGGGCAGCATCCTAACTTCCTGTAGAAACAAAAAAAATATTAAAATATCAGTTTTTTCTTGTAAAATAAGGTTGTAGCTAAGGGCTATCGACTCAAATTTGTAATTTTTTTAAAAATAAGGAAATTGCGCTAGTTTTTGTCTAAAATTTTAATATTTAAACTTATCGGAGAAATATAAAAAAAATAAATTTCCAAAAAATGGTTCGATGGCCTTTAAACAATTTAATTATGCGCATTAAAGCGCAAATTTTATCCAGAAATGTTAAAAATTGTTCAAGTTATCATGATGCCCATGTTGAAAAGTGTAGTTTTCAGAAAATCGTGTTTAAAGTACTGATATATATTTTTTTCAACTTACACTTAATTTGCTCTTCTTCCGCCATACTGTGGACCCTTCTGTGCCTTAATCTGCTCATATTTTTGATACACCTACGAATCTTTAGTACAATCTTTTCCGTTTTATGGATCGCACACGAGCTCACATTTTTGCTCATATCTTTCTTAATAATTGAGATATCACTTTAAATCTTTTTGACAATATTTCTACACAATATAAAGATTTATTTTTCGTAAAAACAAAAACAAAACAAAAACAAAAACAAAAACAAAAAAAAATCGATTTTTTGAAGTTGAGAACGTACGTAACCTTTTGAAGCTTTCAAAGGGAATATATTATTTTAGCTTTTCAGCCACTAAATAGAAGGAAGAACAAAACCTGAGTGATTTCAGATCTAGCTTTATAACGTCAGCTTGAACACTATCATGTTGAATCAGTGCAGCGCCATCTGTTTCATAAAATTTGGATTCTTTTTTAAATACTGTGTACAAAATTTACGAGCTTCTTCATAAACACGTCCTTTATTTGAAATTTATATGTATTCTACTTTAAAAACTTGAAATTTAAAGTTTGAATGTCCTTTTTAGGACACATTATCTGTTTAAAATGCCACAAAAAATAAAGAGAAAATAAAATTCAAACGGCAATTTATTCTTTCCAGCTTTCACACTGTAAACAACATCATCAACAACAACAAAAAAGGTTTCTTAATTTACGAAAATATAATATAACCACAACCAAAAATATAATATAACCTCATCCAAGTTTCTCACAATTCCTAAAAGTATACTTTTATCTTTAGAAAACTCAGAAACCAATAGATTTTCGAGATTTAAAGAAAGAAGAATTTTTAAAAACAAAGTTTCTTTTGCTGTCCCTAATTTGTGGAAACGTATCCGAGTAGCTTTTACAACGCATTAATCAGTTTTCTGAAACTGGAATATAGGTTTTTCAGATGCTGTCAATTCTCAAGTAAACATTTTCAGTTGCGTAACTCAATTTATACATGCAAGAGTGACAAAACGATATTAAATTTAATGTTAACACTGTTAATTTAGCATGTTTGTCTGTTAAATATGCTTGTTGAAGACGGAAATGTTTACTTGAGAAGGGATAGCATACGAAAAACACATATTCTAGGTTGAGAAAACTGATATATACACTGTAAAACTTATCGGAAATGTTTCCGACAATTACAGGCAGCAAAGAAATTTTGTTTTTATAAATACTTCTTTAAATCTGGAAAATATATTGGTTTCTGTGGTTTTTAAAGATAAAGGAATGCTTTTCAGAAATGCGGGTAACTCGGAAGAAATTATGCTAAATTTTCGTTCGTGGTTATATTATATTTCCATATATAAAGAAACATTTGTCTTTTTTGTAGTGTACACATACAGATACATGAAATGGAAAGAGGGTTCGAAATATTCAAATGGCAGTATCACGAAGTACGTAAGAAAATACAGAAGAACATAATTTGAAAATACAAGTTGTTAGAAAAAACACCCAAATTTAATGATTTAATAATTTTTTTAGCATAATAAGTATAAAGGGGAAATAAATTTAATATTTATAACACTTCTCGTAAATTTTGTATACAGCCATTTAAAAAGTAGCTCAAATCGCAACCAATAGACGATGCTGTGCCTAATTAATCTGGAAGAATGATCAAAGTGATATTTAAAGCTTTAAAACGCAATATCTTATTTTAGTTTTTCAACCACATAAGGAAGAACGAAACTTGAGTGATTTTCTATCTAGCTTTACACGTCAGTTTGAACAATCTTTCATGTTGAATCAGTACAATGCCATCTGTTGCATAAAATTTGGATTACTTTTTAAATACTGTATATAAAATTTGCGTTATATTTATATTATAGTATATTTATATTTCGTTTGTGACCATGTTATATTATAGTATACTTATATTTTGTTTGTGGTTATATTATATGTCTGTGAAACGAAACGCCCGATACAAAGAAAATATTAATATCAGATATATAAAATCTAATTCCTAAAATTAAAAGTAAATTAACAACTGCAACTTCCTGCATCTTTTATAAATAATTCCCGATTCTTACAGATTTTATATCACTTGACTGAATTTATTTTTCTATTTACTTACAGTTTATTTTGAAAAAAAGATTACTATTCTCTATTTAAAGGGCTTGGGTGCAAACAAGGTAACTAACAGAAATTTCGAGATATTCAACATAAAAGTTTTCAATAAAAATCTACAAACAAAACCATTATGATTGTTTTTTTAACAGCTGATTTGTTAAGACTGAACTTTTAGCTATATGCGATATTTTTGATTGATACATTTTATTTTATGGGACTTATTTAATTGTAATAACAAAAATCTTTTGCATTTATAAAAGTTATCTTTGATTATAGCGGCATCCGTTGAATAATAAATTAACTTTGTATTTTAAAAGGATGTCAGAATGAAGTTAAATAATTTTACATGAAAATCAGAAAAATAAAAATAAAAGTGTCAGTTACTATGTTTTACACGCAAGCCCTTCAAATATTAAAACAAAGCTAAATAGTTTGGAGAGGAGGGTAAAACCGGGTACTCTGTATTCTCGCTGATGGGTGCTGCCCTGTGAACAGCACCCGTCTGAACTAAATCCCTAAGTGTCCCCTTGCAGTGTACTATCAGTTTTTGAAGTGAGTTAATCCTGTGTCCGTGCAGCGCTATTAAAAAGAAATTCACCTCAAAAATTTTAATTGTTCGCCGTCTTTTCTGCTCTTCAAATAAATCCAGCCTGACGGATGTATTTAGGTAAGTAAACCACTGTTTTCTATAGCTATCACACGATATTTTTATGCCAAGTAGAAGTGTGTGCGTCCAGCTAACCAGGAGAACGACCATGTTGATGTTTGGTCGTCTGTTGGGCAAAATCGCTACCCATGTTTTTGCATTGAATTCTGCAATGAATTCTTTCTTCACTCAAAAAGTGGTGAAGTATGGATACAATGTTTATTCTGCAAAAATGGGCACATGAGGAGTGCAGCGGATACGAGAAATAAAAGCTGAGAAAACCATTACATGACAACATTAAAAATTGCTTGAAAACCTAAAAAAATGATATTGACCTTAAATAATGTATATATGTTTTAAAGTTTGAATCAAATTTTTTTTACAATAAATCTTTGTGCCACTGGAAGTGTAAAAAATTATTTTCTGATTAGTACCCGTTTTTAACCTACCACCTAAATTCGGAGCTGTTTCAGATGGTCCTAGAAAACGCCTCTTCTCAAGTAGAGAATTGTCTTTCTGTGTCAACAAGTGTGATTTTTCAATAGCCCAGATATCCCCAAATACGTTTATGGAGTGTTTCGATTTTTCTGCCCTTCTAGACTTTTGTCAACAAAGAAAAACCGTTAGGTACCCGGTTTTACTATACTTTCCCCTATCATTCAAAACTTGACGGTAAAGAACTTAAAGGCTTCACAGAAAAAAAGTTTCATAAGATCATAAAAATGTCAGAAAATTTTACAGAATATTTTTTAGGAATAGTTAAAATAAATAAAAACCTCTTATTTTATAACCCGGCTGGGGACTGGCTGCATAGTAACTCTTTTTACACGGATACAGAGAATATAACGTTTGCCAGATGTTTAAATTTTTAGATCTAAAAAATATCCCCACTTTTTTTTCCCTTAAACATGTTCGGTAAGGAGTTATGATCATTATTTTTCTTCGCCATATTTAATTTTTTCCTAGAAATTTAATTGATTTTTCGTTAATAAATTTAAAACTTTGTTCATTTTTATTTTACATAGGGATGTTAAATAACTAGTTATGTTATGCTATTTTTTTTTAACCCACTTTCCTTTCAGCGAGCCAAAACTCCTCTTTCTGGCGCCTTAAACCACTCGGCTATCCCGACTTCGATCAAATTTACTTTGAAACCAGGGAGATATAAATAGATTCATAGATAATAGGTATTCTATTACCATGTTTGAAACGAAAGAACTTTAAAACTGGTTTTCCGCTCCGTTTAGTGACAGAAAAGCACACTAAAATGATTATTGCGCATGTTCAGATCAGCTGAAATTGGTCTTATAATTTTTAGTTTTGTGTTAAAAAATATAAGAATATATAAAAAATAGAAAAATATAATTTAAGTATATAGATAATTTTTGTGATTCAAATTTCTTGGTAATAAACGCGCAGTTACTCGTTATAAACCTTCGAAAATTAAGAGTTTAAATACATTTCGTAATATTCAAGAGATAAATATCTTACGCTTTTCAAAGAAAACTGAATAAAAATTTTAATTCAACATGTTGTAATTGTAGAAAATGTGCACTGTGATTGTCATGATTACGTAATTCATTTCTGCGATAAAGAAAGAAAAAAATATATTAAAAAGAAATTGCAGCTTACTTTGTACATTAATTGTTTGTCGTTATTTTTATAGAACAGACAATCTTAACAAAAAATAGCGTAACATAACTAGTTATTTAACATCCCTATGTAAAATAAAAATAAACAAAGTTTTAAAGAGGGAATTTATTAACATCAAATCAATTAAATTTCTATGAAAAAATGAAATATAGCCAAGAAAAATAATGATCATAATTCTTTACCGAAAAGGTAATGCTACGGCTTTATAAGTTGAAAGTTTTAGGATTAGATGTCAAAGTTTAGATACATGTGAACTGCATTACATAAAATTTATATTTATTAAGTTCATAAACCATTCTTTTAGGACTGGGAGTAACATAGGTTTTGCCATATATTTCATTGGCAGATCTAGGTCATGTAAGGGAAGGAGTAGCGCATGCGTACAAGTATGATAAGGAGAAGATGGGTCGTAATGGATCGCTTTTGAAGTTTTATGTTTCCTTTAGAAATTTATGGATAAATCTACATGAAATAATTCCTGAATATACCCTAGTTCCTTGTTGTCATTTATTATATTTCTTAAAGCACAAGTCTTAATAGTTTTTTAAAGAAAAGATGCTTTTTAGGGCTTAAAAATTTGCCCCACTGTACTACATGTCTGTTGTACTGTGGACTATCACATGAGGCATTGTAAACCATGCATAGTGAAAGGTAAATTGTAATATTAATGCATATTTAAAGGGCAAAGTACTGTATTAAAATCTTTAGTCATATTTTTTAATGCACAGAGTAAAACAATTGATTGACTTCAGTGGCGGCTCATGACTACCATTATTTGGGGGTACTAAATGCTGGACTGGAAAATTTATTACTTTCTTACCACTAACCACTATTTTGTAAAATAAATATTTGCCTTATTTGTTGGAAGAAATTTCTGCCATTAAAACAAAAAAATGATTTATTAAAAAAATATAGGTAAGAAAAGATTAAAAATTTCAGCCATTCATTTAGTGTCTCCAAAATAGCCAGTTACGAGCCGTCACTGATTTACTTACATGCATAAAAGCATTTAAAAGAATTTTTGTGCATATTGAAATTATATGCATAAACATGTCTATTAAAATTTTTCATAAATGTTTAATTTTAAATGACAATTTTTTTGTATGTAAGTAAGCAAAACGTAAATAAGATAGTCTAAGAATATTTTTCTTTGTAATATTCTGATGACTTCGGTGACAGCAAATTAAAAATACATAGTTATCTATATATGGTTTAAGTGATTATAGTCACTACCAAAGTGATATAATGGTATAATTGAGTGGTAAGTCGTATAATTGTTATGTTCCTTGAAAAAGTAGAAGAAAAAGAAAAGAAAGCAAATAATGTTCTAAATAAATTTTTCTGAGTTTAATACTAAATAATAGCCATATTTTTTAGGATATTAAAATTGCGTATTTCTTTTTTTTTAAATATTACACAACAGAATATATTAGAACATTTTCTTAATTGCAGTTTTAATTTTAAATAAAAAGAAGAAATATTGTTGTAATTGTTTAAGCTTTTCTATTGAAAATTTCACGATTGAATTAGTATAAATGGAGGTCAACTGTGCCCCTTTTTTATGTGCTCCAGTTTACCCCAGATGGACATGGAAGCAGAAAATGTCCCAAAATAGTATACTTAATAAAATCGGAAATTTTTGAATAGCTTTATTAATACATGAGTGCCTTTTCTTTAAATTTCATTTGTTTTTTCTAATCTTTATCAGCCAAAAACCAAAAATTCTAAAGAAGCAAAAACTTACTTTTGTAGCTAAAAACAACAAACTTTTTCTAAAATGAATACATTCTGCTTTGTATATATGATGTAAGGCTGAAAATATTCATTACTATATTGCCATTTATTAGTGCTAATATGAAGTTAAAACAATGCAAAATAAACACAATTTGAAGGGGTGGTCCACTTTTATTCATCTTCCCCTATAGTATGTTTGTTTACTCTTTTGAACCAATATATTTATTTTTAGAGAAAATTAAAGAAGTCTAAGAAAAAAAATCACTGAAGCGACTCTATTAAACTTTAGAAAAAGTTATTTATTCTATTCAATAACAGAAGTTTAGATCTGGAGCGCAGAACACTTCATTCTTTATTAAACACTGTTTCTTATGATGCTACAAGCGTTATAAAAAATAGAACAATCATCCATTGTTACTTGACGGAAGATTGAAAAGTGAACGCAAAATGGAAGCTAATACTTCAGTGAAAAATATTATTATTGCTATGATAACGAAATTCCAATAATTGTTTAATAAAATAATTTTGTATGATTGTTATTTTATATGAACTAGTTTTGGAAACAGCAAAATGCACACAAAAAAAAAAAAAAAACACAGTTAAATTGTGTATTTACAAATACTGTTTGTAATAAATAATTCTGAAATTTATCATCATCATATGATTAGAAATACGTAAATTTCGTATGTACGAAATAATACGAGAAATACTAAGATTGTACTTTGGTAAACGAAAATGTACGGGCAAATGCACAGAATGATGTCGATGACATCAGTAGTGAAGGGTTTATATAAATTAACTTAACAAATAACATCTTAACCAATAAAAGACTTTTAAAAATATACTGGCGTATTATTTTATGTATCTGTAACCGGGCGCGCTTCTACATCAGCGGTAAAAAAAAATTTATTATTGAAAATCTTTTCGAACACACCATTACTAACACTTTCCAACGTAGTTGAAAAGTGTTTAGTACTTCGGTTTGTCTGTCCGTCTCTTTCGGGATATGCGTCAATACTGAGAAATTGGTGAAATCAATTATACTTGAGTTTTTTATGTCCACAACTTAACAATATTTTTTTTCTTAATATATATGGGCAACAGCATTTTTTCCTGTCACATCTTAGAAAAAATGATAACTAGTTACTTTAAACTAATTTTCTCTCTATTTTAACACTTTCCAATATAGTTGAAAAGTGATTCAGTTTTTCTGTTCGTGATGTAACTCTCTTAAATATACTCGGATTACCCTGTAATTTTTTAATGTTTTTGACGTTTACTATAGCACGATCGCTATTGAAAATGAAATGTGTAGCATTTATAGTTCGTTTACAGGGACACTCATAAGTATTCCATTATATTACGGTCAATGGAGAACAATCATTACAAATGCATTTTAATGATGTTACACCATTTCAAACATATTGCATTGATATGCTTTAAAGAAGTGAACTAAAACATTCATTCTGTAGAATGTGGGGTGCAAAGCATCTGTTATTCATTTACAGGACCACACAAACGAATCCCGTTACATAATGGTCTACGAGGAAAAACTGTTTGCAGCATATTTTAATTATGTTACACTATTTCAAATATAATGAAATTGATACACATTACTGAGGATTATTACAAGAGACTTGTTGTAGAATATGATGTGCACATCATTTATGGTTCGTTTACAGGGATACATAAAATTTTTTGGATACAGTGCTGTATCCAATGTACTGTCTATTGGTGACAATTGCTGAAAGTGCGTTTTCAGCTATAATATGCGTTTTTAAATTTCACTAAATTTCTGCATACTACGTGGTGCATGTAAATGCTATAAGATCATATGTAGGGCTATCATATGTAAGCTCATAGGATCATATGTAAGCTATACAACAGAATTCGTAAGCATTAGTGAATATGAGCGTGAATTGCTTAAAGGTGATTTTTAATTGAGTTATGCATTTTCAAGCTGAACTATAATATTTAGTGTACTAAGAGATGTGTGTAGAATATAAATAAAATGATATACAGGACCACGCAAAGTACTGGATACATGGCCGCCTATTTATGATAATTTCTGGAAGTGTGATTTCAGTAGTTTTAAGTGTTTTATTTAGCATGAATTAAATTTTAGCTTAATATTTGCCTTATATAAAAATCTGTAGGTAATATACATGGCTATACAAAAGAATTCAAGCATGTTTCCATTTGGTAGAAATTACTGACCGTGAATTTTCAACCTATTATGGGTTATCATAGTAAACTAAATTTTAGCATACTATGTACAATATATACAAATCTATAGATAAAATACAGGGCTTCACAAAAGAATTAGAGTACTTTTACGACTATGGACGGAAATTGCTGAAATCTCTTTTACAAATGTGTTATGCGTTTTATAAAATGCTTATTAGGTATCTTATTTACCTTATTAAAAAGCGAAGCTTTGTTAAAGTACTCTGAAATTGTCTGAAAGTGTTTCATAATCTATGCCTTTTCTTTCTTATTTGAAGGCGCACCAAGTGGGCTCTTTGACGAATGTAATGATTTTCGGAAACAATCATTTACAAGGTCACTCAAGACTCACGTGAAGTGTTGTAAAATCTTAAAGCAACAAAATGCAGCTGTCAAAACTTTGTAAAGGCAACTAAATGGTTAAAGTACTACTTTTAAATTTATGTAGAAACTGAAAGATTTAAAGTATCGCATTTACACATAGACGACAAAGCTTTTTCGGGGCGACAACAGTTACCACATTACAGGGAATATAACTGATATTGATGAACTTTTTCTCGGGAACTACTAAAGTGATTTCAATATATAATTTTATTTTTTATTTTTGGTATTATAGTTAGCTATATTTTGATTGTTGTATTTTTCTGAAAAATCAATTACTTTTCAGTAACGTTAATTAAATTATTCTAGAAATTTAGACGCGTAACTATTTCATTTTTAATTTTATTTATTGTTTTTTCTATCAAATTATAGTTTAACTACTGTAAAATCTATTAAAAAAAACTTATTGAAATAGCTTCAGTAGGTCCTGAGATAAAGGCAGTTCAATATCAGCTGTTTTCATTAGGATTTAGCAACTGTTAAATACAACGACCTTAGCTTTCCTTTTTTTATATTATTGCAACAGTTTGGAATAAGTTCGACGATAAGTTGTTTATATTTAGCACTTTGTTGCGAATTTTCATCTTTGACTTTTATTTTTCCGAAATTTCGAATTTTAAAATGCAAAAGTTACGTACTCCTACATATAACTCGACCTAAAATTGCAAAACAGGCCTCCAAAATTATTTATAAAACTGGGTCAGCTGGTCAGTAAGTTATTTTCTTTTTCTTTCTGTTTGAAAACAAAAATATTTTTGAATTCCAAATAAATCGTTTCCGGATTTAAAAAAATGGATTTAAGGCAAGGTTATTGTGAAACTGCGATCCTTAAAGAAGTTGGACGGAATATGTATGCTTTTTTGTTACTCATGAAGTTGTTAAAGTATTCAGTCCGGTGCGCGATTTAATATGTTTTCAGTGAATGATTTGGTGGGAAAATAAAACTTACTGAAAACATAACATATCTTTTTTTCACGCTTCGTAGAAAGAAATAAAATTATGAGAAAATAATAATTTGTTTAACATTTGCTCAAAAACATTTCCATATGTTCAGAATTTTAAGTAACTGTTTCAAGTGATCATTTGATTTCATTAAATTTTAATATTTATAGTATTGTATAAATTTCCATTTTGATTTTTTTATACAATTTAATCCGTTAACGAGCAGTGGTATATTATATATATCACTTAATTTTAATTCCAAACTGCCAAATGGCACCCAGGATTTAAAAAAAAATGTTTGCTTTTATAAGGTACGTGGAAAAACGATTTTCTTAAAAAAAAGTTAGTAAATTCTGGTGAATTTCAAGCATTTCGGTATTTTAGTAACAGAATTACTTTCCCCGGAAAGGGTTAAAATATTACTTAAAACACTATACATGAAAAATGTACTTTATCTTTGCAAATAAAATGCACATACTGGTAGAGTTCCAAAGGTATATGATTTTTGTCATGTGATAGTGCTCGTGTTTACGAACCCATTTGGATGTGACTGAGCGCATGTACAGGACTTACCAAGGTCTTGACCGAGTTCGTTGGTGAGCTTCATCCACTATCTTGTTTCATAATGGAGACAACTTAAATATTTCAAAAAATGTACAAGAGTTTTTCCCCATAAGTGTTCGTATTTGACACAAGGATTTCAACACATTTTTTGTATCTCCTTTATCTTAAAAATGGCTGAGATATAGCAGCTTGAAATTCTAGGGTGGCTAACATTTTGAAATAAGACAACAGATTAAAAATAAGGAATTCTTCCATAAACGGGTTGAATTTACGAGTGTTATTGGACATGGTTTCTCGCAAATTTTCTTTCATTGTTGTAACCATTGTTCCAAGTCTCATATGCTTAAAATTACATTCGCCAGCGTCAAATTCTTTCCAAGCTTGGCGATACCTGGGGAAATATCGCCAAATTTGGCAACAAAAACGTGTCGCCATAAATGAAGCCAACTTGGCGACAGCTGACAATTTTTTTTTAAATTAACATCCAAAATTGAAGAAAACTGGGAATCTTCTATAATCGGGTTCCAGGCATTTTATCTTCGTGCGTTTGAGTAAAATTAGCTGAATTCTTAAAAACAAGGAATAGGGAAGCTACCTTTTTCTTCCGGTACAGGCAGGAAAGACCTGTACCGGGCTGTAATATTCACTATCTACCAATGGTGGGCTGTGGCACCTATACATGCAGAATCTTAATCGGAAAATTTATTTAAATAAACAGTTTTATTTAACTTTAGTTACCATATTTCACGCCAGGGGAAGCTATAAACGCAAAAGAAAATCGTGTTAAATCAGTATTTATCTATTTTTATATTAATTATGTCATACAGTGATAAATAAAAAAATTATTTTTATTTAAATTTGGTTAATCTTTTCTCTCTAGGGGGAACTGCCAGCATACAACAAAGTTGAGTTAAATCTATCGTATCTAATTTTAAATTAGAGTATGTTTGCCACGTGAGTAAACTTAAACTTAGTTATTCTATTTCCCGCCAAGATAGGCTATAAACACAAATAAAATTGCATTGAATCTGTGCCATGTATTTTTAACTTCAGTACAGCTGTCATACAGTGAAGCATAAAAAAAATAATTGTACTTAAATTTGGTTACTCTATTTCTTCCCAAAAGGCGCCAGAAACGCAAAAGAAAATTGTGTTGAATCAGTACTACCTATTTTTATCTTGAGTACGACTGTCACACAGCGGTACATAAAAACGCTTTTATTTAAATTTGGATAATATATATCTCACTAGAGGGCGTTATCGTCGTAAAAGAAAGTTGAGTTTAAATAACGCTTTCTAATTTTAACTCCGATTACGCTTGCTGTATGACAAAATATAAAAAAAAATCATTTTAAAATCTTACTTATGCAGTTTCCCATCAGGGACGATACCAGCGTAAAAAAACTAACGTGAAAAACTTCAGTATAAATTTCACAGTGGTGAAAACTTTTCCTGAAGGTTTGAGCGAAGTTCATTCGTGGGAAGTCAGCTTAAAATTCGTTCGAAAAAATGGTTGAGGACACAGTTATACACATAGAGATACATGAAACAACAAAAGTTAAATAAAGATTATAGAAAATAGCTCTTCCAACAGTAATTGGGGATAAAATGCAATGATTCTGAAATATTTTGTATTGTCCTGTGAAAGAACTATAAATATTACACTCCATATTTTCAATGGAGAACATGCTGGACTAAGTCTTAGTAACATATAACATTTTTGTAGAGTTTCAAAAAACACAATGGCACTAAAATGCATTTTACGTAATTACCGTCCATAGACGGTAGTGTAATCGAATTCTTTTGTGCGGCTCTGTACAATAACTATCAATGCTATTTACACCCTCGTCAAGGGAAAAAACATGTTGTAGGTGTCTGTAACAACATATTAAAGTTACATTACCGTCAGCGTTGTACAAAACCCGCATTTAAGCGTTTCAAAAAATATTTAACATAAAATCGTTACATTAGGATTTTATATACAGGGTGGTCATAAAAAAACTTTGCCAGTATATCGAACTCTAGAGGCCAGTCCGTTCAACCGATCGAGATGAGATTTCAGATATAGTTATTCACAGGTATGAGCTCGGTATTCTGAGAACGGCAACAAATTGGCGCTCACGGTTACGGTTATAGCTACAGAAACTCGAAATTTTCAAATGGCAACGCCCATTTTTTTTCATCGGAAAATGCTCAGCGTATGCGAAAACCCTAAAGAGCGTTGGAACGTTACGTGTATCGCAATAAACGGACGCGTTATGCACGCACAAAAACAGCTCTGCGAACGGCAAAAAAAAACACGATCAGGGCGCACGAAAGAAATTTGCATATGACAGAGGCAAAACACCAATCACGGAACGCCGTTCGCCAGATAGTCAGCATAGAAAACGGATAAAAAGCGGGGTGGGAATGTTAGTTCTTTAGTCGGGAGCATGCACATGCCGACGGAATGACTCTTCCAGCGACAGTTCGTGGTGAATTGGTAAAACTCTATTATCAAAATGGGATGAATGCTGCGAAAACCTTGCATGTTTACCGTCGAAATCATCCCCAAATACGTGGCCCATGTAGTAAAATTTCGAGTTCCCGTTGTTGAGCAGGCATAAGCCGTTTCAGAATCAGCGTTGTCCCATATTTGTCTGTGTGCATTAAAATCTCCAACAATGATACAAGAAGTAGGGAGTTGGAGAAGGAAATTTTCAAGACATGCTGACTGAATAGTTTGATTTGGAGGTAAATAGGTGGTACAGATTATGATGTGTCGTGTTATATGTAAAAGGACTGCTTGTATGTTAAAGAGATATGATTGTGATGTAAACTGCGTGAAATGAAAAGAGCCACATTACCAGTGCCCTTCATTTACTTATAAAGTCTTTTCTGTAGATTACATATGTGCGTAATTTGTTTTTTTCATCGGGCATGAGACGGGAATTCCTATAAAGCTAAATACAATGGTTGATGGTTGTGGAGAATTCTACAAATTTCGTCACGTTTATCATGATGGCATTTTCCTGGCAGTTACACGAAATAATATTAGTCATTTTTTCAGATATATGTATTTACGCAATTTTGTTCGGAGTATCAGCATATGAAATCTGAGCAGCGGAGAGTTCAGCATATGAAATATAACTATAGACGTTATCTTTCCTTCGTTGTCAGATAAATCTGAACCAGAGTGAAGGTTTCGGGTGTCTTAGTTTTCGAAAGGCGGTTCATCTGTTTTGGCATTGTTTTCAGATTCAACCCAGCTTTTATTCTTTTTCTTTTTGGGGGAATTTCATATGACGCAATAGATTTTATTGTTGCAAGGTTATGTTTTTCAATATGAGATCTACGGTTTTGTATTGAAGACTATGGTAGTTTGCAAATTTCTTTTATGGAGTTGAAGTTTGTAAAAAACAGTTTGCAATGGTTTGGAGAAAACAGAATTGAATGATTTAGGGGAAGTAGATTGTGGTGCTTTAGTAGAAATAGATTGCGTTGATTTAGGAGAAATAAACAGCGTTGATTTATGTTAAACGTATTGCGCTGATCCAAAAGACAGACTAGAATTTCTAGAATTTTTGTCTTTCTTTTCTTATGGTTGAGAACTGCTTCCTACAGAATATTCTGTTTGATTGGTATAGTTTTATATGTTTTCTGAACTGTTTTTGATACAGAAACAGCGTATGAAATTTTAACTGTGGGTGTTCGAGATTCAACAAATTTCCTAGCCTCGAGTTGTTCTGTTATATATCCTGTTTTGTGCGTATAGTCTGTATTTCTTTTTCCTTATTTACCGCTCACAAGATTTTGAATAGAATGGGCTCGTGTTTTTACAATAGAAACTGTGGGCAGGGGCTTTGTAGTTTACACTTCGCCCCTCTGCACCGCATCAACCACGGGTGATATTTCTTCAACAGGATGTTTTGGAATGTTCACAGCGCTACATCTCTAACAAAGCAGTGTGTTTGGAATATATGGTCCGACAGAACATGATAAATATCCTGGTTTTCATGAATTAGGTAAATCGGGTGAGTTAAATGTGTCTGTAACAGATTAATAGGTATTTGTATACTCTTAATAGGCATCTGCTTAGAAGATATTTGTTAATCCTAGCGATAAATTTTTATTCTGCGAGCTTCAATGATATTTTGTTCCATGAGAAATTCTACTATTTCTTCTTCAGTAACATGTAAGATGTATGATTCAGAGATTATTGCAGGAAATGTATTTAGAGTTCTATGTGGAGTTATAGAGACAGCGACATTTGCAAAATGAGAACACATTTTTAAATTTGTGACGTGCCCTTCCGGGCAATGCAGTTTAAAGGGGGCATGACATACAATTTAAGAATAACAATTTATTTAAAGAAATAATATGGGTATTTGACAGTGGATAAGGCAGATTTTACTAAAAGTGATCAGAATTAAAGGAGCTCAAATCACTAAATCTGAGAGGGGGGAAATTTTTAAAAATACTCACTAAATTCAAGCACTCAACTAAAATCAAAATGGCCACGCTGATAGTTCTGCTGGAACCGAAAAAAGCCTCTTTAACTCGCTGTAAAATATCACTTGAATCACAGAAATATCACTATAAAATGTCATTATAAACACTTTTATATCTCTAAAAACAGAAATCCCATGAATTCCAACAGACGTTTATCCGTAAACACGAAACGGTACTTCTTACCACACAACCGGAACTCCCAGCCGTAGATTTTTGTTCAAAACAGCTAAAAGGAAAACTCAGGTTGCAGAAGACACATGGAAACTCAAAGGAGCTCAAATCCAGAATTTGCCACTAAGGGCGAGATGCATCTAAATAAATCAAATCTATCTCCTCCCACAGTATATACAGCCCTTACAAAATCACAGATACTTAATTAGCATATAATTGCAAGCAATAACCGTGAAAATCAAATTTCCAAAGATTCAGACATATTTTGAAAAACTTAAAGAAATGACAAAGTAGATAGCTAACTCACACACAAATGCTAGAATTCAAGACACCACGATCACATGCAAAATCTGAAAACTTAGTCGACCACAGTGTACCTCCATAAAGCAGTAGCTAGGCACTATGCTACAAGTTAAGTGCTTGTTTATTATGATTCATTTCGATTAGAAGTTCACAAGACCGGAGCTCTTTTATTGTTTTTGGTTCACCAACCAACGCTTGAATAGATTTATGAATCAAGAAAAGGGATATCTGGTCAAAATTCCCCTCTTGGAGTTTAACTACAAAAATTTGCTCTCCTGCACTCCTTCTTCCACCACAATAGACCTTTTATCTTCAAAACTGGAAGCAAAGACTGCCACTTGATCAGACCAAAATTTCTGTTGAACCTGATTAACATTAGGTTTAAGGCCTGAGCCTGTGGCCTTAATCTTAGTTCTTTTGGAGCTTTCTGAAGCTATTGAAAGTTGTGTGATAGAAAACTTTATGTTGTAAATTTTTCCATTGTAAAATTTTATCTGTTTCATTTTCTATATATTTTTTAAACAACAAAAACATGAAAGCCAGCTTAGTATAACAAAGAACAATTTCAACAAAATGTATTATTAACTAAACAGACTAACTTAATAAACATGGAATAACAAGGATAGATAATGAAAACAAACTAAAGAAAGAAGGTGAAAAAGAGTGAAACAAAGAGAAAAGAACAGACAACTAAATAGCAGATTAAATGGGAAACGTAGAAAGATGGCTGGGGACTCCGGGGTCGCGAAACCTGTGAATACCTAAAGAGGGTATCTCCCTGGGCGGAGGGAAGGAAGAATTCCTTAAGTATTGATCAAGTTCAGGCTTTCAGGGACTGACAAAGGGTTAGTATTACATGAATTTCTATTCTTGTTTAAAGAAAATCTTGAAAAAATTTCCCAGCATCCCCAATCAGACCGCGCTATTACACTGTAAAACACAGCAGAAAAATTTCCCGATACAGCAGAAAATTTTAAAAAGTTCAATGTAACCTCATAGTTACTTACCATATTCTCCATCTTATAAAACCTTTTGGAGAAAAACCAAGAAGAAAACTCAAATAAAAAACAAGTTTTCAACGTTTACGGAAAACGTTTTAAATTGACAGGGTTTCTTTGTTGCCTGAAAAATTCAAAAAGGACGCTTCTGTTATATTCTGAAACGTACCGATATCTTGATTATGATTGGTTCTTTTCCAAAAGTTTTTTGAATACTAGGAAAAAGTTTCCAGAAACTTGGATAACTGCGAGGTTAGACTGCATTTTCGTAAATGTTTCTTTGACACCAGGAAATGTTTCTCTAATTATTGGCAGTGTGTTTCATTCCAAACTCATCATATTGAATCCACAGACTTAACAAGTGCGACTCTTTTGATAACAAAAAAAAAAAAAAAAAAAAAAAAGAAAAGAAAAGAAAAACGAATTTCTAAAATTTAAGAAAAGTTGGAACTTCTATATTTATTATTTCAATTCCTTTTGATATTTCATATCTCGTGAAGTATTAAGATGAAAACAATATTATTTGTGCCAATTCATGATAAAAAAATTACAACTTCACCTATGACAATTTACGCCAGTTTTTCATAGTTATTTTTTCAATTCTTAGGATTATGTATCTCAAAATAGAAAATTATAGATTATTTACTGATACACAAGAGGGAAACAATTCAAGTATGTATATTGTCAAATTTGACTAACTTCATATCCACGATATTCAATAAAATCTTTTTTTAATTTGAGAGTAGTTCCTGAATGATCAAACACATGCGGTATTTCCTTCCTTAAGTTCTTTTCGGATTATGATTACGTGTGAACCAGATTGTATGTAGATAAGAAGGAAAAGACCTTGAAAAGATCTTTCTTGGATATGCATAGATCAAGATAGTATTGATCTATGCATGTTTACTGAACGCAATGCTACTGGAGTCTTTTGGAATAAATAGATTTATAAAATTTTTCAAAGAATTACATCGAGCAATATTATACATCAAAGAGGGTGATCAGTAGGAGCACCAATAGTTGATCGACCTCCAATAATTTATCAATATTATACTACCCAATAAAATTTTCTAAGTACATTTTTAGTGCTTGCTTAGTAGTAGTTATACCGTATTTCAGACTAATTATGATAACCTCATTCATCATGATAAACCACCAGAATATGGTTAATTAAGTACAAGTAAACGATGATCAAATACTAGGGAAACTCAACTTTTTATACTTAGGACAGAATAACAATTTAACGGCATGGTGCACTGCAAAAAAAGCAAATTTTCTTAATGTATAGGTAAATATAATATAACCAGGAGTGAAAATATACAATAATCTCTTCCGTGTTACCCACGATTCCGAAAAGCGTTCTTTATCTTTAGAAACCTCAGAAACCAATATATTTTCGAGATTTAAAGAATATTTATAAAACCCAAAATTTCCTTTTGCTGTCACTGATTTTTGGAGAAGTTTCAGAGAACTTTTTTTAGCGTATTAATCAGTCTTCTCAAAACAGAATATCATTGTTCAGGATGCTATCAATTATCAAGTAAACATTTCCATGTTCAACAAACATGTTTTACAGACAGACATGATAAATTAACAGCATTAACATTAACTTAAAAATATTATTTTGTTACTCTCGCATGCATAAATTCAGTTGCGCAGCTGAAAATGTTTAATTGAGAACTGATAGTATGCTAAAATACGATATTTCGGTTGTAGAAAACTGATTAATGTACTATAAAATCTACCCGGAAACGTTTCAGAAAGTAAGTAGCAGCAAAAGAAACCGTTTTATAAATGATTTTTTTAAATCTCGAAAATATATTGGTTCTTGAGGTTTATAAAGATAAAGAACGCTTTTCGGAACCGTGGGTAACCCGGAAGATTATACTCGTATGCTTTCGTTCGAAGTTATATTTTAATTTCATAGATTAAGAAACATTTGTCTTTTTTCATAGTGTGTAGGCCAGTGCGGTCCAATTGTGGCCCGCGTGGAATTAGTATTAATTACAAAATTTTCGCCTTATTAAATCGGAGAAATTATGCGATTAAATAAGGCGAACATCTCTGTATAAAAATAGCGATTCCGCACGGTCTACAGTTGGCTACACTGGTGTAGGCAAATGTGCTATAAACAGCTTTATTCAGCATAAATAAACGAAGAAAATCATTGTTTGAACACAACCATTATTTCGGTGAGCAGGGCAAATGAAAAGACTTCTGGTAACCAAAAACGGATCAGATATAATAAAATAACTGGAGATAGTAAATATATAGAAGTAGATCTTTTTTCACCAGATGGTGGTTTCATTCACTAGTTGATGGTTTTTCTCACCATCTGGAGAAAAAAAGATCTATATATCTATACAAAAATTAGGCATATAACGAATATTTGGCCGATTCCACCCTTTCGACGAATATTCGGTTGGTCGAATACTGAACAGTAGTTGGCCGAATAAATTCAGGATAATTGTTTAACTTTTCCTTTTTTTGGAATGCTTCGCTCAAATCCAAACTGGCTATTTTCTGACACCATCTTGAGGCCACCTGCTTGTCTAGAGGTTACAGGGCTGGATACTGGACAAGAGATGCACGGTTCGAATCCCATTTAGACATGGATGTGTGTAGTTAGAGTTGCAAAAAAACTGGTTTATTCCCAGGTTTATTTCCAATAGACCCGGTTTATTCCCAGGTTTATTCCCAAAAAACCAAGTTTATTCCCAAAAAACCCGGTTTATTCCCAGGTTTAAACCGTTTTTTTTCTAGCCTTTGCAACTCTATGTGTAGTGCGTCGGATTCCACTTTAAACGGAGGTCCCAGTGTGTTTAGTCCTCGTGTGCAAGATTACCGTAGAGTCCCCAACGAACCAACCAACTAACACTTTCATGAAGCGATGTGTTTTCTTAAATGCACAAAATTTACATCTATTCGAATTCAAATACAACGAAATAAAAGGACATTTCCTATAAAGGATAAGGATATTTTAGAAAACGGTGTCACAGTTGGAGACTTCAGCCAATTTTATAGACACAGCTCTCGAAACATAGATTATAACTCAAGATGTAATATATTTGTAGAAAAATGAAATAAAAAACTATTTGATTTTAAAGCACTTGGATATGAATGTCTGCAAATTTCATGTACATATAAAAATGGGTTTGTGGATGTGTCAGGAAGATTCACATTGCTCACCAGTATTTTTTTAATAAACAGTCTTAAATATATTTAATACAAAATATTGTAGAAGATTCAAGATCTCTAATACTTTTGGCCTCAGTTTCGGTGTGTTCTTCCATATGTGCTGAGTAAGTTCAAGAATTTTCTCTGTTGTTGTGTATATGCTGGTTCAACTGTCAAAAATGTTGTCAAATAAGTATTTCTGTTCTAACCATACCCCTTGCTAATTTGTAATTTAAGTACATTTAAGTACATTAGCGTAATTTAAGTACATTAGCGTACATGATCGCCGCATCTGAAAAGGAATGGGGTTAGACATTTTATAACACTTTTAATACTACAAACTAAGTGCTACTTTTAGACTTTAAGTACTATTACTTTACTTGGTTGTTTGTCTTAATTTACATGTAATTCTACCCTACGATAATTTTAACTGAAACTAAATATTCTAGAGTTACTTATTCCTACAGGGGGGACATTCTATGCATAATTTACTAAATTAAGAGAGGGTTTGGACCATCGGCTATATATTATCTATATATAATTTATATAACTTATATAAATATGTGGGAGGGTAGGGATAAATGGTTAAATACTAACTAAATATAATTAATGGTATAATGTTTATAACTTTGATGTTCGGCTTAAAAGTTAACCAAATATTCGGTATTCGACTATATACTATTCGTTATATCTCTAACAAAAATGTTCTTATTTGATGAACTACTATTTCTATTACCCTACTATACGGAAATATGGAACACAATCAAGAGATTTCAGGATATCTATTTATTTATTGTCCCGGAAATAACAGGCATATGTTAAATCCTGAGAATGTAGAATGGACGTCGTTTTTTAGAAATCTACCATTCTGAATTTAAATAAATGTAAAATGAAAAGCACCAGCATTTTCAAGTAGCTATTTCACACAATAAGGTGGAGTTTTTTAGGATAATTTTGCTTAAAATGCTGGGGTAGATTTTTACATGAAAAATAAATAAATAAATATATAAATAAATAGATAAATAAACTAAAACAGTCATTAGTATACCGGTTTATTCCAATATATCGGCTAGGTTAGCTCTGTGGTTTGAGTAACAGCACCTTACGCTGTAGACCCAGGTTCGAGTCCTAGCCGGGCTAATTTTTCACTCCTGTTGGGTTACTGTATTTATTGTGTTTATCTGAAATTTACCGTTCTTTAAGTGTACCTTTAAGGATTTTCAGACGTCTATTTATGTACTTTATTAAATATTCCAATATTGACAGAATTTTAGGTTGTAGGTTATTTTTAATTGAATAAGGAAAAAGAAATATATATACCAATAAACTGACACAGAAACTCTAAAAAATCATATCCGAAGACGACGTAGAGTCTTAACTAGTGCTACCAGGGTTATATGTACTAATGGATCTTTATATGTACTAATAGATATAATTCTCTGTTGATAATTTGCACAATGAAATAAAATATATGCATCCTAATTTCAGAGAAACTAAAATAATCATAGAGGAAAAGCATATCACAGAAACGGTATAATAAACTTATTTTTACCCCCCCCCCTTTCGTAGCGTTAACAGATAATAGCATTTGTTCTAAAATTTCATTCATTAACAATGAGAATTTTATTAAATAAAATATCAACTTGTAAACCAAATTTAGTAATTTTAGATAACTAGCTTGGTTTAATATTGAAAACAAAAATTTCAGTAATTAAAAATATTTTGTGGTAAAATTATTTAAGTAAATTGAACCCAAATTATAATTAACACATTCTGTGTGGGTTTATAGTGGAATAGTGGGTTGGCCGGAATTTTCGAAGCATACTTTCGTAAATCATTAACTAAAGTAAAAACGCAAGGCTTTGTCTTTATGTTTCAAAGTATCCTTCATTTTCCCCCAACACAATTTTAGCTTTCAAAATTCTAACGAAAATAAATCCAGGTAATGACCAATCAATGTAAGTATATCATCAGAAATCTTCACCAGGACTAACAAGGGAAATTCCGAGGTCGGAAGCAGAAAACGCGCTGAACCTTTGCGTATCTTTTAGATAGTCAGTAGATAAATTATGAAAGCCACAGTGTGAAACAGCCAAGCAAAGTTTGCTTTTTAAAAATGTATTTAAAATTATTTACATGAATGAATTCCTATTTGTTACAGTGAAATAAATTAAAATACATTACATAAAATTACTACTTTAATTATTTTTCTTTGCAACTTTCTATTACGCTAATAATTTAAAATAAATATGATGTTTTAACGACTAGAATTTAAATTTTGAATTTTTGATTTATTCAATGATACTTGTGTTTGTAATTAGAATAATTCTTTACGTAATAAAAAAAACCAGTTCTTCTGAGAAGATTTAGAATTGCTAAAAATGATTATTACATAGATATTTATTTTAAATGCAAAATCAAGAACTCTAGATTAAAAAAAATTATATATTAGAAGCAAATTTTTTAAAAGTCACAATTTTTTATAAAAAATATTTGGATATTAATTTTTTTTATAATTGCGTATATATAGGTGATATATACGCTATCTATATAGGTGATATATTTAAATTTATTTCGTTATGAAAAATGTAAGTTTATTCAAGTAAATAAATTTCTGAAAAGCAGAATTTTGTGGTGCAGGGAAATGCAAATTGCGTATATATATATATATATATATATTTACTTTTAATTAAATCTCTAAAAATGTAAAATTTCATATTTAAAATTGTGTATCTATGCGCTAAAACATATATTTTATTTATATTTTTTGCAAATTTAAATAATTATACATATTTGTTTCATTTGCGTTTTGTTTAACAATTGGTTAATATTTGTGTTGCGAAAAATAGGAGTTTGTTCAAGCATCGAACCCAGACGAAACATACAGGAAGCCAGCGAGATGTCGACTACGCTGCTGAGATGCTTGACAAAGAAAGTAATTTATCTGATTATAAACTGTAACACAAATTTCGATGCTTGTTTTCTGCAGAATGCTGGCTGTTTCACTTTATATGGATTTCACGTGTTTATCTCTTTCGATACACAACAGTTCACCGCATTATTTGCTTCCGACCCTGTTGATATACAGTAAAATGTTTGCATTCATATTATGCAAACCACAGCGATATTACTGACGTACATTAAACATGATTTCCACAAAAAGTCGAAAACTTTAACATTAATACGACGCATCTGGCAAATGTACTGTCACATATGTAGTAACATGGTAGGTGACACATGGACAATGACATCAAATGTATCATACGGCGGCGTGGAGTACAAATGATGCCAAGTGAATTATCACGAAATTCACATGGCAGCATATCTGCATCATGCAAGAATATCAAAAGATTACATTTTATTTGAAATGCATGCATTTCAGTCCTATACTGTAAGGACATAGGGTCATACGTTTTAATGAAAACTATCATTTTTTTTATCAACGTCCATTAGAATTTCTGAAATTGAATTTTAAATTACCTTGTACATAATAAATTTTTATGAAAGATTTTCTCAAAATGTTGGTTATAAAACCAAAAACAAATTAAGAAATTACTCTGAAACATTGAAAAAAATGTTTTATAATCCTCTAAAGATCATCTTAAGGAAACATTTTGATATTGAACAAATAATTGTAATCCCCTTCAACTTTTATAAAGATCAAAATCTCTCTAAATATATGCCAGATATTGAAGAATGTGTTACATTGTTTGTTCAAATTTCAATTTTATTCCAATTTACTATAAAAGCACATCAATCTCTTGCATTTATTCAATTTTGAAGCGGTATTCTTGATCAATCATCCAAGAAGTATTGATGTTGTTAATGTAATACATTAGCGGTTATAATCATATTGCTGCGGTCATTACTTTAACTTTCAATATGGATTAAAGCATGTAACGGAGCGGCCCTTTTATAAGAATTGAAGATTTGTCACGCTAATTTGTGACAAATTTGCACATAAATTTGAATTTCAATTCTTTCAATCTTTTCCGTTGAAACTTACAGCTGTTGTATAAAACAGGATTATTCTAAAAGCTTTCAATTTATGAATATATTAAAATATATTTATATTAATCATTATGACACACTTTGTTTGTAAAATAAAGCTTAATTCAGTGTTCAATTAGAAATAAAAGAAAGTTAACCAACTGATACGAAAATTTCTTGAATATTTAGTGATATGCATCATTGAACCATGCAAAATTACTTAATCACATTTCTAGCTGTTTAACTACAAACTGCTATCTGGTTAATATCATTTGATATTGAACATAAACTGCTTAGATTTCATTAACTATTTTGCTTGAGAGGGAATTACACATTAAAACAAAGGTTGTCTCAAGTTTAGAAAAATAGTTTTTTCTATTTTATTGTAAAATGGCCATTCCGAATAGATTGAAGAAATAGCTTATTCTAAACGTTTCAAAAAAGATCTTGTGCACCAAATGTGTATCATATAGACACAAAAGTGTATTTCTTCTTCTATAAAGATGTTGAGGTCAGCAGTCAGCATGTGTCTTAAAATATATTTAACTTGCCAGATAATTAAGCGAAACGTTACATATAGTATCACTAAAGAATATTAAAGTGTATTTTGCTAAAATAAATTACATAAATATTATTAGTATTTCTATCTTTCGCCTAATAGAACTCTCTATATTAACCCGTACTTTTCCAAATTTCATTATTGCGGGTGATTTTAATGCTCATCATTTTTCCTGGGGTTCTCATAGCTCCAACAACACTGGCTATAAATTGCGCAGGTGGACAGATCAAAATCATGCGCAAATTTTAGCGCCCCTTGAGTCCACCCGCCATAATCATCACTCCATCATTGATTTCGCCATCACCCGCAATTTTCCCTTCCCGCACACCATTCAAACGGTGAATGATCTCTCGTCGGACCATCTCCCGGTTGTGCTTAGATTCGAAGTGGGCAATTTCAGACTCGACATCCCCCAGGCCTTCTCGGTCAATTGGGAAGACTTCAGTCATGTCCTAGAAAACATGGACACCCCGCCCACTGAGATTCACTCTGCCGAAGACGTAACTTCTTCTATTGAAGCATTTGGAGACTCACTCCATAATGCTTTCCAAGAAGTCGCGAAACCTAGGCAGAGGGTGGTTGATGCGTTTCGATTACCTGAGCACATCAGGGATTTGAAAAGAGAGAGAAATCGTTTAAGACGGGACTGGCAGACGTCTAGGGACCCCCTCTTAAAAACTGCTCTTAACAGAAAAAACCACCAGGTTTCTGCTGAAATCAAGGAGTTTAGTACTTCACGTTGGAACACATACATAGAGTCTTTATCGACAGCTGACAACACAATTTGGTCGGCAACGGCCCGCATTCGTAGGACACGAACACACATTCCGGCCTTAAATGGCCCAAATGGTATGGCCTACTCTAACACAGACAAGGCTGAGCTCATTGCAGACAGTCTTAGAAGCCAATTTACACTCAATAGCGATGTAGTTAACCGTCATACGGTCGACATCGTCAACACAAAGGTTGAACGTTTCATTAACTCACCTCACACAAATACACTCAAATCTGCTCTACCCTCTGAGGTAATTACATATCTCGGGAACCTCAAAAAGAACAAAACGCCTGGCCTTGATAATATCTCTACCAATATGCTCCTCCATCTTCCTCTTAACTTCATCTTCTTTATTACTATCCTAATTAATTGCATGCTTAATCTTCGTATGTTCCCGGACGCATGGAAGAAGGCGTTGGTTGTCCCGATCCCAAAAGCGGGACAGGACAGGCATGCTCCTTCTAGCTTCCGACCTATCTCTCTTTTATCTTGTCTTTCTAAGGTCTATGAATACATCCTTGCAAACCGTCTGAAGGAGTTCATTTCCTCCAATTCGATTATGATACCCGAGCAGTTTGGGTTTCGGCCCAAACACTCGACTCAACACCAGCTTTGGAGAGTAACTGAACTCATTCATGAGGGTTTATACCGCAGCCATAAAACCGGCGTTGTATTCATAGACATTGCTAAAACCTTCGATCTGGTCTGGCATTATGGACTTATTTATAAGTTAATTCTGCTCAAGGTTCCGCCTCAACTAATCCTAATATTCCTTAAATACCTTAAAGATAGATCTTTCTCTGTTAAAGTTAACAATACAATCTCCACCTCTCGATTTATTGAGGCAGGCGTACCTCAAGGGGGTATTCTAAGTCCTTGGCTGTTCAACCTCTACATTAATGATATTCCTCGTTGTATTCCCGACGTCAAATTAGCACTTTATGCTGACGATACTGCCATCATGACAAGCAACATGTTACTCGACACTGTGCTAACTAAACTCCAAGCTTATATTTTGGCCCTTCAAATTTGGCTAAGACATTGGCGCATCAAAGTCAATGCTTCAAAAAGTGCCGCCATGATCTTTTCAAACAAAGCTATCACCCCAATTGCTAAACTCTCTCTAAATGGTGAATTCATACCCTGGGTCGCCAGTTATAAATATCTAGGCATTTATCTAGATTCAAAATTAACCTGGGCTAGGCAGATTCAAGACGTAATTGCCAAATCTACCAAAGCTCAAGGATCCCTTAAATCTTTACTGGCTTATCACAGCCGTCTGTAACTCTCGAATAAATTGTTACTGTATAAATCCTTCATCAGATCAACCATGACCTACGGGTCAGTTATCTGGGGGTCAGTCTGTGAAACTCGGATGCAGAAAATTCAAATTTTTCAAAACTCTTTGTTACGTAGGATTTGCAAGGCGACAACGTTTGTCCGGAATGACGTCATCCATGCTGATCTCAATATTAGGCCTATCTCGCAAGTTATTAAAAAACTTGCACAAAATTTCCACAGAGATCGACTTTTAATACCCAACGAAGCGTTGCGGTCCATTCAACTTTACATTGTAAATACCAGTAGAGGGAAGAAGAGACCGCTTGCCATCTTGTGTAGAGATGGCGGCTTTGCTCCGCCTTCCAAAAGAAGGCGAAGGGAACCACCCTAAACACTTCGTTGTGCTATTCCAAATTCATAAAACTTTGGTACCTGCTTTGTTTTTCCCATTTGACATTCCTACACTAAATTTTTCCTATTGACGACTTCCCGCCTTGCTTTTGGCATCGGGTTCTGCTAACTTTCCTTCTTACCTCTTTTGCAATTTTAAGGAAAAAAAAATTATACTTATATTATTTTTTGCATCTTAATTGTATTTATACTTAATTATCTTTGCATCTTCAAAATTAAATTATTTGAATCTTATATAAACTAATTGTTTGCATCTTATCTAAATTAAATTGTTTGCATTAGTTTTTTAGATTAAAAAAATATTAATTATGATTTAGAAAAATTGTCTGGCTCTGATGGGGCCTTTCCCCCCCCCCTTCCCCCCTATGCTCACCATTCCGACTCCAATCAAAGTATCAAAGCGCACATCCAGATTGCTCCTACATCTGCATCACTCCACCGCAGCCTGCTGCGAGAGAACTTTTATATTTTTGAATCTTCTGATGCCATCTCCATAGACTGTTCTCATCTAGATGTGAAGTAAACGTGGGCATTACGCCCCACGTAGGCATTCTTCAGTAATCGTCTTTGATCGCCTAATAGCCCGAAAAATTTTACATTTTTTAAAATTGTAGATAAGTTTTCATTTCAGCTTCAAAATTTTAATTATTACTAGTTAAAGAAATAATCAGGCATACAGTTGCCAATACGACCCTTATTAATACATTTAAGGCCAATTGTTTCCGAGGTTTTATCATTGAGCCCCGCCCATGGGTATTATTCTTTCATGCTGCATTATTCTACAAGATTATTTTTCTTATTAATGTTTATATTAAAAGCGAATGCATTTTATGGCAGTATTGTTTCTTTTTTATGTATTTATAGACACAGTACAATGTTTGTTTAAATATAAAGAAAGTGTGTAGATTACTAGAAATAATTTAACATCTAATATGTACCCAAGCAAGAAGTTATGGATTAAAAAATCAAGTAATTTTACATAACCGGCGCAAAATATGTTAATGTATGTATATTATAAAATACTAGCTTCGTGGCAACCAGATCTTAAGGAATTTACACTGCATTTACACTGCATGAGATCTTTCGATTTCTTGACTGAAAAATAAATTCAATATTATTGTACATTTAGAAAAAAAATTATGATTCTAATAAATACTAAATTTCAAGTACGAAATCATAGTTACAATGTAGGTGAAACAGACACTGCGAAAATTTCATTTTTCTGATTACGTATAATTTTTGATGCAAAACGTCATTTATTAAAAGTATATGGTTCTTTTACGATTTGGTTTCTAATTTTGGAGCTGTTGAAATATAAATGACGTCACTTTGACGAACTTACATTTTAGTTTTTGAATTAAAACAAATGCTTTACAAGAAAATAATTATGCCCTTTCACCTGATAAACCATTTTACTTTTGGCACTCTTATGAAGCGTTTTGACCGCCGTAAAAAAATGAATTGTAAATACTACATGCTTTTTCTTGAAATTAGCTTTTTGTGAATAGGGGGCAATAATTGTCCACCTAAATTCAAGAAGCTCGGAGACCACTGACCAGGCCCCTACCTACCGGGATTCGACCCAGTTTGACGGGTTTGAGTGCCTGGAGAGTGGGAAAATTCAAAAAGCTCAAATCTTACTCCTTGGTTGAATGTAAAGCTGAAAAAATCTACGATGCAATGATTTCTAAATGTCGACAGAGATTTTTGCTCCTGTAGAATAAATTGATTCATGAAGCTAGAATGTGAAAATATGTCTTTATTTCTTAAAATTGTCTTGAAAATTTAATTTAATGAATACTTTTCTGCACTATCTATTCGTTTAAATTTTACTGATTTTACTGTTTTTTTACTCTTTTCAATTTTACTGAGAAAATGACGCCAATAAAAATATAATAATCTGTTTTATGTCCTCTTTTCCTCTTTTTTTCATAAAAATAGAGTAATTTAATTGCCATAGAGAAACTGTTAAAAGTTACCAAAGATTCGTATCTTCAAGGGTTCAAAAGTTCAAATTTAAAAATTCCGTGAGTTTATACGACATGTTATAGGATCCATACGGATAACTGGTGTTAATTTCATCGCGCTGAGTTCCATATTCTAGAAAATGCAGTTATGAACTACGAACAAACAATCAGATTTTAATATAATAGATAGTTGTCATCTTTAGAAAAGCTTCGTTAAAAGTAAAAAAAAAAATGTATATCTTGAAAACTAATTAAAATTTTGAAATTCTGAGAACTTATATAACATACTCGAATTTATGGGGATAACTGGTGTTAATTTCATTGCGCTATGTTCCGTATTCTAGAAGAAGTAGCAGTGAAATACAAAAAGATAGTCAGATTTTAATATAAAATATTCTTAAATTTTCAATACCGCGCTCTTTGTTAAGAAAACAGATAATTGAATTTTTTTGCTGTGTATCATCGCAGGTCAGTTTCCTATTTAGCCCTGTAATTTTAACTTATGTCAAAAATTGGATGACAGTCAAGTTTCATTTCCATGAATTTAATTTATATCAATCTTAAATTTATACGCCTTTTGGGTCTTATTAGAGTTTAAAATAGTTCAAATCAGAATTAAAGCGTACGTATTGATTAAGAAATAACCGAAAACTGACAATGAATTTAAGTGCTAAACTTAAACAATCTTCAGGTTTTTTTTATCGCGCTAGTGAATGTGGAATGTTTTATTTTAGAGTCTAGTGGTTTACTTTGGAGGCAAGGTGACTGCAAGTGCAGATTCCCGAAAACCTTCTATAGTCTTCGAGTAGATATCCGCACTGGGAAATCGCATTTCCCAATTATTCAATCACAAATAATTTGGTGAAGAGAGTTCAGAGTGTAGATCGAATTTCATCTCAATTTATATCTTTACATTCGTAAATATGCATATGGTTATAGGGGATGGCAAGGCAAAGTACTCAGCGCGGGAAAAGTGGTCACCCAATATCATGACGTCACCAGAGCGCTGGCATAGCGTGGTTTGTGGTCAAACTATTTCGTTTGTTGGCAGTGAGTAACCAGACAGCCGTTGAACAAGATGGCTCCATGTTTCATGATTTTAGAGTTGGTTTTCGAGTTTTTGAAGTTTGTGATCTAAGGTAAGTGACTTATATTACATACTATTAACAATAACCTATTGTGTTAAAAATAAATGAACAACGTGAAATAGCACAAATAAAAATATATAAAATGGCAAACAGCTGTTTCGGAGCCCCTAAAGCTTCACCATCAGTGCGAATTCAAAAGATTAAAACCGATTTAAAAGTTTAAGCCATGCTTGCGTTTCTCGCACGCGCCAAAGATTGAAGAGGGGGATTCAATCTTTGGCGCGTGCAAGAGACGCAATCATATTTACATGGCTTAAACTATTAATTCGGTTTTAATCTTTTGAATTGACGCTGATGATGGAGCTTTAGGGGCTCCTAAACAGCTATTTGTCATTTTATATATTTTTATTTGTGCTATTTCACGTTGTTCATTTATTTTTAATATAATCGGCACAAAGTTAAATCCACCTTTTTTAAATAACCTCTTGTACTTGCATTCATTTATTGAATGTGTAAGGAAAGTGCATGTTTTTAGCTCCCCATTGGTGGGTGAGTGGTCGCTGACTGTTCATTAGTTCTCCCTGAAGAACGTATTTTTTGTCATGGCTCCCAATCGGGCAAATTGGTCAGGGTAGTGGCCTACGCTGATTACAGGAGTGGTGAAGGTTGGATCAGGTGCAATGTTTGTCACCTCTAGGCTCATGAGGCCTGTTCACTTTGCGAAGAAGATGACGTGAAGTTAATTTGAGAAATATGCGATGCTTGATTTTGATTTATAATTTTTTATTTGGATTTGTCAAGCTCTAAATGGATTTTCATACCATTTTCAATCTTTCGTTATGTTTCATACGATTTGTTATGACAATAAAAATGTTCTAATCATTTAAATAGTGTTTACAATCCTTTTAAACCTGTGGGGCAAAGTGGCTATGGAATGACCACTTTGGGCAAAGTGGTCATTTTGATCTTTTTTGGAAAAAAACAAATTCCACTTCCACTTTGTTATTTCGTAAACATTATAAATACCCTTAGTAACTGTAGTTTTATGCAAATTGTCAGTTATTTATATGTATTAGAAGGCGTAGCGAAAAATCACAAAACCTTAGCGTGAACGCTTTTCCCTGCCTTCCCCTATATATATATATTCATAAGCATTTTAAATATTTACTGTCAGAATAAGCTGAATTAGATAATTGAAATCAAGAACTTAGCTCTGTCAAAGACACGTTTACTATAAAGAAAAAGGATGAAAAACTTCTACTTATAATATGAATTAGTCTTTAGAGCTTTTCTGTAATCGATAAGATAGTACAAGTCCGATTTCATAACATTCCATTCCCTGGAGTAATTGACAAAAGGCTGTAGCATACTGGAAAATGCTATTGAAAAGTCATGGAATACATTTGTTCTATTAACCATTAAAAACATAGAGTTAAAATTAAATATACGCAAAGAAAATGATGTAGATGGTGCTTAAGAGTATTTTTGTTTCGATAGCTCACACCTTGTAAAGTACAGAAGAGAACCAGTGTGAGAAAGAGAGGACAAACCCAAAATTCATGGTGATTTCGAATATACATGTTTGGCATGCAAATTGTCGTAAAAGTATATATATTATTTAAGATATCATAAGAGCTGAACTTATCAGTTATGCCATAAACAATTACGAAAATTTTAATCTTATGACTGGATTATCAGAAAAGCATAACAGCCTTAAAAGTTCGCCAAGAGTTAGTTGGGATAAGAGTTTTTAGATCTGAGAAGAAAGAAATTTGCGCAGTGAAAACAACAGTCATTTGCTGAAAAAGTTTTTGATCTTATAAGGAAGTAATACTCAAAACTTAAACAGGCAAAAGATTTATTTCTAACGAATGCTAAAAGGAATGAGAATAAAATGCAGAACAAATAGTAAGTCAATTTTTATCATTTCTCTTTCCTTCTCTTTCTTTCTTTCTTTCTTTTTTTTTTTTTTTTTTTGTTTGAAATCCAGTGACGATGATTAATCATTTAAACGGATTCTATTTGTACACGAGAGTCGTTAAAGATAAAAAGAGATAGGTTAAACATGTTTTTGGAATATTTTTTTGTAATGAGGTAAATTAGACTGGGATTTGAAATGAAATTTAGAATAAAATAAATAATTAATTAAAGATTAATTTAATAAAAATTTAGAGGAAAAATATTGACTTAAAAATATTTGATTCTATATCATACTACTAAAACAATATCATGTTTCTTAATTATGACGATTTCAACCGGTACTGTTTCAAATATTCATTCATATTGAGATTCATTCATATTATAGAGATATATTATAATATTACTATATAATCAGTAGACAAGTGTGAGGCATCCCATCTGCAATCTTTAAGGCTTTTTGCTGATATGTTTTTAGTTAAATTTTTAATTAACTGCAATTTTTTATCAACCAACTTACTTTAACGATATGTGAGTGTACAATGTCAAAAGCCTTTTGAAAAACCTTTCGAATGATACCTCATTTATTGATGTGAACTTTTATGTCCATCGAAAAAGGGATGTTGACGTCAGAAATAATATATATGGTCGTTAACGCCGAGTATTCGTTTCTATGTTAGGCTGAATATTATGCTAGTGATTTCAAACACTTGAAAAGTCAATAAGTGTAAAACAAAAAATAGTCATAGTTATTCATTCTTTTAAAGAAGAACAAAAAATCATGGATTATGCATAGATTATGAAACACTTTTCAGCACTAACGGAATATTGTTAAGAAATTTCATTTTTTCATAAAACAAAAATCTATCATATTCCGTCCTGTAACCGAATACTTTTTTGCTTCTCTGTGAATGAAGATAAATACTACGCACTCCTTAATCTATAGAAAACATGTTGTAGTTCACCTCAGTGTATTTAATTAAAATTGAAGTATCATAACATCATTAAAATGCATCGCAAGCGATTTTTTCCTGTAGATTATAATGTAATGGAATTACCTGTAAACGAACAATAAATGTTACTTATTCTATACTCCCAAAAAAGTATGTTTTAGGCCACCTCAGTGATTCATATTAATTTGATTATGTTTGAAGTTTTGTAACGTCCCTAAAATGTATCGAAAACAATTTTTCCCCATAGACCATAATGCAGCGAAATTTTTTTGCGTGCCATTTTAAGCGAGTTATAAATACTAAACACTTGATTTTAAATACCAAACGTGCCATGGTAAACCTCAATAACATATAAAATTTTTATGACAATCCTATATTTACGAGAGTTAGAGCTCGGGCAGACAGTAGACGGCAGACGGCAAACAGACAGACAAACAAACCGAATTCATAAACATTTTTCAACTATGTGGGAAAGTGTTAAAAGAACATTTCAACTTCTTATCTTCATGATGGCGGAAAAATCTTTAGCATTTAAGGCCTATAACCAAATATTCAAGATACCATATTAACGAATTATGTCACAATTACATTATAATTAAGAAAAAATCCGATTGTGCTTACAAAGTAGTCACATTCTTGAAATCACTCATCTGTCTCAAAGCGAGACATACTGAAAAAAAAGCATCTTATAGATAAGAAACGTTTTTATCAGGTATGTGAAACCGATTTCTTAATTGCAAAGCGTTTTTTGATGTGATTCGTGTGAAGCTGCGACGGGAATTCATGATCCACTCCAGCAACGACACGGGTTTGCGCAAGGGCGCGGGAATGAGAACGTTAACATGCAGAGAGAAAAGTATCAACAATCCGATTACTTAGGTTACTACATATAAGATAAATTGTAAACAGTCTCGTTTTGGGTGAAGTAAATTCTCGGACAATTAGGAAAATGATATTTTGTATACTTACTCATTTTATACTAACTATCGTTTTTAATGTATTTCAAATACTGCACATAAACCATTTCATTTCAATTCTTTTTGTTAGTGATCTTGAAATCAAATATATTTTATTTTATCTAACTTAAATTTTTACAATATATTTGATCACTACTTTTTAAATATTTTCGCAATACTGTAAAAAAGTACAGTAACGTTTATATAGAAGAAGAAATAAATATAGAAGAAACGCCTATTGAAAATCAATTTAACTTCATAGTTACGAATGTATAAAAGCATTTTCTTTATCTTCAGAAATTTTTAGGATAAGAATCACTCCGTCTCAAGGAGCATCAATCATAAATATCAAAAACAAATAGCTGTCCGAAATTTAATAAAATAAAAATACATCTAGATTAACAATACTGAGTAAAGCTGATCAGCACATAACGGTTCGTAAAAATTGCAGAAAAGTTTAATATATCAAGAACAATTATTTATGACTACACTATTACAAATTTTGTCCTTATTGAACAAAACTTTTGGTTCTGCAGTAGCTGCAACCATCAGATGGTGAAATCACGTTCCAACATTTGAAGCTCATGCTGGACCTGAGCTCCAAATATACGAACGAGATTTCACCCTCTGATGGTTGCAGCTATTGTAGCACCAAAAGTTGGTTCAATCTAGGACAAAAATTTGAACAGTGTACTTGTGTAGCATTAGGTTCATAAAAAATATTAATAGTTTGATTTCACATGAACTGAAAGAAATCTATTTATGTCAACATATCAGTATCTGGGATTTTTTAAAATGTAACCAAAATGACCCATTCTTAAAGATGCTTGTATCCGGCAATGAAAGATGGGTTATATGTGGTTAAAACTAAACAACGTTAGAAATAACGCGTTTTTTTTCTGAAATTTACAGGCAGCATAAAGGACATCTTATTTCAGAGCATTTCTGTCAACCTCAGAAACCAGATGTTTTCTGAGTTTCAGCTCTAATACTAGTTTTTACTCTCATTCAATATATTAATGAGTGGATTTCACGTACAACATTCTGTAATAATTTCGAATTGCATTTATTGCATGTGCCGAAATTATTTCTTTAAACTGCTGTTGACTATATTTAACACCTTATTCCTTGGTACCAAACGCTTAGTAATGACAAACATAATACCTAGACTATCGGCAAGGTATTGAGCAAAATGCAATTCAGCGTTACATTACAAAAGAGTAAAAACATTTTTTTTAAAAAAGTAGCTGTTTTTCTGCATCACTTCCACTGCATCTTCTAATTTTAATTGGCTTAAATTGGCGAATGCACCACACCACCATGTCCTGGCACCGAAGTTCTGAACGGACAAAAACACAAAGCTGCACGATAACATAGATATTGTTTTGAACTAGATACCAAAGCACAAATCTACACTGAAGCTTTAAACTATAGATTTTCATAATTTATGCAAATGTCGATTGGAATTGATTAGTTAAAGAAAAATTGATGCGATTCACTTGCTTGCTCGAACAACTTAGTTAATTCGTTGTAATGTTATCCCTCATTTTTACTCAAAACTAGCGGTTAGCTACCACTGAAGTTATCTTCAATTTATGTGTTTTCTCAAACAACGTACAATATTTTGCTTGGATTGTCAGCCTATTCCGGCACTTTCCATTTGTAGAACCAAAAACACTGCAAAATAATAAAATTAAAATAATTATAACTCGATAACTTCTGATCGTACAAAAACGTTTTTGTTTCGAATTTTACTTGTAAGAGCACGGATAATGGTTTTCTAAATATACTTTATTTGGGGCCATATAAAAATTTGAATTGACACAAATTTACAAAAAGAACTTTATTGACGTAAGTGGCATGTAATAAGATGAAAAACATTGAAACATTTTTGCAATTGGAAGTGTACCTCTAAAACCAACGCTTTTGTAGGGCAGCTATAAGAAAGGACATCCTGTAACATGCCGTGTTTTCTTTGACGTTTCTGGAGAAAAAAAATTCATCTGATTATTCTTTTAGCAATGTAACTATATTGACATTATTATTTTGCATAAAATTCATGATATTGTCACTGTAAAAATGACAAGTATTTTGATTTTAGTTTTAAAGTATCTTACTACGTTTAAATAGCCAAATTTCGGAAAATATCATATTTTTTATTGTTTAATTTGAATGACTGAGCAATTAGTTAATGAAAGAGCATTTTAAAATTCTTTGAACGATCATTGGAAGTGTAGTTTTGGCTGTTTTTATTTCAGCACTCAAACCGGAAAGGTGTATTTTAGTAACTGGAAATGTGCATTCAATTAACCTTAAGAAAGAAAACAATCGTCTACTATTGAGATTAAGAAAGTGACACATATGAAACTGGAGAATTTTAAGAACCTCGGGGTAAATATTTCTAATAGCTTTTCAGAAATAAAATCTTTAAATTTGTTTTAGGAAAAACATAATTTTCATGAACAGTCAGTTACGAAAAACGTTCACTTCTCAAAAATTATGATAATATTTATGTAAGACAGATGGCCTACAATTTATGTGATGTGAGTGTAATGAACTATCGGTTTAAACTAGTGCTCCCTATTAAACGTTTATACGAGTATACGTATAATACGTATTATACGGGGTGCAGATTTGGGATACGTATGATACGACCAAGGCGGTTATACGTATTATACGAAACAGCATGTACGGTACATCGTATATACGGATCTTTCACTAGCGGTTAAACGTATAAACGTTTAAACGGTTTTCTTTCATTGTTTAAAAATTTATGCCTTTTTCCTGCTGGTCTGCGGATCAGAGGCTTTGAGAAACACCCACTGTGTCCTGTGCAGTTGGCACTTGCAAAAAAAAAATCGAAATATTTTTTTCGCAGTTTTTATTTTGTTTTTGTTTTTCCCCTCAAATCTAAACTATTAATTATGAAATGGTTTACCTTTCGGATATCTGTAACACACGCACATAGCTTATTTTGATTTATGGCGTGAACATTTCGCCCGAAACATTAGTATTGCAGAACAGAAACTTACATTGACTTCATATTTTATACTGAGATTGATCAATCCAACTACCTGGGAAGTTTAAGTAATTTTATTTTTATTTTAAAGACCCCCACGGAGGGCAATCCCCCCACTGGTTTATATCTCTAGTGCAGATAATCGGCCGTAACAAATAACTAACTAGACATACTTTTATTTTATTTAAGAATACTTTTTTCTATATTAAAAATATTTTGAAAATACGTTTTACAGCAAAAAAGAAAAGAAAGGCAAGTTATTTTCAGCTTGTGTGATTACGTTCTGAAACCTGCAGTGACGATTATTTGTCAGGCTATAAGTAATTGAAATTTATAGGTACTAACATAAAAAAGGAAATTTGTCAAGATTAACAACAGTTCTTAAAACGTAATATCTTGTAATGCACATACACTTTGTATAAAAAATACCACGCGTGACATAGTTAAAAAATGAAATTGCGTTATACATTAACACAGAGTAGAAAACATTAGCACCGTGGAAATAACAACATTTGACCTCCCGGGCGCAATTTGAGTATACGCACACAAAAATAAATATATTTTTTTAAAAATTAAACAAGAAAGAATATACTTAATAAGGATTAACAATAAATCTGAAACGTGTATATTATCCTTATTTGCTCAGAAAGTCTTTTTACTTTCGTTACATATTTACAATAATCGTTTATAGGTAAAATAACAAGATTCTCTGTATGAAACATATTATATAGATTGCTAAAGTAACGCTACCGATTTCCAACTTGTTCTCCGTTCAGTGACGTAACACTGATGAGATCAAGGCTAACGAAAAAGAAAGGCTACCGCGGTGCTTTACGCGTATCTTTTTTTACAGACCGCCGGAGTCACGTGATGCTCGAATGCACCAATGAAGGTGTACTAAAAGAGCATCACGTCACTCTAGCGGTCTGTAAAAAAAGATAAGTGGAAATGCACCGCGGTAGCTTGTCTTTTTCGTTAGCCTCGGATGTGATCCATTGGCATTAAAAGTAAACACGATACTTGAAATATACGTATACTTGAGTTAAACGTATACTTGAATTATACGTTTAACCGATATACGCTTATACGTATCCGGATACGTTTAAACGTATAGTTTAAGGTATACGTATTTCTTAAATACGTATTAAACGTATATACGTATATCGGTTAAACGTATAACTGAAATACGTATCGCATCTGAAGCACTAGTTTAAACATATAAGAATTTTCTGAAATTTTAGAGCATTTTTCACAAATTAACATACAGAAAATATAATAAATATCACCAAAAGGATAATTTGAATGGTCGTATCTCTGACAGTTTTTATTTTATGGCTTATCTTGTAGTTCGTTATATTCTTAGTACCTCAAATTGAATGTTTATTGGGGAAAGCATTTAATATTGCATTATTTTTCCATAAAAAAAAAAATAAATATATTGCAGCAAAAGAATTTTTTTAACAAATGAAAACGCCTCTTTATATACTAATCTATTTGAAACAACCAGAATCATGTTCAGTTTTGTTTTATTTAAGAAATAGGTATCAAACGTCATGGGGTACCTTATTATACATACTACTTAGCAAAAGAAAAATCTGTAGTTAGGTGACCTTATTTAAAACAATATGCTAAATGTAAAGAACATTGACGCATTACAAACTAATTAAATCTAAACTGCATACGTATTTTTAGATTAAGTTATTTTCTGATATTATCGATTATTTTGCAAGATAAAAGCATAAAAATTAAAAAATTATATGTCCAAATAATTGACACTTTGCATTGAATCTTGAAAAATAATTCTTAAATATTTATTAGGATGAATTTTATCAAAGACAAAACATATTTTATCATTATCTCAAAGTGCATACACTCCTTGGAATTTAAAAGGAGTCTGACACCGCTATTTTAGATTAGAAATTTTCTGTATAATATTTAAATCGCAAACTTCGTAATCGCGGCGCTTAATTGTGGACTTTGTGATATTTTTTGCGATTAAATAAGACAAAATATTCTATTAAAAATATGTGGTAAAACTGTACGCACCCTGTTATCTATAGTATTTTAGAGAAAAACTTTTATAATAGATCAGCTTCAAAGGTAAAATTTAACAATGGTTTTCAATATTCAGGTTATGCTTAAAAATATTGTAAATTAATACTCGAATTGAAAACACATTCAAGTACAATATTCAATTTGAAATTTCAGTCTTTAACGGTATATTATGATATAACCGTATCCATGAAATACATCCCAGAGATTCGTTGATAATTTGGTAGTCTGGGCTTTTCTCTTTATAACATACCATTTTGCAAAGTAAGAATATGAAAAAAAAAACAATAAGGAAAATGTATTAGTAATAAATGCATTAGTAATAAATATATTAGATACGCTGGGCGATCTGCTTTGCCAAATGAAAAAAAATGTTTATAGTATATCAGATATCACACTCACAAACAACTAAAGTGACAAGTGTGGTGATTGGTCAATTAATTACACTGCGCAACAATGAAATTTTTTTTGAAGTGAAAGTGTGCAATTCTTCATGAAATTAACAAACTGAACATGACATAAAAAAACCTCATTGGCTTTTGTGTCATAAATATATAGGTATAATGTTAAGATTTTATGATAAAGTTGGCGCTATTTTCAATATGTAGACGGTGCTCGAAGAATAACTTCTGCATAGCTAAATTAGTAGACATTACACACCGTCAATTGGTACCTACGTTTCTATACGATTATTTTTAGCCTAATTTGTGGAAGGTGATAGCTTTTTTCCAGGACTGCACGTATCTCAAAGTTAAATTTAATATTGTGAAAAAAATTTATTTCACTATTTAATTTTAATTGTATCATTATTATAATTATTGTTTATGATAAATTCATTTATATTTATTGTTTTTGATAAATTCATTTACATTTATTGCATTGATAAGTTCATTTACATTTATTTTTTCTGATTGTATTTATTTACAGGACAATCTAATGCAACACACTCAACATATACAGGCATTAAGGCGTACATGTATCTGTGTATTACAAAAGAAAAAAAAAGCCAGTTCGGCTTTTTCATGATCTTATTCATTTTCAACATATTAACTTCATTAAGATTTTATTATTTTTAAAACGGAAGCATTAACTTCATCGATACTTGTTGTACAGTTTTGCTTAAAAGTATTCCTACCTCTTGTAGATCTATGCATAGAAATTTTGTAGTTGTGAGCCTTCCATTCAAAATGCATCACTCTTTACACAGAGGTAAATGAATTATCGCTTTTATTATTGCAGAATAGTTACTTGAAGAACCATTCATGAAATAACAATAAAAGTATAATTTAAAGCATTGTAGTATCTAGTTGAAAAAATATAAATACGTGTTTCTGTTTCAAACGAAATTTATGTTGTGTTGCCCCTGCAACAATAGAAATTAGTTAACTTTTTGGAAATAATTTCGATAAAACTATACGAATAAAAAAATAAAATAACCGCTAGTCAATTATTTATGTTAGAAAGAAAGCTTTCTTTTGTGCCAAAAACTATGTAAATTATTTGCGAAAAACTTACCTTAATTTAAAGTTTAGATAACTGTCAGAATATATATTCTTATAAATGCGTAATGCATACAAAAATAAATAACGCGCAATATCGCAGGAAATTTTCAAAACCTTATGTCTGTGAAGCTATAATTGCTACAGAATAATTTCTGTTTTTAACAATAATTTCCTTAGTGAAAAAATTAGCTTGCTTTCATGAAATTGATTTATCTCAAATAATTACATTGTGATTCTTACTCACATAATGCAGATTTAAAATGAATTCCTGCTCTGAACAGATAATCCTTAGTAAAAGAAGGAATTTAAAAAAAAATCTAAACAAAGCTGTGCATTTGAAAAATCATATCTTTTAAATTTATAGCAATAATTGGCCAACACAAAATATTTTTTTTCTAGACTAATTAAAATAAATAAATTATCTACTTTACAGATTTAATTTAATAATAATTCTGAAAGCTATTTTTAATTGCAAGCATCATAAGCGCTCTATAAATAAATGAAATGTAATAAATACCATTAATTTTAACAAAACAAGCACTGCTAAAAACTTATACAACTGTGTGTGATTAGTAGTCTTCAATGTAAAAGTAAATATTTTTGACTTCAATTGGTCTATCTATCCGAAATATTTTTAAATTTATAAAAAGTGATTCTTTAGATTAATATGTAATATGTTTAATTAAAGTAATATGTAATATTTTTAATTAAAGTAATATGTAATATTTTTCTTTTTATTTAATATTTTTTATTTATATATCACCTTCCTTAATGAAAAAAATATATAGCAACTAAAACAATTTTAATTTGAAATAAGGGTTAGAATTTGTTGGGGAAGTTCTCACAAGTGATTATCCATCAATTAAGTCGCACAAATTTTATGGATTTTTCACACCTCCCTCCCCCTGTGTCACAGGCTGTCACCTTCGAGTGATATCCTCTGTCACATAAAGTGTACAAAAAATATGTTATATTAAAACCTGAGCTTTGAAGAATAATGCGGACGCCATTTAATATCTTAAAACATAAGAAAAGAAGTCATTTAAACTTTTAAGCTTTTAAAAATGTAATATTTATTCAATGTCAACCTTCTTTTACACAAAATATTCAAAACAATAAACAGTTTTGTTTTTTTCACTTGACATCTTACAAAATGTTTAACGAGAATTTAAGATAAGAGGATACTAATATAAATAAATGAAAACATGGACAATAGATGTAACATCTTCTCATTTATTGATTTTTTGTTATAATCAAAACTTTACATAAAAAAATACAACATTTTAATAAACATTATAAATATAGTCTCTTTGGTAATTTTATCATTCTTTACCAGATCCAGATTTTTTGTTTGTGAACATCGTACTTTGATAGCTCAACCTGAGTTTTATGGTTGAGGAAAAATACGTTTGGTGCAATCACTCGATGACACTTCCAGGGTATAAATTCTTTAAATAGGCCAAACTAATAGCGAGTGAGATATTGGTAACTTCAAGGGGTGAACTTTTCCATCTTTGTCACGAATGAGTTCTGTGACACGTCCTAATGGCCAATTAACCCTTTTCTTATTATCTTCCCACACTAAAACTATATCTCATACAGAAACTGAATGTTGGTTGACTTTGTCTTCCACTCTGTAGTTCAGTAAGAAAACCCAAATAGGATTTAAGGATTTTCTTAAAGGATTTAAGAATCTGTATCGATTTCTTAAATCCTTTGGAGTGCCTACCTGTAGTTAAGTCTTCTAGTGAGAGAATTTTCCTCGGCTGCAGACCGTCTGATAAACAACATTCATAAATATCTTTTAGAATTATGGCCGGAGAAATGGGTTTGACAGATTTCTGTTCTGACATTAAGTTAATGACCGCGAATTGTTAATGCTTGTGCAGTCAGCCAGTCATCATCTCTTCATATTTCAAACAGACTTGTCCTAACACTGTCTTAAATGAATCTTTCATTAGTCTGACGAGCCACTCCCACCATCCGCTCCACCACGCAGCAGTCGCTGGGTCGAATTTCCATTCAATTGATCTGATCGCTCCGTTCTTATCCAGTTCAATCGCGAATCCAGTTCAATCTTTTCGAAAAATTGGCTGCATCAACAAAATTGTAATCATTGTCACAATATACAATAGAAAATTTTCCTCTGCGAGATATAAAACTTTTTTAAAACCATACAAAAAGCCTCTGTAGAAGCTGAGGTAACAAGTTGAAAATACACGACTCTGTAGATAGCACATGTAAATAAGACAACCCAATTCTTTTCATTATCCTTAAGAAACAGAGGAGCAGCCATATCAATGTCGATGATTTAAAATACAACTGCATCTTTCAATCGATTTTCTGGCAGGGAAACAGAGGAACATTCTAAATTCTTAGAATTGCATCTTGTACAAACGGTACATTTGAATGAAACAGATGTTACAGTTCTCCTTCCATTCAGAATTCAGTATTTTTCTGTGAGCAAATTCAAAAGAATAGAAAGACTTGCATAAACTTTTTTGAGGTGAAAATATAAAATCAATCGCTTAATGATTTTATCATTTGAAGGAACAACCATAGGTGTGAGGAAATCCTTACTATTTTGTCTATAAATAAATGTAGTCTTTACACGTATTATGTCTTATTCATCTCTAAAAGTCTCAAGCGTTTCCAATCTCTCATCATTTTGAGAGGAAAATAAATTCCTTTGTATCATCCAAATTATATTTTCGTTTCTGCTTTCTTAAATTCGTGTCTTGTCAATTCTCATTTAATTTGTTCTTTTGGATTAGAAGAATTTAGTCTGAAACGGAAAATCCAGCTAAGAAGACGTACGAGTTTTTTATAACTGGAAAAATATATGCAGTATAAAAAAAAATTCTGAACCTTTCATCAACATTTGCCAGTAATTTTTCAGACTTTTGCTAATGCATCAAATACTGGGTGAATGGAAGTAGTACAGTTTTCTTTTATCACTGGTCGATGTGGCAAATAATTTCCATTAAGATTCGTTTCACACCCAGGAACATTTTCATTAATTTATCATCAAGCTATCCTAAAAGCAGTTTTTCATATTCTTGATAAAGGTTATTTTAAAGCAGCTTGTTTGAAACATAACTTTTCTTATCTAAATTCAAATTATCAGGTAAAAGTTTACTTATATTAGTCCCGTGGCAAAGAAACTTCATAAATTTATATCACCTTCATTAATTTTTACTGTCTGTAAAAAATGCTCCTTCTATATCTGGCGATCAATCCCTATTTTAGACTGTTTTTTAATTGGATCATCTATCCGAAGTAAATTTAATCTTCATAAGTCGGTAATCTCTGCTTCTTTTAGAAACATAGAAGTTACTGATATAGCTACATTTTCTTTAGATACCTTATATTGAGGTGTTTTCCCATTAGGTCCATACTAAAGGTATTTCTAGTGCTACTAGCCCGGATGATAGCATTTCTCTACGACCTATCAATATATTTTTAATTATATCGGCTCCATCCAATTCTTGAATATATTCAGGAATTTCTGGAACATCCGTCAGAGTTATGCTTTTCTCCTTTTCCTACAGGCATAACATTTTCAAAGATACTATTTTGATCCAAATCGCTTAATCTTATTTTGTAGTAATTATGGTTTTATTTCTTTGTTATGACTCTTCCGAAAAGTGAATGGACAACTTTTTCTTCCCTATTAAGTAAAGGTTTAATTCTTGGGATAAATGTTTCAAAATATATAATCTCAGAGAACCTGCGTCTAAAATCAAGCGAACATCTTTTTTGTTGCTGTTGTATTCGGAAATGATTTTTGGCTTGAGTTTCTGAAGAAAGACCGTAAGATTTCTATTGAAATTAGTCCTATTTGTTTCATTTCTAGACGATTTTTCTCTCTCTTTCAGTTTGTTTTTATCGAACATTTTACACATCCTAGAAGCATTTATTTTATTACAAATGAAACACTTCAGGATAACTTTACATTGTTTCATTGCGTATTATGATTCCAAAAATAAAAACCAACACCTTTTGCCCCTCAAGGTATTTTGTTTCGCAATAAAACTCATCTTCCTTGTTGAAAAACATTCTGAAATCAGATGTTTTCCGCTGAAAAAAAATAATAAAACGCAATTTTTTCTGAACACTTTGAAGAAATTGTTAATAGAATAGCAGCAGCGGGTAAATGTTTAGTAACATCGGTGTAACCTCTCTTTTTCTAATGTTTTTATCATCTTTTTTGCCAAGTCAAAACCAAATTTTTGCCAAATTTATTTCTTTATCTCCTTCGATTTCATTTTCTCGAAACTTCGTTAATTTATCTAGGCATTCTTTTGCATCGGATCTAGCAGAAGCCGTAGTGTTCTATTCCATGCTTTCAAAAATTCAGCCATAAAACAAGATATTACCATTAGTATCAAGATTACCAATAATATTGCAGTGCATTTATAGGTTGTGACTCCCAATGTCTCAAAAGCTCTTAACTACGACTCAAGTGTATCATACAATGAAGTAAAAAAAACTCTTCTTTCGATTGCACAAATATAATTAAATTCAATAATTCTCTAACATAGACTTCAACCAAAGGATCTTTCCTACCGAAACGAGCCTTAAGACTCGCTATAGCCTTTTTATAGTCGGCGCCATTTGGCAGAAAACTATCTATAACTTCTCGAGCTCTAGTGACTGTTGCTTGAATCAAATACTGAAATTTATTTTCTAGCACAATAACCTTATCGGTATGAATATGTTCAAATGAACTCTAGAATGGTAACGGTAGATTTAAATGACTATCACACTATCGAAATTTCAACTTAAGTAAAGTTAATTTCCATTTTGAATTATTAATTTTGCTAAAAGTTGAAATGTGCTCACCTTCAATTTTTTCTTGTGACTGGTTTTTGACTAACTCTAATTGAATGTTTAATTCCGGTTTTCAACTCTATTTCTCGATCCTACTATTCATTTTCTAATTCTTGTTCAAGTCTTTCGTTTTCTTTTCTCTCAGCAACAGTGACTAAAAAAAATTCTTAAACAAAACCAGGATCTCATTTATATTTTTTACTATTCGAAATATTTTCCTTTAAGGTAGCTGTAGTATAATCCCACGGAATTGAGTCACGCAATTTCCTTCGCTATAAACTTTAAATTGGCTTTTTAAAAAGCTTTCGCTGCTTGAAACATTTTTGCTTAAAAGAATCCTGTGATTCGAATATCCTGTGGTGGACGCCACAAAAGTTTCTAAAAGTTTACAAAAGATGTTATAACACCTCAGCTTTCAAGAATAATGCAGACACCAATTGTTTTCTTAACCCCTTCAGGGGCAAAGTACTCTTGTAGCTAAAATATTGAAATGATTGATTGACACCAGGATTCACGAACGAATTTATTTTAAAATAATTAAAAGCTTTTCCTCATGTACCTTATAAATTCAAAATTTTATTATAAAATTCTGGTGTCATTGTGGCATTTTGGAATTAAAATAAAGTGGTATATATATAATACCGGTGCCCTTCAAGGGGTTAAAGCAAACGAAAATAAGTCATTTAACCTCTTAAGATTTCAAAAAACTAATAATGTATCCAACGGTAAATATTTCAATATTTTTCTACAAAAAAGATTAAAAATTTAACAAAAAGTAATTTTGTTTTTATTATATGTTAAATTTTTATTTAAATATTTAATTTTGTCAGCAAACAAAAAAGTAATTTTGTTTGCTGACATCTTGCAAAATGTATCACAAAAATTAAAGATGAGAGAATAATAATAAAAATAAATAAAACATGGACAATAAACGTAACATCCTCCACCCTGACGTGAGCATAACATTGTTTGCAACTATTAGTTTAGAGCAAATTCTATACAATAATAATAATAAAAAAATATATGATCTACTACCTACCAAAATAAATATTAAAAATCCGTTAAGATCTTGTGTGCTTTTATTTCAAGCTGTTGAAAATGGAAAAAAAAAATAGAAAAATATATCTAATACTACCTGAATGAAAAAAAAAATTATGTACTTTAATTGTGCCGCTTGCAAATAATGCCTAATTAATTGTTTTCGCATTATACGAGGCTAACGAAATAGAAAGGCTACCGCGGTACTTTACGCATATCTTTTTTTACAGACCGCGGCAGTCACGTGATGTGCGAATCCACCAATGCAAGTGTACGGAAAGAGCACACGTCACTCTGGCGGTCTGTAAAAAAAGATAAGTGGAATGCACCGCGGTAGCGGTAGCACTACACAAAGGAATTCGTAAATATTACTGACTATGGGAGTGAATTGCTTATGGTAGCGTTTAATTGTGTTATGCATTTTCTTGCTGAACTATATTTAGTATAGTAATAGAAGTTTGTAGAATATAAATAAAATCATATGCCAGGACTACGCAAAGAACAAGATACATTACCGTTTATGGTTGGTAATTGCTGGAAGTGCGTTTTAAGGTTTGTTATGCTTTTTTTTACCTGAATTAAATTTTAGCTTAATATAGGGTGTGTACAAAAGCATTTAGTATATTAAAGTTAATATTCAGAGCTGTACAAATGACTTCGAATACATTTCCATCTATTGGTGAAAATTGCTAAAAGTGAATTTTCTAACTGAACTAAATTTTAGCATGCTAGGTAGTATATATCCAAATCTATAGATCAGGACCATATACAAATCTATAGACAGGGCAGCACAAAATAAGTAGACTATAATTTTTTACTAATAATTTTTTACTATTGAAGGCAATTGCTAAAAGTGGATTTTTAAACGTGTTATCTATACTAATATTATAAAGGAGTAAATCGTGTTTGTTTGTTTGTAGGGGGTAATCTCTGGAACTACCGAACCGATTTCAAAAGTGATGGTGGCAAATTGATGGTGACAACCCCTGCTCCAACATAGGCTATATTTTATGTCGGTGCCACTAACCCCAGGGGGTGCAGGAGCAAAAAACGTTCTAAAATTGCGATTTTTTAGATATCAAACTGGCTGTCAAGCCCTGAGAGCTTGGCAGCCGGTTCTATGTATGTATGTATGTACGTACGTAATGCGATAACTCTTCATAGAAATATCCGTTTTCCTTCAAATTTTGTTTATAGGTTCACTGTGTTAAGGCGCTTCCCTGATTAGTTTTCGGGATTGATTGGTTAAGTATAAAAGGGGGGGAACAAGGGGCTAATTCCCCCCCCTTAATTTATATAAATGGGTTTTTCATGCAGAATTATTCCGTTTTCCTTCAAATTTTGCTTATAGGTTCACTGAGTTAAGGCGCTTCCCTGATTAGTTTACGGGATTGACTGGTCAAGTATAAAGGGGGGAACAAGGGTCTAATTCCCCCCCCCTTAATTTATATAAATGGGTTTTTCATGCAGAATTATTCCGTTTCCCTTCAAATTTTGTTTATAGGTTCACTGAGTTAAGGCGCTTCCCTGATTAGTTTACGGGTTTGATTAGTTAAGTATAAAGGGGGGATCGGGGGGGCTAATTCCCCCTTAATTTATATAAATGGGTTTTTCATGCAGAATTATTCCGTTTTCCTTCAAATTTTGTTTATAGGTTCATTGGGTTAAGACGCTTCCCTGATTACTTTTCGGGATTGATTGGTTAAGTATAAAGGGGGGGAACAAGGGGCTAATTCCCCCTTAATTTATATAAATGGGTTTTTCATGCAGAATTATTCCGTTTTCCTTCAAATTTTGTTTATAGGTTCACTGTGTTAAGGCGCTTCCCTGATTAGTTTTCGTGATTGATTAGTTAATATAAAGGGGGGGGGGGATCGGGGGGGCTAATTCCCCCCCTTAATTTATATAAATGGGTTTTTCATGCAGAATTATTCCGTTTTCCTTCAAATTTTGTTTATAGGTTCATTGGGTTAAGACGCTTCCCTGATTACTTTTCGGGATTGATTGGTTAAGTATAAAGGGGGGAACGGGGGGCTAATCCCCCCCTTAATTTATATAAATGTGTTTTTCATGCAGAATTATTCCGTTTTCCTTCAAATTTTGTTTATAGGTTCACTGAGTTAAGGCGCTTCCCTGATTAGTTTTCGGGATTGATTAGTTAAGTATAAAGGGGGGGATAGGGGGGCTAATCCCCCCTTAATTTATATAAATGGGTTTTTCATGCAGAATTATTCCGTTTTCCTTCAAATTTTGTTTATAGGTTCACTGTGTTAAGGCGCTTCCCTGATTAGTTTTCGGGATTGATTGGTTAAGTATAAAGGGGGGGGGACCGGGGGGATAATCCCCCCTTAATTTATATAAATGGGTTTTTCATGCAGAATTATTCTATTTGCTTCAAAATTTGTTTATAGATTCATTGGGTTAAGACGCTTCCCTTATTAGTTTTCGGGATTGATTGATTAAGTATAAAGGGGGGGAACGGGGGGCTAATACCCCCCTTAATTTATGTAAATGGGTTTTTCATGCAGAATTATCCCATTTCCTTCAAATTTTATTTATAGGTTCACTGTGTTAAGGCGCATCTCTGATTAGTTTTCGGGATTGATTGGTTAAGTATAAAGGGGGGGAGGAACAAGGGGCTAATTCCCCCTTATCTATACTAATATATAAAGGAGTAAAGATTGTTTGTTTGTTTGTTTGTTTGTTTGTAGGGGGTAATCTCTGGAACCACTGAAGAGATTTTAAAAGTGATGGTGGCAAATTAATGGTGACAATCCCTGCTCCAACATAGGCTATATTTTATGTCGGTGCCACCACCCCCAGGGGGGTGCATGAGCGAAAAACGTTCTAAAATGTCGATTTTTTGTGTACTGAAGGAGATAGAAGTATCAAATTTGGTATGGTAGTTACTTATAAGATGTAAATGCTCTCTAAGAACAAATTATAATAACATTCGCAATTTAAAAGGGTGAGATGAGGAAGAAGCGTTCTAAAAACATTCTAAATTACAATTTCTATGGAATCTCTGAAACTACAGAACCGATTTCAAAAGTGATGGTGGCAAATGGATGGTGACAGTCCCTGCTCCAACATATGCTAAATTTTTTGTCGGTGCCACTGCCCGCAGAGGGTGCAGGAGCGAAAAACGTTCCAAAATTATGATATTTTCAATAATGAAGGAGTTAGGAACTTGACATTTTGTATGGTCGTTACTTACAAGATTTAAATGCTCTATAAGAACAAAATCTAAAAAAATTCGAAATTTAAAAGGCTGAAATAAGCAAAAAATTTTCTAAAAACATTCTAAATTACAATTTGTATGGAATGTCTGGAACTACTAAAGCGATTTCAAAAGTGCTGGTGGCAAATGGATGGTGACAATCCCTGCTCCAACATAGGCTATATTTTATGTCGGTGCCAGTACCCCGAGGGGGGTGCAGAAGCGAAAAACGTTCTAAAATTGCGATTTTTGCGATGCTGAAAGAGCTAGAAACTTCAAGTTCGGCATGATTGTTATTTATAAGATCTAAATGCGCTCTAAGAACAATTTCTAAAGAAAAATGATCTAATGATTCTGCGATTTTTCAACTATTGAATTTCTAAAATTACCAATCTTCACAATAGAGTACCATAGCGAAACCTTCACGCGTAAAAAGATAATGATAAGGGCGACGTGTCCTGACGTGTATATTGACTATAGCACGAGTCACAAATTATAGTATCCTTATTATTCTGTTAAAATATAAAAGTGAATTATGAAATGTCAATATTTTGTTTGATTAAAGGTTCGTTAAGAGAAATTGACCAGCGTAGCGGGCGTAGCTTGCTAGTATGATTTCTAAACTGTTTACTTACATGTCTTCTTTCACCTTATTTAGCGGTGAAGTTTTGTTACAGTTTTCTGGATGTGCTGGAAAGCGTTTCATAATCTATGCTTGACGTATGATTTTTTGTTCTTGTTAATTCTACCATTGCATTCAATGGATTGGTTCTATAAAAATAATTGTTATAAAATAAATGCATGATACTAGGAAAAATGATAATTTATAAGTAATAGGAACTTACTTAAGCTTCAGCATAAAGATTAAAAATAAAACACAATGAAGATAAAAAATACAGAACACAATCTTTCTCTTCCAGAAAATTAGTAAATTCACAACTAAACTTCCGAGAGCAATTAATTAGCGAATCTCTTTTTCAGGTGTAACAGAGAGGGTTACTTTAAAGTAAAGATCAAAGTTATTCACGATTCCTTTTTGTGAAAATTTAGCTTTTTGTCATGAAATCTCTTGGTTTCAAATAATTATAGTGTTATTCTCTCGCATGATACATTAATATGAACGTTTTTCTAAATAGAACCATTTTTTTTAAAAAAAACGGCTTTTAGAAATGTTTGTTCCCTATGATTCAGTGAAACTAAAGTTCATAATTATTCTAGTGTAAAACGGTTTATTAAAAAAAAAAATTAAAATCCATTATACTTTTTCATTATAAATTTAATAATTTATAAATTTGCTGGATTTCATTGCATAACCACTTGTTTTACTTTTCAGGGGTAACTCCTCTATGTTGCATCTGAAGAAGGAACGCGTTAATTAATTGCTTTCGAAACTATAGTCGTGAATTTACTAATTATCTGGCGATAAAGAAATATCCCCTGTATATATACTTTCAATGTCTACTCCAAATCTTTTTGAAAGACCAGTTGTTTTAATGAGTATATATTTTCCAAATAGTCATGATTTATACAATATAATTTAATTATTATATAAAAAAAAAAAAAAAAAAAAAAAAAAAAAACATTTAAATTGCCATTCTGTACGTTTTCGCTAAAATTAAAAAAATATAGAAATGTTTTAATTTTTAATTAAAAAATTAAAGAAATTCATTTCGGAATTGTGTTACAATAGATTATTTTTCTTATACTTGCGGAACAAAAAGAAGGGACCTCGAGTGCCCTTTCTTTTTAAGACTAAGCGGAACGGGAGTAGGCCGGATCACGGAAGATGCCGCCGGAAAAATTAAAAAGCTAAATTCAACAAGTTAGGATAAGATATCGATCAGCGACATATATATATATATATATATATATATATATACTTTCAATGTCTACTCCAAATCTTTTTGAAAGACCAGTTTTTTTAATGCGTACTTATTTTACATCTAGTCATGATTTATACAATATAATTTAAGTATTATAAAAAAGATTAGTAAGAAAAAAACCCCATTTAAATTGCCATACTTTATGTTTTCTTTAAAATAAAAAACATATAGAAATGTTTTAATTCTTAATTAAACAATTAAAGAAATTCATTTCGGAATTGTGTTACAATAGATTTTTTTCTTGTACTTGCGGAACAAAGAGAAGGGCCCTCGAGTGCCCACTCTTTTTAACACTAAGCGGAACGGGAGTAGACCATGATCATGGAAGATGCCACCGGAAAATTTTAAAAGCTAAATCCAACAAGTTAGGATAAGATATCGATCAGCGACATTTGTGAGTTTTAAGGAATAAATACGATACAAACTTAAAAGAAAAATCGGCAACACGCTAAAGGCGTCAACATTTTATCTAATTAATAAAACGGTTTTGCCTAATAATGCGTGTTTATTATACTACTAGCAAGCTACGCCCGCTACGCTGGTCAATTTCTTTTAACGAACCTTTAATCAAACAAAATATTGACATTTCATAAATAACTTTTATATTTTAACAGAACAATAAGGGTACTATAATTTGTGACTCGTGCTATAGCCAATATACATGTCAGGACACGTCGCCCTTATCATTATCTTTTTACGCATGAAGGTTTCGCTATGGTACTCCATTGGAAAATTTGTTAATTTTTGAAATTCAATATTTGAAAAACGGCATAATCATTAGATTTGAAATTTATATCAAGAAAAATACAATTTTTTACCTTTCAAACGCAGTTTGTCTAACAATTTTCTGACAAATACTTTTTGAGCTATCATTTTTTTCAGTAACTTCAAATGTTTCATTTTCCGAGATTAATCTGTTGCAACAATTAGCGAAAAACACAGTCGTCAGCAACGCATAGTTTTTTATTAAAGAGGCTGTTGGAGCAGGGATTGTCACCACCAATTTGCCACCATCACTTTTGAAATCGGTTCCGTGGTTCCAGAGATTCCATAGAAATTGTAATTTAAAATGACTTCAGAACGCTTTTCGCTCATTTCACCCATTTAAATTTCGATTTTTTTAAAAATTTATTCTTAGAGAGCATTTACATCTTATAAGTAACTACAATGCTAAATTTCAAATTTCTTGCCCCTCAGTATAAAAAAGTCGCAATTTTCGAACATTTTTCGATCCTGCACCCCATTGATGTTAGTGGCACCGACATAAAATATAGCCTATGTTGGAGTAGGGATTGTCCCCATCAATTTGCCACCATTACTTTTGAAATCGGCTCTGTAGTTCCAGAAATTTCATAGAAATTGTAATTTAGACTGTTTTTAGAACGCTTTTCGCTCATTTCACCCTTTCAAATTTCAATTTCTTTTTTATTTTGTTCTTAGAGAGCATTTACATCTTATAAGTAACTACAATGACAAATTTCAAGTTTCTAGCTCCTTCAGTATAAAAAATAAAAATAAAACTGCCCAGTTAAACTGAGGGCATTGAGTTCACAGGCTATTCACACTAATTGTATTTACTCTTATTTCAAAGAACTTGAAATAAGCCCATCGAAAAATAAAAAAATAAACAATATATTAAGGGGGGGGGTCATCCCCCCGTTACCCCCCTCATAGTTAACTAATGAACCCCTTAAACTAATCAGGTAAATCTCTAATTACAATGAATATATATACAAAATTTGAAGAAAATCGGATAATTCTGCATGAAAAACCCATTTATATAAATTAAGGCGGGATTAGCCCCCTCCGTTCCCCCCCTTTATACTTAACCAATCAATCCCGAAAACTAATCAGGGAAGCGTCTTAACCCAATGAACCTATAAACAAATTTTGAAGCAAATGGGGTAATTCTGCATGAAAAACCCATTTATATAAATTAAGGGGGGGATTAGCCCCCCCCGTTCCCCTCCCCCTTTATACTTAACCAATCAATCCCGAAAACTAATCAGGGAAGTGCCTTAACACAGTGAACCTATAAACAAAATTTGGATGAAAACGGAATAATTCAGCATGAAAAACCCATTTATATAAAATAAGGGGGGATTAGCCCTCCGTTCCCCCTTTATACTTAACCAATCAATCCCGAAAACTAATCAGTGATGCGCCTTAACACAGTGAACCTATAAATAAAATTTGAAGGAAATGGGATAATTCTGCATGAAAAACCCATTTATATAAATTAAGGGGGGTATTAGCCCCCCGTTCCCCCCCTTTATACTTAATCAATCAATCCCGAAAACTAATCAGGGAAGCGTCTTAACCCAATGAACCTATAAACAAATTTTGAAGCAAATGGGATAATTCTGCATGAAAAACACATTTATATAAATTAAGGGGGGGATTAGCCCCCCCCGCCCCCCCCTTTATACGTAACCAGTCAATCCCGAAAACTAATCAGGGAAGTGCCTTAACACAGTGAACCTATAAACAAAATTTGAAGGAAAACGGAATAATTCTGCATGAAAAACCCATTTATATAAAATAAGGGAGGATTAGCCATCCGTTCCCCCTTTATACTTAACCAATCAATCCCGAAAACTAATTAGGGAAGCGTCTTAACACAGTGAACCTTGAACCAAAATTTGAAGGAAATGGGATAATTCTGCATGAAAAACCCATTTATATAAATTAAGGAGGGATTAGCCCCCCGTTCCCCCCCTTTATACCTAATCAATCAATCCCGAAAACTAATCAGGGAAGCGTCTTAACCCAATGAACCTATAAACAAATTTTGAAGCAAATGGGATAATTCTGCATGAAAAACACATTTATATAAATTAAGGGGGGGGATTAGCCCCCCCCGCCCCCCCCTTTATACGTAACCAGTCAATCCCGAAAACTAATCAGGGAAGTGCCTTAACACAGTGAACCTATAAATAAAATTTGAAGGAAATGGGATAATTCTACATGAAAAACCCATTTATATAAATTAAGGGGGGTATTAGCCCCCCGTTCCCCCCCTTTATACTTAATCAATCAATCCCGAAAACTAATCAGGGAAGCGTCTTAACCCAATGAACCTATAAACAAATTTTGAAGCAAATGGGATAATTCTGCATGAAAAACACATTTATATAAATTAAGGGGGGGGGATTAGCCCCCTCCCCCCTTTATACGTAACCAGTCAATCCCGAAAACTAATCAGGGAAGTGCCTTAACACAGTGAACCTATAAACAAAATTTGAAGGAAAACGGAATAATTCTGCATGAAAAACCCATTTATATAAAATAAGGGAGGATTAGCCCTCCGTTCCCCCTTTATACTTAACCAATCAATCCCGAAAACTAATCAGGGATGCGCCTTAACACAGTGAACCTATAAATAAAATTTGAAAGAAATGGGATAATTCTGCATGAAAAACCCATTTATATAAATTAAGGGGGGTATTAGCCCCCCGTTCCCCCCCTTTATACTTAATCAATCAATCCCGAAAACTAATCAGGGGAGCGTCTTAACCCAATGAACCTATAAACAAATTTTGAAGCAAATAGAATAATTCTGCATGAAAAACCCATTTATATAAATTAAGGGGGGGGGGATATGCCCCCCGTTCCCTCCTTTATACTTAACCAATCAATCCCGAAAACTAATCAGGGAAACGCCTTAACACAGTGAACCTATAAACAAAATTTGAAGGAAATGGGATAATTCTGCATGAAAAATCCATTTATATAAATTAAGGCGGGATTAGCCCCCTCCGTTCCCCCCCTTTATACTTAACCAATCAATCCCGAAAACTAATCAGGGAAGCGTCTTAACCCAATGAACCTATAAACAAATTTTGAAGCAAATGGGGTAATTCTGCATGAAAAACCCATTTATATAAATTAAGGGGGGGATTAGCCCCCCCCGTTCCCCTCCCCCTTTATACTTAACCAATCAATCCCGAAAACTAATCAGGGAAGTGCCTTAACACAGTGAACCTATAAACAAAATTTGGATGAAAACGGAATAATTCTGCATGAAAAACCCATTTATATAAAATAAGGGAGGATTAGCCCTCCGTTCCCCCTTTATACTTAACCAATCAATCCCGAAAACTAATCAGGGATGCGCCTTAACACAGTGAACCTATAAATAAAATTTGAAAGAAATGGGATAATTCTGCATGAAAAACCCATTTATATAAATTAAGGGGGGTATTAGCCCCGCGTTCCCCCCCTTTATACTTAATCAATCAATCCCGAAAACTAATCAGGGGAGCGTCTTAACCCAATGAACCTATAAACAAATTTTGAAGCAAATAGAATAATTCTGCATGAAAAACCCATTTATATAAATTAAGGGGGGGGGGATATGCCCCCCGTTCCCTCCTTTATACTTAACCAATCAATCCCGAAAACTAATCAGGGAAACGCCTTAACACAGTGAACCTATAAACAAAATTTGAAGGAAATGGGATAATTCTGCATGAAAAATCCATTTATATAAATTAAGGGGTAATTATCCCCCTGTTCCCCCCCTTTATACTTAACTAATCAATCAAGAAAACTAATCAGGGAAGCGCCTTAACACAGTGAACCTATAAACAAAATTTGAAGGAAAACGGAATAATTCTGCATGAAAAACCCATTTATATAAAATAAGGGGGGGATTAGCCCCCCGTTCCACCCTTTATACTTAACCAATCAATCCCGAAAACTAATTAGGGAAGCGTCTTAACACAGTGAACCTTGAACCAAAATTTGAAGGAAATGGGATAATTCTGCATGAAAAACCCATTTATATAAATTAAGGAGGGATTAGCCCCCCGTTCCCTCCTTTATACTTAACCAATCAATCCCGAAAAGTAATCAGGGAAGCGTCTTAACCCAATGAACCTATAAACAATATTTGAAGGAAAACGGAATAATTCTGCATGAAAAACCAATTTATATAAATTAAGGGGGGGATTAGCCCCCCCGATCCCCCCCCTTTATACTTAACTAATCAATCCCGAAAACTAATCAGGGAAGCGCCTTAACTCAGTGAACCTATAAACAAAATTTGAAGGAAAACGGAACAATTCTGCATGAAAAACCCATTTATATAAATTAAGGGGGGGAATTAGCCCCTTGTTCCCCCCCTTTATACTTAACCTATCAATCCCGAAAATTAATCAGGGAAGCGCCTTAACACAGTGAACCTATAAACAAAATTTGAAGGAAAACGGATATTTCTATGAAGAGTTATCGCATTACGTACGTACATACATACATACATACAGAACCGGCTCGCAAGCTCTCAGGGCTTGACAGCCAGTTTGATAGCTAAAAAATGGCAATTGTAGAACGTTTTTTACACCTGCACCCCCTGGGGTTAGTGGCACCGACATAAAATATAGCCTATGTTGGAGCAGGGGTTGTCACCATCAATTTGCCACCATCACTTTTGAAATCGGTTCGGTAGTTCCAGAGATTACCCCCTACAAACAAACAAACAAACAATCTTTACTCCTTTATAATATTAGTATAGATTTTAGCCACCACTGTTATTTGATTTTTTTTTTCAAAAAGATAAGTAGGCCTTTACTTTAATTATTTAATGAAATTTAGCTTAGATGCTAATATTTAAAATATTGATTTTTGCTGATGACTTCGAAGAACATAACGTTCATTAACCCTGAATTAAGAACGAACTGTTTGTTTCTCAAATGAGATTCGTCTATTACCGTTAATGTATTTATAGGAATATATAAAGACTGTGAAGTAATCTAACAACTCATCTGTTTTAAAAATCTGCAGTTGAAACATCTTTTCTCTAAAAGAGGCTAATAATAGTTCGTGATAAAGCATTTAATAGAATAAATAAACATTACCTTTTTAATTTAATTTAATTTTAATCACATTTCTATACATTTTGAGTTAATATAACAATTTCATTTCCAAAACAACATTAGTTAAACACCTAATATCAAACTTATATTCGTTATATTACGGCCCAGTGTGCCCAATACGGCCCAATATTTTAATTCAATGGAAATACTTCCAATGAAATAATAATGTTTGTTAAATATTAACTTTACATTAAAAATTTGTAGTGAAGCACCAATAATGAAAAAAATATTTCCTTTATCGTGAAAATATTCGTGATGAAATGGCGAAATATTTCTTGCCAGTATTCGTAAAATGTAAACATCCGAAGCTTGGGTAATATTTCATGCTAATATCACCAATATATAAACATTACAAATAATATTGGCCAATCTTTGTTTTGTTACTAGAGCCGTTTTACCGTGAAAAAATAATTTTTTTAAAGCTGAGGAGCATAGTATTAAATATCTTTTCAAACCATTTATAAAACTGGAAAATTAAAATATTCAGAAACCGTGGCCTTTTTAAGTGTCACTATTGTTATTTATATTAGAATGTGAGTTTGATGCATGTATTGATACTTTCCAACATAGTTGAAAACTATAACTTTGTTTCGTCGGTTGGCCGTCTGTCTGCGCTCCAACTTTCTTAAATATTCTTGGTTTTCACTGAAACTGATATATGCTGTTGAGGTTTACTATAAGACGTTTCCTGTCGATAATGGGGTGTGTAGCATTTTCAGTTTGTTTACAGAACACACAAAATATTCCGTTAGATTAAGCATTCCCGGATATGCGCGAGAATTGTTTAAAATGTCATGAATTTTCAAGGTGAACTATATATTAATATACTTTGAGATATGTAATTCGATATATTTCAACTACAGTAATTATAGATCACAATATTGGGTGCTTGCGAAAGGTTTATTTTCATATCCAACAGAGTGAGAAGTTTCCAGGTGAGGAATCGAACACGTGACCTCTTGGCTTACCGTGCCAATGCATTGCCTACTGAGCTACCCCAGATCACTCTGACTAACACAGTTCACTCTCTCGCTGGAGTAATAATCGCTTTTGCAACCGCAACGGTATAGATGAAGTATTCATGCCATGTAATTCCAGTACCCACAGATACAATATTTATACTCCGTTACATATCAACAACATTAATTGTAGATAAGAATGTTTAAGATCTGTTGGTTATAAAAATAAACCCCTAACCTCAATATTGTGATCTATACCATTAAATGATTGTAAAATATAAATAAATTCATATACAAGAATGCGCAAAAGAATTTGGATATCAATGTATCACAAGTCCCGATGGTGATAGCCGGAAGTGCGCTTTTTGTTTTGTAAAGTATTTCCTATTTGCCTTAAATTTTAGCTTAATGTGTGGTGTGTATAAAATTCTATAGCTCATATTTAGAGCTGCACAAAAGAATTTGAGTACATTGCCGTCTAAACGCGGTAATTATTGAAAGTGGGTTATAAACTGTATTATACCTTTTCTAAATAGTTTATTTATATTACCGTATCATTTCACCGTAAAAAAAGTTTTATAACAATAGTCTAGTTGTGTTGGAAAGTGATTCCTAATCTATGCGTGAAGCGTGGTTTTGCTTTCTCCTTTTAAAATAGAAATTGTATTTTTTTCTCTTACACACGATGTAAAATCAAAATTTTAATTTTTTTTTTTAACGTGATTGAAAATATCGTCTTTGACATTACTATACCTTTGTCAAAGGTGAAATTTTGCTGAGAGCATTCGATAATGAAATTTTTATTTCAATCGCTAACACACTCAAACAAACAAAAGAAAAAATGTAATCCAGTTAAGATATTTTCAGCTTTCCAATTCGGGATTTGATTTGCGTACGCATCTCTAATAAAAATAACTGTAAACAGTTAAAAACAGTTAATTATTTCTATTGACACTTGATGCTATGGAAGAAATATATATACTAAACAATAAATGGTAATGACCGCGATCTATGCACCAGTCTGCACCAAATGCATCACAAGTCATTACAAAAAGCCCGAGCTGCGTTCTAATGAGAAATTTCCCTACAGGAAACCGAGTGTTTTAAGGAAGTAGGTTAGCTTTCCCTTTCGTACCCAGAGAAAGACAGAGAAAGGCCATTTCATTCGGGTCGCTACATCATTCCACATATAAAGCTCTCCACTCTTTTAAACATTCATTTTTTTTAGAGGATTGAGAAAAGGCACTACTATGATTCGAGTCTCTTGGGCCGGCATATTAATTTTTGGACTTCTTTCATTTGCAGATGGTAAGGAGGCGGTGTTTTTTCAGAAAATAATATTTTTGTACATTAAAAAGATGAAGATGAATTTCTTATTTTGGATTATTTATTCTCTAAGGGTACTTCAAAGCTCCCCCGATGGAAAATCTGGATACTCCGAATGATCATCTCTTCCGTGGAGGGAATCCAAGTATGAATAACTGGGAGGATTTACCCCCATTGCTCCAGAAGGATAGGGAGCAGGATGGCCATAAATTTAAAACACCCCAAGTGTATTCATTTTACCACAAGATGGAAGGATACCACCCGTCCATGGATCCTTTTGAACACCATTTTTACGACCATCGTGTTCCCAATTATCAGCCTGCAACTTTTGGATATTCAAATGTACCGGGAATAGGTAGCTATTCTGGTGGTGAATCTGATGAACCAAAAATGAACTCATATGCTCATGAAGAGCCACATATTCCAAATAAAGTTCCTAAAATGATTTCCGAACCGGCAAGGAGTTCCGAATCGGAAATGTCAGGGGATGGAGAACAGAGAGTTGTTGGAGGAACAGATGTATCGGACGGAGAAATTCCATGGCAGGTGAGAGAATTGTTTTGGAATATTTTTTTAATAAATCTTATGACAGTATTTCGTTCAAGGAAGGGTAAGTTAGTTAATTTTTTTTATATCAGTATGGATGACAGGCTTGTTTTAAAAAGGTAGGTTATTAGAGGGAATTCTCTTTTTAGTATAATAAAAATAATAAATTAATTTTTATAGATAGTCTTTTGTTTTAGATTTCACTACAGAGAAAATCTATGAAAAGTGGAAGAATATTTCATATATGTGGTGGTTCTATTATTAACAAAGAATGGATTGTGACAGCTGCTCATTGTGTTGCTTTGTAAGTTCGTATTTTAGAATATTTTATTATTAGTATTATAATATATATTATAAGTATTATATATTTAATTAATACTGTAATTTAAATATAATATTATTATATTTAAAATTTTAATTTTAAATTATAAATATAACCTCATGCTTTAAATTATAACATGTATGTGGTGATATTTCTATTTGAATAAATAATAACGTGGTAATATTGAATAAATAGTAATGGAGTAATGCTACTAGTTAAATACTAAGTAATCTAAATATTATTAGTAAAATGTAAAATATAACGCTACATAAAAGTAGGTTTGATGTAAGATTGCAAAATATAATGTAAATTTCAATGAAAAATTATAAGATTGGTTCTACAGTTACCATTAAAAAATTAATAAATCAATTTTAATTAATAAGTACATTTTTTAAAAACCATTTTCATCCATCATTTTTTTTTCTAATATGAAAACTTTTATGGATATTTCAAATAAAGTTTCATTCCTTACTTATACACTTGCATAGTTATATATTATACTTATTATGTAATAAATTTAAAGCATAGTTTTTGAAAGTATAATAATGAAATGCAACTTTTAAAATTTTTAAACCTTATTTAATTTTTTAAGCATTCAATCGTATGACCATGCTGTGTTTTCTAAAATACGAGTCAAAGAACTAAAGAAATTATTTGTGCTGATTTTGTGAAAAAGTTAGTCTGATTTAGAATAAATATCACTACTTTTGAATTAACAATTTTTGAGTTTTCATGAAGTTCAGACTTTAGGAATTTAGAATTTAGAAAATTTATTGCTGAACGCAATAGTATGTTAAATGAGCTGTCGAAATACTTGATTTAAACTAGGTTGTATTATAATCATATAAATTAACAGATAATGGTATGTCAAAAAGAATAACATTTTTTAATTAACATTTCTTATATAATATTAAACACTATATAAGAGACTACTGATGAGAAGTCAATAATTTAGTAAAAGGTTCTTCTCAGTGACCTGTGCTAATAACCGAAATATATCAAATAGTTTTGAATTAAATATTTTGCATCCTCATTTATCAAAAATAATAGTAACAATTATGATAAATTTCCAGTCGTACCTTTCTATGTAATTTAGTATATATATTTGTCTAATACCTAATATAACTCCTAATTGTATTATATTTAACGGGATATTTTCATATAAATATATTTTTGAAAACCTACCAAGATATTTGAAAGGAATGCAAGACAAAGAATAGTAATCAAAACATTTTCCTGTTAAGATTTGGGGAAAAAAATATCTAGGTAATTCTTAGTTTTCTTAAAAATACATAAATGGAAATACTAACTGAACAAGTAATTTTTAACAAGCAAACAAAGAAAAACCGCAAGGCATCGTTTTTTACCTTCGTGTTTACGTGGCATTCCTGTATTGTTTTCTACATTAGAGTTTTGCATGGATCCGGATATACCGACTCGAACCCGAAAATTCTATTTGAATTCAATCGGAAAACCGACACGAACCCAATGCACCGATCCACTTCAACTCCATATTTTAATGCACTAATACTTTTAATACAATTTTAATGCAATTATGAAAAAGCACTCGGATTTTTTTTATAATGTTAATCTTATCTATTATGTAGAAAAATAAACAAATATATATACATATATTAATTTATATTCAGAAAAGCTTTCCTTCCCGGGACCGGGATAATAACCTTAAATATACCTAAAATCAGTATTGAAAGATTTTATAATTAAGATGAAAATCTTTTCAAACGAACTTAATGTCGGGCACCCCACTGACTTCGGCAGCGTACACCCTCAAATTTGTGTGAATTTATATTTTTAAATGAAAATCTATCCAAACAAACATAGAGTTGTGGGCCACACTCCCTTCTGCAGCGTGCATGAGGCGTGCCACGCACGTTCTTATCTTTTTTTTTCAAACGAAACTCAAATTTGTATGATTTTATATTTATTAAACGAAAATATTTCCAAACGAACTAAGGAGCTCCGTTATAGTGATTGCCAATTTAATTTCTACCATTCAGATATATTAAACTTTCAATTCTGACCAAAGGTTCCTGGAAAAAACCTAAATAATGTAAAATGCGTACCCTCCCCTCACTCTTTTAAAACGTGAAATGATACCTTCCAATATTGACAACTTGTGTTGAAAAGTAGTGCTTTCTTCGGACATACGCAGAAACGAAAACTTCTCCGAAAATTTTCGAAAGCACAATTCTCGTAAAACGGAAATCGATAACTTCAAAGGCACTGAGAAAGAAATAGAAATCTCTGGCGAATCCGTTAAACGACTTGCAGAATTGTTTTTCTTTTTTTTTCTTTTTTTCTTTCTTTCTTTTTTTAAAAAAGTAAATATCAATATTTTTTTTTTAAATCAAGGATATCGTTAGAACCTTAAAAGTAATGGTAATAAGTGTTTTTGTTTTGTATATCCGTCTGGGAATAGGAGATGGCATTTCAAAACTGGAGAAAACACGGAAAAGATGAAAACGAACACGAATGGACCTCCGAGAAATATATATATATTAAATAATTAAATGTAAATTTTAATATTTTTCAAAACCAAAGACCAAGCCAGAAATCGGAAAAGTGTCCGAAAAAAGTGAGTAATTTTTTTCCGTCCATGAAACAGGGATAGTAATTTCAAAATGAAGAAAAAATTAAAATGTGAAAAGAAATAGAAAAATACGAAAAGCAACATGGAATCAAACTTCGAAAAATATTTTTTTAATAGTAAATGTTAATATTAAAAAAAGAGAAAAGTATCACAAAAAAGTTTTTTTTTCTGTTTTTCAACTCTACGGGAGACCAGGCAATCGCGAATTCAAAATGCAGAATAAAACGGAAATATTTTCTTTCGTTTGCGTGGAGATCGGAGGAAAGCCTCGAAAGACACAGCTGCAATCGGCGGCACCATGAAAACTCCCCATTTTGCGATGTTCATTAGGGTTTTTAACTACTATCTCGGATAATTATCAAAGAATGAAAAATCTGAGCCTCAGGTGCATTTGGACCTGTCTTCGTCTATCCTCATCCAAATTTTCAGACGTGCGCTTTGTCATCGCCAACGAATACACAGACGGACAAACATCTTTTTTTTTTTTTTTTTAAATTAATATAGCTACATAATTTTTTTTTCTACATAATAGCTACATAATATTCTGGGCATTCTTTTGCAAAACAGGTTAAGAAACATGACTTACAAGAGTCAAAATATAAATCGAAACCGACCTGCACGCGAAAAAATTAGAGTCAACAAAATAAATAAATAAATAAATTATTGCCAACACGACTCGTTCCAAACTGCGGACCGTATTGTGTTCGAGTAAAATAGGGATACCCCACTTGATGTAAGGCAGTAATCCGTATTAATTTAAAATCTCATTGTTACCAATATCACTTATTTCGACGCATTGTAGACGATGATATGGAATAAAATTTCGAGTTGTAAAAGTAAAAAAAAAAAAAAAAAAAAAAAAAAAACTATACGTGATATGAGAACTATTTTGGAACGGTTTATCGATGTTTACGAAAGTTAAAGTAAAACAGAAAAAGGCATGGAAACAGACAGACAGACAAAAATATCATTTTTAGATCATAATGATATTGAAACAGGACCATTTTCAGACCAAGGCCTTACCTCTAAAATAATAAAAGTATGAAAATCGGACCATCCGTTCAAGAGTTATGCGGGGGCATTACAGAGAAAACAAAGATAATTAATTGTATAATCTTCTTCTTTGAAAGTCTGTTAAAAATTGGAGAAATTGCTTTGTTTAATGCATACATAAATATTAAAATGTGCCTAAAACATTTCCATGTACTTCGCGGATTCTATACCATTGCGGTCTGGGTGGGCTGATTTTGTAAGGTTTTCAGTTTTTCTTTTGCGAGAACAATAGTTCCGGTCACTTTCCCTTCAAAAGTCCTTTGTGAAGGCATCCCTCCTATAACAATATTTCCAACACTGGCCGATGTTTAACAAAATTCCTCCCTCAAATTCTACGATTGTGAAAAAAAATCTACCTTCCCTCCCCCCCCCCCCAAAAAAAAAACAAGAAAAAAAATGTCGCAAAACAGTGTATAAAAATTTTACCCGTCCCTGTCGAATGGAAATAACGTCTGTGCATGAATTAAGCTTTGAGGACCGTCATTAAAATTTGAGCTAAATTAAAAATGTTTCAGTAGCAACACAAAATTTTAATAAAATATTTTAAATCTAAGATTAAATTTAGATGCAGATACCAAATCTTAAGTCATTTGAACCAAAACGTTTGGAATTATAATTGTTCAAAGTTTTGATCTTTGGATGTTAAATTGGTGTTATACGATTTTATTTACATTGCGTAAAAAATATTACTATCATTCTAATTTTTAGTATGAAGATACTATTTAAAAACCACACTTAAATATCTCAGTCTCGTAATTCCAATAATTTTATGTTATGAAATATTAATTATTAAATTAATATTAAAAAAAAACAAATTTTAAATTAAATATTTTTTATTGCATTTTATTGATAAGCATACACAAAAATTTAGCTTTTCGACCGATATTTGTTTATTTATTCTTTAAAAAATATCCTGATACAGGATTAGGGGATGAGGCATGAGATATACTCAATACTCGTATATTAGATGTAAGTACGGGATTTCAATTTGGAGAGAACCTTTGAAATCCGTTATTTTCGTATACTCGATATAAGTACCGAGTCTCAATTTGGAAATAATCCATGTACCCGACTTTTTTCCAAGTACCAGATTTCAATTCGAAATAGACCCTATGCATTTATTTGATATAAGTACCGGAGTTCAATTTGCTGAGGAATAATATTGGAATAATATATTTTTTTAATAGTTAATAACTGTAAAACAAATCGTAAAAAAGCAAATAAAATTTATATTTAGAATAAAAGACGGATACAGAATTTTTTATTGTATCAGATTTGTGGAAACTACTGAAAACATCAAAAATTGTATTCATTCAATATGGAGATAGCCCTCTAACAATTGCCAATCGACGGGTATAAATATAATGTGTCTGCTATTATTTTTGGCGGGAGCGTTTATTTTTTCCCCGTGACTGTACCCCTGTAATGTACAGATTATGCGGTGTACATAGAAAACATAATCCGAACGGACAATAATTGCAATTCTAATTAATGTAAAAAAAAAAAAAAAAAAGCATTACTTTGATTCGTATAAAGTTCTTTAAAATTATATGTGGTCTATTTTGTCGTAAGAAGTCATCTACATAATAAAATTTAACCCAACTTTTAATTCAATGGCAACCTTAAATCAACGACAACATCATAATTTTATTGCATTTTTAAGTTATTCATGTCACAAAAGTGTGGACATACTAGTTGTCATCAATTTTGCATGATAAGTTAGTAAAACATAAATTAATTAAAAATCAACCAATGAGTTTTAAAGATAGAAGTCCGTTATTTAGAGATAACTCGAACAATAATTTATGCATTTCTTTACATTTGTTTTATAGACTCCTTTGTAAAGGCCCAAACGCAACGCACCTGCTATTTTGTATAAATATGTTTTTGTTATAATAATTATTAATTAATAATCCTAATACTAAAAATTCACAAATAGTAATATATATATATATATATATATATATATAGCCATCGTCGAAAACCTCACACTATAAATTTTCTTTCATTTCTGATCATTAGTTGACAAATTATGAGTAGATATGCAAAATAAGCAACTTGAAAGGACTTACTTAAGATGAAAATCGAAAATAAAAATGCTATTTTACTCACAATGATATAGCAGATAAACTATATATTTATGTATTTCCCGTTGAGTATTGTTACTCTCGTTAACATATTATTTTTACAAAATTATTTTAACACCTTTAGCCGCAAAATTGTCCAATTTTCAAAATGCGTTCCTCAACATTGATACACTTCCCGAATACGCATTAGCTCACATTTCACGTGTTTTTGAAGATAGAGCAATGCGAATTTGTATTCAGGGTCAATGCGGCTTTAGAAATCGGATAAAATAAAAATTACAGGACTTTGTATTGATATTTTTGAAGTTCATATTTTTAAACAGTAAATATTATTTCGCATTATAAAAACAAATATGCATACGGCAATTCAAAAATAGTTCGCCATAACAGAATTACAGAAAATCATAAACAAGGAATTTCGGTGCAAACACCTTTATTCTACAACTTTTAGAATTAAAGTTATGATTATTGCTCGAATTTTTTTCACATACTATACATGGAGCGTCCAGAAAGTTCCATTGGCCTATTAATTTTTTTTAAAAAAAAGGACTTATAATGGAACAAAACAACTGATAAAAAATTGTCTGACAGCATCGTCAACATAAAATTCCTGGCCAACAAGAAAATCTCTTAGGTTTTTTTCTTCCACAATCCACAGAACTGGTCGGTTGGTACCAGAGATGAAGATAATGCGTCCCCTGTATCCTAGTGTTTCGTCCTTCGACAAACTGTCACCCGCATCTTTGTACGATTGTGTCACTCAGAATTTGTTGACTGTGCACTTCACAAATCTAAAGTTGAGTTTCAGCTGCTGGCACATTCTGTGTATTAAATAAACGCATGACTGAGAGCTAGCTCTTCGCACGTGGTACGCATTTCTATTTTCATGAACATTACCACTACCCATTTTCAAGTATCTCCACTGCTTTTTAAAATAACACTGGCGTTTTTGATCCCCGATAGTTCCAACTATTCGGTGCACATGCGCTCTCTTACGATTAAATAATAGCTGAAGAATACATTGCAAACATAATTTACTTTATGGGTGCCTCTTCTAAAAAAATAAGAGGTTTTTCTAAGAATAAAGAAAGTTAAGATAGAAGGAAATGAAAGATAAAGAGTAAGACGTGAAACATGCAAACATACCTCCTCCCCCTTTCAGCAGTTTTTAGTTTCCCTTACAGACCATTTCATGATTTTTATATGATGCATTTAATAATATAGATGCTTCTTATAATAAAGCCTAAATAGGAGATAGCGATCTTAGGAACTAATGGTGTAGATCAATTTATTTGGTTTCGTGCTTGTAAATTAGTTTTCTAAACAGTAACATACAATCAGTACTATGTGTATATGCATGTACACTCGATATAAGTCCCGGATTTTATTTTGAAGGAAACCCTGAAATCGTCACTTTATAAAATAGTTAATAACCGTGAATCGAGCTTTAAGACAGCCAGTTCTATATTGGCCACCAACTGACGAGAATGTTTCCAATACTTGCAGAGAAAATTTCCAGTTCCCTTCAGAATTTCTCTCCAGACATTCTGTACACAGCAATATCTGCGATCTTTGCAATTAATATATCTGCTTACGCTTCTTGAGATTATTACAGCATATATAGAAAACATGTGAAATGCTGCGTAGCTCATTTGCTTTGGTTCCCCCAGTAGATACAACGACGCTATGATATAGCTCTTTCTGTGTCCTTTTCATAGCTTTATATAAAGATCACCGCCAATTTATAAATATTCTATTAGTAGTCAAGAATAAACAAAAGTCTTTACGTAAACCATAACATTTTTCAAGCGAGAAAAAATCTATGGAATTAAAGAGTGTTGAATCGGATTCAAAGAACTGATCACCTTTGAAGGGCACGCTACCTCTAATGCTGCCTTGGTATTTTTCACCGTTGAAGTGTTCATTGCATGGTTTATGACAGAGAGTAGATAAATTACGAAGCATTCAACAAGAGATTTCTTATAAAACCATACAGAATCAAAATAAATGTTTTCAATTTACTAAAAGGGTGTTAAAAGTAGTTATATATAGGTTTTAAAAGCTTAAAACTATCGTATATACGAAAACGATGTTAAAATTGACTACCCGATCGCTTTCGACTGTAACTACAGTCATCATCAGGGGAGGAGGAGATCTTTAAGATGTTACTGTTCTTGAATTCCCGTTGGTTTTATATTTGGAGACGAGTCTATTTATTAGAAGGAGGTGGGGGGGGGGGAGTTTTTCAGTAGTTATGTTCGAAATTCACCAGAGATATTTAATATATTATACCAAATCCGTGGTATATTGTAAGAGATATCATTGCACTTGTTTCTTCCTTTAGTTAAAAGTTCTAATGATTCCCTGATTATGGAGATGTAGTGATGCGAAATGTGGGCTATGAATTTTGCGTTTTTGAAGCCTACGTCGATATCTTGCTTCTGATTAAATCTTGATAATGCTGTTGAGGGTTTGTTCTACACCACTATAATTAGAGAATCATTAGAAAATTTAACTAAAAGAAGAAATACGCGTGGAAGGATATGCTTGATTACAATATACCCTATACAGACAATAAGACTCCTTACCTCAACAATATTAAGATTTAATGAGAAGCAAGATATCGACGTAGACTTCAGAAACAAAAAAAAGCATAGCCCACACTTCGCATTACTACACCTCCGTAATCAGGGAATCATTACAAATTTTAACTAAAGGAAGAAACACGTGTAATGATATGCTCTCTTACACTATATCCCGGATTTAAAAAAAAAAAAAAAAAAAAAAAAAAAGATTAAATATTTCTGGTGAATTCGGAACGTAACCACTCAACAACCCCCTCCCCCTTTCTAATAAATAAGCTCGTCTCCAATTATAAAACCGACAAGAATTCAAGAACAGTGACATCTTAAAGATCTCCCCTTTCCCTGATGATGACTGTAGCTACAGTCGAAAGTCCTCGGGTAGTCAATTTTAATATCGTTTTAAGCTTTTAAAATCTATATATAAAACTATTTTTAGCACATTTTTAGTAAATTAAAATCATTTATTTTGAATTTGTATAGTTTAATTCTTTATACAGTTTCAAGGTGAATACGACGTTCCGAAAATATAGTTTAATCTATCTATTTATTTTATTTAAGAGATTTCCCCCGTCTACCAGAATCTTCAGAATTGTTGGTAGATATAAGAGGAAAATATTTTAAATAATCCAGTATGAAAAATTGGGGAATATAATCTTTTCGCAGTTTTTCTGTCTGTCCGGATCGAAACTTTCAGCTGTCCAGGAGTACGAATCATTAATTTGTTCCCACAATCCAACAGTTGTTATAAGTTCTAAAATATTTAAGACAGAGAAATGACAAAGTCACTTTCTAGTTCATTTTTTTGTTCCGATTTTCATCAGTTTGCCAAGTGATGATATGTTCAGGTGCAGATAGAAACCTTTGATTATAACTCCATTATTCACATGTCTTTCCATCCAAAAAGGATCAATGGATTTTATGTCCATTCCTTTATCTGTCCCTTTCTTTAAAATTCTACCATTCTGGTTAATAAAGTATTCGTTTTGATACTATTTGACTGTTGAGATTTTTTTTTAATGCTCCTTAAAATGAATAGGACTGGGAAAGCTACAATGCTCCTTTTTTCTAGTATCAGGTTTCTAAGTTGTTTAGTGATATTTTCTACGATAATGCTCATGAATCAATATATGGACTAGAAAACAGAAATATATTTTCTTTTGTATATGTCGTTATACTTGGTTAATATAAAAGGTACATAGGAAAGTCTTTTTGTCATAAAATAACTAGAATTGTAAAACGTAGGTCAGAATTGTAAAACGAGTGTTTACCTATACTAGAATGAGTATGCGCTGTCATTGACTACAGCACCCGTGGTGGCAAAATTTGGAAGTTATAGACCCTGTCTTCGAAAACTATACGAGATGGCGAAAAAAGGTATAAAATTCAAAAGTGTACAACATCCTAGATTTAATATTAAATGACGTCTTAGATGTACAAATATCTTTATTAGAAATCCTAAAATGTTAATTTCTCGATAACCAATCACCGACTTAAATACGTCACTAATCGTTTGTAGAAGTGTGACATTAAAAGCCAGATGCATATTTATTAATAAAATTATCACATGCTGGCAATGTACAAATTATTTTAATAAGAAAATCAAGTTAAGTATGTTCAATGTTTTCATCATCAGTAGCAATACATATATACTCGCATGCATACACATACATTGCTACAGATGGTGGATACTTTGAGGATACTTAACTTGATTTTCTTATTAAAATTAATTTATCTTGTTTACATGTGTTAATTTTATGAGAAAATATTCATCAACCTTCTAATATCGCCCTTCTACAAGCGATTTGTGACGTATTTATGCTTGTGATTGATTACCGAAAAATTAACATTTCAGGGCTTATAATAATGTTATTTTTATATGTAAGACGCTATTTCACACTAAATCGAGGACGCTATACACTTTTGTAAGTGACATGTTTTTTTGCTATTTTTCAATAGTTTTGAGATAGGGTCAATAACTTCTATATTTCGTCTCTCGGGGTGCTATAGTCGTTCTCATGTGATAACGCAGGGTCGTTTTACTATGTTAGCCTTTCGTTTCATAATTCTAGCTTTATCCTATCAAGTGTTATTTCAGTAGAAATGCACTTTACTATGCACCCTACGCATAGATTCGCCGTTATTTTACATTTTCCTATCTTTAAATATATGACACATGCATTTTCTTTTAATACATTTATAGATTTAATAATCTTTTATATTTATGAGAGGAAGGAAATATTTAAATTATTATTGTAAAAAATAGTACTCATTAATGTAGTAACTACCCTCAATTTTTCTGGTTCTCATTTAGACAGCATAAGTTATTGCCTGAGTTTTTCAGAAAAATTTCTTTGTAAGGCAATTTAGGTTACTAAGATAGTACGAAACTCTGTGAATTTCCTTTTTATCAAATCAAACTAATTTGAAGATTTTCCTGGAACTTTGTCTGACATTTACAAGATAAAGTTTTAGGATCAATATACATGGTTTCTCAAAAACATTGATCTTCGCCTTTATTCCTTAAATATTTATCATAGACATATATTATAAATTACAAAGTTACGTAAAAAAATTTACAAAAATTTATGAAATCGATTAAAATTTTCAGGGGATTAAATATGAAGAAATACAAAATTAAATTTTTTATACTGTCCCCGTACAAAAAATTTCCCAATGAGTAAAATGTGCCCCATATACTATTAAGATCATGTACAAAATTTCAGCATTTTATCATAAAAAGTCGCAGAGATATGAAAATATATAAATGCTGACTTAAACCACTTTTTAATGCCTGGATATGAGTTCTCAAAAGGGAAAAATCATGTTGGATAATCACGTTTCAGGGGTCGTACACAAATTACGAAAGAAATTAATTATTGCCGAAATAAATAATACTTGTGCTATTTATTCGTACAAAAATATTAAACAGTGCAGAAATAATAACTTTACGCAAGTATTACAAAGCGATCAGAGGCAGATATTTCCATATGCAAACATTTCTAAGCTGTTTTAATGTTCATAGACTGTGTCATTTCCAAGTTTTATTCTGTAATTCATCATGCAAAATATTAAAGCATTTTTCAGGAAGCATAGTTTTGTAAACTTGTAAATAAAACTAAAGTTAAAAGCCATATTTTATTTGCTTATGATGCATTTCTTTGTCGCGTCATCTGCACTCTAGCTGTTACATTTTAATTTATGATTTACCCCTCGCCAACATTGTATAACGTATCTCTGCGACTTTTTATAATAAAATCCCGAAATTTTGTACAGGTCTTATTAATGTATGGGGTCCATTTTACTTATTGGGAATTTTTTGTACGGGGGCCGTATAAAAATTTAATTTTTGTATTTCTTCTAATTTAATACCAGGAAAATTTTAATCGATTTCATAAAATTCTGTACCTTTTTTTACATAACTTTGTAATATATGTCTATGATCAATATTTATATCTCAGTCTATATTATTATTATATATAGGAATAAAAGCCGAGGTCAATGTTTTTGGGACACTCAGTATAATACAGAAAATGGATTCAAGCATGTTCCTTATAAGATGGAACTGGACAACTAATTTTATATATGTCTTATGAACGTTTCTTCTACAAGAAATACAATTTTTAGTGTTTTTAAAACATTTCCATTATTCTAAACAATTTATAATTTTTTATTTATTACCATATTATATTGGTATTCGCTAAAGTTTTAAACTGTTTTAATGATATATGGATTAAATTTACAGAAGCATTTGTTTCGAGAAGTGTTAATAACATTCGCTTTCCGATTTTGGCAGTGCGGCGATTCAATTTTATTTAGTATCCATCAGACCTCACAAGAGATTCTCCTCCAGACAGCATCTAAAGAGATAAAATTCCCCAACCATGTAATTGAACCTAAAACCTTCAGCGAAGAACAGCACTAGTAATCTAATTATTAAACTACTAGAATCCATTGACATTTAAATGACATCCAATCTCATTAACGACTGCTTTGAGGTTATGTGCCTTAGATCGAAAATTTGATTTTGAAGTAGTTAGAATTAACTCGACTTGTTGCAAAATGAATGCAGCAACTTAATCTATTTTGTAAGAGGAATAAAGCTTTATTGAGGAATGAATAGTTAATATGTTTGAACTATGACTATTTTATACTATACTACAGTTAAAATAAATTAATTTAAGTGAGAAACGATCTTCAAAAGAATACACTTTGAAATTTTGCAAGTTAATACTTTTTTGACAGTATTTTCTTTTCTTGTTCTTTTTCGTTAAATTAGACAATAAAACTCACAGGAAAGCATTCTATTTTTATAATTTCAATACTATGCATTTTAGTATGCATACTTGGTACACTGAATTTAATTCAAGCAATTTAATCAATCATTTTAATTAATGAAAATTCTGTCATTTTGAAAATTTAAAGGACTATGTCTTAGAATCATACTCCATTACTGAATACGGAATTAAGGTTTGCCATTTTAAAAATATCAACAAACTCTGTTGAGATATTAATTTTCTGTAAACCTATTGGTTTTTATAAACTTTAAATTTTAATGTAGTGTATCTCGAGATTTTCATAAATCATATTTTTTTGTTTTTACTGTTAATATAAATGATAGCGCATGCAACATGATGAATTGAAAATAACATTTTATAGGAAATCATTACCAACTGAAAAAAAATGACAACTGAAGTTTATATAATGAAAACTTTACTTTCATGCCAAATTTTTTCACTTATAATTTTTCGAGAACCATAAATTTTGCAGGTGTTTCACTATTGTTATTATAATATACTATATTAACATTTCTGCATATGCTAGGTGGTCGTACTTCAAATATCAATATAAAACAAATATCTAAAGAACGTAAAATTTGTTATTCCAGCACAGCATTTTTATTAAAATATTTATGCATATTTCCCAAATGTACGGGCTATAGAAAATTGCAATTTACGTAAAGGAATTTTGTGCTATGGACTTGGTATAATTTCCATTGAAATTTCCGTATTTTATGTAACTTTAATGCCATTCATGTATCTATTTTGTTTTAAGTTACAGAAACACTTCTCTTTTACAAAATAATATCCATTTATATCATTATTAAAACATTACATGAACAATTTCATGCAAATTTATTCTAGAATTTTGAAATTGTATACAAATTTTGTAAATTTTATTAATTGCCGTTATGAAATTTGCAGAGAAATTATAAACTTATCCATTCTCGACAATAATTTTCCAGTTAAACGCAAGGAGCTTAAATTCGTTTATCTCCTTTTTAGCTCACAGGCTATCAAAGCCTGAGAGATAATGTGCCCGCCGGTTCTGTATGTATGTATGTACGTAACGCGATAACTCTTGATAGAAATAACCGTTTTGCTTCAAATTTTGTTTATAGGTTCATTGTGATAAGGCGCTTCCCTGATTAGTTTTGGGTGTTCATTGGTTAAGTATAAAAGGGGGAACGGGGGGCTAACACCCCTTTAATTTAGATAAATGGGTTTTTCATACAGAGTTATCGGATTTTCTTCAAATCTTGTATATAGGATCATTGTGATAAGTCGCTTCCTTGATTAGTTTTGGGGGTTCATTGGTTAAGTATAAAGGGAGAAAGGGGGGCTAATCCCCCTTAATTTAGATAAATGGGTTTTCATGCAGAATTATTCGATTTTCTTCAAATTTTGTATATAGGTTCATTGTGATAAGGCGCTTCTTTGATTAGTTTTGGTGTTCATCGGTTAATTATAAGGGGGGACGGGGGATGATCTCCCCTTTATATATTGTCGATTTCTTTATTTTTTGAGGACTTTATTTCAGATTCTTTGAAATAAGAGTATAATATACAATTAGTGTGAATAGCCTGTGAGCTCAATGCCCTCAGTTTAACTGGGCAGTTTTCTTTTTTTATTTGAATTTTAAACTCAAAAGAGCTACAATGGATTGATTTTCTTTATGTCAATTAGTCGGCAGACGATATTTTGTTTTGTAAAAAAGCAAAGTGATTAATGAAAATAGAATATGTGAAGTTATGTTTTTATTTCTTCAAATTTTCTATGAAATGTAATTTACTTAGGATATTGTTTTTACCCTCTATTCAAATAAAAGATAATTCCCCATTTCAATTTTAATGAGAAAATGACGAAAATGAAGAAAAAAAGAAACAAAAAAATGAAGAAGAAAAATGAAGAAAAATAAAATCTATCGTCTCTCCTTTTCTCTCTTTTATCCACAAAACTGGAGTTATTTAGTTGCTATCATCACAGAAATATATCAGTAAACATTACAATAATAATAATAATAATAATAATAATATCCCAGAAAATAATTTAAACTTTAAAATTATAATAACTTAAACGACATTCTCGGATCCATGAGGATAATTGGTGTTAATTTTATCCCACAAGTTCGATATCGTTGGAGAAGTAGTGGATAAATACAAACAGACAGGCATACGTTAATATAATAGATGCTGCTTTCAAATAAATACGTACAGAAATATGAAGATTTAGATAATATGAACAATACGAATTCTGAACAAATCTACATAATTTCAAAACTCGATCTTTTAGCACTGCTTGGCAAAATATTAGTTACAAGGACTTATCGGATTGTTACTTTGGCATAGAAAAGATCTACAAACCATGATTGATCAAAATTGCTGAATAAAAATTGCTCATTGCCAACACTATCTAAAATATGTCATGCAAGACTTTTCTTCTTAGTTATAGCATTTAAAATCTGTGTCTTGCTTGTTTCTAAGAACAAATGGTTCGAAAAGTATTTATATTTAAAAGCAAAAATGTAAAAATAAAATAAAAATAAAGAGCATTAAGTCTAATGTATCAATTTTTTTTATTTCATCTAATAAATTAAATTCATTATTTAAAAATTAATTTATAATATTATGCATTTTGTAAAACATGATTAATATATTTTTCACACTTATATATTTATATTTGTATTACAATTGTTCAGTGTCAATTTTATTAGTTTTATTATATTTTAAAAATATTGTTAATGAGTAAAATCTGATTCTTGTTCCCAGTCTACCACGGACAAAAGTATAATTTATTTAACAAAAGTAGCGTTGTTTAAATAAGCATCAAACTAATTTATTGAATTATCGAAAAATAATAGTAAAAGTTTGTTCTTAACAAAAACAGTCAGTTAAATATAATTTTGACTCAGATTCGATAAAATTATCCAAGAATACTTCTTTGCTAAAACGATGTCTTATTTTTAGAATAAGTTAAAGTAAAGCTTTTTAAAAATGTAATTTATCAGCATTAGAATCAATAAGCAGAAATAGAATAAGTCTTTTGTCGCATTAAACAGGCGATCCGAAGATAAGCTTGTAAAATATTTCATTATTGTATTGAATTCGTTGAAGCGCATCTTTTACTTTCCTTTTCAGACAGAATATGTTGTTTCCTGTGGAATAAACAAAACGTTTTCAACATGCAAAACATTGTCATTTTAACAATACATGATATTAAAATTAATTGTTAGCTTGTTTACCGATGGAAACATTTGTCTTTTATTTTGTTTAAGAATTTTAATTCTTTTCATTTGCTGCTTACAAAACGTTTCGTTTGTTTTTTGTAAAAAACTCTAGCAAACGTTAAAAATAAGCTCTTTTGGAAATATAAAAAGAATTAATTTGTTTAAAAAAATAATAAATCTATAGTTGATGTGCGTATGCATTTTAAAGCGAAAAAGTATGTTGTAGTACAGTGACCTCTCACTTATACGCGATGTTCAGTAATTACCTTTTTGTACCTCTATTTTAAAACAGTAAAATTTGATTTATAAATTCTGGGATTAAATAAGGAGAAAATTACTTTTAAAAGAAACTGGTACCGAAAAATAAATAAAAAGTATTTTGAACTATTTTTTTAATTACGACAGGTTGTTATGAATATGCTCTTCTGATATCGTTACTGCAATAATATTTGATGTTATGTAAAAATGTTTTTTAGAACCCCTTTTCAATTAAAAATGTATTTTCGAGAAACAAAAAAATCATCAAAGTGTTTTTTGTATGGTCCCTCTTTCCTACATGTTAAAAATGTATAATTATACATAAAAAGAAAAACCGTTTTCATGTACTAACATTAAAAAATATAAATCAATGTCTCTTATTACCGAAATTGATCTAGTTATAGCGGTTTCATATTCATGCAATGTAGAAAAGAAAATTAGTGATCACCAACGTAAAAGTTTATATTTGAATTGTGAACTGCATAATCTTGGGAAGGAAAAGGAAGTACCTCCTGGTAATTCTGGTCCACGTGTTTGTGTAGTGGTTAGGGTACTGACTACAAGACAAAGGGTGCTGAGTGCATGGATGTTTGTAGGGTGTCAGATTCTACTTTAAACGGAGGTCCCGGTTTGTTTAGTCCATATGTGCAAAAGATAACCGTAGCCGCCCCCAGCCCCGAAAAAAAAACTAAACCAAAAAAAAAATTATGCCACAAATAATCGAAAAAAAAAAAAAAAAAAGAAAAGAAAAAAGTTGCTATCAGTATACCTGGAATAATGTGCACTATCTTTTGATTTTTTAAAAACTTCCTTAAGAGACTGTTTCATAATTAAAATGCGTAAAAATTTTTAATTCTTTAGAAACCTTCAGACGGGATATAATAAATGCAATTTTAACCCTTTAATTAGCCCAAATACAATTTTTAGCGCGCTTCCTACGGTTAGTTTCAGAATTATAAATTCTTGTAAAATGAGTCAATTTTGAGGATTATCACCAAATCCGTCGCTGAAAAGTTAAGATCTTGCAAAGTGACTAAAGCTATTCTAATACAGTCTCACGTACTGTCATTTAATAATATCAGCCAAACTAACTTGAATTTCTGACGTTGTCTCATGTAAATCAATTTTGCAAATTTTCATTAGCTTAATAGTTTTAACAGTAATATTTTACTAAACTATTAAATTATTTAGTAGGTAACAGTAGACCGCGAAACAGCTACATTTGTCAAATTTTGGAGAATTTCCGAGTACTTTACAAAGAAAATTACTGAGTTTCTCAATTACTTTTGGAGTTACGATTTTTTGAAATGTGTCCAACCTTTTTGACCTAGCCCAATGATTTTCTCGTGCCCGAAACTCATAGGATACAAAATTAATTAAAAATCGTTAGAGCCGTTTTTTAGATAAAATTAACTTGACCCGCGTTGACCCAAAAATAACCCACTAATCGAAAGTTCTCGAACATGTGACCCAGCTCAATAGTCTTCTCGTGCCCGAAAATGGTAGGATACAAAATTTAGTCAAAATCATTTGAACCGTTTTTTAGATACAATTAGCTTGACCCTGACCCCTGGGGACCCAAAATGACCCACTAACTGAATTTTCTCGAACATGTGACCTAGCCCAATGGTTTTCTGGTGCCCCAAAACGGTAGGATACAAAATTTCGTCAAAATCGTTAGAGCCGTTTTTAAGGTAAAATTTGCATATATATATATAACCACACACAAGATTTGCTCGTATTAGAATATGATGATATATAATGTTTTTTGGTCGTACAAAAATGACACTTTTTTATTTTACTTGTTAGAGCATAAAGCAAGTCTTTTTAATTATAATTTATAGAAGCTATGAACTGTATAAAAATTTTAATTTCGTAACTTAAGAAACTATTTTGACGTAAATGGCTTTTACATACTTGCAACTCTCCCTTTTTAATGGAATGATTCCGTTCAAATAAACATATTTGAACCAGAATTTTCATTTAATGAATGAAATCAAATATATTTCAAATGACTATCATATAGAAGCAAGACACATTTAATTAAATAATTTTTCTGGTTCAAAGTATGTTTTTTATTAAAAAAAAAATTAATATTGCATGTATGCTTTTAATATGATGCTATGCTTCAAACTAATAGTTTAGGAATTTTTCTATAGGGCAACGGTACGAATGTACCGATATATTGTAATTTTTAAATATAAATGTTTCAGCTTTAGAAAACGCGAAAAGTAATAGAAAAAGACACATATTCGAAGTAAATGTTTTTCCAAAATAAATAACATATTTTTCTAACCTTTTTTTTTAAAAGTCATAGACAGTTATTTAAACCATTTTTGGTTGGTTTATTAAACATAATTAAAAACTACTTGGTGGAAAATGCTGAATTTTGTGTGCGAAAAAAGTAGATTATAATAAATAAGTTAAAATACGCAAAGCTAACAATTCATAAGTTTTTCGAACATGAATTCACATGGAATAACATGAATAACATCCATGAATAACATGAATTCACTAAAAATTTTCATTTAATACAAAAAATTATTAAATGTATGTAAGAAATATTTTTTTACGCTTAGAACAGTTAGTTTGAACATATTAAAAAATATAAAAAAATGAAATAACCATTGAAGGAATTATAAATAAAAATAATATTATGAGCTCAAAGATTTTTTAATTCTAAAATGGCTTATTTCAATGACATGAAATTTGGTATGAGTGGTTTTTTTCTAGATTCGAAATATGTCGTAAAAAAAATAGGGGATCATATTTGACTAAGTTGATACTAATTTCATTATGCAGAAGGTATATAATAGGTCTTTAGTACAATTTATGCATTCCATTTAAAAGTACACATTGTTCCAAGTAGATTGGTACAGTACGCAAAAATAAATAAACAAGTAAACAATCAGAAGTCATAACTTCCGTTCGAAACATTCGGGAAACAGCTCTTTGCACTAAGTTCCTCATGTGTGATTTTCTAAACTACTATCATAACTAAATTTTATTGAGGGATTCTATACATATCTATTTTTATATAAACTTTGGAATTCTCATTACGAACCCATATATATACGTATATTTTCATCCAATTTGTCCTGCCACATTTATCTTATATACACATTTTAACTGCTCTACCTTGTGAAATCAGTTTTACTTCAGCTTTTCATGTCCAGAACTTTACAATATTTTTTTTCATCATATATAAGCCAAAACCTTTGGCTGCTGATTTTCTGCTGATATCTGATTCTTAAAAGTCTCATATTATGCCCAATTTGAATTTTTAATAATACTGATATATTGCAGATAATAATTAGGAGATAGGCACAAACTTTATTAAAAAAAATATGATATGACAGTTTTTATCAGACAAAACACAAACTGTAAGGGGCAGAAGTTTTAGAGACAGTAGTGACATTTTTGCAATTTTGTCACTTTACATTAAAAAAAGAAAAAAAAACATTTTTGGAATGTTGTATGCATAATACATATCAAACCTACGGTTAAATTGCTAGATATTGGTTAATCTATAAATATCAATATATTAATATAGACAGTGGTGACGGTTAATTAGGGTACGCTTACATTTTCACCATCCTTTTCAATCCAGAAAATCTTTATGAACAAACAACAAGCTATGGCGACTTTTTAAGAACATGATCTCCGCTACTGAAATCAATACTGAAAATGACTGCATACTACCATCTGGTGGAAATATGAGGAAATTAATACACCGGGACAGTAGTGACCCAAAAAGTGAGGGACACAATTTTAAACTCAACAGAAAGAAATGTTACACATTTCAAGCATATAAAAATGATATTATTATGCTCCGTGAGATTCATATTTCTAATAAATGCATTGATAATTCAAAAATTTTTAATAATTTATTGTTTGTTGATGGTTTTAATGATCAAGTCATGGGTTGAGGACAGGGGGCAGTAGTGCCTTTTGAGCTGTTTAAATTCCATTTTAAAGATAAAAAAAAACAGATTTTCGCAGTAGAAGTAACATAATATTGTAGAACAAACACAATTGTAACATTAAATGAGAATTTATATTGCAAAGAAATACCGAGAGATATACTAGGGACTGAGAAATCACACTTATGATGATTTTGGTCCATATGGGCAACAAATTTTTTTTTCTGTCGTCTTTAAAAAATATGATAACTAGTTACTTTAAACAAAATTTCTCTCTAATCAATTTTTTAAATCAAATTATGATCGAAGAACAAAATTTTAAAAGATTTTGGAACGAATGGGCCTATTGTCTGCTGTCTAGGTCACATATTTTAAAATGGAGAATATAAATATAAAATAAGCTAAACTAAAAGGATTTTCGACAGAAAACTCTATGCAAAATAATTTTTAAGCATGTAACATAATTACACATTTCAATTTTAGCAATTTGACTAAATGTAGATGGGTAATAATTATATTCCAAGTCTAAATCTAGTTGATTATGACAATGACATGAAATTTGGTATGAGATGATCATAAAAATATTCAGATGTGGAAAATGACTGTCATTCATAAATGCAGAAGTAATACAGGAATAATAAAAATAATAAATATTAAAAATCCAAAAGTAAGCTTTTGCTGACATTTTTTAAATGACATTTTTTAAATGACATTTTTTAAAACCAGCTTATTATAATTTTCGTCAGGAGACTCATCCCCATCCCCTGAGCCCCCCACTAAAAATATTTTTTTAAATAAAAAATGAAAAACAGGACTAAACATTATTTTCCACGGGGGTCGGACAGGAAGGCTTAGCCCCTGGACGAAAAAAAAATCCTTAGTTTCTATTTCTCTTTGTGTTTACTTATTTTAAGTTACTTGAAAACAATAAATTTTAATTTTTTTTAATCACGTGATAAAATGCAATTTAGTTAATTAAATTTGAAAATCCAGAGAGGGGAAATATCCTTCCCCCCCTCCCATTGCTGCATTTCCATTTAATAGGAAAATAAAGAGAATTGTGTTGCTTTCTCCAGAAAGAAATTTTTTTCTATATTTCAGAAATGAAATCTTGTGCTTTATAACTGTTTATCACGTGTTGAGAACCTAAAGCAGTCATACAAAATCCGCGGCACACCGACCATTTATATGTTACCCGAGACATATAATAATTTTACCACATTCATAAAAACTAGGGGATAGAACAAGAGTTTCCCGGGGTATAGAACATAGTTGAAAACCATTTAAAAAAAAAAAATTGAAATCTCTAATAGATTTTTTACATTTAATATATGTTTTTAGGTTGCTCATTAACAATATCAAATAGCATTGTTGTGAAAAAAATATCAATAATGCATTCAAATAAAGCTTTGAAATTTATTAAAAGCGATACTTTCGTATTAGCCCTCATACCAGGAGTTAATAGCCGAAGAAATCGCCAAAGATTTCGTTACTTACTGCAAACATTTTGACTCTGGTAATTTCAATGCTTTAAACGCGTAGTTCGATTACATGTCTCTTAAATTTGTATTTTTTTATATCATTTTATTATAATATTTATTTATTGATGAAGTTTTAATTTCGTTATGGGATACTAGTCGGAAACAAATGCTGGACTATTTATATTGTTTTAAATACAAACAGATTAACCTTTTGTAACCAGGCTGCACGCGATAGAGGATGATTTAAAAACAAAATCATGTTTGAAAATATCATAAAAACCACAAAAAACTAGTAAATTGAGATACAGTTACATTTGAAAGATTTTTTTTTTTTTTTGCAAATTCCCCGGTGTGAAAATTGATATTGCGTGATGTTTAAAAGTTAAATAAATATCAATAAAGACAAATTTATTGTCCAGGTGTTGACACCGAGAATAGGACCTCGACATTACTCAAGGACATGTTTTTGCTTTATTATATATGTTTGAGATGGCCAGGAAATTTTTTTTAAACCTTTACTGTTGTTTTATACATTATTATGGAAACTCAAAACCTGTTTTCTTACTTATAATAAATTTAAAATTATGTTAAAATATCCAGAATGTTATTTGCTTAATCAAAAGTTCTTTTTACATCCAGTCCTATATTTGCATATTGAACATTTTTAATACTCCAAATACAGCTTTAAAAGGATGGATTTTAATTTTTAAATTGATTTTATTTTTCATGATGGAGCAAATTTTATAGACGTCACATGACTATTTAAACAATACTGCTGTTATTCAGTAAAATCTTTATCTTAAAATGAAGTAAAAAAAAAATTACCCCTGAAAAGCTCATGTAAAATTGGTTACACCCAAATGACTTTTGGAAGTAGATTGATATTGCGGCTAACACTATTGAAATAATAATACAGCAGTTATTTGTTAGTGAGAGTAACGATGCTCATATGAAAAGTCATAAGTATATTATTGACTTGTTAGTGTTTAGCATACAAGAATTGCAGGAAAAAGGTTTTGAAATTTAATTTAAATTTTCAACTTTAAGTATGATTCCCTATAATTGTTGATTTTACATGTTTGCTCATAACTTTATAGCCAGTTCGTGACAGACGAAAATTAATTTTGGGGGATTTCGAACACGTGGGTTCTTATAGTGACCAAAAGTATATATTTCTATAACAATAGCATTATTAATTGTTGTTTATTTTAATTGTATAATACTATGAAACAATTTTTAGCACGCTTTAGCCAAAATATTTAGTGTTAGAAATATGATTGATACACTGTATAGGGATAACTTTATGCAATTCTCTACTAAACACATGAGTAGGCGTTAAAGAACTTTTCACCCTTGCCTAATAACGCTTGATTTCATGACATGCCATAGAATCGAAGAAAATGTATTGATGTGTGTAATTTTACTCTTAGTACGGTTTGTCAAAATTTGGAGTTCAGATGTGTAAATTTACTTGCATTCATAAACTCCTACTCTACGTCACAATTCGGACAATTTTGTACAAATAAAAATGTATTTTTTGCATATGGAAGTTCTATGTAAGTTTTTTTTTACTAAATATAATATATGTAAGGTCTAGCAGCAGTGGAAAAATTGAAATACTGTTTTCTGATATACGTGAATTGACATAAATGATCTCTAAAATAAGTTATCTCATTTAAAACAATTTTATAACTGGGAATATATGTCTCTGATTAATTTATTTTTTGACAGCTATTTGTAAAAATCTGAAGTGACTCCACCCGACTTTCGAATATTTTATAGAACACCGTGAATTCAGATAAATTTCTGATGAAATGGAACCAGCTGGATTCGAACACGACATCCCTTTTCAAAACTGGAGACGTTACCCTTGGACAACTAATGCTTGACCACGTCACCGAAATATTTATCACTTATACTGTGTCAAATGTGTTTGGAGATTTCCCCTATAGAATCGGTCCCAAAAATCAGTTTTAAAATGGTTTAATTACTAAATACGTTGGCCGAATTGTACGACAATGTACAGACTTTAACTGAATTGATGTTCAGAAATATAAGTGGTGGTAGTACATGTCAAGACAAGTAAATTTTGTATAGGAAACCAGGATCGCAATCCACTTATTAAATAAATAATATAGGGTGTCTCACACGAAGCCCAATCCAAATTTTCGTTCATAACTGTAACGATAATGAAACTATTTTAGTGATATCTTAAACATAGATACTTTGCTTTCTATGAAACATGATAAAAACACATAAAGTAATAGAAACTGCAATCCTCCATGTCCAAGTAACACGGAGATAGACGCTTCAAAACTCGGAAGGTGCGGGCGTATGACAATGCATACGATGTCACTGATCGGATTACAGTGAAATGCAAACAATTCCCTTGATGTCCTTTCATTTCACAGAAGACAAAATTTTTGCGTTGAATATTTCGCTAAAATAATTTCATTATTGTTACAGTTATGAACGAAAATATGGAGTAGGCTTGGTGTGAGACACCCTGATTATTGATTTAATAAGTTGATTGAGATTCTGGTTTACTATGTGAAATTTGCTTGTTTTGGCATGTATTATCACCCCCTTACATTTCTGACCATTGATTCAGGTACACCCTGTATACAATCGGCCTTGCGACAGTGGTCTATAACATATTTCCCAAATGAGAGCTTAAACAGAAGTGCCGTTGGGAAGCTATTTCTCTAGTTCACTCGCACATACCCTAGTTCACTGTTATACCCTAGTTCACTCACACATACATTATGATTACAATACTATCCTTACACTAAGTGTTCGGAAAGTAATAACAAATCTTGTTTCATAGCAAAAATTCTTTAAAATTAAATAGTGAAAATTTAATGATTTTAAATGAGTAGAAAAAAGTGCATGAAATTTATGTATGCAATAATCTTTAAGGTAGGTTTAAATTATTAGAATTCAGTGTTCAGCTTAATTATAGTTTATATTTTTTCACCACAATACACTGTAAGTAAGCCAGAAATTTTAGTAATGAAACGATTTACTTTAAATAAATCTTCCAAAAGAGATATGTTTATCATAACAATGAATGCTTTAATTTTGATATAACGTTAATAACAGCAGATATGAAAAACTGTAACATTTAAGTACTCCTCTAACAAATATCTACTGTATTGCAAATGTATAACTCTACCACATTTAATTTTTATAAAAATTTTATAGAAGCTTGATTAAAGTAACTATTTGAAGCTATTCCTCCAACGTATCCCTCCCACCTTCTCTCTATATATATCTCTCTTTCTTTCCAAATTTCTTTAAAAACATATCAGAGAGAGGATTTCAATTCGGTTTAATCTGTAAGCTAAATACATCAAACTATTTGAATTACATTGTAATTTGAACAGGTATTTGCTTCTCTAAATATTGACAGTTATATTAGTTAGATTAACATCCAACCATCAGAAATTTTAGATAGTGCTGTCAGAAAAATAAAAACTGAAATGTACTTTTATTTTCTGCACGAAACGAGACTTTTAATTACATAAAACTGGTAATAAGCCTTGTTTTTTTAGGATGTAAAGTCAAAACCATTGTTGTTTATATTTTGTATTATGGAATCAAACTCATGTTTATTGTTTTCTCTGCCTGAAGTTTTAATGCTCCATGTTTAGATCGGGAATATATTATGCAGTCATAGGTGCTAAATATTACGAATTTGGAGTACTACAACTTCCTAATAGTATTATTCACCTTAGTGAATCGCAAAATTCTCGATTAAATAAGGTGTAGATTTTTATTCGAAAATAGTGGTATTCAAAACCAGACATCCTTGGCACCTATAGATATAGTTATTAAAATATATTACTAAAAGTTGAAAAAAATAAAACTACATTTTAAATTACGGTATCAGTGATCACAATTTGTGCTGGTATTAATCACTATATTGCTATGAGAATGGTCAATATAGCCTCACATCTTTCTTTTAACATGTTAACTGCATAAAAGATATTTCGAAATCAAAACTAGGATATAGTAAATGGCAGATCATAGTTTACTTTTGCTTGTGCTGTAGATTTGTACATTTTCCATATATAAGAAGTAGAGTCACTTCTAGAAGGAAAATATATGCATGCGAGCATTTTTAAAAGCACCTGGTAAAAATATTTGTACAGACTTATTCCAAATCTGACTTACTTGTGAACTTCTTAGGAAATATTTCACTTAATTTGAAAAATTGTACGAAATACTTCCTGAGATTATTTCTATTCCATTATAAGTCAGTTAACACTTAAAAATTCGATAGTTGCGAAAATGCCTGTAATTACATGCAATTTAGAATTTTGGAAAAACACAAAAAGCAATAATAATGACTTATTCTAACGTTGATTTACATATCATATATCTCAAATTTGTATATATTTTACTACTTTGTACTTCTTATTATCATTCTTCTATTTATTTCCGCAGTTAAAAAAAACAGAAGAAGAAGCATTTTTTCGTCTTATTCTTTTTAATGTATCTTTTTATTCTGTATGTTTCATGTAACTATTATATTAAAATCTGCCTATATGTTTGTCCACTACATCTAAAATGTCGAACGTTGGGGAATGAAATTAATAAGTTATCCGTATCTATCCGACTATATCATATAAGGTTTCAGAATTTTAAAAATTGAATTATTTTCGGAAATATAATTTTTTTTTTGTAATTTTTAATGACTTTTACATGATGCTGGCAACTAAATTACTATATTTTTGTGGATAAAAGAGAGAGAAATGGAATCGCCAAGGATTAATAGATTTTTCTTTTACATCATTTTCTCATTAAAATTGAGCCGTGGAATTATCTTTTATTTCAATAGATGGTGAAAAAAATACCGTGTTTAATTTACTATTTTCAAAAAATTCTGAAGAAATAAACACATAACTTCACATATTCAAGCTCAATTAATCATTTTTTTCTTCCAACCAAAAAATCGTCTGCCGGCCAATCGACATCTAGAAAACCAATCCATCGTAACTTTTTTGAGTTTTACATTGAACCAAAAGGAGTTTGAACATAAACAGATTTAAATTTCTTGTGTTTAACAGTACAATTACTACCCTATTTAGAAGTACTAAATTTAAAAAAGAAAAATACCTATGCAACTAATTATTTCCAAATTATGGTAGTTAAAATTTGTCACAAAGGCGCAAAATAATGAATGATTAAGCGAGAATAACGATCTTTTTTAAACGTTTATTTTAATTCATAAATATTTAATTTTGTACAAGATCGATTAAGATGATGTCATATTTGCCTGAGATCATTAAAATGACATCATTTGTATCACGCTACTTAAAAATTATGACCCAATAGCCAAATCGTGAAAGTACGAACTTTTTTGACAAACCAAGTCATTGAAAACGCGCACTTTCATTCAGAAAAATATTAACCTACATTGTAATTATGATATAATAGATCTTTTCTAAATGCATAATAAAATTAGATATATTTTTTTCCTAATGAATCGATAGATTTCCTTCTCGAAGGATATAATAGGAGGTGTCTACACATCAATCTTCCCCTTTGGAAAGTTTGGAAGCTGACAAGAGTTTTTTCCGCCTCTCCCGCGTCCACCATATTTGACTTTGAGCGATATCAGTCATCAGTTTCCAGTGCAAGATGAGATTTCCGCGTGCCCCGCGGCGAATTCATATATCGCGACGTCATATATGGGTAGGAACGGCTTCAAGTGACGTCATAAACGACTTCTCCTCAGATTATATCCTCCTAGGTCATGTGCCATTCAAAAGCAACACATCGGTTTGCCACGGAACTAGTTGATTCTTCTTTTATATAATTTTTTGTTACATGTATTGAATAATTTATAATCTGCTGACGGAGGGGCAGAACAAAGGAATTAAAATTCTTTTATCGGAGAAAAAGACTCAATTTAAGAGATAAAGCGTTCTGTGCATGCATTATGGAAGTCTGTTGGACACCTTTGCTGTGTGTAAGCATATATACGTCGGTTGGCAAGATTTTGAGTGCTACTCTTGTACACAATTCTTTATATACATACACACATACACACACACGTGTATATATATATGGTAAATGCTCAAAGCATTTTCAAAGCATATTCAATGGATTCACTAGGGGATGGACTATTTCATTAAATTTCATAATCCTTTTTTCTACTTTAATTTGGCATTTTTGTGATTGACATTCCGTACTCATCTGCCGCATACAAAAAATTTAAGAGGATTGCAATATCTTTGAGACGCCTTTCATAATTTATGTAAGACATTTTAAATAAAGACATAATCTTTGTTCAACGTGCTTTTTTGATCCCTTTAACGAATTATGATAAATTCATGATAAAACTTGGTCATCTAAATCACTGTAACTTAAATGAAGATTTTTGCTGACTGACACTGTATGTCTGAAACATTTGTTTTCAATCTACTGAAAACGGGATATTAAAAGTAAAGCTATGATCGCTAGTTTACAAGAATTGACGAGATTTTTAAGAAAATAAATTTTGGTGTTTTTGTCTCGAAATTCTTAACCTAATATATTTTTTTATATACTCTTGGGCACCTTAATCAAATCATGTACGCAAAATGTCAATTGTTCGATCAATTGTTAAAACAAAATATGGATGGTGGTTGATCAGCAAGAAATGGTTTCAGTAAATAAAACATTCACTGTTGATTTGCTAGCATTGGAGTAGCGTTGATGTATTTAAGAATTTTTAAATTTGGAGTTTTCATTTTTAAAGTAACTTTTTTTTGTTTGCAATAAGAACATGTACGGACTTGTTACAGACATCGGTTGTAGTAACTGAAATAATAATATTTTTTAAATAATTATTAAAAATATTCACAAATTATTCAAATCAGAAATTGTCGTGATGCGTAACGTATTTAGGGATATTAATGCATGGGACTTTCATACTTTACTTAATTTCTCTTTGTGACTGACTAACTGATAATAACACTTATTATCTATATTATAAAGGAAAAACGTGTCCATGCCTAACGCTGACGTCATTTTGCGAATGACGATAAAATTTTGGTTTTGCGATTTTTGCCACTGCAATTTTTTAAATTTCTAAACATCGCCCATTTTCGATTTTTGCACTGTTATATAAGGGAAAAAAATCTACTTTCAAATGCAATTTGTTTGAAAACTGTATCTTAATTGACTGATTTATCACGGCATTAAAAATAATTTTCAAGCATGAATTTTTTTTCATCTATCTCTATCGCATGCAGACGATTACGAAAGAAAAATCCGTTTGCACTTAAAATAATATAAGTAGTTCAGCATTTGTTTTCGGCTTATATTCCACGAAAGTATTGTTTGTAATAAATTTTAAAACTTTATTTGAATACATATTCGCTATTTTTCATATAAAAATGATTTTTCGTGTTGTTTGTGGGAAATCTGAAAAATATATTAAACATAAAATATCTATCAGAGTTTCAAAAAAATAGGTTTTCACCTATATTTTGTAACCCGGGAAGCCCGAGTTAGATCCCCTAGTTATTAATAAATGTTTATTGATTTTTTTAATATTCGAATACAAACAGGTTACTCATGTTTATATAAATTATTTCATATTGATTTCATTAGACTTAAGATAAACATCAATAATTCATTTTAGGTGTTTTAATTTTCTATACACATTTTTTTTTCAAACAATTATTGATTGATGAAAATTACGTTTTTTCTTTCAATAAACCTATAAAAAACCAGGCATGGTACTTCAGGCTATATCAACAATAATTATTTTTAGGAAGATAAAATAGATTAAAAGATTCCATAGTGCATTATCACAGCAAATTTTGCATTTGTTTCATTTATTTTTTCAGTATTATAATACTTTACCGTACTATCACAGTTTAAAAGTAACATTGGGAAAAACTATTTTAAATAATAATGCAAAATAAGGAAAATAACTAATCCTGAGTCTGTTAACATGTCCTCAGAAAATAATACCTTTTCGAAAAGAGCCTTCAGCATTCAAAGTTAGGGGAAAATCAATTAACTTCCCGACGTTCTTAATTTTCTTCAACAATTCTTAAATTAAATAAGTATGTAAACTGTAGTTAACAAATTATGAATACTATCGATTTTTCTTCCCTTCTCTCTATTTCCTGATATTGTTTAATGCTTCCTTCTCTCGCTCATATGCCCCAGGTCATGAAAGTTTTAAAAAAGAATAAGGTCACTCAATCGTTAAATCCTCCTTGGCTTTTCTAATTATACATCTTTTTTCTAACACAATAAAAAAATGGCTCTCGAATTAGTCTAATTAAGCTTCCCAGAAAAAGTACTTTTTTCAGCAATTAATTTTCTCTGTGTTCCAGCACATAAAGTATTTTTAAGTAAAGCATCAATTTACTCATAGTTTATAAAAAGCTACTAATGCCATCTAAAGCATTTTGAATAGAAAGCAATTTAATGAGCAGATTATCAAAATACTTGTTTTATTAGATTGCTTTTTTAGCTACATATCAATCTTTCTGCAAAATATGTGGAATTTATGTGATCTAGTTTTTTTTTTTTTTTTTTTTTTTTTTTTTTTTAAGAGGCATCTTTTTTGCATTTTTTTCTGTAAAAAGTAAGAGTAACTAAAAATGTATTAGGAAAAAGCTAATTTTTTTGTAATTAATACTTTCAAATAAGGAATCAAAATGGTAGAATAAATAAGTGAGCTTTCAATTTAAGCATGTAACTCGATCATTATAAAAAGATCCAAAGATATTTAGCGTCTCTTACGCAAAATATTTTTTCAGTCAAACATTATGGATTGAATATTCGATGTTTTTTTTTCGAAAGCTTTTATCATTAATATCGCTTTTCCTAATTGGTTTGTACGGCTTTTGTTGAAAAGAAAAAGAAATTTAAAGATTAAAAAGAAATTTACTGAACTATTCATCAAATATTCAGTAGAAAGTTATTACATGCAAGAGTTCAACTTAAAAAATATTCGAGGTATGAATATTATAGATAGTGTGTTAATAAATGTTGATCACTACTAACACGAAATCAACAATATGAACGCTACCATTACATTATAGTTTCACAGGGGTTTTATTGAGTCAAAATTAAAACAATTGATTGAATCATTCATGAAACATGTAATCCAAAATTAGCATGCACGAGTTAAACTTAAAGATGTTTAGGATTAATTATCGTACATACAAACGTTACCATAAAAGTGAAATACCGTATTTTTTCGTATATGCCTCGTGATTTCCACTTCAAAACTTACTTTAAAAATTGAAGTGCATGTCATACACAAGTATTTGGGATTTGACTGGCTTCTGTATGACTATTGGTCATTGCATAATGTCATTGAGCGGCAATTTTGTATCTAATTTTACGAAACCCTTAAGCAACACATTGCGAATACTAAGCAATTTCAACACTAACTGATAGATTTTAATAGAAAAGTCTGTTTGAAATGTTTTCTATTTTAATTTGTTTTTTCTTAAAAATGAAGTACTAAAAAAGAAGGTGCGAATGTTACATGAGGACATGACATAAACGATGAAATACGGTATAATTTTAGATTAGATATTTTATTTCGTGCTGCATTTTACTTTTATATCTTTGCTCAATTCTTCATCGTCACAATTCCAAAAAAATGTGGTTTTCAATTTATTATAAAAAATAATTTCCTCAAACTCTGAAAGTAACTAATAAAATCCCTGCCTATAATTTTGAACGTATATATATATATATTGTTTTTTCATTTGAATTAATAATATTTTATTTATTAGGACTACATAATTTAATTTGTAATTTGACTCTGCTGTTTGGTATTGTGATTTCATTGTGTATGGTTCTTATGTTTCAATGGTTTAATTTTACATTAAGTTTATATATATATATATACTATATATACTATGTGTGCGTGTATACATATAAATTCCTTCGCCAAGTATAACAATCCCCTTTGTGAATCATTTCAGTTTCTAAAGAGTTTTACAGGGCCTGGGAAGTTTTATTTATATAAATTTGTTGCTCGTACTTTCACTCTCTCCTCATCTTCCACGGTAATTTCAAGAAATTTTAATTGAGTCATTTATTTACAACTGGTTTTTCTCTTTCTTAATAAAATCCCTCAAAGTAAAATATTTGCCCCTTTAATGTGAATCACTAATAAGATGTTAGAGAAAATGTTTTATGAGTTTTCTTGTTCAAGTGTCCATTATGTTTGTTTATTTCTTTTGTTTGCTCTTTTGCAAAATTATTTCATAATTCATATTAACGCAGTTGTTCCGAGATTTATTTCTTGTTTTTATTTTAATTCAAATTGCTTGATTGCCACCACTATTTAGAAATAGTAATATTCGCCTTATTTAGTTTGTTATTAAAAAGGCATTAAATAAGGCGAATATGTGTATATAAAAAAGGTGGTACTAATCAAGAAATTTGAATAAGAAAAAAACATCTATCTGGCAACAATGCTTGGCAGAAAATCTCGCCATTCGGACAATATGGATTAAATAATGACAGTCAGATGAATTCATCATACTAAAAGATTCAAAGTTAATCGTGCCTAAATAATAGTTCTCTACACCCGTATATTTAAACGTACTGTGAAAAGACGCGTAATTAAAAAAAATCATTTAGTTTAAAGGTCCATGTTTAAAAGTCCATAATAGTTTTTTTTTCATCGCACTAGAATTTCAAAACTGTATGGTAATATTCGATTATGGTAATAATCGATTAACATTCTCACCTGCGTTTTCGATGATGTGATAATGGTTTTTAATCCTTATTAACAATGAAATGTATATGAATGAAGTTTTATTTCAATTTAATTCTATTTTATCAAATAAAGTGAATTATATTCAAATAATATATAATTTGAAATACATTAAGACAATATTTTAATATTAGTTGACTACTGAAAGTATTCGTGTAATCTAATTTATAGAACCAATGTGAATAAGGTTTCGATATTTTCTTATATAAAACCTTGTGCTTTTTTTTATCGAGTGTATATATGTTGACTCGATCTCAGTTCGTTACAAATATCGTGTTTGTCCCAAAAACCCTCAATTGTGATCTGTTAATAACATTAATCTTAGAACACACAGAGTAGAAAGTCAGTGAAAATTGTGTAAGTTGCTGCAATCTTTAGATGAATGTTCCAGTTTTACAAAAGAAGTCACGTTTTTTGCGTTCTTTTCACGGATGAATACTTTGAAGTGAACTGAGAATTAAGAGTTTTATTATCAAGCATCCGTACCACAACGACATATTGCCTATTTGGCATCTGGCAAGGTCTTCATATCCATTCTGTATCACGTAACTAAACTGATATATAGAAGTATTGTGTTCGGTTCACTATCAGTGAATGCCTTCAGGAAATCACATAGTAAAGCTAGTCGTTGGGGGCCACCGTAATACTTACCCATCATGGATATGCATAATGTAAAATATTAAAATAAAAAATGTGTAAACTACTTATAAAATGTATTGCAATTCAAATAAAATCGTGGCTTGATGACGTCACAAACTTTAAAGGCTCGATTACTGAATTGCGTGAAAGAAACATCCTTATAACTCCAAAAATGATAATTCTATTAACTAGCTGTTTATTGCATCGGATTAAGCGTAAAATTTCCAATTAAAATGTATCATTGAAGTGAAATTTGGATGAAATACAGGGTCATGAAAAATCGAAGAGTGTGGAAAATAGGATTCCAAATATCTCGGCAACTAATTATCCGATCGACTTCTTGCTTTATGCAAAATTTATGTTTTTTTATTGTCTTTTATAATAATTTCTTAAAATAACCAATTTAAAAATTTTTTATATACCTTTTATCAGAACGAATATTTCGAGAGTCCGAAAAAAATAGTTCCGGTTAATCGAGGTTATTGAAATGAAATAGGCTTCTTCCCATTATTACATACTAAGTACATACCAAATTGCAAGTCTCTATCTCAATTTTTTCGGGAGATAGAGCGTTTACAGACACACAGACACACAGACTCACAGACACACACACAGACACACAGACGGACGGCAAATTTTTTTTTCTAAAAATATGTTTTTCGGAATCTCCAGTGTCTGAAACGTGTAAATCCATCAAAATTTTTTTTTCGATTTTCAAAACGATTACAAGACTTACCCTATACTACGTATGATGGGTAAGTAATAATGAAACAGATTTCATGCTTCTGATTACTGACAAACTTTGAGGGACGTCTAAACAAAATTAGTCCCATAAAAATTGAGAAGATAAAAAAAATGTTATATTTCATAGTTTAATACATCATGGTAAAATGTAACATAAAATAATCTTGCAAACGAGCCGGATATTTGACAATCATAGAGTAATATAGAAATTAAACTCCTCAAGACCGTGCAATGCAGAAACGGGATAAAACTTTAATTTACAGTAGTTTGAAACGGAACTTCAAAATATAATTTTTTTTATTATACACTCTTAAAAATTTGCAGCAAACTGTTCGGTCATTCGACCGTTTTTATAAAAAAAAGGTTACCTTACCGTAATTTAACTCTATTCTGATCATTTTATTGCCCATATTATGGTCAGAATAGACTTAAATTACAATTGTATAACCATTTTTTAAAAAAATGGCCGAATGAATGGACAGTTTGCTGCCAAATTTCAACAGCGTGTGACCAAAAGTATCTGGATATCAGTGATATTTCATAATTAAACTTAATATTTTTGACACGTTTCTGTTAGTTTCATGATTAAATTTTTCTTTTTCTTGACGAAATGTTGTATCCAAAAGTTTATCTTAATATTTCAAAATATTAAATCACATATACTACTAGTTTCCTAAATAACATATTTGAAAAATCGATAACCCTAATCAGATGCTGCTTTTGAAATCTGCTGGACAATTTCAGCAAATGATTCCTCGAAATATTTTTGTGTAGAAATAGAACAATGGCAAAATAAAATGATCAACTTGAATTTCAAAAACGTTTGCTTCTCATCTGTAAAAACTTGCGTTCTATTAAGAGTGTAACATCTCAAGTATTAGAATAAAGACTCATTTTAATTGCGTTGAATAGATTATACTCTAAATTGAAAAATGTAATTTGTAGAATAGCAATCTATTTTTGAAAATATTTGTGATAGATATCGTACTTCATTGTTTAACTTTCGAACTTTCTTTTCGGTATTCCAATCACAATAATAGGCATCCAGCACAGCTTAGATTTATCATCTGAACAAACTAACCGCATTTTTTATATTTTTCTCAGCAAAAGAAGCAAATTGTAGCACTTTGCGAAGACGGTCAAATTGAAACATAAAAATGCCTTCTACTTTTTTACTTGTAGATTTTTAGCATTGAATGATAAGGAATATTTTAATAATCTCCCAGATGAGCTATTTCCTCTACCAGAACCAAATTTAATCATTAAAAGAATAGAAATAGGCCATAGTGTTAAGCTTTCCCCGTAAAATAACACTAATAACCGAATATGTTTGCCCATATAATGTTTTCATTAAATTACGACTTTTAATAACATGTTATTTTTATGTAATTTATAAGTTGTTTGTGCACATCAGATGTAGTTTCTTTTTTAATTTTATATGCATTCACATATTTCTATTTTTTCCCAAGGCAAAAGAAAACTTTTGTTGCAAAGTACAGAAAAAATCAATTTCAATTACTTTTCTTTTTACCACTTAAGTTGAAAAGATAACCTTTCCAATATTATTTATAACAGGTATTGTTATAATAAGCTTTGTGTGTTATATTTTATTTTCTTTCAGTCTGGATGTTTGGTTATATTATAAAGAATGCAAATAATTTCCGTCATACATTATAGAAGTATAAAAACGATACACATAATAGTAATTTGGATGAGAATAATGGCAACACAAATGTCAATGGTATGGCCTATTAAATGTATAGCCAGAAATTTTTGTAAATTGGGTTTATAAAGCATCCAGCATAGCAGGTTTATCACATATAAATTGAAGCTTTCGTCATTTTGTTTAAATTTTACAGAACTGATATTGTAAACGTCACAGTATTTAAATATATTTTTTTAAGATTATATTTAAATACCTTCATCAATAAAAATACAAGAAAATTTTTGGCAAACTATGATATAATTGCTCATAATTATATCAATAATATAATTCAATATGCAAGATTAAAAATAAATTTTGCACAAAGTGAAATAAAATGCAGCAATATAAAGCGTATAAGTATCTGTATGTATTCTTAGCCTTTTACATTATCATTAAATGTCCACTATCGGTGATATTTTAGATAGTAATGTTGCTCATGCGAAAACAGATTCTGAAGTTTGATCATACATGACCGCACATTTGATTTTGTGTCAATTTGCAGTATTACATTTAATATCGTCCCTCTTATGAATGCAGAAATTTTTGCTTTTTCGGTATATTAGCTGGTTGGATTGCTTTATTTTGTGCTGTAAAAGATTTTCTAGAAACGCGAATGTGTATTCCTCCTTCAACCAACATAACAAAACATTTTAGGAGAATATAGTAAATATTCAAACGCCATTTCCCCAAATTTTGAAATTTACACATTCTTGTTTTTGGCGTAAGGTGGACGATACTAAAGAAAAAAGGTAATCTGAATTTTTTGGGTGAATATTTTTAGTTTTTAACCTTCTGACTGTCGAGCTCGAGATAACACATTCACTGAGCTGCAGTTTTCACTTCGATATATACATTATTTAAATTCATATAATTTTACAGAATTTTCACTGTTTTAAAACATCGAGTAATGGTTAATACTCTCAATCTTTTTCTTCCTCTATATAATTAATTTTTTATATCATGTTGAAATAATCATCTTTTTTTTCATTAAAAATTTTTTAAGTGAAAACAACATTACAATTTTGCCTTTATGACCAGTGAAATGATTGATACTTTTAATTTCATAATTTTGTATATTAACTCTCAATATATGTAAAATGGAAAAGATGAATTTCACTTGTGTTGATTAGGGCTGGACGATATCAGAAATTTAATATCGCAATATATCAACAAGTTAATATTGATATTGCTGATATATCGCGATACTAATTTAAAGGTGGGGGGGGGGGGGGGGGAGAGCAAGAGCATTTGCTATTTTAAGATAAATGATATGGTATCAAAAATTTAAACACAAAACCTAGTTGAATGCAACGAATTAAAATTTTTATATATATTTGCTCATAGAACATAATTTTTTTTCTACGTTTTTCAGAACAAAATATTTAAAAGGAAATAAACTAATTGTTTAATAACTATTTGCATTACCATTACTTTCATAAAGCTTTTCTTTAAAGATAGTATATCTCCTATTCTTCTCATTTTATTCTATTAATATATACTTTGTTTCAAGTTTCATTTTCACCACTATGATATGATTAATATATGATTAAAAAGCACAATTAATAAAATGAAATTCAAAGTTGTCCACATAAAAATGTATAGAATTTTCGTTTCATAGAATTTAATTATTTGTTTAATAATACCAAACTTTGTTTTCAGTTTGGGGGGAGGGGGGGGCTGAATCTGATTTCGTTTATTCTGATCGAAATGGGTCCGGGCCAAACCACCCATACATCACGATCCTTTCGTCATATATCCTTCGTTTAATCTTTGCATAAAGAAATCACTCCATCCTGAAAAAAATCATTTTATCAATTACCATTATCGTTTCTTATATTTAATTTAGCAAAGGATTACCTTGGATGACTAAAAATATGAATTTAAGAAATTAAAAAAAATATCGCATATTTTGAGAAACTTACGATTTACTACAAAATTTAATCATGGCAACCATGTAATTTTTGTTTCATTTTTTTTTGCGTTAATTATTATCTAACATTGTTTAAATTATTTAATGTATCTCTCATTGAAAAAAAAGTATTATGCTGAATAACTGATAGATATCCGTTCAGAAATTTAATTTACTAATAAAATCCACTAGAATAAGCAATAAGTTAAATTTCGATAATCTAGTGAAATTCAGTGTAAAAATTTTCAATGTATTTAAAGTACCTTTTTTATAAACGGGGCAACCAAAAAAGACCGAATCTATCCAATTCGATACACTCATTTTAAGCTCAGATATAAACTACTTCCGAATCCAAGAAACCGCACTCTATAAATAAAGCATTATCAATACTACGCAGTAATCAACGCTCATCTTTTTCGTCATGACATATCCAAAGCTCAGAGTTATCGGAATAAGTCTGGACCAATCACAGCAGCCAAACAAGGACCGAGCGATTATTGTTATTCAGTAGCAAAGGTGTTATTCAATATTTATCTGTAACGAACAGTAGAATTTGTGGTTTTTAAAGACTGGATGTATTGGGATATATTGGAATATTCCTTACTTTGATATATGATAGATAGATAATCAGCGGAGGTAATTTTCCGTTTTTGATGAAGCAGGATAGTGAATAAATAGATGGATCAAATGAAAAAAGGATTGAAGGACATATTGGTACGGGATATTTGTCGCTGTTTTTGGGGGCTCGATTTCGCGGTGATCGTAAAACAAAACATGAATATTATTGTTATTGGGATATATCGGCTGAGTCAGAGTTTAAATATTGTTATTGCGATATTTAAAAAATATCAATATTTGACCGATATATTGATAAATAATCCAGCCCTAGTGTTGATACCCATGCTTTGTAAATGACATTCCTTGTATTTTAGACGTTCTCAATTTAGGAGCGTGAAATGTATCATAAACGTAATGTGTCATCTGTCATTACAATTTTGAACACAAAGAAAGTGTTACATTTCTTATACGCTGATGTAAGTTTAGATGTCGAAACCATAACATGTTCTACACATCTTGTTGCTGTGCAAAAGAATAAAAATGTCAAAGATCAAAACGATGAAATTGAAACTACATGGTACAATCGCATTTTCTGACAATATAAACTAACACATCAAAAGTGAAAACATTTCATCTTTATGTTTCTTATTGAGAAAATTCCTATCCACATTTTTCTTATTCATGTCCCTATTCTTATTAGCGCGTGTCTCAGAACCTTAAAATTTCCATCAGAAGTAAAAATTGTATACAGCGAAGAGCGGCGGAGAAGAGAGATTGTCAGATAATTGAATATCAAATAACACATAACGAGCAGGGAAGACCGAGCTGTGCTCTGTCAAAATTAAATTTGAGTTCAAATATCATGACCCATGACCAAAATGACCCACTAATTGAATTTTCTCGAACATGTGACATAGCCCAACAGTCTTCTCGTGCCCGAAAACCATAGGATGCAAAATTTAGTGTAAATAGTCTGAGCCGTTTTTAAGATAAAAATAGCTTGACTCATAATGACCCATGACCAAAATGACCCACTAATCGAAATTTCTTGAACATGTGACCTAGCCTAATAGTCTTCTTGTTCCTTAAACCTGCAGGGTGCTAAATTTATTTCAAATCCTCTGAACCGTTTTTAAGATAAAATAGCTTGACCCATAATGACCCATGACCAAAATGACCCACTAATTGAATTTTCTCGAACATGTGACCTAGCCCAACAGTCTTCTCGTGCCCGAAAACCATTGGATGCAAAATTTAGTGTAAATTGAGCCGCTTTTTAGATCTTGACCTACAATGACCCAGAAATGACCCACTAATCGAATTTTCTCGAACATGTGACCTAGCCCAATGATTTTCGCGTGCCCGAAACTCGTAGGATGCAAAATTTAATCAAAATCGTTAGAGCCGTTTTTTAGATAAAATTAATTTGACCCGATTTGACCCAAAAATGACCCACTAATCGAAAGTTCTCGACCATGTGACCCCGTCCAATAGTCTTCTCGTGCCCGAAAATAGTCGGATACAAAATTTCGTCAAAATCGTTTGAACCGTTTTTTAGATACAATTAGCTTGACTATGACCCAAAATGACCCAAAATGACCCACTAATTGAATTTTCTCGAACATGTGATCTAGCCCAACAGTCTTCTCGTGGCCGAAAACCATTGGATGCAAAATTTAGTGTAAATTGAGCCGCTTTTTAGATCTTGACCCACAATGACCCAGAAATGACCCACTAATCGAATTTTCTCGGACATGTGACCTAGCCCTATGATTTTATCGTGCTCGAAACTCGTAGGACACAAAATTTAATCAAAATCGTTAGAGCCGTTTTTTAGATAAAATTAATTTGACCCGCGTTGATCCAAAAATGACCCACTAATCGAAAGTTCTCGAACATGTGACCCAGCCCAATAGTCTTCTCGTGCCCGAAAATGGTCGGATACAAAATTTCGTCAAAATCGTTTGAACCGTTTTTTAGATACAATTAGCTAGACCATGACCCAAAATGACCCACTAATTGAATTTTCTCGACCATGTGACCTAGCCCAATGGTTTTCTGGTGCCCCAAAACGGTAAGATACAAAATTTCGTCAAAATCGTTAGAGCCGTTTTCAAGATAAAATTTGCATATATATATATTTATATATATACCCACACACAACATTTGCTCGTATTAGAATATATGATAAACTATAAAAATGTGTCATGTAGTGTGGAATTAATAGCACTATTTTTTCCCTGCAGAGCACTCTTATCAAACTACAGAGTAGTAGCTGCTACAACAAATCTTAGAGATGAAAATAGAATTAAAGGTTTGAGATCTGAAGATAATTCTATACACAAGGTAAACTGAAATTACTATTTCCATACATTTTATTTACTTGAACAAAATTTATTTTACTCAAAATTATAGAGAAACACATAACAGAGTGGCCGTTACTCACGTAATTTTTCAGTGAAACTATCAGTATTTTCATATAGGAAAATGCCTTATTTAATTGTACGATTAAATAAGGTTAGGTTTTCTATAAGAAAATAGTGGCGTTCCCCCTGAAAAATTCTTTGACCGGTGGTTACTCTGCATAAAGAACATATAAATTACTATGTACCAGCGGTTATTTTAAGATGTAAGTAGTTATGAAGAAGAATTATATTAAAATTATTTCTAAAGGGTTAAGATTAGAATCATGCTTTAATTTTATTTCAATAGATTGCCAATGATATTATTTTGGAAATTGAATGGTGAATTATTCCAGTAAATGATTTTTTTTGTAGTGTGCAAAGAATTAGAAAATTATATTCAATTTAAATTTGTGACATTTACCTTAATAATCAAAACATAAATCGGCGTTATTGATTTTTTTAAATATTTTTAATCAACAATTAAAAAAAAATAAGTAAAAAATGGCTAAATCTTAAATAATGGTAGACTTGCAGTAATGGTTACTAAAGACCTCAAAAGTTGAGACGATCATTTATTGTAATAACATATAAAAATAATTATTAAATTGTTGAATTTTTTTGGCAAATAAATAAGTCATAACAATTTCTCTAATCATTGAACAGTCAGTAAATAAAAAAGATACTTTATTCGCAGGACGTTTACGATAAAACCACACCACAGATGTAATTAGACTTGGAATAATGTCTTCTTTCAGAATATTGATAATTTTCACATACTGCCATCTCATAATGCAATTCTTGAAATAGAAATCGTCTGCATATTGAAAATTGCGTTTCTTGGATCAAATTAGCTCAGAAAAATATGATTTCGTATTTTTCTTGAATCTTCATGGAGTTAGATGAGGTTAAAATTTGAGAATGCTAATTTTAAATTCACGTGACAAGCTTTAATTTATACCTTCCCAAAAAATCATCCCATTAATAATTTTTGGTAAGATACATTAATAGACCCAAATATATTATAGTATTTTTTTACTCAAAAGCATAATTTTAATTATGAAAATTATCAATAAATTCATATTCAAAACACTTACATCAATTTTTACATAAATAGAATAGACATCATCAATAACATGGGTGGGAAAGTTTACAATTCATTTGAATAATTATTTTTTGAGATTTAGCGATATTTTATTTCTCAAAGGTTTGAAAGAGTGGTTTCCAACGTAGGACGTACTTCCCAGAGGGGAGAATTTGATTTTCAAGAGGGGCAATTCCAGATTTGTTTTTAATCTGTTCCCTATCAATTTATTTTTGCCTTTTTTGTGGAAAAGTAATGTTTCAAACTAAAGATAAAAGTAATACATGCACATTTTAAAAATAAAATAGAAAACTAATTTTTAAAAAGATTCCGTACAAAAGTTAAAAATGCCCATAATACCGAGAATAATTGTAAAAATGTTTTTATGATGTTTTGGCATGATTTTTACATTTAGAAAATTTTATAATTTTTCTGGTTACTTATGTATTGTAGCATTTTTGTACAACCTTTTCGACTAGTATTTATTAGATGAGATCCATATTTCTGTTCATTTGTCGAATGAAGAAACTTTTACACGTGAAACTACTTAAAGATATATCTAAAATTCCTTCTCTATAAAACATTTGACATAAAAAATATTTGACAAGGTATTATCAACCTTATAAAATTCATAAATTATCAAACGGGCATCACAGAAGGAAATGGATAAACAGTCAATTTCTTATGCGTCTCATGCTGGTTTCGCACACAGCACATAAAGATACATTATGACATATACTTTTAAAACTTTAAAACAGTTTATACATGGTGGTCAACTGGCGATAAAGGGAAAGGGAAAGGCTGCTAGTAGAGAAAATAAATCTTTTAGACTTCCTCCATGTGAATAAGAATTCATTTTTTAAATAATAAGAGTTATATGTTACCGAGGGATGGGACATCATAATTTTAAAGATGCATAGGAGGGCCGTGGTCAAAAAAGGTCGGGAACCACTGATCGAAAGGAACCGTATTCCGCTACCGTTCATTCACATACAAGAAAATAAAAAATAACAACCAGAGAATTTTTCGGAAAGATTCTAATAAATAAAATTCGTCAGATAAGAGTTTACTTTATTTTAATTTAAACATTGTTTACCTCTACAATTTTACTGTTGTGATTCTGGAACTTTTTCCTGAGAGATTTTAATTTAATGTTTATAAATTTGTGGATATACCCCTAATATGCATTATTTTATGACTATACGGGAATTTAATAAAAAGTACATATACTATACCTTTTTCCGAGTTGCCTTGATCCTAGGAACTCAAATATTGTGTCAAAGTGGGTGTTACCACTTGAAAATTCAAAACTGGTGCAATCTTTAACATGTAGACGACCTCTATTCAAAAGTTGCATTCATATTCTGAAAGAAGACATTATTTCGAGTCTAATGACATCTTCGGTGTGATTTTCTCGTAAAAGGTCTGCGAATAAAGTCAATTGTATCGGGTTTTTTTATTGACTATACATGTGCAGTTGAGGTTCCAAAGGTTGTCTACAGTAGAGCATAATATTTATGATAATTTTAATGACCTTAACCCTTAATTGCATAGTGATGTAAATTTCCATCACTTTTTATTTAACTTTTAATAAATAAATCAACTTCTTCGCCACCACTATATTTATATAGAAATATTAGTCCAGTAAATTTCCCGTGAACTATGTTGCTGAACAAAGTTAAAAATCTATCTTAAAATTTCTGGTGTCTAATATTTAATATATGTATAAAAAAACACAATTGTAAAAGAAAAACTCATGCAAAGAAGGGTTAATTTTTAGTAGCAATATAAAATATTTTAATATTTTCGTCACCTTCACGAGTAAAAATGGAAACTAGTAGACATGAAGTGGGAATGGGTCAAAAGCACTCCAAATAATAACAGTCTAACGCCATGTAGATTTATGATACCGTTATTGGTTAATGAAGTGAAATAGTCAGCCGGTTTGTTTGCTTAAAATTCTTTCATTATAAATTCTTTGATAGACTTTCTGCTGGTCACTTTAACTGCGATAAAAAAAAAAAAACTGCATGGTACAGGCATGATAAGTACGTCAGGAAAATTGAAAACTTCTTTCCGATGCTTTTTATTAAGATTACGATGCTTTTTAAGGAATTCCGCAAACAGAAGGAAAAACTATCAGCATTGCAATAAAATTACTCATGAAACTATTAATATTATTTTCAGAAAAAAATATCTTTCCGGTGAAAGGATTTTGAATTTCACAAAAAAGTGTAAATGGTAAAAAAAATCTTGATTAATAAAATTTGATACAATCATATTAATGTGCTTGCCGTTATTGCGTGAAAGAGCCAAAAAATTGCGAAGGGATTGTATGTTAACATAAACAGGTGCTTTCTGTTAGATTAGTAACATTTCAATATATGATGCGATTAACAGATGAGGTATTCAACAGATGAGGTAATTCAGTAAATAAGGTATACATGTTACTAAAATAAATGGTTTCTATAACTTGGGCTAAACTTGTTTTAATTGAATTCGTGCATTTTAGACTTTTCATAAATGTTAAACTGGCGTATCCTTTAGATAGAGAAATTTTATTGTGCGCACATTAAACTTAATTTTAATATGACGCCAGAAGAACCCAATCGAGGCTAACGAAAAAGACAGGCTACCGCGGTAATTTCACTTATCTTTTTTTACAGACCGCTAGAGTGACGTGATGCTCTTTTCGTACACTTGCATCGGTGCATTCGAGCATCACGTGACTCTGGCGGTCTGTAAAAAAAGATACGCATAAAGCACCGCGGTAGCCTGTCTTTTTTGTTAGCCTCGAGCCCAATACCTGTTGATGGAAGAGAATACATAATTTTTTTTAAAGAAAACATTATTTTAATAAAAATAAAATTTACTTTTTATAAGTTTAACTACTTTTGTTCTAGTCTTCAATAGAAAATACATTATGGGTGGGACAATTGAAAGAAAAATACGGTTGACAAAGATTTGAATATTATTCTATTTGCAAGCTATAAAAGTAAATTTTCTAAAGTCTATACTTAAAAAATCGAATATGACTATTATTGCATTTTATGAAAATATTACAGGTAGTGGATGTACATATTCATGATGAATACGACATGTTCCGATTCAGAAATGACATCGCTCTTATTCGGGTTGAGCCGCCTTTTGAATTCAGCCATAAAGTCCAAGCTATTGACTTACCTCCACCAGGCCACCAAGCACATGGAATGGCTTATGCATCTGGTTGGGGTCTGACACAAGAAGGTAAGAGTTTTTGTTTAATTATGAATGGTTTGCGGCTTTATTAATAACATTTTTATAAACAAGTTGATCTCTGAAAATCTTGTTTATTTAGACCTAGGTTCCTCAATGTAAAAGAAAAGTGCGTTTACTTTGCTACAAAAAATAAAATGAGTGTTTTTCTAATTTAATAAACATAAGTGCTGATTTTCTTTTTTGAAAAGTTTGAAAATAGCTCAAATCTCAGTCATGTGCGTGAGACTGAACTGGTGTTATTCTCAACGACATCCCTTTTCTAATATTTTTCAATGCATCAGAAATTTATTGCTTTTTAGAAATCTTTCTTTTTGCAGCACTTTCATCTATTGTAAATTGTTGTGACCCGTGGAACATCAAGCTACCGATATTTTAGAAAAGAAACACTTGTCTTATTTAGAGTAAAATGACAGAAAAATTGCCATTAAATAAAAGGAAGTTTGCCTTCTGGAATTTGGGATGACAAACAACATTCAGGCTAAACGTTTGTAGACCAATAATTTAGACGATATGTCGAAATTTTCTTTTTTATCGTAATTTATTTAATATCTATAATCAATGGTCGAAGAAACTACTTTTTTTATTGTAGCGAACTACAACTACAACAATTTTATCAAAATGTAGTTAACTGCAACCACAACTACTTGCTTTAAAAAGTAAAGATTACAAACTATTTTCCAAAAGTAGTCACTGCTTCGCTACTGTCAAAGGATCATTCAATCTGCACTCAAAATTGAGGATACAGAGTAAATGAGGCACTGATCCCTCGTTATATCGCGTCTGCCGAGATGCAATGAAATAAGTGCGTTGTAACCGAGGATATTAAAAACTTAAGAAATATAATTTACATAAAAATGTATTTTTTCCATCCAAAATGTTAGCTTTATGCACATATTATAATTTTCTTAGCGAAATTAATACACATACGCATTACAATCAACATTTAAATATAGTTACATAAAAATGCGATTAAATTACAGCTTATATTTTCGAGAGGCACGAAACAGAACTAAAGTGTGTATTTGAATGAACGATATAACGAAGGGATACTCTTGTAAGGAGAATTCGGAACATTTAACAAGGGAAGCGACATGAACCACCACAAATAGTTTTTTATATTGCCTGCTACTTGGATTATGATTAATTTATAACGTTCATTACAGAATTGCAAACTCACTTACGTGGCAAAACTGCCTTCCGCAATGACGTTTAATTAAAATTGTCTGAAACATGCTTTGTGTGCCAAAATGTTAACCTTTATGCACACATTATAATTTTCTTAGCGAAATTAAGACACATACGTATTACAATCGACATTTAAATATAGTTATATAAAAATGAAATTAAACTACAACTTATATTTTCGAGAGGCACGAAACAGAACTAAAGCCTATATTTGAATGAACAATATAACGACGGGATACTCTTGTAGGGGGAGTTCGGGACATTTAACAAGACGTTTAATTTAAATTGACTGGAACATGCTTTGACGTGCTTAAATTAAAAACGTTTATTCTTTTGTTATCTCATCGTTTATTTAATTGAGGGTATATTTATAGTGTATCTTTTAATTGTTTTCAAATTCCTTGTTGTTATTATTGAGATTATAGTTGTGATTATGCCTTATCAATATTTTTATCTATTTTATTTTACTTTTTATTTTATAAATAAAAAATCTCGAAGTTATGATGGATGGGACATTTGAACTACGCTCTGGAGTAAGATTTAAACTGTGATTCAACTCTGTGTACGCATGTTATAAAAAAAATCATATAATTTTTATTTGCTTTCAAACAAAAAATGTCTTTCCAATGTACAACAGAGGAAAGAACTACAAAAAGAAAGACTTCTAAAAAGCAATAAATTTCCAATGCATTGGAAAATATTAGACAAGGGATGCCATTGAGAATGACACCAGTTCAAATCTCACACACATGAGGGAGATTTGAGTTATTTTCAAACGTTTCAAAAAACAAAATCAGCACTTATGTTTATTAAATTGACACGCATTTTATATTTTGTAGCGAAGTAAACGCACTTTATTTACATATAGATTCCATTCCCCTATATGGCATACAATCGGAAATACATTCATTTTTAGAAAAAGTGGTTCAATTGTCCCGGCACATTTAATAATAAAAGTAAAACATGTAAGCAAGGCACAATTTATTTTGAGGAGCGATTCAAGTTAATTATGCTCAATGTGCCCACAATTGGAAACAATACACGTGCACTCGCATGCATACACATGCTTTTTTGTGCTTTATGCTTAAAAAATTAATCGCATTGCAGTTTATTTTGCAATTATATTAAAAAAGAATTTCACAGTAGGAGTTCTAAACGTTACATCTGCACTATTCTTAAACAACATCAACAAATGACTTCCCGTTTGGAATCCGAAGGTAAAATTTATCGAAGAATCCAAATATGATTCCCAAATTCGGTTCCAATACAAAAAATGTTAAAATTTGTCACAATTTAAATATGGAGATGGAGCCCTAAGCTTATGGTTTTGAGCATAAACTGAAAGATGATATAATTTCCAATCGAATAACTACTTGAGTTTTTGATAACGGCGATTTTGGGATTAAGATATATGGGTTGCTCTCTTTCTCCTATTTTTTCTCTTTCTTGACGAGACTGTACATTCAGATGAAGGACAAAATAATACGAAAACATGTAAAAAATTATGCAGTACAGGAGCGCCACCAGGAATAGAAGTCTTCCATTTTGAGGTCGTGAAAGGTAAGGTGTCAGTCTCTCAACAACTGTCATTAGGTGTTCCATACATGCATAATTTTTTCTGAGAAACGCTGCAACGTCAGACAGCCAAGGACTTCCAAAGAGGCATGATTGTTGGTGTGCTTTAACTGTAGTCTCACTGATGTAAACAGCAAAACTTCCCAGATTGTCCAAAATTTAAGTTAACAATAATATGACAGCATACGTGAAAATCGGTAAGATTGCGTATTCATAAAGTAGAACAGTGGGCAAAAAACAATGATGACAGTAAAGGATAGACAGGTGTTAAAGCGCATGGTGCCCCAAAACACAAGCAATTGACAGTTTGGTTGAAACAGGGCCTTGCAGATGATTTTTAATTTCGGATGTCATGTGGGAAAGCGATTTCTTGTATTTTCTGGTCACTATGCATTTCAACAGCTGTCTATCCTTTTCTGTCTTCATTGTTTTTCGCCCCCTGCTCTATTATGAATACACAATCTTAACCGTTTTTCACGTATGTTGTCATATTTTTGATAACTTAAATTTTGGACACTCTGAAAAGTTTTGCTGTTTATGACAGTGGCCAACAATCATGCCTCTTTGGAAGTTATTCAGGTCTGACATTGCAGCGTCTCTCAGAGAAAACTACGCATGCACGGAACACCTAATGACAGTTATTGAGAGGCTGATACTTCCCTTCCACGACCACAAGATGGCAGACTTCTATTCTAGTTGGCGCTCCTGTACTGCAAGTGTGAAATGTGACATATTGTTTCACATGTGTTCGTATTATTTTGTCCCCCATCTGTATCAAAGCTAAATTTAATAGAAATGTTAAAAAATGTTTTTTACTTGTGTTAATGTAATTTTGCTTATATCATGGTTACAGTTATTATTTTGATAAATTTATTTACATTTATTATTTCTGATTGAATTTATTTACTAAGAAGTGTAATGTAACGCATGCATTGTACGCAATATATAGAGCGATATTAAGTCGTACATGTAGCTGTAATTACAAAAACCAAACTGTAGCCAATTCAGCTTGTTCATAGTCATATTCATGTTAAACATACAGAATTTTTCAAGAAGTAAGTCTTTTTACACCGAAAGCATTAACTTCATCGTTTTCTATTGCACAGTGTTATCGCTCATAGAAAGTACTGTAACCGACTTTTTTGTGTCCCCGTAATCGATCAAACAAATGCTATGCACTCCATTTTCTATAGTAATCTCTTTGTATTGCACATCAATTTCATTATGTTTGAAACAGAGTAACATCTTTAAAATACACTGGAAACGATTTTATCCCATAGGTCATCAAATATAATGTCAAAATTGGGTTTTAATGCTGAAAATTTCTATGTTTGTTACAGTTTAAATATGGATACGGCTCTCTAAACATAATATAATGTAACTTTCTTTTGTGTCCCGGTAAATTAATCATAAATGCTGCACTCGTGTATTGCACCTCATCAATGCATATCAATTCCACTATGTTTTTGTAATTTCAATACTGTAAAGGATTTTCCAAATAAATGATAATGTAATGGAATTATTTGTCCCTGTAAACGAATTGTAAATTCTACAAAAACATTGTCAATAGGAATGTTCTATGATAAACCTCACTGACATACATTAAGGAATTTTAATCCAAGTATATTTACGTGAGTAATTTCGGGTTCACACTATGACTTTAAACTGGTAGTCACGTAACTTATGCTTTTGAAGTGGGAAACCCGGAACTAATCTCGACATCTCCATGCATTATTACTATGGTTTTGAGAATGTTTATTTAAGTGACTTAAAGTTAAGTCACTTAAATCCTCGAAACTGATCTGGATATTACAGCACGGCCAGACAGACAACGAGACAAACCAAACTCATTAACACTTTTCAATGGTGTTAGAAAGTGTTGACAACGACAATCGTGCGATTATAAATGAGATAGTTACTCATGCGTTGCGGATTGTAACAACTCAGCTATAAGCTCTATTTGCGGAAATATCGTGCATGTTATCAGCACTACATTCAATATTACAGGAAATAGAATATTTGAATTATCTGTATAATTTCTTTTCGTTGTTTTTCATATGTTTAAACTGGTATTCTATGTATTAAAACATTATTGTGTTATATTTATGATTCTTTCTATTTAGCATATGTTAATTAAAACTTTAGTGTCCTTTAAATACGTTGAACCAACGTAATTTATCGAGGGATAATCCAAGGTCAAAACTAGTTTTTGATCCAAAAATGAATAACGTTTTAGGAAATTTTATTTCAGCTTATGAGAAGATGCATATAAGTAATACCTTTAACAAATTAATTACAGGAAATCATCAATCGTCTATCTTAAGGTGATATATAAAGGAAAGTAGGGTAAAACCGCAAAGCTTATTATTAGTTGCTTTTTGAAACCAGAATTTCAAACAGAATTTAATGTTAATTTGCGTGCATACTCTTCACTTATATTTCTACCATAATATCATTTTAAATACATGATTGGTTTACTAGCCTTTTTATTAATAAATGCTTTTTTAGAAAAACTCAAATCATCCGGTCTTATCCCACCGACTCGGTAAAACTGCATGAATATGTTAATACTACAAGAAATGAAAAAGTGTAGATTTTCTTTAGAAAAGAAACAAAATATTTAAATTTACAAATTTAACTTAGCACCTTAACTAGAAATATTTCAATTATAAGTCTAGCGCTTTCATATTTAAATACAAAATGATGATTAACTTCATTCTAATTTGAGAAATTTTAGAAAATAAGTTCATCTCTTTAAAAGCTTTAAAAAATCATAAACACTGTTGTTCTTGTGGTTTTGACTGCCCATTCTTTAAGGATATTTCTTTACCGACTAATCAACGATTGTTTTCCATTTCCCGGTTTTATCCCACGTAATATGTTCGGCTTAACCCTAAGAGAATGAAATCGGGCAGAAAACGGTAAAAATTATTATATAGATGCTAGCAACAATTCCATTGTTCGAAATAAATTCGTATTTTATATGCTACATATAATAATATAAAAAGCTTCAGTAACTTTAAATATTCTCATATTTCAAAATTTTGAGAACTAGCAATATATATATATATACATATATATATATTCCAACACAGAAATTACATAAATGCCAGCATGGAAATACCATAATAACCGCTTCTTTTTCTTGCCTAGAGCTAAATATTTCATCAATTACCTGCTAGAGGACTGTTCAAATTGAGTCAAAACTGAAATATCCATTTTCACCCGACTCTAGGATTCTACCCTTCCCTTTTATAGAGAAGTTTCGTTGATATTAAAACGTATTTGTAAATTTAAAAGACGCATCGCATTCTTAATTCTTATACTACAGAATGCATCAGAAGTCTGTTAAATTGGTCTCACTTTAAATTAAGAAAGTATATCACGTATCTCACACATTGTTTTCAAGGATTTAGCTAATTTTAAAAATACAGAATTTTTTAAAAATCGAACCATAACTTTTTTTTAGCACATGTTCTTGTATAACTTAAGCATGATATGCCCGATTAATATTACTCTAAATAAATACATTTTCCAAATGACTTCATGTAGTTGTATACGGATCTGGCTTTCTTCTCAGCCATTGTGTCTGATCATCTGGAATTGCTTTTCTTTTAAATGTTCCATAACACCACAAAATTTGAATCTATCATGAATAAGCATACGGAATTTCGATATTAGAAAATAGTTAACAAATGTTTCTTAAATTTCTTATACTGGTCTACACTAAAGAATTTTAATATAATATTTTGTGTGAGGGCTGTTATTACTGCAGTAACAAGTTAAGATGTATCACTTGTAGAGGAGTGTTGATGCCTATGGAGCTGCAAGATTTACGTAGTTAATCTGGCCATAAGTATAAACTGATTCTCATATAGTTTCTATCGCTCACATATCATGATAAAAAAATAATATTGCTTTAAAATTTCTAAAAAATATTTTTTTTGCACATCATTTTTAATGAGAAAAAATACTCATAGCATCCAAATGAAAGTTTATTTGTGCTTTAGACAAGGTTAAAAGATAGCATTGGAAACGTTTTTACGCACAAACAGTAACTTTATTTTACTTTTACACTCGGTCACTTTTTTCTTAAAAGTTTTCTTTATTCGTTTTTAAATATGTTTCTTCTATGAATTCTGTAAGCACTATAGAATTGTTTTGCAGTTTGAAAATTAATTTTGCTATTTTGAAACTAACTACATGTAAGAAAGATATCTGAATACAGAGCCTGTTTTAATAAGATTGAATAAATACCTTATTATAGAGCAGGGCTGTCCAACGCGGCGCCCTTTAAAATGTTTCCTATTACCATTTACATCATATTTTTTTTTTACTTAAAATCCTTTTAAATGATGCTTTCTTTAAAATCAACAATATTTGCTTGGATTTTTTTTAATAATAGGCAAAATTAAGATTTTTTAATCTTTCCCCTACGAAAAATGTTGAGATAGCCCCCCCCCCATTCCCCTTCTCCGTAACATTTAATTCTAAATTTGCTATTATTTATGTTTTCTCTGCTAATTATTTGTACATGGAATTCCTCAACCGTAGAGATCTTGTGGCTACCACTGTGAGATACATATTCGTCAATTATGACGCGCGTGTGTGTCGCTGCCGCTACTTCAATGAGATAATATTTTTAATTATGTTTGTAGTTGTGAATAATGGTGCCCCTTACTGGACCCCTTAAAGGTTGGACAAGTCTGTTATAGAAGAATGTGACTATTATATTACTTAGATAATAAACAGCTAAAACCAATAAAAAAAATTAACTTTAATAATATTTTTTTAAACGAATATAAAAAAGGTTTAATCTTTCCTTGAAATAATGTCTGACCTTATGAAAGTTTTTCAAGGTTTTTTGAAACACTTCAGTGAGTAAAAGTATTTCTTTTGAAATTACACGAAGGAAGAAAAAACGACTATTTACCGACAATTGTAGCCTACTACAAATGTTGATAAACATTCATAAAAATTTTCAAGCATATTTCCTTATAGTAAATAAAATTTAAAGAAAAATAAAAAGTACAAATTCATTCATGGAATTAAGCTTTTTAACTGAATGTTTAATGTGTACTTTGTTTTACTTCAGTCGTGTCCAGCGACTGCATGCGTGCTTGCATAAAATAAATAAATATTTTTATATTCTTTTTGAGACTTTAAGAAAACTGAAAAAGAAAATGTTAACTTTTATTGATTTCTATTGGAATAAACATGAAAAAAGGCATAAAGTTCAACATTTAGCTCATAAATAGTATCGTATATAAAAGCCACGTCTACAACATGTCAATGAGCAATAGTTACTGTTTTATAATCCAAGTCTTTATAAAATTTTAATGACAAGTTCTTATAAAATATTTTTTGTTTCATATCTTGTTACTTTTAATAATAAAAACGCAAAATTGTATTCTCAAGTTATTTTAAATAAATAATTTATTTATATTTAAATATAAAATACCCGTAGAAAACAAATTTGTAAATACAGGGAAATGTCGTTATAACGTAAAGGAAAAAAAAAACCTTGAAACTTAATATCAGTAAATGAATTTCATATCATCTATTGAATCGTGTACTTAAAGCTGAGGTACCAGGTATCAAGGTTGCTGATTTGAATCAGCAACTTTGACATCTTTAATTTTCATCTTTAAATTTTGATTAAATTCCTTGACGAGACATCCCGAACTGTTGTCATGAGACAGCAATCATTTATACCTCAAGGTGTAATACATGTGTGGAAAAATGAAAAACGCACTAAAAAGCTTTTTGAATCCAAATCACTTTAGTAGTCATGCCTGTCAATTTCATATTTAAAAATAAGTCCGTGAATGCGTCAGTAAGTTTTGCGTTATTAAAAACAGAGCGGGAAAATATACTTTTCTGCCAATCGCCTTTCCAGAACTACCGGAAATTTTACTCAATTTTGATAAAAACATTTCACACCAGAATTTTTATTTAAATCTATTTAACTTATTTATTTACTTTAGTTCTCTGTGGTTTATATTTAACTTATTTTATGAAACAATTTCTGGTTAGAACAATTATCCTAAATGTAACCGTAGGCTTCAATGGACTCGTCTAATAGACGGAAGGTTAAGAACCAGCAATAAAAATGTTACTAATTAAAAATTAACCTTTTTAACACTTTCCAACCTAGTTGAAAAGTGTTTATGACTTCGGTTTGTCTGGCCGGATGGCCGTCTGCCGTCTGGCCGTCTGGCCGTATGGCCGTATGCCGTCTGCCGTCTGTCCGTGCTCTAACTCTCGTAAATATGCTCGGATTGCTCTGCAATTTTTATATGTTATTGTCGTTATCTGTAACATGTCCCCTATTTCAACAGAAGTGTGTAGCACTAATAGTTTTTTTACAGGGACACTCAAAAGAATTCCGTTACATTACGTCTATGGAGAAAAATCGTCTGCGGTTTATTTAAATGATGTTTCACTATTTTAAACGCATTGAAATTTATATATATCACTAAGGTGCATGACAAGAGGCTTACTATAGAATAGTGTGTGTATAGCAGTCATCGTTCATTTACAGGGACACACAAAACAATTCTCTACTGTCTGTTAACAATAATTCCTGAAAGTGCGTTTTAAGTTGCTGAACGCGATTTTAATTTTAACTCGCTTTTTGTCTATTACGTGGTGTGTATAAATTCTGTAAATCCTATACAGGGAAGCACAAAAGTTCGCGAACACATTTCCGTTTATTGGTAGAAACTCCAGACGGAGAATTTTAAACTGTGCTACGCGTTTCCTAACTGAACTAAAATTTAGCATCCTATGTAGTATATATAGAAATCTATAGATCCTATACAGGGCTGAATAAAAGTATTCCGAAAGTATTTCCGATATTTTTCCGAATATTGTATATGTTGGAAATTCCTGAAATTACGTTTTTAAATATGTTATGCGTTTTCCAAATTGTTTACTTAGATGTTATCTTTTAGCTTATTAAACGGTATGATTTGTAAAACTATTTTTGAAGCGTTGGAAAGTGTTACACAATCTATGCTTGACGCATGATTTTTCGTTCTTGTTTATTTTATAAATGAAACTAGAATTATATTTGTTTTTAGACACGAGAAATAGATAAAATGATACATATTCAAAAATAAATAATTTTACTTAAATTAATGAAAAGTGATATCCAAACAGTAATGTTTCAAATCCAAACTGGTTGCTTTCTGCCAAATTTTTTAATTCATTTTTGCTCGCAAATGTATCAAACTGGCAGGTGCTCTTATTAAGAAAATATGTAAAAGGTATTTCAGTTTCAGTAAACGTAGAAGATTTTTCAGAAAATGCTGTCAAAGTTGGCGTTTTGAACCGAATTTCGGGAGGCGACAGCGCAGAAAAGAAAAAACTACCTTCATGAGACAATAATCACTTATAACTCAACTTTTAATTCATTTATTGCAAAATTAAAGCAAAAAAAAAATTCTATTACAAATCACTTCAATAATCATGCCTGAAAATATCATGTTTTTTATGTTTACAAATTAATCAGAAAATGTATCAGAAAAAATCGTGTTGTTGAAAGGGGCAAAGCATTTTTTGAGAACCGTCTTAATGTAAAAAAATCCCTGACGGCTCGGCCTACCGGCACAGGTAGATTTTGAAGAGGCAGACCGTGGGGCTCCTGTTTGTTGGGAATTGCGGAAGAAATGACCTTTTTGCCATGATGCGGCAGTTGGGACCGCCCACTTCAAAAACTACCTTTGTCTGTAGGCGGAGCCGGAAGGGATTATTTTGTTTTTAATTTTTTTTGCTATAAGGGTTGGTCTTATAAAAAACTTGTCAATATAAAAGTTTTAGATAATATTAAGAAGATTTATAATAAATTTAAGCGGATCTGATATCTTGTGAATTGACGAAGTTATGAATTTTTTTTTAAACCCCCCTCCCCATTGGGGCCATTTTTAATGATATCAAAAATCTGTCATGCATAAATTATCGGCTCTTTTTCTAGAAGTAATAATAACTTTAAACAGATTCGATAAGTATCATAATTTAGAAGTTATGTGGTTTTTCTGTTTTCACAAAAAGCCCCCCATTCCCCCCCTTGGTTCGATGTTGCCCATTAACGAACTTGACCGAGATTTTCTGCCCCTTCATTTTATGTATCAGTTTGGAAGAGATTTGTGCAGAATTATTGAAGTTATCGTGTCCATAAAAAAAGTGACATTAGATAGATAGATAGATAAAGTTTTGAACTGGGGGTGGTTTTGGGTTCTGGGAGACATGATCCTCGTAGATCTGCAAAAATATTTCATAAATTCCAACTTAGGGGAGAATGTAATAGGTAGTATTTCTTACGAAATCTACCTAAAAATAGCCAGTCTTTGAAGAAATTCCTTTTATGTTTCTCTTCAAGATGGAGATGGTTGAAGCATTTCTTTTTTCCATGCGTGTGCTCAGATTTGCAAGCATAACTTTTAGTATATTTCTTTGGAAACCAAGAAGTAGTTTTATGATCTTTTACTTTGAAAGGATAATGAAAACAACAAAATAATTTTGTTTAAGACAGTAGATTTTTATATCGGGAAGCTAATGAAAGTGACAAAATAAATTTTAATTCAATTATTGATAATTTTTGAAGATTTATATGGATTTATTTTAGTAAAAAACTTTGTTTATTACACAAGTTTTCTTTTCTTTTGTTATTCCAAAATTATTTCTGATACCGTTAACCGTGGTGATTTTGTCTAATTTTTTCTCATTTGTTGTCTTTAAAGATACAAAATTTATTGAAATTTTCATTTAAACAATTTCTAATTTTTTTTTTTGTAGTTCTAATATATCAATTGTAAATTTTAAAATTCACATTTAGTATTTAAAAAAAAAATGTTTTTTAAATTGTTTTTTAAAAAATAGAAAGAAGCCACCTTGGCTTGGGGTAACTTTGTCTCATAACTAAAAAATCATTGAAGAAGCCTTATAATCCTTGTAAGACAATGCAGCCCCACTGTTATGATAGTGTAATGAAACATAATTAAAAAATGCTTCATTTTGTCATTAAATAAAACTATGAATTATTAAACATTTTCTATGAAAAGAACAGAAAAACGAAATTTTATTGAAAAAAGACCTTTATGCAAAATATGTAAAAACAGTTAAAAATTAAGACATGGTACGATTAATCTTTTTTAAGAGACATAATTTGAGATATATTCACTTATTTCAGGCATTGAAAAAAACATTTAATTTAGAAGAAATAGATTTTGGAGGATACATTTTATTAGTTAGTTTAGTCTTTAAAATAGTAATTGGAATTTAATATTTTTCCGCGGCTTTTCTTTGGCTTAATACATGTTTCAGAACAACATCTACCGCTTTCTACAGCGTTTTATCAGTATAATTTTTATAATTACGACTATTTAGAGGGGTTTTACACGTGCGAGGTATTATTATACCAACACCGGTACAAAATAATATTAAATATATACTAGTATAACATTTATATTTGCAGTAAATGTTTGTTTTTATGATTATATTTTCAGAAAATTTAAAATATAATAAATAAACTAAATTTGTGGTGATTTTGTCCCGAGACAATCTCATCCCATATTGGCATTCAAAATGCCGATTTTGAATAAAGTCAATGTGAAATCTAAAATATCAAATTAATACATATAAATTCCATTGATTTGTTAAAAAAAAACATATTAAGAAAAAGAAAATACTTTTCCAATTAAAAGTTTTCCCCAGTAAAATCATGCACAAAAAAAGTTAACAAAATGTCAAATTCAATTTGTAAAATACTGAATTAAAAAAATTATGTTTAAGCTATTGCTCCAGTCAATCAGAATTCGGCATTACTAATTATTATTGTAACAAATTTTATTTATTACACGCTTTGCTTTTATCCACGGGGTGGGACAAAGAGGTCACCCCGGTTGACGGTAACAGAAAACCACGATTTTATAATTTCTGCTTCAATGCTGTCAAATAGTTTGTCTCTTTCGGGGTACGTTCCATTGCAAGAATTTTGTATTCGTATATATCTACACACAACCTCACAGATACTAATCTACATCATACTAATACTTTATTATAAAAAATGGAGGATGATTTGCTATACCTCTTTTATATTAGATTTAAATCAGGGATGAGATTTCTCTGACTTTTTGCATATACAAGTATAATCTTAGAGAACATGTTTCTTTTTTTTAAAATTTAATCGGAACATTCTGCGATTTAACAGAACAACATTTTCTCTAACTAAAATTATACTAGTATGCAAAAAGTCGGAGAAATCTCATCCTTGATTTAAGTGTAATAGCGCTAATGTTTTATAGATTATGTGCGTTACAAAATTGTGGAGAACAGAGAGATGGGTTAAATTTAGCAAAGAAAATGATATCCCATCAGCATACGAGTTAATTACAGGATAGATTAATTTTTTTTTATGCTTTATTAATCTGACATTGATTTTATATTGCGCATATGTTTTGTATAATTCGCTCGTGTTATCGTTTGCCCTTATATTTATTTAAATTACTTTATGCAACCTTATGAAGTTCTAACAAAGCCGTCTAATACAAATACTTGCAAAATCTGAGTACTTCTAGGATGAGTTTTTAAAATGCTATAAAAGAGAATCATAGGTTTAAAATAAACTAAATAAACATTTCCATTTTACAAAAGTAGCAATGATTATTCATAACATAATTGAAGTTTGCCGATCGCGTGCATGAATTTTATTTTTTACTCTATTAAGCATTCAGATAACTAACTTATTGTTATTTATTTTTTAGTACAAATTAGTAATTCTTATTTTGTTTCATCTCATTTTAACAAAAAATGCTTTATTTTTATAGATGGAATGTTAATTTCCCTTTTACTTTCTTAGGAGTGCGGGTAACTCCAAGCAAATTAAAAGCGGTAGCTTTACCTATAGTACCACATCATGAATGCAAACAAGCATACGGTGATAACCTTGCAAAAACCATGATATGCGCTGGATACAGAGAAGGAGGAAAAAGCGTTTGTCAGGTTTGTTTATAGTTTCATTACTTTGTTGCAAATATTTGTGAATTTGTGTAAAAGTTTTCAAAATAACTTATCAAACAGATTGCAATAATTCCGTTTGTACGCAAAAAAACCCTTTTCATTCTATGTGATAGTATATTTATAAGAATAAACATTACTTTTACGAATCAATTGTATAAGTCTAATCATTATATTGTAAGTTTAATGTTATTTGCACTATAGGATTTTATACAAAAATTAAAAAAATATATGCGGCATCTCCTCCGGAATTACTCTATAATATTTATTTTTAAATGATCGCATGCATATACAGCTTGCGTACTATGCAGTTTTATGATTAATAATGTTATACAATTTTTAATGTTTTAAATTACAAATAATGTTTTGAAAAAAAAAAGAACGAAACATAAGTATGAGGGAAAACACTTTTTTTTCAATAAAAATGCTGGTATAAAGACTATCAACTTTTTATCCTAGCAATCTATCTGGCACGGTCGTATTTAAATGGCTACATATTAAAATATCACTTAAGAAAAAAAAAACATATTAAACATTCGTACACTCATTGTACTCGAATGTACAATTCGTATACTCAATAAAAAACAAATAAAAAAAACTTTTTTAGTTCTTCTTAGCTTTTTTTCAAAAGCTCATTTTCTTTAAATAATGTGCAAAAAAATTTTCTTTATATTGATTATATAAGTTTTTATGATTTTCAAAAAAGCGTGTTTACGCTTTATTCTAGCATATATAATAATATATCAAAGTTAGAAAAAAATTACGGAAGTTTTCGCGTAAAATTTATCTTAATAAAAAAAGAATCTGTAGCGTTTAAAAAAATAAAAATAACAAAGGACATAAAATTTGAGCATAAGTAGTATTGTTAAATTCAATATGAATATTGAAAAATCAGCAGATATCAATATTATATATTTCTTTATAAATTTTTCTCTCAGAAAGAGATAATTTTTGTGTGATTTTAGATTCCCCCAAAATACTGGAGATAGTATAGGCACGTACTAAATTATAAACAAGTAAGGAAAACTATAAAAGCTTCAATTGCACAGTTGCACCGAAATTGTAATAAAAATTGCAACATGTACGCCATAATTTATTTTACTTTTGATTGATTGCGTCTTTTCAAAGCTGTTTTTACTTATTAAAAAACGTTTAAAATTCATTTATAATTGCAGGGAGATTCCGGTGGACCATTGTTTCAAAAGCATGGTGGTAGTGGTGTGCTCATCGGAGTTGTGTCATGGGGAGTTGGATGTGCAAGACCGGGAAAACCTGGAGTATATACCGAAGTATCGCACTATATCGGATGGATTGAGGATATTACTGGTGGAGCCGGCAGACAAAATATTATACATTAATGGCTTGGATCTCTATAATTTATTCTTGAGTCATCAACATGGTATGATCTGACGCACAATTGCAAGATTCAGAGAAAGATAAATGCTTCCAGTTTTTGAAATATATATATTGAACAAACCCAAAGATGTCAGTGATGCATCATGTTGTTTTAAATAACAAGTCAACCTTGGACAGTTATACTTAAGATGCCTTTAGTATTATTTATTTATTAAATGCACCATCCATGAAATGGATTTTTTAAGCATGCAATCTTGCACATTATCTTCAAATAACTGATTTTAAAGTTATATTATTATTATTACTGTTAGAAAATATTCCAGTTATATAAATAAAAGCTCGGCGCCATCATAATAGTTATGATAATAAGATAGAAAACATTTAACCATTTTAAGACCCTCAATTTTCTGTTTGTTTAGCAGAATAGTTGTCTAGATTCCAAAATTTGCCAAGTAAATCGTTACATAATTCCATTTGAAAAACATCGTCATTTATTAAAATTAACAAACAAGTTTCTTCATTTTAAGAATTATTCTTTCGAGAAAAATAATGAAAAAAATTATAGATTTTTTTAGATGAATAAAATTTTCGAAATTAAAAATGTTTTTTTCTGATGCTTTTCAGTTAGATACATGCATGAAACCTTTTTTCTTTTATTATTATTTCTTTGATCAATGTCTATATTTAGGATTGATATATAAAACAATATTGCAAAAATTAACAAACAAAACCCACTTTTGGATATTCTAGACAAAAGTGTCAGCGAGGCACTCTGAAAAGAAAAGACCCACCAGACACTTAGAATATCGTGCGTACACTTTGAAAACAACAAGTGCATTTGGAGCTGTACAGGGCATGTAAAAATAGCTTATTGTATTCGTGCAATGATACGGCACATTTTAAATTCGCATTGAGCATTTATTATGATAATTGTCCGGTGTATTAAAAAAAGGCATTATGCTGCGCTATGCTAAATGCCTAGAACAATTTCCAGCCTTGCATGGAGCAAATTATCTAAATTTAACCTGCCAAGCTGTTCTTGTTTGTGTTGATTTAATTCTGAGGAAACTTAAACATCAAGTAATTATCAGATGGATAACAGAACACACACAGATATAAACTGTTGCTTGTAGAAGTTCATAAGCAACACTTTATACGTATAGCTACTCCGTTATCTACCACATTCTCTTGCATGTAAGAGGCTTGCTTTTCTGAAGTGTTTTTGACCAATTTGGAATAATTATACTCGCTGAAAAATTATATAATTTTCCATTATGCATACCTCATAAACCCATTTGCACATCTAACATTACTTAAAAATTAAATTTGAAAAAAAAAGGAAATGAGGAAAAATATGATATTAGTTTTATTTAAATTAATCTGGCAGAAATGCATTTGAATATTTTACTTGATTTATCCTATAATGAAAAAAGAAATATGGCATAAATATAAATCAAGGTTTTCTTACTTCATATTTTTCATGAATGAACAGAGGAACACTTAAAGCCACCGCTTTATTTCACCTCAATTGCCATTAATGTACAAAGAGTTTTTATATTTGTTGATAGTATTTGTCTTTGTTTATTGTTGTAACAGTTAATAAAAGCAATCGTAGTTGATTTGTTTTTAAGTCTCAATTTATTTTTTCATATCACTTTTAACAACAGGGTTACGAATGTAACAACAAGGTTACACATCAGAAAATTACAAAGCCTGCTCTATTTCAGGCTAATAATAATAATAATAATATCTCAATAATAATAATAATAATAATAATAATAATAATATCTCAATGATAATAATAATAATAATAATAATAATAATAATATTTCAATAATAATAATAATAATAATATCTCAATAATAATAATAATAATATCTCAATAATAATAATAATAATATATCAATAATAATAATAATAATAATGATAATAATAATAATAATAATAATAATATCTCAATAACAATTAATTTTATTAGATTTCTATTAGAGTAGAGAAACAGTTTTATTAAGAAAGTCTTTAGCAGATGTTCATTATCATATATAATAATAAGAGTAAATCTTGTGTGTGTGTGTGTGTGTGTATATGCAAATTTTATCTTAAAAATGGCTCGAACGATTTTGACGAAATTTTGTATCCTACCGTTTTGGGGCACCACAAGACCATTGGGCTAGGTCACATGTTTGAGAAAATTTGATTAGTGAGTCATTTTGGGTCACTATTGGTCAGGATCAAGCTAATTATATCTAAAAACGGCTCAAGCGATTTGGAATAAATTTTATATCCTACTGTTTTCGAGCACGAGAAGATCATTAGGCTAGGTCACATGTTCGAGAAAATTCGATAAGTGGGTCATTTTTGGATCACCGCCGGTCAAGCTAATTTTATCTAAAAAACGGCTCAAACGATTTTGAGCAAATGTTGTATCCTATTGTTTCCAGGCACGAGAAGAGTATTGGACTTGGTCACATGTTCGAGAAAATTCGATTAGTGGGTCAATTTTGGGTCACTACCGGTCAAGCTAATTTTATCTAAAAAAAGACTCCAACGATTTTGACAAAATTTTTATATCTTACCGTTTTCGGGCACGAGAAAGCCATTGGGCTACGTCACATGATCGAGCAAATTTGATTAACGGGTCAATTTGGGTTACTGTGGATCAGGGTCAAACTAATTTTATGTAAAAAACTGCTGAATCGATTTTCCCGAATTTTTTCGTCCTAACGTTTTCAAGCACAAGACGACCATTGGGCAGGTCACGTGTTCGAAAAAATTCGATTAGTGGGTCACTATAGGTCAGGGTCAAGCTAATTTTATGCAAAAAAACAGCTGAATCGATTTGCACAAAATTTTGTATCTTACCATTTTGGATTATGAAAAGACCATTTGGTGGAGTCAAATGTTCGAGAAAATTCGATTAGTGGGTCATTTTTGGGTCACTACGGGTCAAGCGAATTTTATCTAAAAAATGGTTGTAACGATTTTGACTAAATTTTGCATCATATCGTTTTCGGGCACGAGAAGACCATTGGGCTAGGTCACATGTTCGAGAAAATTTGATTAATGGGTCATTTTGGGTTACTATGGGTCAGGGTCAAGCTAATTTTATGTAAAAAACGGCTGAAACGATTTTGACCAAATTTGTTATTCTACCCTTCTTGAGCACGAAAAGAACATTGGGCTATGTCACATGTTCGAGAAAATTCGATTAGTGGGTCACTTTGGTCACTATGGGTCAGGATCAAGGTAATTATATCTAAAAAAGGCTCAAGCGATTTTGACTTCGGGCATGAGAGGACCTTTGGACTAGATCACCTATTGGAGAAAATTCGATTAGTTGGTCATTTTGGGGTCACTACGGGTCAATGCATTTCAATGTGGATGCATGAAGGTTGAAACAATTATGAAGTTGTTGAACAGTTGGCAGTAAACGTTATCGCAAAGTTGGTAACATTTCGCCAAAAACATCGCCAGATTTGGCGAAATGTTGGCGACATTATCAAAACTTGGTGGGAAAATTGACTTTTAAGATCAGCAATGCCAAATTTGTAAGTAATATAAAATTTAGGAATATGTACATAATTTTAAGATTAATTGTTTCTGTAAATAATATTTTTATAAAACAAATGTTTCATAGCAATAATACAGCGAGAATTTATTGTTATATCGAGTTGAACACAAAGCTTACTGTAACCGAGCGTAGATCGGTCTTCCCCACTGGTTGTTTTAAATACAAGTACTCAAAAAATACTATTAAAATCCACCGAGATATTAAAATGTTTCTTTGTAATTGCTCCAGCAGTTAAAAATAATCGCAAAATATACGAAAAGTGTTTCAAGAATGTATATGTGCTTTGTGCATGTGTGTTGCAAAACGCAGTTTTGTATAGCAGAATTTAATTTGCCCTTTGAAGAGTGGACTTCAGCGCTATGGAAATAAACAAAATTCAAGTAGGATTTTTAATATTGATAATTCTGATAATTAAAGATAAAAGCAAAGTTTTGATGTAATAATAAATAATTTAACACACGTATGTGAAAAAAAATATATGAACTTCTTTAAAACACATTTCTCTACTCTGTGATAAAAAATAACTGAACACATAAAAATCTTGAACTTTTTAAATTATTCGAAATACATTTCCTGTCTCTAAAACATTATTCCCAATTCTAGAAATCATATTTTGGACATTCTTGTTTGCGCCACTGCTACTTCACCAGTAAATCCGTACATATCAGCTTCTGATTAGATTAAATGATTTCATTCAGATATTGCACTCACCTAAAAAATTAGTCAATGCATGTCGATGACTTTTTCACATTTTCTCTTTAAACAATTTCAAAGCCAAATTTCATTCCGTACCGCTAACGCATGATGTTCGACGTCATAGAAAAAAATGCATTTTTCGGAGATTGAAAATGTATAAATTTTACAGTTTTATAGTGTTTCTCCCTCTTAAAAAAACCTTTGATAAAACCGTTTTTTCAAAGAAAACTTACAATATACTTTACTTATTTTGAGCAGTGTGCAAGGAATATTCTCATTAAGAGAAACTTTGCTATTTTTGGGAAAAAAATAATAAATTTTGGTAATATATTTCCTTAAATTAGGATAAATATATAAACTCAGATGTTTTGAATCAAGTTTATTGTAGTTTAGACAATCTCAGCCAATTTTTTTTAAATCAGGATTTTTGAAATTTTGCTTTATTTGACGGAGAGTATGTCCAAGTGTTTCAAACTGGGTGCTCTGCGGGACTATATGGCCGATCGTCCTTTTATTATTTTTTAAATGAAAAAGTCCTTACGGCCTGTACCGGGAGGAAAAGGTAGCTATCATAGTCCATGTTTTTAAAAATTCAACTCAAATTTAAAAATTCAACAAGATTATAGAAGTTTCAATCGAAACTCGAATTCATGCGAATTTCAGCATAAAAGTTACAGCATAACAAAAATCAGATTTTTTCAAAATGTCAGCCACCCTAGAATTTCAAACTGCCATATAGCAGCCATTTTTTAAGATAAAGCCAAAACAAAAAATGTTCGGGAATCCTTGTATCAGGATCTAACACGTAACCGAAACAACTTTTTCAATTTATATTTTTTTTATCTATATTTTTGAATTTTTTATAAAATTAAAAAATTAACTTGCCGCCATTTTGAAACAAGATGGCGCGAAACTGGCCAATGAACTCGGTCGAGATCTTGGTATGTTCTGTATACATGATCAGTCACATTCATATCGGTTCATAAATACGAGAGTTACAGCATAACAAATATCAGATTGTTTCGAAATCTCAGCCACCCTTGAATTTCAAACTGCCATATCTCAGCCATTTTTTAAGATATAGCCAAAACAAAAAATGTTCCAGAATCCTTGCATTACGTTCTAACACTTAACTGAAACAATATTTCCAATGTATATTTTTTTTGTACACTTTTTTGAATTTTTAAAAATAAAAAAAAATTAATTGGCCACCATTTTGAAACAAGATGGCGGATGAAGCTGGTCAACGAACTCGGTTGATGCCTTGGTATGTCCTATACAAATACTCAGTCAAATTCAAGTCGGTTCATTAATAAGAGAGTTACAGCATGACATGTGTCAGATATATATATATATATATATCAATATTTGAACGGAGGGTGGTTTGAGGGATTGGGGTAATGATCGGTGAAAATATACCAAAATTTTTTGGAATTGCTTTCCTCTGAACGACTGCAATAGGTAGCTTTTTGTAATGAAAGCTACCTAAAAGGCTGCTTTTACCTAGAGCTTATACCAATAGCATGCAAACTTTTTCAGGATTTACTATTTTTCTTATAGCATATTAAACTTAAAAATAAACCCAAAATACAACATTTTTTTAAAAATGACCTTCATTTTTATAATTATGAATTTTTAAAACTGAATGTTGGTAAAAACTCCAGAAAATATCATAATATGTCAGAATCTAAGAAAAAAATTGGTTCCAGATGACTCTGTCGTGAGAAAAATGACTGTCGATTGGAGAATATTTGGATATACACCCAGAAAAAGGAATTGATTAAAACAACAAAACATGTTTTGTTGAGTACATTTTGGTTGTTTTAGCAAAATTTTTAGTTGAAGCAAAAAAATTGGTTTTGTTGCTTGGGCAAAAAAATTATGTTAACACTCTTCAAAAATTTTAACAAAATGTCATCAATTTTACTTGATTTAACAAAATCTGTTTTTTTAATTTTACAATAATTTTGTAATTCCAGCAAAATTTTGTTGTTTTTGCAAAATTTAAATTGTTGTATAGTAGCCATAACTCTCTCACGTAACTCGATTTATTTGACTTATATAGCTATATAATTAAAGGATTAACGTAATTTTTGGATAATTTAAACTTTTTCTTCCTTGGGACGGACCAAGGTAGTTTAAAAAATCCCCCTGTCCCATTTATTACTTTCTTCTATATTTACAAGAAGAAAGTATTGGAATCATGAAAATTTTCGACTTCCGGTTTCGGACGGATTTTAGAAGGTCCTGAACACGATTTGACTGTTTTTAGAAAATGACTGTCAATGACTCTGCCTGTCTCTATGTGACAAAAATTTTGTGGGCGCTCTATCCCAAGAACTAATGCACGGAATTTTATAAAACTTTATATTCAATTACTTCCTGATATAAATTGTTGCTGATTAGTTTTTGTTGTAAATCGCGCAACAGGTGGCGCTGGTATGTTGCATTTTTTGCGATTTCTGTAATGGCTTAATCTCATTTTCAGCAGTGAATTACGCCTGTAATCTTTGAACGTAACTAGGTTTATTTGACTTATATAGCTATATAATTAAAGGATTAACATAATTTTTGGATAATTAAAACTTTTTTTCATTGGGACGGACCAAGATAGTTTTAAAAATCCCCATGTCCCATTTATTACTTTCTTCTATCTTTACGAAGAAAGTACTCTGGTACGTAAGTACTCTCGTACTGGAAGAAAGTACACTGGTAAAATATAACAGTGAATTTTTATCCTGCTTTTTCCAAGCGTAATTTACTGCTGAAAATGAATTAAAAATTAACTATGTGTTGCCGTATGCTGGGCTTTGTATTGTCGTCTCATGTTTGCCGCAGAAATTTGCGTGCTCTTGATGACATTTCTACGTTGTGCTGCGGTTGCAGCCGTTCCGACATACATAAGAGTGAGAAATACCGATCTTAGATATCGTTCCTTGTAGCTCCGTGGTAGAGCCTCAGAACGCTGTTCTGAGGACCCGGGTTCGACTCCCGGCTTGGGCTTCTTTCGCGTGAAAAAAAGAAGGGTAAAAATTCACTTGTTATTATTCAAGGTTTACAGGCGTAATTCACTGCTAAAAATAATTAAAATTGCATGTTTAGATTGGTTCATTTAGCAAAAGGTTTTGTAGTATAAACAAAACAAGTTCGTAATGTAACATGTTTAATTATTTAAACAAACAAAATATATTTTGTTGAAAAAAGAAAATAGATTGTTAAAATAACACATAGTATATATCTATGTAACAAAAATTATTTTGTTCATTCAAGTAAAATTGAACCATTTTAATTGAATTAACAAAATATTTTTTTTGCTGACGATACAATTTTTTTTTTTTTTTTTTTTTTGGAATTGCAAAAAAATCAACAATATTTTTTTGTTGATTCAAACAAAATTTCCATTGACCCATATTTAAACGAAAAGTTTTGTTGGGTCAAACAAATTTTTGTTGATTCAACAAAACTTTTTTCTGAGTGTACACTCCGTAATAAGAAGCAAAGTTTCAGTTAATTCCGATTGACAAAATTCATGGAGCTGATCTAAACTTCAATAAACATGGCGCAAAATCCCCTGAATTTATACATTTTTTCTAGTTTAAGAAACAAATTCCCTAAGAAGATGCTTTTTGTTGTACAGCAATAATTAACAATTATTAATAGTAAATTTCTCCTTTAGGTAAAATGGTTTAAGTGCGCAGTATGCATATAAGATTCTAGCAATGTGGTGTACAGAGCAGATATGTGTGGTAAATGTGATTAAAAGCTGCTCTTTCAAACGACTGTCATTGTGTGCTGCAGAATCATCATGTGAAATTTCGAGCTTGAAACAACAGAAAAGTAATAATTATATAAAAAATATTTTACGTCAATATTTTATGTGGAGTCCTTTATCTTCAACTAGCTGTTAACCGTGACATCGTTCACGTAACATTTAAAGAAAATTAATACATTGATTCTGCAACATACACAATTACAAACTCTTTACATATTTTACAGTAGATAATACTTCTGATGATCACAATTTGCGTATTTCTGTTTTTATATATATGATCATTTAAATTTCTTTCATGAGCTTGAAATTTCATACTCTTTCACTAAGATTGAGTGTGGAACACATTTTTTTCTCTCTTATTCTATTTTAGCATTTATACTTATTCTATTTTACATTTATTTCGTTCATAGAAATTGATTTAATTTAAGTTTTCGTGTCAAAGAATATTTTTCTAAGTGATTATATTAGTAAATATTTTTGAAGAAATTTGTTAATTAACATGTCACTTTAGATATGAATTTTATTTGATTGGAATAATCTAAAAAACAACATAAATTATGTTTATTTTCCAAAACAGTTTATGATATGATATTATTATATGATATTTAAAGTTATATGATATCTAAAAAATATTAATTAAATTGTGGTGGAGCATAAAATTTGAAAAATAAATAAAATAAGTAGAAAAATACCTTTAATCCTCATATATTTTTGGTATATCTATTTCACAGTGCCACTCTTTTAACAGCTTTAAATCTATCAATAAAGTCAAAATGTTTATCACGCTTCAAAAACTTTCAAAGCCTAAATGCTTATTTGTTAAGTAATAGAGTTGCTTATTTGTTTGAATTCTGAAAACAATCTGAAAAAACACCCCAATTATGGAGCATTGCCATATTGATTTTTGTGTTATAGTTTAGAATTGTGAGAGTTTCGAAATTTGACAGAAATGTATTCCAATTAGGGGCAAAAATTACTTTGCAGAGATATTTTAAATATATATTTAGATATTTTAAATTTATAGGGAAGTGTATAACTATCACAGAAAGATAACTAATTATACCTGGATTTTAATTGGCTTTTCTCTTGCTCTTTTCCATAATTATGGTGCCTTTAAAAAATTGGAGGGAGGATTTTCTTGTTTAATTAGTGGCTTTGTTTCTTCCTTAAATTTCACGTGAACGATGTCAAATGCAAATTCCATTCTCCAATGAAAATTGCATATGCAAGAACTTTTACATCAACTTTAATATATTTATTAAATTTTATAGAAATTTAATATTCTGGAAGATTGTACGGTAAAAGGATGTTAAACTTCTGCTTTGGCGACCAATACATTCTTTGGAAATTACACTACTTTGTGTAATTGTTATAAAATACCAATATTTTCTGAATGAAAACCGGCACATGATTTAAAATATGACGACACTTTCACCAGGGATAGATTGGATAGATTTTCCTATGAACCGAAACTTGTAAAGTTAAAAAAAATTCTTTCACTTCATGAATCATGTACAACTATGCATTTATATTTATAGATAACTATATGCATGTTTGTCAACTTAACATAGGCAAAACGTTCAGCTAAATTGCTTGAAGTTTCACTAAGTTTCTCATAATTTTCAAGTAGTTAGAATACATTATATTATGTGTAGGAAATAATACATTATGAATTACAAACTCTGGAAGAATTGTTACTTTTCACCTACAGTTAGTTGAGAAAAACACCTTTACTTGAGTGCGTGACGTCACATGCACATTATCTATTTAAAACATGAAAGCTTTTAAAGAAATCCAATACTACTGTACTCATAGAAAAATTTTAAACATTAATATTATTAAATACTAAATTTAACTCAGAAATTATATTTAAAATGTAATTTAATCAGAATGTGCTAAAATGCGTTTTGAAATTATGTGATTTTTGATGCAAAATCTTATTTCTCAAAAATATATTGTTCTTTTAAGAATTGGATAATAATTTCGAAGCTGGTGAAATAAAAATGCCACCACTTTGTGGAACTTATAAAAAATATACTAGTTTTTAAAATTAAAATGAATGTTTACATTAAAAAGATTACGTCATTTTCACAGATAAACCATTTTAATTTAATCCAGTTTGTTTTAACACCCATCTTTAAATATTTAATTAATGGAAAATACTATATTGTTTTCTTTAAATCCAATTTTTATTAATAGTGGGCAATTATTCTCTACCAAAATTCAAGGAGAAAAAAATTACGATGTAATGATTTATGAATGTCAATATTTGACAGACGATTTTTGAATATGTAGAATAAATTGAATCATAAAGCTTGAATATGCAAAATGTTTTTATTTCTTGGAAAATTTACTTTAATATTAACAAACCAGTGGAAACAATTTACCTTTGTAAAATTGGGAGCTAAGTTTTTTATTTTTATCTCCAAACACATGTAAATAAATGTACTATTCCATTTAAACGCACTTATAGTAATCTTTGTAAAAATAATCACATTATCTGCCCGAAATGACGTCAGTTTCGGATTTCAAATTATAATGAGAGAATCTGAATTTTTATTGGTTTATAAAAATATTGTCCATACACAGTTCTTTTTTTGGCAACAGAGAAGAATTAGCTTTAGTATTTGAAAAAGAAATAGATTTATGTAATGATGAACTATGGAAGATGTTTGAAAAAAAGAGTAAAGAATGGCCTGAGAAATTTTTAAAGTTGACAGCAATTTTACTCGTGTTCTAAATCGTATGTACATCAAGTTTCGTTCAAATCGGACAAAGACTGTAGACTTGTATAAGTAACATACATACCAAGAACGACTTATATATATAAAGATTACTGCTTCTAAATGCTGTGATAGTGTTCATACCAGTCTTATGGTTTCAAGCGTCCCACGACGGTTATACAGCACATGAATGTACCCGAGTTGCAGTTGTTTGAATTTGCCGTTTTTTAATGACATTGATCAGCATATGGCCACTTTGCACACCACTCTGCTAGAATTGATGGATGGAGTTTACTAGTTCAAGTTCCTCTCACTTTCATGCTCAGCCAAACAAAAAAGTGAAAATGAATGAAAATGACAAAATGACAAAATAGATCTAAAATAAACAACAAAATTAAAAAATAAGTCCTAAAACAAAAATACATGGAATCGTAAAGTGAATGATAAAAATAAACCAGAGTTAGGCTGTCTGGATGAGATATCCTCTCCAGTTACAGTCATACAAGCGCAGGGAACGAAAATTGTCATTGGCAAAAACAGAAAAGCATAATAAAATTGATGATGCTTAAGACATTAAATAATTATATCAAAATAAAAGTTTGCATGTTTTAAAAAAGTAAAGAGTGTTGCATGAGGTGTTTCCCCCAATGAGGTTTGTCAGTCTGGATATTGATGAATTAAACTAAATTCTATACAAGTGTCGTAATTACGGACAGTCAATTAAACGATGATGAATAGTCAAGAGTTCGAAGTGACAGTGAGGGCATAGAGGTGCATCCTCCCGAAGCACAAAATGTTTATGAGTGATTCTGGTATATCCAACTCACAAACGACTCAACAGAACATCAGTTTTCATAGATAGTTCAGAGGCCAAGTCGTGATAGTGTGTTTAATATAATGCAATTTATTGTTTTATTCAATATCCCAACTTTCCTGCTAGTTTTTCAGAATAAAACGTTTTATTAGATGCTTAAAACCTGCAAACAGAATCTGATGGATTAATGGATTAAGAGCACGTTTCGCCGCCTTGTCTGCTTTCTCATTTTCTGGAATACTCATGTGTCCTGGCACCCAGCGAAAGAATATATTGTAATAAAACCAGTTGCATAAAAAATTTAAAAATACCTGAGACAGAGGGATATTGTATAGATGATTTTAACAAGTCAGTAGAACATTTTGATTTGGTATAAATGTTGACTAGTCGGATGTGCCAATCCCAAAACTTTCTTACATCTCATACATGTTAATACTCGAAATTAAACCTAGTTGAAATAGAAAATTAAACATAAATTGGACAATTGGGCGATTCAGTATGATTTCCCCCTATCTTCCTGGTTATTCGAATTTTATGTCATCTCCTCACGCACCAACGGTTCCTAGGTATCCCGATCCTGTGAGGTCGTCGCGTTCTGAGCAGCTGGTATACCAAAGCACAACAGCTTGGTCTATTGTTACCCTGTCCCGAAAATCGAACAAAGTCGTGATCACAGTTTCACCTTCAGGCTGATTTTTTCCCAAATTTTATACAAATCACCGCCTATTACATTACATCTAAATATAAAGTTTCGGCGAAAAATATTCATAAATGCTTCACTTAAACTGTCAAAAATCGAGATAATCGCACAAAATCGTTATCACAGCGCCCTTTCCGTTGGAATATACCCATTTTAAACTAGGAACGGATGTCTACAGTCGGAAAATATATATGAATTTTGGTTCAGTTCTATGCATAACTGCGTGCACTTCCCGATGATACAATAATGAAAATGGCACAAAAATCGCTATCACAGCGCCCTATTGCAGCAAAATATTCCCAAATTCCACTGCGACCTGCTGGCCATAGCCAATATATATATATATATATATATAATTTGGTTCAATTCTATGCGTAACTTTATACACGTTTCGATGATACAAACTCCGCCATAAGCTTCTGTCAGCAAACGACGATTTTCAGCTGCCGATTTCTTCAAATGGAAACAAAAATGTAATGCTTCCTAACATGGAATTTCGTTGCCACAAAACTTGACATCTTCAATGTACAAAACACATCTGTTATTTACACTTCAACTAAATGAAACATACTGATTCTTAGAGTCTGATGGCAGGGATTTCATATGCCGTTGGCTGCTGTAATGTCCAACACCTACTTACGCCATCTGTTGTCAGTCCTTTAAATTTAAGTTTAATACCCAATACATTATAAAAACTACTCGGAAACGTTTCCGAAAATCAGTGGGAGCAAAAGAAACTTTTTTTAGAAATGTTTCTTTAAATCGCGAAAGTATATTAGTTTATGAAATTTCTAAAGATAAAGAACGCTTTTTGGAATCGTCGGTAAATCAGAAGCGATTATTGTATATTTTCGTTTGTGGTTATAGTAGTATATTTTCTTAGATTAAAAAACACTTTTCTTTTTTCACAGTTTAAACACTGAGATAGATCTATTAAACGATAACTATGAGTTGTATTTTCACATACGGTACCACAGTTGACACTATCTCCACTTCTTCCTTCAAATGTGATTTTGTGTGGGATTTTCGTACTCCAATACCTCCCCTCCAAAGTAACGATTGAGATAGAATTTGGTAGAGGTATATATCTCGGTACACGCTACCTACCAGCAAAGGGTAAAGGGTACCGATCTTGCCAAACACTTAGGTACAATGTGTGACATTTCGTGAGTGTTCCTTGTAAGATTATGGCGAATAATTGATATGACCGAATATAAGGCAGGACATATTAAAAACATTATAGAATACAGGCAAACAGTTTTAATATGTCATTTCATTTGTCTCATCATATAAATTATTCGTCAGTGGGTGTCTAATAATCTGGAGGTTACTGTAATTACATAGGACTATTTAAAACAATATTTTACAACCATTTAGTAACCATTTTCTTCCTACATTTTATTGTCAATTTATTTTCACAGAAAATCATATAAGAAATCACAAAATTCTAGAATAAAGATTCTAAGTAGAAAATGTTCATAGAATAACTTTTTTTTGAACAAGCGAAAAGGTTCTTCCATTTTCTTTTTCATTTTCTCCTTTACTTAGGATTGGTCTGGAATAAAATATATACATTAGAGTAAATAAAAGAATATAGTAAGGACTGTGCTAAATCCGGTGATATCAAGATTTAATGGCAATTAAATCTTTTGAGTTGATTCCCGTTTATTTTTCCCTTAACTGGCTCTGGATATTTACTTCGATAAGTCTCTTTTGAAACAAAAAAAAAAGAGAAAATAGATTCATTTAAACACAGAGCTGACAGAGTGTGCATGTTTCTGTGTGCATGTCTCTTTCTATAAATACAATAGCTGGAATAAACGTTTAGCTATATGGAATGTTAGTAAAAATATATACAATTAAACTGTAAAATAAAACTTTTCGTTTTGCAAAAATAAGAAAGTGTTCCATATTTTCAGTCATTTTGTAATTATAAACAAAAAGTTTATATTTTGTTTAATATAAGCAGATGGCGGAAATGGATCTTTGAAAATAGCATTATGTAGTTATTAAAATTAAAAAAATCGTTTATAAAAGTGCATATAGTACTTACAATGCAGTATAATTCTAAACTATGTATTTATAAGAGCTAAAGTTCAAGTTGATATTGAGGTAAAATCTATACCTAATGCTAGCATGATTTCTATTTCTCCAAGCATATAAAGGGTTATATAAGAACTTTAAATCATAATAATGCTTTGTTTATTATATTCCATTAACGAGTTATGTTTCACGTGCCTAAATAATCAACCCTTCTTGGCTACTATAAATGTTTTTGTTGTTTTTCAACTGACATATGAAGTGATTTCATTTATTTAAAATTTTTAGGTCAGTGCAGCAGTTCAACAGTAGTTTTTAGAATTTTAAAAACAAATAATAATAACACATATTTTACCTTATTGGGCTATTGGTTACTTGGTTTAGAGCTGAAATGAGATTTTATAAACACTTTTTAACACAGATTTATCTTTGTATGTTGTCTACCTGTCCGCACAGGCCTCTTAGAGTCCTCTTAGAGTTTTCGTAAAGGTGTAGTAATGGCCAAAACTGTAAACATGTTCGTAAGAAAAAATACCTGTTCTTTATTGAAATTTGTAAATATAGGATAGCCGAAAGATGCGAAACGGTGTGTAGAAGAGCAAAGAAACTCTTTGCTAATATAAAATTTCAGAGTGGATGATTCTTTCTAGATTTCGTTAACCTTAATCGTTTTTGCGCTGCTCAAGACATATTGTGAATAAACAGAATTGGGAAAATATTTGGGATAATTTGGCTGACGAGGGACGTACTGATAGAAGATGGGTAGAAGACAAATAAGCTTAGTTCAGTAGTAGCTAATCCGTTGACAGCAGCGGCTTGTGGCTGTGTGCTTTAGGGATGTTGCATGTTATTTTCACCAGTATTTTAAAATACTTATCTTTAGCTTATTTAATCGTAGAATATTCTACGATTTAAAAGATTGGAAATTAGTATTTGAAAATACTGATGAAAATAAAATGCACCCCCCCCCCCTCACAAAATGAAGTCACGAGCCGCTACTGTCCGTCGGCGATATTACAGCAACAGTAAGAATATTTTTGTTTTGACTATTACGAGAAGTTGTTGATAGTCAGGCGAAGTTTCAGTCAATTTAATTGACAAAAATATTCGATTAAAAGGTAAGGTGTAGTCCGCAGTTGCATATGGAAATTATTGAGCAAAGTAAGTTTTAATGCCACTATTCACGTTTAAACATAATGAAAATTTTGTATGCAACTTGAAGAGCGTTTCAATTTGTTTCTCTGTATTACTGTCAGTCCGTCAGGTCATCTCTCTGTTTGTCTGAGCTCAAACTTTTCTAAAATTGCTCAGACTACTACAAAACTTATTTGTCTACAGGAATTTATAACAAAATATTTGCAGTTTTTCTTCAGGGTCACATAAAACACGTTTTATACATTCAGTGATATTGTAGGTTTTCTCACTTTTAAAAATTTTAATATATAATTTGAACTGTTCTTATGACATCATTATTGCGTGTTCCTTCCTCAAAAGAATCATTACAGTATGGATTGTATATTACACACTGCTTAATATAATGATACAAATAAATTATTGTCTATGAACAATTATTGTTTCAAGTAAGTTTCGATATTATTATTCTTTCAAACTAAACGAAATTGGGTATTCTATTTCAAAAGAGATAATTTCTGTTTGTCGGTCTTTTTCCGAGCTCTTGCGCTGATTTAAAAAAAAAGATGTTGGAGAAATATTCCTGCTTTATTGATACAGACAATAGCATTTTTCTTTTTGAAAGTGTTCACACTAACAACCATATTTACTTTTTATAGAACAGCATAAAAAGTTTCCCCCATAGACTTTTATTTAGATTTCTTTCTAAAGTCTTTTGGCACTAGTTTTGTCGCTTTCAAAATAAAAAAAAGTGTATAATATTAAAGATTGTACCTCTACCTCTCTGTTTATGCCTTTCTACATTATTTTTTTACATAATGCTCGCTTTAAAAAATGAATATGTTGCTTGTAATGTATCTTATGTCTTTAATGAAAAACAGTTACAGCAATTAATACAATATTTAGCTTTATTTTAATAAATGAAATGTATTTTCATTTGCTGCCATCTCTTGTCTGAATTGCACTTCAGTATTATTTGACTTTTCAAATTCATGTTATTGAAATGTGTTAAGTAGGTGTATTTTTTAATATTCTCTTCAGCAAGAATTCCCGGAATAGGATAAAGATTTTGTTCCAAAATATATTGCATAATTAGTATACTTTATCGATTATGTCTAATTTTTGTTTTAAATTTCAAAGTTTGAAGATTCTATATATTTAAGAGAATTTCATATACACATTTAGTCAGACTATTTGTCAATTCATTGTAAAGGCCTTTCTTTTTGTATTTAGATTGGGCCCGAAATGAAACTAAATTATATAAAATTATTTCCAAAATTCGTTTTATTTGTACTATGCTACTTTTAACGATTTTGAAGGATTTCTTGTGTATTCTTTTTAACAAAAGCAAAGATATATGTAACTTAATGTGCTGCACTGCAAGAATTACTGAAAAAAAAATCTGCTATAAGAGGAAACGGTTAAGCAAATTTAATGTGACCTTGCTTTTACGCTTGATTTCGAAAACCTTTCCTTTAACTTCAGCAACCATTTAGAGACGATCCAATTAGAAATCTCAGGAAACATTAGGCGTTTCCAAAAAAGGACACATTGCCAACTCGTAAATTTTGGAGAAGGCATTTTTGTTACTTTAAAATTCATGCTGACTTCTGATTGATTCTTTTAAAGTATGCTGTAACTGTGAGATTTCAGTAAATTTTTATAATCTGTTCTATTAAAAAGTTTCCAGAGTTTTTTACAGTGCGGTAGTACCAAATCTTATGAAAACATCGTTATTTGTTTTGTAAAGTACGGGTTTTTTTTAATTATGCGTCATGTTTTCTTTCAGATAACGACTGGTAGTTCTTAAATAATAAAAAGTTTCTCGTAAAATAAATATAGATATACCTTTTTGAAACTCATATTTCAACTGTTAAAAAGTATTTAGAAAATTTCGAATGAGACTTTAATTTGTAAAATAGAGCATATTAAGTGTTTTTATTAAAAAATAATAATAATAACCATTTCAGCAATTCTTATTCTTAATGCAAGAAACCCATTTCGATATCTTGTGAAATATAATAATATATCTTGGAGCATTTATTATATTTATATTTATACATCACATAAACTTTATTCTTTATAAATTAAATAAATAAACGTTTATCTCGTAGACATCAAATCAGGTTTTATGGATTCTTTAAATGAAATAATGATCAGATTTACGGATGTAAACATGAATGTCGAAAAATACTTTTCCTCCGCGTTTCGTGAGACTAATCCAGGCTTTTCAACAAAGTCTTTAATCCTAGGCAAAGAGGCAAATCCAACAGTTAACAAAGCTTTACGATAACGCTATACCAGAGAAATAAGTAAAAATAAAAACATCTGAGGAAAAAGTATTCATGAATTCCTAAATAATCATAAATAAGGTGGTTTATTACGATGTTTTCATTATAAGTATGAATTTTTATTTTGTCTCAGGGAAATATGATATTGAGAGATTAAAGGAATTTCCTATGTAAAGAAGATATATTTGAATATCATAAAGCTGTTTGAATTAGAAGTAGGTTTTCAAAAAATGTTTGAAGTATTTAATTGATAGAATTAAAAGTTATAGTTAAATATTAAAGCATTTTTACATAAAATTAAAAGAGTCTTATTAGTACTGATAAAATATACAGCTTTTTAAAGATTTTTTTTCCTGATATATCAAGTAGAAAAAGTTAAAAACAAATTATTTTCTATCTATATTCAACTCTTTTTATTTTCATAAAACATATAAACAATGAAATTAATGGAATAAGTATTAAAACATAGATTCAAGTAAAACTTCGTGTTTAAACTTTGGGAATGCTAAAATCCTCATTTCTGAACTTGATGTTAGCGTATTAGATTTTACGAAAATCACTAAATTTATTTAAATGCTAGTAAAATTGTTAATGGAAAATCTGAACGCTAAATTACTGTTCAATTCATGGAAAATTCAGTGTTGATTTCCGATAATTTTCTCAAATGCGGGTTTCTGCAGCTTCGGGAGGGAGATTTCAACTTATAGACCATTAATTTATAAAATTCTAAATCTTCGGTGTGTGTGTAGGGGGGGGGGGTGAATGACCCTCGGCCCACCTCTGAAATCCTAACCGAGAAATATTTGTTTTTTTATATTTATTAACTCTTTATAATAATATTTTTTTACAATACTTTAATTAAAAAAATATGCTTCGTCATAGAAATATTATAAAATTCAAAGTTTGTCGCTAACCCAAATAGATATGGAAATACTGATTTAAACGATATTTTCGTAAATCTACAATTTTTAAGCAATTATGCATATTCAGTAATACACAAATACAACATTTGAAGTACCAGAAGGTCTACTAAAATTGCAGACCGGTGTAGGCAGTATTAATCTTACCGACATCAGTGCAAAAATAATTACAAAATATTTCTCACATATATAGTAAAGGAGCAGTTATAAGTCAAAATTTTATCAACCAATAGAATAGCAGGGTCGATAAAACAAATGGTTTTCAAACAATAAAATTTCTGAATTCTATTAAAAAAAAAAAAAAAATTGCAGTTTAAACAAGCAGGAAGGTCAAAGATTCTTGGAAATTTCTAAAAGGTGGATTAAAACTTTGTGCCGTTATATTAAAAATAAATGTGCAACGTTAAAGTAGCACATTTATTTTTAATTCTTGGAAATTACCTATTCAGCTCAGTTGATTTTAAAAGTGAATTTTAAGTGCATTTGTAACACTCAAAGAAAATATAAACTGAGTAATAATTCTAAAAAATAAATTAAATAAAAATGAAACACAACTATCAAAAAGTAAATTTATTTATATCAATATCATCAAATACAACTTCTGACTTTATTATTCCATTTATCCAATCTATATAATGAGAAACTTGTGTGTATACACCTGGATTTTTCGGCCTTGCGCATCCAATTCCCCAAGAGACGACGCCAATTAAAGAATTTTTTTGCACAAGAGGGCCACCGGAATCACCCTGCAATAAAATGCAGAAAAATAATCATTGGTTATCCATTCATGTGTAAATGTTACAATTACGCGTCTGTTACAAGCTTCGCTGTCACAGTTGATGGACTACGTTTGCTTGGTTGATGACACGAATCGTTGAATCCAATTTTATTTTCCGGTAGGTAATAGTTTTTATAAAACATCTGGCATATTTGCCTTATGCTCCAGATTTTTTTCTTTATCGCCAAATACAGTACGTTGATGATCCGGTGAATATTCATCACAGTATTTAGCTAATAATCACATTTTATGAAGGTGTCAAAAACTCGTAAGATGATAATAGAATCCGAAGAAAAATTACTATTTTTAAAATATAAGTTAATTGAGTCCAAAAATTTAAGCTCATGGTTTTTGTAATGTTGCTGTATTAATCAGTGTTTCAATCTTGGATGTAATTATACTGATAGGATTTCGGGAATGAATCACATAATTTCCATTAAGCTACACTGTAATAAAAGACAAATGTTTTTTAATCTAGCTCTTATCGTTCTTAAGGTTTGCAAAAGTATAATATAACATCTTTGAAGTTACCTGCTATTCCGAAAAGCCTTTTTTTATCTGCAGAAACCCCAGAGAACAACGGATTTCCGTGAGTTAAAGAAGCATTTTAGGAACAAACGTTTGTTTAGCTGCCTAAAAATTTCGGAAACATTTCCGAGAGTAGTTTTACATTGTATTAATTAGGTTTCTTAACTTGAAATATAAGTTTTTCGGATGCTATTAATTATCATGTTAACATCTTATGTTCATCAAATACGATAAATTAACCACATTAATCTGAACATTCACGTTAACATTAAAATTATCATTATTCTGCTATTTTTGCATGTGAAATTCTATTAAGCGGCTGAAAATATTTACTTGAGAATTGATAACATCCGAAAAAACAATATTTAGAAAATTGTTTAATACGCTGTAAACACTAATCAGAAACGTTTCCGAAAATCGAGGGCGGCAAAATAAACGTTTGTTTACGAAATGAGTCTTTAAATCCCCGAAATCTATTGGTTTCGGCTTTTAAAGACAAAGAAACGCTTTTTGGAATCGCGGTTAACTCGGAAGAGGTTATATTTTATTTTCGTAAACCATAAGAACAATATGAGCTGCATTAAGAAACATTTGTCTGTTTTTAGAGTGTATGAATACATCTTATTTACTCTTATCTATAATTAACAAGCATGTCCATTCCTTGCACCGCTAACTTTAATGTATATATAATACGCCTTTTAGTGTTAAAAATTAAATATTTTTGAGTCTTTTACAGGTACACTTTAATTAAATTGAATATTATTAAAATATAATTGGATTGATTGACAGTTTTTCAACTCAGCAATGTAGTGAAAAGATTAACATACACCTTTAAACTTTTATAACGGATTTTTCTACATCTACAGGAAGATATAAGATTACACAAGAGGATACAAAATTCAAAATATGATGAATTCTTTAAGTTATTTATTTGGGATTAAAAGAAACATGTTGTAAGAATATTAGTAATACAATTATGACAGGAAGTATACACAGCTGCAAACTTTTGCCCTTTTTTACTGCCACTATTTTTTAACAAAAAAATTGTTATATTTAATTGCCAGAAATTTAAGATTAAATAAGGCAAATTTTTCTGTTTAAAAATAGTGGTAGGAGAAGCGCTAAAGTTGGCAGCTACGGATAAATATCTAACATGCTAAAAATAATTGCTTAAATACTCACATTCTAATTAAATAAAAGTAAACATGTTGAAAATTCTTCATAAATATTTAATAAATTTCTTATAACCGAATATAAAATGAAAGGCTCACAGTTAGTTAAACATTGCTAATAATGCGTGAATTTAAAAGGTATTTTTTAGAAATGTGAATGTGTGTTTTAAAGCGACTTTCATACTGAAAGCAATATTAAAGAAGATAAAGAAACTTATTTTGTTTCATAGTAAAATTAACGCTGTTACAATATATACATTTTTAGTTTTCATTCATTCTCAATAAAATATATCCTGAAGTACTTTGCATTTCTTTTTTTCAGAAAGGTGTTCTCCTATACAAATTGCATCTAAATTTTAGGGTTACAAAATACATGACATTTTTACTCGAAATTTCTTTGTTCGCATAAAAATAATCTAAATTTATTCCCTTTACGAAGATTAAATAATAAAATATATAACGAAAAAAAGTAAAGAAAAGTGTAATTAGCCAGAATCATTAACTAGGCATATTGATCTCAAAATTCCATAAAGAAATCCGTACTTCAAGGAAAAACAAACAAACAACAGAAAAGCAGTGTAAGCAGCACATACATATCCATGCTTTTATTTTTTTTTTTTTTTAAAAAAGGAAAGAAAAACAAGAAAGAAAGAAAGATTATGCGTCAAGCATATATTATGAAACACTTTCCAAAACATTCAGGAATACTGTAACAAAACTTGTAAATAAACAAACTGGAAAAATCATAACACATTTGAAAATCAAATTTCAACAATTTTCATCCATAGTCAGAAAAATATCCGAATTATTTTGTGCAGAACCTGTATATGTAATTTTTTATATAAGACGTTGAGAAACGGAGTGGACTATTCCACGTTTTTGTAAAAAATGAGTTTGAAGTGTTAAAGCATTGTATGCCATGCCATCTATTGGTTGTATAATGAATTTTATTAATTTCAAAACTATTCAAGTGATAGAGTCAGTTTAACAGATGGTCCAACATAACTTGGATATCAAGTTGCAAGTGCAAGAAAGGGACCTTAAGTGGACTTAGCCCACTCTGGCACTGCCAACTTAATCATCATATGATTGCTTGAGAAGCTTAGTCTCCTCTGGCCCTGACAGAACCGGCCAAAAAACGTTCACAAAAATTTATGCAAATTTTGGAAAGCATTTATCTCGAAATCACAACTAGTGTGGTTGGTCCTCTCTGGTTCTCAACGCCTCAAACATAATACATAGTATGCAAAAATTTAGTTCAGTTAGGAAATGCGTAACACAACTGAAAATTCCTCTTCAGCAATTTCCATCAATAAGCGAAAATGCACTCGCATTCTTTTGTACAGCCTTGTATATGATCTATAGAATTTATACGCATCAAGTAATATGCAAAAAAATAGTTAAAGTAATAAATACATACCACAATTGAAAACCCACTTCCAACAATTAATGCTCATTCAGTACTGTAACAGAATTCTTTCGTGTCTCTGTAAATGAACGATAAATGCTATGCACACTATATTCTACAGCAAACATCTTGTAGAGCACCTCAGTGATGTACATCAATTTCAACATGTATGAAATAGTGTAACATTAAAAAAACATCATGTAGTCATTAAAAAACATCAAAGTATTTTTACACCATATACCATATTGCAAAGGATTTTTTTGAGTGTCCCTGCAAACGAACTATAAATGCTACATACTTAATTTTCCAAAACGTGATTACGCCATAGTAAACCTCAATAACGCATATGAATTAAATAGCAATCCGAGCATATGTACGTGAATCTGTCAGTCTGTCTTTCGATGCTCTAACACACGTGAATATACCCGGATCGCTATGTAATTGATATATGTATTGCATATGAAGTGTGGAGCATTTATAGTTTCTTTAGAGGGCCACTTAAAATAATTCCGTTGCATTATGATCTATGAGGAAATGTCATTTTTTGTATATTTTAATGATGTTACACTATTTCAAATACATTAAAACTAATATACATTACTGAGTTACTCTACAGACTCTTACTGAACAATATGGTGTACATAGCATTTATCGTTCATTTACAGGTACACGCAAAAGAAATCGGTTACAGTACTGTCTATGAGCAATAATTGCTGGAATTGCGTTTTCAATTATAATATGCGTTTTTAAATTTAAGTAACATTTTGCAAATTACTTGGTGCGTATAAATTCTATAGATCATATACAGGGCAGCACAAAAGATCTCTAGTACATTTCCGCTTATTGACAGAAATTGATGAAGGGGAATTTTCAACTGTTATGCGTTCCCTAACTGAACTAAATTTTTGCATACTATGTAGTACATATATATATTTATATACAAATCTATAGATAATATATAGAGTTGCACAAAAGAATTCGGATATTTTCCGACTATAACTGGTAATTGCTGGTTTTCAAATGTGTTACGCGTTTTCCAAATTGTTTACCTGAACATCATCTTTAAACTTTATTAAACGGTAAAGTTTTGTTTGCAGTGTTTTGAATGTGGTGGAGAGTGTTTCATAATCTATGCTTGACGCATGAATTTCCCCTCTTGTTTTAATTTTCCACTAAAGCTAGAATTTCTTACATAACCTTGAAACTCTCGTATACAGAATATATTGTGATTGTTAAAGCTTTACTTTAAGATTTATTTAGCCTGCCCCTGTACTAACTATAGCACAAAAGTGCTTAGATTTGTCTTAAAAGAGGCTGTATCCTGAAAAGTGCGTTGGACAACTTAAATGTGAGGGCAACGAAAGTAAATTATAATCTCACCGTACATCAAAAAGTTAGGCAAATACATTAAGATTTACAGCCTCGTTCAATCTGATGATTTAGTTGCAGAATTTAACCTTTTGGAACTTGTTGTTTCTTGTACGTATGTATAAATACTTTCACCTAAAATTTATGACTAGTGCGTAGTTTTATATAGTTAACCAAATGTTTTCATATAATATGAGTATTATGAATCACGTTGCTATTTTTAAACTAAAAATAAATAAGTATTTTAAGAATAATTGATTAAAAAATTACGTGAAATACTTACTTGACAAGAATCTTTCATTCCAGCTTCGTAACCGGCACAAAGCATTGACGGAATTATGGCTTCTTTATATGCCTCTCGACACTTTTCATCGCTGATGAGTGGTACATTTACGGCTTGTAATCGTGTTGGAATTACTCGACTGCCTGGTAAAATAAAAAATTATTGCGAATTATTTGGAAAGGTAAACGAAATTTACAATTCATAAACCAAAACCAATAACAAATTTACAATGCTTTGTTAGAATTTATTGTGTTATAAAGTACAGAAAATACAAGAATGCATTATAACTTTTATGAATTTGGAAACTTTATTGGTGAGTAAAACTTGCTAATTCATATGTGATATTTGTTGCAGAAATCCTTAGTGTGCTGTTGAAACATGCTACTCAAAGAATTTAAGACCACTAAGATATATCTAGTTACAAACTTGAAGAACGTGTGTTAATTGTTTCTGCTGCAAGTGTTATAGAAACCTACCAGGAAAATTTTTCTTCGTAACTACTGGTATTTTAAAAAAATGGACCATTTGGGAGCCATATATATTGCTTTTCTAGAGAGAAAGAAATTGCATTATAATTCTTCTATTTTATCAACTTCAAAGATTTCTCTATCTATTTCTACGAAAACAAATATAAGAGATATTAGAAACCACACCTTACAGTATATATGTAAGTTAATTTTCTATTATATTGGTTGCTGCAAATGTCTTTATTAACACCTGCCATCTGTTTGTTTCTGAAATCCCTAGTCCATTTCAATGATTACATTTTTCATTTTACGTTGTACATTATTTTGGTGTGCGTGTATGAGTTTTGCCTTCAACTTTTGTTGAAACATTCTTGAAATATATTTGTAAAATGGTTTTTTTTTCTAATTGAATATTCGTGACATTTAAGACATTTGCGGGTAACATTTGCGATAGTGATAAATTTTAATAAATAAAATAACAAAAAATAAAAATTTATTATTATTCGTGATTTTTTAAAATCTTTTTCACGTATGATTACTTTTATTTTAAAAATCATGTCATTAAACAAAATAGCTCGTTTATTGAGTAGATTAATGCAGGAAAAATAAAAAAAATGTTGCAATACAGAAAAAAATAAAACATGAAGGGCTCTTTAGAAAATGCAATTAATGTTGCCGCCAATAAACGACAGGGAAAACGAACCAAATTGACTCAAAACAGTGAAGATTCACAATTTTTGCAAGTGAAAATATATTTGTAACATGGTTTGTCATCTCTATTTTTAGTTAGGTTTCGTACCAATGACATAAAGTAGTGCCTGCTCCTTAATGGAAAAATACTAAAATTGTTTATTTTAATTAAGTGTAAAATTTAAGCAACTTAAGTGTTACGTTTTATAAATTATTTGTAAATATTACTCTTATTTTTCATTTTTCTACGGAACCTTGATAAGTAGGTATATACGTTATATAAAAAAATTATTTCCTTCGCATTTATTTCGCATTAGTGCTTTAAATTAATCTAACTTCTGTCATAGTCAGTATTTCCTTAATTCTTAATAATATTTATTCCTATTTAATGTCCTTTTAAAAGTAATAACCCATATTATTAATAATTATCTTAATCCTAATCTTAATCTAAAATTTTAAGTTCATTCGTAACTTTTATCAACTTCCCAATCCATAAAATTCTGAGGGACGCTTTCGTCATTTCGAATGTTTTTAAAAGCCATTTTTTTAAAAAATGGCTACATTTTATTCCATGCTTTGCTTCGCGCGCTGGGTATTTTTCACTGCAAAATTAATGCGCGGTTACGAGGTGGATTCTTTCGTGTTAAATCTACTCATTCGCTTGGCTTGGACTCGCCTCTCACTCATTGGTTTGTGAGCTCGTGACGTCGTATTCAGTAACTCTACGCGTCGTGAACAAAACTCGCTTGCTAGATTTGGAGAGCAGATTTTTGTCGTGTTTGGAAGTGTAACCAAATGGTTATCTGGTGTTGAAGTCACTTAGAATTTTTGTATCAGCTCTTTAACATATATTAAACGATGTAGTGAGCCATCGTCAATCCTGAGGGCTATAAGTTTATACCGGATACTGTGGGAACTGTTCCTGGCATCGCTCCTGTTTATTAATAAACGATTTGTTTGGAAATCGGCTGCTCTTTATTGACGAAACTCTTGTGGTGTCCATCATTGCCTCACCTCTTCGCCATGATTCTTGATATCGGCTGCAATCATTCACCATCTTGAACAAACTGTCATTTTTTGTGGAATAAAAAATCATCTTCGTAAAAACTCCACATATATATGTGGATCAGTGGCGGTTAGTGACTTATTTTATTTGGGGCAATAAATGCATAATTGGAAAATTTATTATTTTATTACCACTATTTTATAAAAGAAATATTTGCCTTATTTGTTAGTAGAAATTTCTGCCATTAAAATAAGGAAAATACTTATTTATAAAAATAATGGTAAGAAAAACAATATATTTTTCAGCCATGCATTTAGTGCCCCAAAAAGAGCCAATCACGAGCCGCCACTGGTATGGATAGTGTGTAAGTATATGAGTGTATGTTTAAATATTTGTGGTTAGTATTTTTACAACAATGTAAAAAATCTACTTATTTTTTCTATTTGTTATGTTTGAGATATCGGTCTAAATTGGGCAAAAAATTGCAATTTCTTCAACAAAAATAGCTCAATTATAGGCCAATCTATGGATGGACAATAAAGTAAATTTACAGTAATGTCGGATCTAAATGAGATTGTAGCTGAATTCGCGAGTTAATGCAAAGTTGACATTGTTTTTGGTGAGAACTGGATATGTATGTATGTGTGCACGCAAGTATTACTGTACTTAAGTATACACCACAATGAAATGTTTTTCGTGTTTTTTCCATGTATATAATATTAGCTGTGGAGTAATATCATGACGTAACATGGGAAACGTCGGTAATACTTCCGGTTCATTAGATTACATCTATAATTTAGATTTTGATTGTCGTAGCAGAATACCTTCTTTTAGAGTTCCCCAGCCAGACACGGTAGCATATCCACGAGGTTCATGACCTGGAGGGGGTAGACACGCAGTTGTTATCTTGCCACCTTGGCCTAAATCAAATGGGGGCTCTACCTGCAGCAATGCGATGTCATTTTGCAGGTTTTGGGCTGAAAAGGCTTCATGTACGAAAGCATCCACTACCTAAATATTGAGAAAAAAAAAGTCAGTTGTGTTACAAGCAAGAAAAACAAAGGGAAACCTTTTTAATAAAACCAATTGATAAACATTGATTAATTTTAAATTTTGAAAAAACCTAATACAATATTCTATAAAAATTCTCAAATACTGAAACACTTCTATACTCACACTACTTATATACACACACTAATACTGCATACAGACTTTATTTGTTGTTAAATATTGATAATAAAGGCCGAATGCGTTTTATTTGCATTCATGCTCCCTAGGAGTTTGGTGTAACTAAATTAGCGGTTAAAGTAAATATTCCAATTAATTTAATGTTTGAGACATTTAGAAAATACAATGAAACTTTCCACTTAAAAGCCAATGATATAACATTGAAATACTTTTAGGGCAATATTTTTCTGCATATTAGGATCTACAGTACAGGTTCACTAAAACTATCATCGATTCTATATTTATTTCTCGACAAAAATAGAAGACAGATATAGTATAACAAAAACAATTTTAACGCTAGTTAGGGGTTAATCGTAAGTCATATCTTAATCATAATAATAATCATAAGTCAGAATCATTTTAACAATAAATTTTTAATTCGAAAATGTTTTGAATTAAATCTAATAGTTGTTAATGGAGCTAATTTTCTTGAAAATGTAGCGTAATCAATCGTAAGTCATATCTTAATCATAATAATAATCATAAATCAGAATCATTTTAACATTAAATTTTTAATTCGAAAATATTTTGAAGAAAATCTAATAGTTGTTAATGGAGCTACTCTTCTTGAAAATGTAGGAGATAAAAGTCACTACATAATTTTAAATTTGCATCCGATAAAAAAAGTTGGAGGCATTCTATAAATCAACCACATATAATTTTTAGGTAAGATTTCTATGAATGTTTATTCAATTCATATTTCTTTTAATTTATTTGGTACTAAAATAACACCTTGGTGTTGCATTCTCTAATTATATCTAGATATTTTGTTACCTTAAACGCATAATTTTATACCGGCAATTTTATTTGTTTAATGGGTAAACACGTGTCTTCATACAAATGTATCCTTATTCAACCAATAAAACTTGGGATGAACACTGAAGCAAATCTGTTTTATAAATAAACATCAGGTAATAAAACTGACAGTTAAGTAACAGATTTAAAATACCCCCAGGTATACTTTACTGGTACTTTTACACGTATTTCAAAAACCGTTTAAATACGTAGAGATCTATTTTAGAGCATTACCATTACAGTATTTTTTAATTAGACGCAACGTAAAACATGATCATTAATTAGAGTGAAATATATTGCTTACTAGAAATGATTTTCAACGAAACATTATGTTTCCATACTCAACTTTTTTTTCTCGCGGGCCGCAAACATATGTTTGCGACGTTAGGCGGCCGTAACACACGTTGTATAATAATGTAAAAAGGGGGTAATTAAAATAATAAGATAACAAAAGCAGTATAACAAAGCAAAATAAAAAGTTAATATAATTAGTAGTATCGAACGTTTGTCGTGGAAGGAATGTTACCAAATATTTTAACACCACAATTCCAAAAATTTGCTTCGGTGTAGATTTCTATTGAAAATGATGTAGAAATATGCTGCGAAGATTGTTGTTTAGAAATAGCGGTCTAAAACTTTTTTCTGCCATTTTTTTCCTTGACGATCCGAATAAATGATAAGTATAAAACATAATAATATAACAATGCAGCATCACCAAATTCTAAAGAAAGAAAAAAAAGAAAAGAGATTTTCATTAATAAATCATTCATTTTTCAATGCAAAATCTTTTTATTTATTTTGAAATGTAGAAATATATAGTGCAAATTTAATTAATTTGGAATAATGTTTCTTTAGTGTACACCACAATAGCACGATAAGAACTACATGAAAAAAGGAATTTTTGATTAAGGAAATAATATTTAAGATATTTTAACATGATTTTAAATTAGTAATTACAAATAACTGGCGTGTCGTCCTATGACAAGGTATAAAGGAACAACGAAGTTGTTAAAATTTTTTTAAAGAGCATCTTAATTGATTTTATAATTAGGAATTAATGATTATGTGTCTCAGGCCTCACATAAAAGGTTTCCAGACCACATGCGGCCCGCGGGTTCAGTATGGCTGCTTCAAGCACTCTATTTTTGTATAAATAAATTGTTTTTTACATGTCAATGAAATAAACGGTACGCCATTACTCAAATCAACAATATTTAATATCAGTTTAATCATTCCAAACTAGAGTCTATTTTAATTGGTATGCATATTTAAATCTTATTTTCTTTATATCCTTTAGGTATAGATTATTGGATATTTCGTGAATTAGACTAATTTTTTTTTTTGCCAAATTTCATGGATAACTGACCATTGTTATTTATTTCGAGAATGCATTTAATAATAACAGAGAACTAACAGCTGTTTGGAAAATACATTATCTGAAAAGGACGTCATATTCCATTTACATAAAAGAAGAAAAAGTTGTCATTTACAAAGGTTATTTATTATAAACATGTCGGCAATTACTTTTACCAGTTTGTGTAATTGTATCTTAGCAATAAAATCTATTTTATTACATTGCTGTTAGTATTTATACAAACGTGCTGAATAAAGTGTCAAAAATGATAAACTAACTGTATAAATAATAGCAATTCATAATAAATTTGACAAATTGAAGTGTTTTATTTATAGTTAATTATTTGTTTTTAGATCATGTTTCGTACAATTCTAAGCAATTAAGTTAATTTTTTACTTAAATATGAATATAAGCGTTACATTATTATATTGTAATTAACGTTTAATGTGAAAGAAAGAGGCCAGATAAAGGCCAATGTATTCATTTTGTTACTTAAATAAATATCAAATGTAATTTAAGAAGCTTTATGTTAAGTGATTTATATTTATGCTAGTGGACCGTGCGAGGCTTTTGTATTGCAATCTTTAAGGCGGTATTCGAAAAAAAAATATTTTTCCACACTTAACAACTCAAAATTTTGAGACACATTTTCAGACTCATTTTTAAAAGTAAAAACATGAAACTTGGCGGCGTGATTTAGGAAGAGATTTATAAGGGACCCATGTTTTTATTTTTCGTTCAATTAATTAGAAATTGATTTACAAACAATTATTTTCAAGATACGATAATTTTTTTCCAGCGCTATCACTTCGGGAAATTCAGTTCAAAATGTCCACTTTGACAGCAGCCCCACCAGCGGCTGAGAGGTTGTGCTCTCGAAGCTGGTAGACGGGAGGTGCTGGGTTCGATCCCAATCGCGCCCGTCGGCCTAATCGTTCGGGGTTTTCGTGGTTTTCTTCGAGCCGTGGATTTATCTATGCGTAAATACGGGTTAGGTTCTCTTAGAAAGACCCCACGGAGGGCACTCCCCCCGGGCCTATATCCCTAGTGTAGATAATTGGCCGTCAATAATCCACCCAACCCACTTTGACAGCATTTTTTGAAATATATTCTGCCTTTATCAAAAAATTGAGACAATACGGACATTATAAAGTTTTTGAATAGGAGAACCTGCCAATGGGATGCATTTTAGTGCAAAAATGAATTTAAAAATGTGTCTCAAAATAAGCAGTTTGGATTTGAATACACCCTTTTTGCTGATACGTTTTCATTAATTTTCAATTAACTGCAATTATTTTTATCAAACAACGCGTTTTGACGAAATGTGAGTGCACTATGTCAAAAGTATATTCAAAAACCTTTCGACTGATACATTATTCTTTGTCGTACGTTTTGTATGTGCATAGAAAAATGGATGTTGACATCAGAAAAAATGTACGTGATTAAGAAATTACGTAATTATTTTCATTGTAATTTGAAGATTTTTAATTAAATTGAATTTGCATAATTAATTAATAAAGAAAATATTACAAACAGATTAGCAGAATTATTTAATGAAAAAAATATTTTATTAAAATTCAATTTGATGCTTCACATGTGAATTACATTATTTATTATAGTAAACTGCACTTTTTTTTCATTATAACTAATTGTGCTTTATAAATAATTAAATCTTATAGGCAGACGATTTAATAAACATTAAAAATACATAAAAAAATTGTAGACGTTTCGGACCAATATTAGTCCCTCTTCAGTACAATAAAAACGTTATATAGCCATGTAATATGAAATTAAAACAACTTAGAGAAGTAAACATGTGAAAAACACTCGAAATCGAAGTTAAATAAATATAAAGCAGACCCGTGTACTCTGTAGGAAGTTGGTCTGCTTCATTCAAAGGTGAACAGACTAATTTTGTGAACCAGGACTCAAGAAAAACGCAACTTGTGTATATATTGCAATTTAGATTAACTATTACAGATTTCGCAAAATTCGGGATATGGTCTGTATCTAGGGCGTGGACAACTAACTTGGAGTTTACATTGCCGGTCTTGAATGCGTATTTATGTTCATTCAGTCTGATTTCAAATCTGCGACCGATTTCAACGATGTAACTTGGCACACACTGTTTGCAGGGAGTACAGTAAACGACACCCTTAGAACTACGTAAAAGTTTTTGGGGAATAAAAGCAGTATTGATTTTAATTGTTCTGAGTAACTGTGATACTTTTTCTGAAAGGTTCCTATAATATGATATGGATACGAATTTCTTAGTAGCTTCACGTTGAAAGGGTGTGTGTGTGTGTGGAGGGGGGGGGTTGCTGTAGCTGCATTTAAAGTGTCTGAGAAATTTCTCTTTGCCCAACGTAGGGGATAACTATTTTTGCTGAGATCCATAAAATTCCTTTTTTTTCTCACTGTTAAAAAGATTTTCATCACTGCAATACCTCAGGGTTCTGATAGCAAGAGTTTTGACAACCGCCACTTTGTGGGAAACAGGGCATTCGGAACGAAAATTTAAGTATTAGCCTGAGAAAACTTCTTTACGATAGACGGATGTATTTAGTTTATGATCTGTAGTATTTTTCCTGCGCTCTACTTAGATGTCGAGGAATGATAGCCGGTAATTAGATTCTTCCTCTATTGTGAATTTTGAGTCGGCATATTCAATTATAGCTATTACTAATATTTCGGTTAAATCTTCATTTCTTGATACTATAAATACATCGTACGATGTCTGTTTAATCAGTTTGCTTTTCCATGCTATAATACTCCGTTAGTATGAATGATGACATTATTATTATTTTTTAAATCAGACATTATTTTCTAGTTACAAAATATTAAGTGTTACCTTGTGAGTTGCATACGTCGATTTACTAATTATTTTAATCTTGTTTTCTTCCGAAAGATCACTTGTTCCCGCAACCACTCTGTAACTTGATATTTTTGCGCTGAAATGAAAAAAAAATGTAATTGTATTTATGTAAATAGCTAAATAAATATATTTTTAATGACATTATTAAATGCGACAGAAAAGATATGAAAAGTTCCACGTTATCATATTTGATAAAACTAATAAATGAAATTATTAAAAAAAATGGAGTTTTCTGTAACAGAATATTAACTTTTTGATTACAGCCCCGGATTGACGACTATTTTTATATATTTACTCGTACCACAATTAAAAAAAAAACTTTGTGGTAGATATCTCTATAAAATATCTTAGTATATGCAAGTATCTTAGTATATGTAAGTATATGCAGTGATTATTTTTCAAAAAATTGTACGAAAAGAATAAAAAACTAGTTTCTGGGACGTAGGGTGTCCCAACCCCGTAATTGAAAATTTAAAAATGAATGCGTTTTATTTCTAAACTTTTACATATGGTGTATCCAAAATATACCTAAAACACCATAACTCTTTTATACTGAACAACACATTTTTTCTTAAATACTGTCTGATTTGATACTAGATACCGCTCACAAGCAAAACATAGCTGCATTGAATAGACATTATATATTGAATAGGTAATATATCAATAATTATTAAGTTATATTTTTTCCATCTTTGGTGGTGACGGTATTCTGGAAAGTCAATTGGGTACTTGCTTATTATATGGGCGTTGGCGAGATATAGAAAATGACCTTGGCAAGAGAAGGAAAATTTTTATATATATTTTCTAACATCCTATTCACTGTTTGATATGCACAAGCATTTTTTTTTTACATATTTATACAATTTATTTAATATAAAGAGGCCATGTATCTATTTTTAGACACAAACAAAAGTAATTTATCTAATACATGTAATTAGTAGCAATTTTTTAAATACATATATAAACAAGTATAAAGGTTCGCCAGGCTTGTTTTCATAGGTGTTTATATCGCTTGGCAACAAATTTCACTTTTTGAAGCCGAATTGCGCCAAGGTTAAAAAAAACAAAAAAAAAAAAAAAAAAAAAAAAAACACTAAGGCCATTATAACAAACAAGTACCGTTAATTGAGTGTGTTTTAGATGTCAAAAAAGTTTTATGAATAAAATATAGGTTATGGGATTTTACGTAACATTTTTGGTTTCAAATAACCAAAATGGGATCCTCAGTATTCTTATCGATTTTCCTTTTCACTTTTCTCCGTAACGTGTAGAGGAACACTGCTTCCTAGTAATTATTGAAATTAGCAGTTTGTGATCATTTATCTATTTGATTTAAGCGTAATTACAAATCTAGGATCTTCGAGAAGGTGTAATACTCAACGCCGCTCCTCTAATTATGCCACCCTGAGCCAGCTCTCTGGTCGGCTCATACTCCAGTCTGACCCTGTTTTAAGAGCTCAAACATTGCGATAGATAATATTCAGATAAACATTTGTTGACAGTTTCAATATAAATTAAGGCGGGAAGTAGTCTTCTCGTCTGTGATAATCAATAGTTAGTTCACCGATAGGCAAATGTAACAAATTAACAGAAAGAAAACACTGCTTTTACATTGAAATGTGACAGATATTCTTCATTTATATTCATCTTGCTTTAAGGATACAGTAAAAAACATGGATTTATCCTGAATACATTATCATGGATATATCTTACTTAAGATACTGAGAAACAAAATCTCATATAGCAAAATGTTTTGAAAACTATTTCAGTCATGGAAGTTCACTTTAGGAACAGACTTCAATCAAAGCATAATACATTGGTGGAAAAAGTAAAGAAACAAATATTAAAAAGTACTTTATGTTAATTTTATTAAGTGAAATCTAATGAAAGGTAATTCGTTGCTAATTCAAGCTCAGCGTTATCACATAGTCCAAAGGTCACTTTCGCTACAGAGAAATATGCAAACTCAAAAAAGTTTCACATGTGGAAGGTGGAACATGTTGAGAAGGCACTTGACAGGTTTTGAGAAATGGTATTTCATGGACTTTATGCGATGCTAACGAAAACGACAAGTTTCCGCACTACTTTTCACGTTAGGCCGTTAGAGTCATGTAATGGCTTTACGTACACTTGCATTCGTGCATTCGAGCATCACGTGACTAGACCGGTCTGAAAAAAAGATATGCTTGTAACATACCGCGGCAGTTTATATTTTGTTAGCCTCGACTTAATGCATGTGACGTCATACCTCGGAAATTGTGATATTTCGATCCAATATTCTAGCCACTGTACCGTCAGAATGCCAGTAATATGCGCAGTTGCAAATACCACCAGAAGACGAATTTTAGCCTCGACCCAGGTTGCGTTCATAAAGTTCACAAAAGTTTAATCAAAAGTTTAATCAAAATTTTGCAAATTTAGCAAATGTTCTCGGACATAGGACAACATTTTGAAATTACATTACAATATATTAATTATCTGCTGCTACAACAATAAATTTGTTTGTGGTATTTTCAACAAATATATATTAATAACACATACTCCATAGAGCGCTATGATAATATTCAAAAGTAAAATACCGACAGCAGACGGATGTTAACTTCGATCTTAGGTCGCATGCATAAAGTCAATTAGGAGGATTGAAGGAGGATAGAAAGCTTGTAAATCTATAACGCTTGCATTTTGGCCAGGAGAACCCACACACCTTATTTTTTTTACGTATCTCTAAAAGTTTTAAAAAGTACAAAATTTTTTCTCTACCCTATCATTTTTCCAATACTCTGATTTAAATATATTTTTTACAGAAATAGGATGTTTTGCATTTTCAAGATTTGTCAGGCATGACAAAATAAAGATGTAGAAGTTTCATGTTCTAAGCTTCAAAATCATTCAAGGTACATGAGTTCTTATACTTGTTTCTTTACTTTTTCCAGGCAGTGTAAATTTTTAATCATTACAAATAGCCATATTTGAATAGTTTATAGGCAGAGCATTTTAAAGAAATTGTTTTAGATAATAGATGGTGTAAGAAGGTAATTTCATAATTTATAAGATCCAAAACAAATATTGGGGAAATTTTTTTCAATATGTTCATATTTCCTTATACATTTTTTCTGATAAATAGCATAGTTTAAGAAAAATTCTTGCTTGCCGAGCTATGTGAGTTAATAAAACAGATATCAATAAACATATCATATCATTAGAAATGTATACATCTGATTGGAGCAATATATGATACTCTAAAAATAATTTTTTTTCTGCCTTTTGAAAATTATGTTATGTTTTTAGGAATAACAAAATGATTTTTTTTTTCAAATTAGCTCAAATTTATGAAAAACTATAGGGTTGCAGCAGATAAAAGTTAAATATATATATAGTATTGCTTTACTCAATTATCAGTGTTACTCAATTTACTTAATTATCGTAACTCAGTATTTATTTACTATAATTTTCAGAGTAAGAATTCTGTATAAAATATTTAAAATGACCAGTACTACATGAAAAGCATTAACAAAATAATAATATCCTATTTATCCATATACACTGTAAAAAGAATTTGGTTTTACGAAGAAAACACTCAGCTGTAAATAAAAAAAACTTTTACTTTACGTAAAACAATATCTATTTTAACGATTTTTCTGTTTTTTAATAGAATTATTTCGTGAATAAAACGTTTTTTACTCTTGTTATAGCTGACGCTTTTTTCGTAAAATAAATAGATTATTTAAAATGCAGTTGATTTATTACACTGCCTTCAACAGAACAAAACATTTTGGACATCCATTTATTTGATGATTTCCTCGAATGAGTGTATATTGAAACAGGATCCTTTATATATCCAAGAATTATACCTATAAAATATAAAATTAAGATTTTAAATTATACAAAAATCATTTTTGGAAATAGTTTACCATAAAAATAAATTATCCTCTTTGAAAACTTACAGGTTAACACAATGTGCTGCTGTCAAAACCCATTTTTTATGAATAATAGTTCCACCACATATATGATAAATTCCATTGTCTTGCTCAAAGTGCCTCTGAAGAGATATCTAAAATATAAAATATTCTAAATACTCTAAAAATTCAAAATATAAATAAGATTTATAATTAATTTAAATGTGCTGTTTTACAAGACAAAATTATATTTTCAGAAATTTGATTGCAAAATTTGAAGCAATCAGATTCTCGATGACAAAAAAATGTTTTAGTTAGAAAGAACGTTCAGCAGAATTACTGTAAAGTTCTTTGCTTAATTACTTTTAAATCTTAGGTTTTGTGTAGACTTAATTATTAAGAAATAAAATTTGATTAATTAATATAATTAATCATATATTAAACACACAACATTATGCCACAATCGTTAAATAATTTTCAAGTTTGCATATATAAATATTTTCAATATTATTTTATTTCATATTATAAACCGTTTAACAACCCATACCCTCCAATATATACATATATATATATATATATAATATCATTTTGGTGAGGGGAGGGCTATATATATATATAATTTTACATTCGATAATTATTTTTATAGCCCAATTTTGAATCCAATTTATTTATTGATTAGCCTTTGTTAGAAATACATGATGAATACAGATTCTTTGCGCATTTTATTATGTATTTATTTATATAACTTGCTGATCCGCCTGGTGGTGCCCAGGCCAGTCAAAAAATAGCATGAAATGTGAAAAAAAAACCCCTAAATATTGCAATAAAAAATCCCGAAAAGTTTGAAAAGCGCTGCACGAATTTCGAATAAACTTTATTGAAAAGAGAACAAAATTTACTATATTGGGCTAGAAGATTGAAACCCGATTCATTTTACTGAAGTGGAAAAATCGCAGCAAATCGCGAAAAAACGCTAAAAGTGGAAAAAAATTATTTCAAAGGTTGCAGAGGATAAAATTTATTATATTGAGCTAAAAGATTAAAACAAAATATTTTTTTACGAATGTGGAAAAATCGCCACGGAACGTGAAAATATTCTAAAAATCGCATACAAAATGTGCGACAAATTCAAAAGTCGCTGTGAGAATCCTGAATAAACTTTATTGAAAAGTTGACAAAATTTACAATATTGTGTTAAAAGGTTAAAAGGTTAAAACCAGATTCTTTTTACTAATTTTGTAAAATCCCCTCGAAACTTTAAAAAAAAAAAAAAAAAAAAGTGCTAAAAATCGCATTGAAAAAGGACAAAATTTACTACAGTGGGTTAAAATATTGTAACTGGAATCATTACGCAAATGTTAAAAATTGACACAAAACGCGAAAAACGCCAAACATCGCATTGAAAATCGCGTAGGACAAAATTTACTATAGGCTAAAATTTTAAAATAGAATTATTTTAACGATTGTCAAAAAATCGCAACGGGACGCGAAAAAACGCATTAAAAATTGATAAAAATTCAATAAACTGCGGAAGAAAAAATTTATTATTTTAAGCTGAAAGCTTGAAACCGATTTTATTTTCGAATGTCAAAAAATCGCCACAGAATACAAAAATCCTAAATACTAAATATCCAAAAAATGCAGAAATGAAAATTTACTAGAATGGAGTAAAATGTTGTAATTAAAGTTATTTTACAAATGTCAAAAAATCGACGCGAAACGCAAAAAACGCGAAGAATTGCATTAAAAATCGCTAAAAATTCAAACTTCGCAGAGAACAAAATTCACTATTGTGGGCTAGAATATTGTAATCGGAATTATTTTACAAATGTCAAAAAATTGCCGCGAAATGCGCAAAAACCGCTAAAAATCGCATAAAAATTAGCAAAGAATTAAAAAATCGCTGTACGAATTCCGAATAAAGTTTATTAAAAATTGGACAAAATTTACTTTTGTGGTATAACACAATGTAACCTGAATTTTGCCACAAATGTAAAAAAAAAAAAAAAAAAAAAAAAAAAAAAAAAAAAAAAAAAAAAAGCATAAATATTAGCGAAAAATTCAAAAATCTCTGTAAGCATTCTGAATAAATTTGATTGAAAAGAAGAAAATCATTATTATTAATGTTCGTATCCGTCTGTGTGTCTGTCTGTGTGTGTGTGTATCTGTACCCGGATAAACTCTGCGAGCGTAGCGAGTAGCGAAGCGCTTTTTGTGTCAAAAAATTCAGAAAAATCCGGGCCTTCAGGAATTGCAGTTTCGAAAAAATCGGCCCTTAATTAAGGGAGTTATTAACGAACAAAGCTGTTTTAATTGCTTCAAAAGAAACCTATGTGGAAAGTCCTCCGCGCATGCCCAGAAGAGCTCAATCCTCATCTTCCGCAAAAAGAAGAAGGAAAGATCGCTTCGGCGGGTTTCGTTTTACGACTGTCTAAACTCGCCGACGGCGAACCGACTGAAATACGAAAAAACCGTCAACATATTCTCAAAGAACGTACTTTTACGTCTCTAACGATCCTGTCGGTTCGAAAAAGTTTCGATATTAACCCTTTCAAAAAAAATAATCAAAAAGCGTCGAATTCGTGTTTTTGATTTTCTCCCTTCGTCCGAGCCTCGCATCCGCCGGACTAAGAAAGATTCGGATAAACGGATTTCACCAAATAAAAGACCTGTCTTTGTCCTCTCCAATTCCACCTTCCATTAAAAAAAATACGTCAGTTAACCCTTCGAAAACGTATATTTTCCGTACACCGTTTCGCGATTTCGGCAATTTCGACTATTTTGAAAAATTCGCTGCGGCGGTTTCAAACGAGTGAGAGAAAACTAAAAATACCAGACGAGATCTACATTCTTTTTCCTTTCGAAATCTGCAATCATTTTTGAAAAATACAAATTTTAACCCTTCGAAAAAAATTCGCGCGCAGACTCACTTTTGCAAATTCCGATTCTCTGCGATTTTTAAAATCGCGCATCGGCTCTCTGAAAGAACAAAAAAACAAACAAACACACCCAAGTACATTTCCCTCCTTTCGAGATCACTGTAAAACCTTTAGTGTAAAAAAATATTTCAGTTAACCCTTTCGAAAACGTTTTTTTCCGTAAGTCTATTTCGGTTTTTCAGCGATTTCTGCAATCTTTAAAAATTCAATTCTGGGCTTCTAAACAAGATACGAAAAAACAAAAATACCGAGCTTAATCTACGTTCTTTTTCCTTTTAAAATCAGGTATCAATTTCGAAAAATTCGTTTTTTAACCCTTCTAAAAAAATGGTTTCCGAAACTCACTCGCGTGAATTTTCGTTTTTCGGCCCATGTTTAAAAATCAGCATCGACTCGGAAAATGTGAATAGAGACAAATAAAATACACCAGATCATAGACACGTTCTTATTCTTCGAAACATATATTTCAGTTTTAAAAAATATGTACATTAACCCTTTAGAAACCCGTCGTTCCCGTACCTCACTTTCACGATTTCCTCTAATTTGCCAATGTAAACCCCCCCCCCCCCCCCACCCCCGCCGCAGGACTTTTTTATCGAAGTACACAAATTCCGAGAGAAGAAGCTAAAAGTGCATACATTCATCTATAGAAAGATGCCTTCGACTTTAAAAAATTCGATTATTATCAATTAAAAAAAAAACTCTTTTGTGAAACCCGTTTCTAGAAATGAGCGTTTTTCGGCGCAAGCACAGTTTAATCAAACTGTAATAAGTGACTTTGCTTTCGCCGTAATTGTCTTATTTATTAACGATCTTAAATCAAAAATCGTTGTTCATTTTGCGTACAGAATTGAATGGGCTTTCCGAATATATGATTTATTTTGAGAAATAATTATATTTTCATAGTTAAAATTCTATTCTACTAGGATATTTGTGTTTTGAAGCAGCCGATTGCACTGCAAATATACTTGCTGTGTGTACTTTTTTCGAAAACTCCAAAAGATATCAAATTAATTTTTTTTTCTATTTTTTATATATCGGTTTCTATATAGTTTGTTGAACTCCCGGTTTATGATTCAACGCAGGAACACTTATTTTTAAAAGGTTTTAGAATTTTTTAAATAATGGTCATTTTTGTATTTAAAAAAAAAAAAAAAAAAAAAGCTAAGGAATTTGCTATTTTTTTTCAAAATATCTTCCTTCGAATGGGTCCCATCGCGACCTGGTTTGGTTCATTCGACTCGACATAGATAGAGCTTACTGAATTTAGTTCCGAGTTTCACCACCAGGGTGCGCTTTCCTATCTCTGTTTCTATGGGACGGATCACGACGGGGTATAGCTCATTCGAATCGACATCGATAGCTTTTCGAGATTTTACAAATATTAGAGGTTTTACAATTAGGGGCCCGCTGGCGGGCGAAGCCAGCTAGTCCTTATTATTAATGTTCGTATCCGTCTGTGTGTCTGTCTGTGTGTCTGTCTGTGTGTGTGTGTATCTGTACCCGGATAAACTCTGCGAGCGTAGCGAGTAGCGAAGCGCTTTTTGTGTCAAAAAATTCAGAAAAATCCGAGCCTTCAGGAATTGCAGTTTCGAAAAAATCGGCCCTTAATTAAGGGAGTTATTAACGAACAAAGCTGTTTTAATTGCTTCAAAAGAAACCTATGTAGAAAGTCCTCCGCGCATGCCCAGAAGAGCTCAATCCTCATCTTCCGCAAAAAGAAGAAGGAAAGATCGCTTCTGCCGGTTTCGTTTTACGATTGTCTAAACTCGCCGACGGCGAACCGACAGAAATACGAAAAAACCGTCAACATATTCTCAAAGAACGTACTTTTACGTCTCTAACAATCCGGTCGGTTCGAAAAAATTTCGATATTAACCCTTTCAAAAAAAAATAATCAAAAAGCGTCGAATTCGTGTTTTTGATTTTCTCCCTTCGTCCGAACCTCGCATCCGCCGGACTAAGAAAGATTCGGATAAACGAATTTCACCAAGTAAAAGATCGGTCTTTGTCCTCTTCAATGCCACCTTCCATTAAAAAAAATACGTCAGTTAACCCTTCGAAAACGTATATTTTCCGTACACCGTTTCGCGTTTTCGGCAATTTCGACTATTTTGAAAAATTCGCTGCGCGGTTCCAAACAAGTCAATGGAAACTAAAAATACCAGACGAGATCTACATTCTTTATTCTTTCGAAATCTGCGATAGTTTTTGAAAAATACAAATATTAACCCTTCGAAAAAAATTCGCGCGCAGACTCACTTTTGCAAATTCCGATTATCTGCGATTTTTAAAATCGCGCATCGGCTCTCTGAAAGAACAAAAAAACAAACAAACACACCCAAGTACATTTCCCTTCTTTCGAGATCACTGTAAAACCTTTAGTTTTAAAAAATATTTCAGTTAACCCTTTCGAAAACGTTTTTTTCCGTAAGTCTCTTTCGCTTTTTCAGCGATTTCTGCAATCTTTAAAAATTCAATTCTGGGCTTCTAAACAAGATACGAAAAAATAAAAATACCGAGCCTAATCTACGTTCGTTTTCCTTTTAAAATCAGGTATCAGTTTTGAAAAATTCGTTTTTTAACCCTTCTAAAAAAGTGGTTTCCGAAACTCACTCGCGTGAATTTTCGTTTTTCGGCCCATGTTTAAAAATCCGCATCGACTCGGAAAATGTGAATAGAGACAAATAAAATACACCAGATCATAGCCACGTTCTTATTCTTCGAAACATATATTTCAGTTATAAAAAATATGTACATTAACCCTTTAGAAACCGGTCGTTCCCGTACCTCACTTTCACGATTTCCTCTAATTTGCCAATGTAAACCCCCCCGCCGCAGGACTTTTTTATCGAAGTACACAAATTCCGAGAGAAGAAGCTAAAAGTGCATACATTCATCTATAGAAAGATGCCTTCGACTTTAAAAAATTCGATTATTATCAATTAAAAAAAAACTCTTTTGTGAAACCCGTTTCTAGAAATGAGCGTTTTTCGGCGCAAGCAGAGTTTAATCAAACTGTAATAAGTGACTTTGCTTTCGTCGTAATTATCTTATTTATTAACGATTTTAAATCAAAAATCGTTGTTTATTTTGCGTACAGAATTGAATGGGCTTTCCGAATATAAGATTTATTTTGAGAAATAATTATATTTTCATAGTTAAAATTCTATTCTACTAGGATATTTGTATTCTGAAACAGCCAATTGCACTGCAAATACTTGCTATACAATACCTGACTAACTTACTATACAATATTTCTCTTCGATGGATCAGAGATTATACGATATGTAAAGAGTCAACTTCATGTTCGATCGCAGTCAAATAAACTAGAGAGTCAACACAGGAACATTTATTTTTAAAAGTTTTAATACTTTTTAAATAATTGTCATTTTTGCATAGGGGAAAAAAAAAGCTAAGGAATTTGCTATTTCTTTTGAAAATATCTCCCTTCTTATGAGTCCCATCACGACGGGGTATAGCTCATTCGACTCGACACCGATAGAGCTTAGTAGAGATTATCGACTTTAGTTCCGCATTTCACCACTAGGGGCGCTTTCCGAACTCTGTTTCTATGGACCGGATCACGACGGGGTATGGCTTATTCGACTCGACATCGATAGCTTTAACGGTTTCAGTGCCCGAGGTTCGTATAGAACAGATTGCGCCACCTGGTGGTGGAAGGTGTAATTAAAGGATTTTTCAGCAAACTCGGGTTCTATGGGTCACATCACGACGGGGTATGGCTCATTCGACTCGACATCGATAGCTTTAACGGTTTCAGTGCCCGAGGTTCGTATAGAACAGATTGCGCCACCTGGTGGTGGAAGGTGTAATTAAAGGATTTTTCAGCAAACTCGGGTTCTATGGGTCACATCACGACGGGGTATGGCTCATTCGACTCGACATCGATAGCTTTTCGAGATTTTACAATTAGGGGCCCGCTGGCGGGCGAAGCCAGCTAGTATTTAATATAATGGACGAAGTTATAACCTGAATTCTTTTACAAATTCCAAAAACATCGTCACGGAACGCAAAAAATCGATAAAAATCGTTAAAAATACCGCTAGATATCAAAATAAAAATCACTAAAAATTCAAAAGTCGAGGAGGAAAAAAATTATTGTATTAAGCTAAAAATTGGAAATTCCTTTCACTAATGCGGAAAATCGCTGCAAAACGTAGAAAAAGTCTAAAAATCGCACAATAAATTCGCGAAAAATTTAAAACGTGCTACACGTATTCCGAATAAACTTTCTTGAAAACAGAACAAAATTTACTATATTAGTCTAAAAGATCGAAAATTCATTCATTTTAGTAATGTGGAAAAATCGGCGCAAAACGTAAAAAATTTCAGAAATCGCAAAAAAGTAAATAAAAAAAATCTAATAAAAAAATCCAAAATCGGACTTCGAGGTGCATAACTATATACATAGAGGTAACTTCCTACCGAATTTTGTAGATCTGCGTGCTGTGGTCTCTTCAGAACACGCACAGAGAAACCTCTTTCCTTATTATTATTAGATTTTACAATTCTTATAATTGCTTTCAGTATTAATACAGTATTATTCCTATGCAAATTCAAATTTTATATACTATTATAATATCTACTTTCACGTTCATTTAATAGCTTATCAATTGAAATCTTATATTTATTTGTTATATTTATTTGTTTTCAAATTGTACAATATTATTACATGCCACCTCTGATATGATACATAATAAGAAATTAAGATATAATAATAAGAGATTCGGTCACTTTTGTTATACCAACTTGTTATTTACTTTATATTTCAATATGCTGTCTTAAATAAAAATTGACACAAAAAATTAACAATTAGCTAGATAAAAACTGTGATCAAAGTTATATGAAATATTGGAAAAAAGATCATGTTCTGTAAAACATATCAGAGCACTCAGAGATAATATACTTCTTTACTTGCTAAAAGATGTTAAATAAAACAATAAAGAAAAAAGAAAAAAAAGTCAAAACACACAATACACACAAGATTATATCAAGAAGCCATCCAAAAAATTTTAACTAAAGCAAAATAATTTTTCCCTCCAAACTACACTATCCATCCATTATTAGAGAAATCGTTCAAATTGTAGCACGTGAAAATTCAGTATATATATTGATACAGCATCATTTAACTTACTAAAATTATGGGTTGAGTTACTCCATGGTTACGATTATGGAAATATTCATGAAAGTAAAAAAATAAATAAAATAATACAAGTAATATGAGAGAGAATGTGAAATACGTGAATGATGGCGTTTAAAATCTTTGCATCATAGATCGTGCATCCGTAGAATATTCTTATCTGTCTTGAAAATGGCTTCGGTGAAGGCGAAACATGTAGACAGTTATAAAACTTATTTACTGTTTTATTTAACACCTTTTAGAAATTAACAAAGTCACGTTTTAGTAAACTGAATTAGGATATATGAAAATAGATGATATGGATGAAAACTATTACGTGCACAGTAAAAAAAAAGCAGGAAACTGTCCCAATATAGCAAAAACGTTTGCGAAAATTCAATGTAACCTCTTCATTACGCAGGTTAGGGAAAACTTTTCCGTTCGTTATCTTAAGAAATCATTTGGAGAACTACCAATCATAAAACTCAGAAATTTATCCAATGTTTTGCTGCCCGTAAATAATAATAATAATAATAATAATAATAATAATAATAATAATAATAATAATAATAATAATAATAATAATAAAAAGAAGTTTGTATTAAGTTTGGAAACAAAATGGTTTCTGAAGTTTTTAACTGGTTTCCTACAGATTTGTAGAGATAAAGGAAAAGATTTCAGAACCGTGGTTAACTACGAAATAACCCTGGATTATTTTAATACGTTTCATCTATATAAGGAAACATTTCGGTAATATATTTAAGTATGTTTGTAGGTCAAAATTTTTAAAAAACAGTTTCTAGTGAAAATAAATGAATTTTTTTAGCCATATAAGCACTTCTTAAAGACCTTCATAAAACTGCATAAACGAGAAGGTGAGTATAACGAACATTTCAAATTCACAAAATTATGACTAGAGTTTTCACAAATGTCGAAAGCTGTTCACAATTTTACAAAAACAGGAGACTGGGAGAAAAGTCTACACCCGGAATACTCAACCTGCGGCCCGGCGACAAACAGACAATTACTTTATCAAATTAATATCAATACTTTATTATTTTTAAACATTGCATAAAATCAATGCACTTTCGAATAATTTTAACATCAAAATATTTATGCATCTTCTAGCTTAATAACTTGATTTATCAAATGATATTCTAAAATAATGTACGAAAAATTGAAAAAAAAATCGTAAAGCAGTTTTGACATCTCTGCATTTGACATTGAATGTTTTTTTTTAAAATTATTTTATTAAATATTAAATCAGATCGAAATATAATAAATTTACAGAATAACATATATTTATAAAAAAAAAAGTTTGAGCATAGTTTGCTTAGGAAGGAAGCAATTCATTAATGTGAAAAATATAGTTTCAAAGTATATTGAAAACAGATAAAAATAAAAGATTCAAGAAAATTAAATATCGTAAAGTAATAATAGCTCCCATAATTCATAAAAACAGAAACTTCCATAACTATATAAAAATAATCATGGTTATTTTTCCATCATATAATTAATCAACATAACTTTATTTTTAATAATATGTTTTAATAAATTAAAGTCATCAAATTAATTATTAAAATAACTTTAAAATATGTAGTATTATAATATTTTTATTACTTGTCTGAAAGACGTATATCAAAATACTTTTTTAATTACTATAGTACGTTATTTTGTACAACCACTTTAAGGTTATTTAGAACCACTAATTTAAATTATGGTTAGCACATGCTATTACATTTTTTTAGAAAAAGATATATAACCTGCCAAGGAAATTCTCCATCGAAAGCATCTCTTCCTCCTACGATGTAACCTTTCTGTTCATCATCTTGTCGGGACATTTCAAAATAGTCGGAACGTCGGGAAACTCCGCAAGTCGGTTCATCCCAGGACCATTGTCTATCCATGTAGTAACCTTAATATGAAATGATATTTTCCAAATGCTGTATGATAACACATTTATCAAACAAAACTTATGATATAGCGAGGACATTGGAAAGTATATATTTTTAAATTCTGACATATTAGGCAGGTTTATTAAAAAGACAAAAACTGAGTATATACCAGGTTTTGCAGCAAAGTGTGGCATCTAAATACCATATTCTTTGGGGGGGGGGGGACTTTATTTGTTTTTAAATTAAAATAAATATGTATGTACCTCCCAATTACCTTACTTAAACTATTTTTTAGCTACAGTGATTTTCTTAATGATGTTTAGTGTTCTTCTGTTAAATTAAATGATGAGTGACATTTTTTTTTTACATAGTTACATTAATTATTTATTTTATATAAATTTACACTACAGTTAAAGAAAGCAAACCACTACAATTGCAAACTTGAAACTGTAACTAATAATTGTTTATTACCTGCATATTAAATGGGTATAAAACATTCAATATTATATCTTCATAGGAAAACATTTTACAACATACAAAACTTTCCAAAAATTGGCGTTCAACTCACGCTAAACTAATTACGAAACATCATTCCGGAAATAACTTATTAGGTTGATACACAAAGTGCGTACCCTTTTCTTTGACGCGGGTAGGAATGGCAGCAAAATATATGGTATATAAGGCCAAAAAATATTGATTTTTGACACTAATGGTAGACTCTCGATATATATCAATATATCAGTTTTTTACATCCGATATAGCAATGCTTCTCAGAAATTGATATTTTACATGTGAAAATCAACTTTAAATATTTTTCACGTACATTTCTAAATAAAACTAACTAAATTTATTTATTTTTAAATATTTAATTATAAAACTCTTTTTATTGGCATTTAATATAGCTAAGAATTTTATGTAATGTGAAAACATATTTCTTGTAGTCTGAAAAGCAAGCACCCCATCACAACTTAAATGATTTTTGGAAAAACATCACTAACGAAATAAGAAACTAACGAAATAAGAAACTAAGGAAAAAGACCCTACTCTATCCCACTGTCTAAATGACGTTTCTGTTTGCCAAGGTATCAAAGATACTTCAGGCATTCTTTCTGTTTGTCTTTATTTTTTTTGTGAAACTTTAATGATGGGTCAATTATTATTGTTGTGTTTTTCACGAATATGTTAATGTAGTAATTTTGTTCGTATAATGAAATATTTTTACTACTATTGCACTAGTAAGTTTATAGACGTAATTAAGCTCCTAAAAGTGAGGTTTGGTGACTTTTAGCAAAAATTATCAAAATCAATGTTAAAGAGCATTTTAAACCGAAAAATACTAATTTTAAAAAATCTAACACGTTATCACAGGAAACTATTTATGCATTTGCAAGACAAGTCTGGTTATGTTGCGAGTTCTGTCTCATCTAAGAGTCTGTTTTGTAAGCTAAAAAATACATTAATGAAAACAAAAGTTTGAGTGACAGCTATTATCAAAGTTGCTATTTTAAATGGAAATAATACTGGAAATAACTTCATCGACATCATAACTATAGCTTTACAACCCACTTAAAGTTATAGTTAGAGAGTAAATTGAAATCACATTAAGAAATAGGGATATCTGTAATGATAATTTTTCATTTAACATACCAAGTGTTTGGATAAACCTTCGAAAAATAAGTTAATCCTTCTTTCACCGTTTGGATTGGTTTTGTTTCACATTTTCATCGGTATAGAGTGGATTTAAATTATAACTCTTAAAATTATAATTAAGATTTATTTCGCATTTTATGATAAACTAAACACATTTTCTTATGGTCAACATCAGAATTTTGCACTTATAAAAACTAATCTTTCCATTTCTTCCGTTTTTTAAGAAATCTATATTCATACGCATGTGAAATTCAAACTTTATGCTTTAGAATAGAAAAAAATATTGACTTTTATTATTTCTTTTACAAGTGTTTTTGTTACTCACAGCTTTTCTCAATATATTATAAAGCAAAAGTATGTCCGTGAGTAACGCGGACGTCATTTCGACGGTGGCAACGAATTGACCGACAAATTTCACTTTTGCTGCAATTTTTTTAACTTCTAGACCTTTCACAATTTCAATTTTTGCATTGCCGAATAGGGGCTATACATATATAACGTTATCAACTTTTTGGCAATTTTGGACTCCCTCCCCCCTTTTACGATATCATACGTTATCATTGCTTGACCCCCCCCCCTCTTTCTAATTATATCATTATCAGTGTCTAAAGATTCTTTTTAATTTTAGAATTTTTCTCTTTTTTATACATTTGCATATCACATATACAGATATGTGATTATACATTTATTATTCGCATACTTTACTGATTTAAATGAAGAGAAGTTTATAAAATATCACTATTATATATCAAATAACTTTATAACAAACAATATTCTAAAGAAATACTTAGTATTTAAAAGTATTTAATAATAGCTTTATGTTACATAATGCATTCAACAGTAATATTGTCTTCTTGCACTTACCCCTGCATGGGGGTAAGCGGAACTTCTTTTAAACAAAACAGGTGGGCAACAATCTTCCCCATTTTTTACTCGTAAACATAACAAGTATCATTTCAAACCTGGTTTCTCTAACAACGAATTATATGAGCATATGGCAGAAAAATAAGAATGGCAAACGTTGAGATATTCCACTTTTTGGAATGAAATAATTCTATAATCATTTAATGATTTTAATAATAACTTTGTATTCTCATAAAAATAAATAACAGATTAAAAATAAACTGGTATAAAGAAAAGTTACTAAAAAAAAAATTTTGGTTGGATCAAAAATGTTAACAATATCAAAATACAACCTCCCCCCTCCCCTAGAGATATCCTACGATATCAAGTGTCAGACGCCCCCCCTCCCCCCTAAAGAGCTAACGATGTATATGTACAGCCCCATAGGGAGAAAAATGTGCTTCCAAATGCATTTGTTTTAAAACTTTATTTGGATTTTAACCCATTTTCGGCCAAAGGTGCGTAAACGCACCATTTCAATAAATATATTTTTATTAACACTGGGACGTATATTTTTCACTAATTTTATTTTTCTGCTATTTTTAAGGGTTCTGGAGACATCTATAAAATATTAGTAATTCAATTGAAGTAATCAATTTCTGTTGAGAAATTTTCAAAATACGCTGGTTTTTTACTTGCAATGGTTATTGACGAATTCGACTTTTTGAAAATGTATAATTATTCCACTTGAGATTAATCATATGTTTTTATAATTTAGTAAAGTTGCAAGTTCTGTAAATAAAACAAAAATAAAACAAATGCCATAAAAAAACTTAAAACTTTTTATTTAAATTTTATGGTAAATTATTAATGGTAAATTAATAATGGTAACGTCAAATTAAATAAAATATTATTTTTTATGCACGAAACTTTTTTGGTGTCTTAATGAATGTAATTTAAGCAAATTTCACTGCAAATAATACCACATTTTATAACATTTCTATGCTTGGCCTAAAATGGGTTAAAACAATTTCCAAGCATGATTTTTTTTATCTATCTATATCGCGTGCAGTACGGTTAGGGAAGAGTATACGTTTGCACTTAAAACAGTACAATACAAACAATTAATCAACAAATAAATAAACAAAATAATCAATATACATATATATATATATATATATATATATATAGTCGCCTCAATTGATTCACAATAGTTAGTTATTCTTAGACTAACTTCATCATAATTACTTATCTCGATTACATGATTATAATTTTTCGATAATTTGAAAGTTGAAGTTAATGGAAATATTATTTTGGTAACTTTGGTTAAAAATAATATTTGTTTTAAGAGTTAGAGTAGCCAATGTAAGATTGATTTTTAATTGTAATTAATTTTGTAGGTTTATTGTAAATTCCATCAAACAGTTCCTTTTTATACATTTTTTTAAATCGAATTTCAACGGATTAATCTAATTTCTAAAAGAATATAAAATTCCTTAATAAAGATAAAAGCCCTGCTTATTAAGGAAGGAAGTTTTAAATAAATGAAATTAAGAAAATGAAATAAAAATTTTACTGCGGCTTATGTTTAGGAACGTGTAAAAAAATGTAAATAATTTTAGAATAAAGGATATTAAGTCGTTCAATGCGGAAGCATAGGAATACATGACTCGGAAGCAAGTTATAAAACTCATCGGTTAGTAGTTTAGAATTCCACACAATAGTATAAACAGTATATAAAAATATTAAAAATAATACATTTGCCATTCATAGTTAAACTCATTCTCAAGATATTTCTTTTTCGGTTCATAAATACGCACATTTTAAATCAATACGCACATTTCGTCCTAGCTGCTCTTTTTCAAAACTAAAATGAGAAATGTGCTTAATCTAAATTTGAAAAAATCTGTAGGTAATGAAAAGTTTTTTTCCAGAAATGCAGAACTTTTCCTCTAACCTTCAACAATTTCCTTTCATTCAAAATCAAGTAAAGCCTGTTTACCGAAAGGCCCATGAAGCCCGTGCTTACCCACCCAGTGAATTATAAAGGAGACCCTCAAATTACTTTTTCAAAATTATTATTAGAAATTATTTTTTTCAATCAGGGATTTTTTTTTAACTACGAAATTCAATCTTTCGTTCATTACCAGAGTGACGTCGATCGCCTATAGTGGTTTTAAATTCAGATGTCACTACTTCCTTTTGCAAGAGTGTCCATTACTAAAATTTTCAAGATCATTGCAGAATTTCTGTTTCTCATTTATTTATATTAGTATGGATAATTTTTTTTATTCCTAATGAGAAGGAACCACGAATTTAACAAAACTATATTAAGAATATATTTAGAGAATAATAAATTCATATATAACTGGAAAATCATAATATTTATTAAACTTTCCTTCAGACAGACTATTACCGACACATTTACTATTTATTTTTTCCTTCTTGATGTAATTAATAGTATAGAAAAGTGATTAAATGCAACTTCTTTTAATTCTTCTTATGTTCTACATTTTAATTTCAAATGTTTAAGACTGTATCATGTGCAGATCAAATAACAGAAAATTTAATCTATATTATTATATTCTGTTTAAATTCATAAAAAAGTCAAGAAAGAACATAAAATATGGAGAATAAATTATTTAAATAAAGGAGAAAGTAATTAACATTCAGTAATATCAAAATTTTGTTTATAAAATAGGTATAAAAGAAGTAACAAAATTGTGTTGCAGCTAAGTATAAATTTACATTAAATAATTTGTTATCCCTTTACTGTTCATATCGCAGCAAAATGCTGCAATTTGTAAAGCATAGAAGACATTTTGAAACTCAAATATTAGTGACTGTAGTTCCATATTTGCTAGTTCATTTACAAAAACAATTGGTAGTATACAATTTTGTATATAATATAATAATTTTGCATATGTATATAGATAGGTAGTTTATTATTATTATTATTATTATTAAAAGAGAGTGGTTTACTCAAAATTTTGATGGCAAAATTTCGAATTGTTGATGCTTGCGAAAAATTGATTTTATAAATGACAAAACAATTGATAGAGGAATGGGGACCCCCCGGTGTGACATCCGGTTCACCGTACTTCAAAGTCTTAAGCGGGACCTGAGTAAAGCTATTTTTTACTCGAGCATTGTAAGAAATAAACTCTTAAACGCTTATGTTTTCGCACATGTTAAGACATTTTAAATGACTATAAACAAATCCACGATCATCGTTGACATCATTTGTTACAGATAAAATCAAACTTAATGATCCACTTTCACGCAAATAAAGCAAGCGGAAAGGTTGACTTAACCATGACTGCAGATCACATCGCTTGACTGATGCTCGATTATGTGTATTATGCAGTTTACTAAGATTGTGGATTAAACGCACTTCCTCAATTTGATCTTTGACCTTTACCAGAATAATCGCACAATTGTAATTTAAATTCGTAGTTTTCCTTTTTGTTTAAAATATCAATTTTTATCTAAGTATTCACGCAGTTTAAAAATATAGTATAAATATAACATTAAATTTACATAGATTAGTACAAATATTTTACTATACATAACAGTTTCTTTCATCAGTTAAAAAATATTTCCGAATTTTGAATTTAAGTATGCACATAAATTCACAATTTTTGAAAGAAATAATTGTTTTTAGATTTAAAATTAAAAGCTGATTATATTATTTTTGTTATTTTTTATTGTCGCATATTTTGACGTTCTTGAATGCGTGCAATCGGCTGAATTATATGAATTATTAAAATGATATAGAATTCAGTTTTATTGTCGTTCATATACAGGGACCGTAATTACGCAGATAATTTAAACATTTATAAATTAATACAAGATTTACATTCAAGACTTATAAGGAAGAGGTTTTGGGAGAAGTAACATTTTTATACAGAGTAAGATATGTTGCCTCCAGTGCCACTACATTTTTGTAAAGCACACAAAACATTTTTTTTATTAATATTTTGTGATTGTTTCAAGAGCTAAAAAATCATAAAAGGTCAATCCACTGTAACAACGTCTTATTAGTCGTTCACAGTTACCAAAAATATTACATTTTAATACGGAAATTCTAAATATTGCAACTTATTTTTCTGTAAAAGACACCTAAAGTGACTGAACTGTTTTGATTATGAAAAATTTGTACTTTGGAACATCTGTAAAGTAAGAATGCCTTGAATGGGTGAAAATCTATACCGGAGAAATATACACAAATACTTTTAGAAAAATTCATGGAATTCATATGATTTCTGAAGAAAACTACGTAAAAGTCTGGGAAAGTCATTTCACAGTGCTTTAATGGGTAAATTCTGATGTGTGAAAATTTTAATGACCTTTTATTTGAAAAGATGTTAAAAACAAGTAAATTAATTTCTATAAGTTTCAACTAAAAAGTGGATTTTCTCGACCAATATTTTTATTTAGGCTTCTTCCCCATTCTTTTCTATCCAGGGCAATCTCATCAGATAATTTGTAGTAATTTAGATTTTCATCTACCGTGCTCTTCCAGGCCCTGCTTTCGTCTACCTGACTGGCTGCAATTCCTAAGTGGTTTTGGTAGGCACTCGTCACTCAAACTTAGGACATGCCATACCGCTTTAGTCTATCATTTTCGATCGTTTGCATGTCCCTCTGTTTTACTCCCTTGATATATCTCGTTGCCGTACTAGTGGTTGAGAGGTTCTGCTATCAAAGCTGGTAGACGAGAGAAGTGCTGGGTTCGAATCCAAATGCGCCGGTCAGCCTGATTATTCGGAGTTTTGGGTAACCTTGCGTAAATATGGGTTAGGTTCTGGTAGAAAGACCCTCACGGAGGGCCTATCCCTTGCATAGATAATCGGTCGTAATAAACAACACCGAATTCTTGTTATGTTTGTACGTTTGGCATGTTCTGCACATGTGATGGAGTATTTTTAGACTACACGTTAGTAGAATTCATTGCGTACTATTTTAAATTAGTTTTTAATTGAAAAAATTTAATGTAATTGTAATTAATTCAGAGTTTTTTTCTTTTTAAGTGTTTCATAGTTGTGATTTATTTAATATTTATTTGGTAGTTCCCGTATATTTTACTTACATGATTCTAGAAATAAAGTCTGTGTTATTATTTTAATTAAAATTAATGTTTATTGATATTTACTAACAATAGTAGGTGGGGAAATTTTCATACATCTGTATATTTTGAAAGGAAAAGAAGTATCATAAATTGAAAACATTATCCATAATTATACTATAAAATTTTCCCGAAGTTTCTCTTAAGTTTTCCAATCCAAAAGATTGTATTTTTTGAACATAAATAAATTGGTAGAACTGTATTTACCCATAAACATACTTATGTTGTTTAAAACAGTTCTCTAACAATTTTTATATGTCTCACCGAGTTTCTTTGTATATACAAACAATATATTCATAAAGAATTGGATATACAAATATGAAATAATTTTGAATGTAAAAACAGTAATGCTATCAGAATTCCCAGTTAAGAAACATTGTTGTAGTTTTATCAGATGTTTCTGAAAAATGTTAGAAACACACTCAATGGGACAAAAATATTATAGAATAATTCTTTTCACTTGCTTCTATTTAAAAAAGGGATTGGGAAGAGATTAATAATAAAGATATACTCTTTAATCTCATATATTAATATTTTCTTTAAATCAAAATCATGTTTAATTTTAAAAATGACAGGACGAAATGTTCTACAGAAAACCGTTATTTAACAAAAATAAAATTTAATAAATTTTTTTTTATGAATGTTATTTACTCAGAATAAATACTATAAATTTATTTACGATATATACTTTACTTTATTGAATAAGAAATTCTAACTTTCATGGAATTAAAATCAAAGCAACCAAAACATCGCAAATATCTCTTTCAAAACAAAAATTATTTTTTGAGAAAAGCTATTTAGTAAGAACTAATCATAGATATCAACTTTAGATGTTCCTGTAAAATAACTGCTTTTAGTTACATAAAGAGGATTTTGACGTGCGTTTAATTCGTCTGATAACTGTAATAATTAAAAGGAAAATTTCGAAAAAAATTATCTTACCGTATGCACAAAGGAAGCAAGAGAGAAAAAGGAGCCAGCGCAGCATCATACAATTTAGAATCAATGTTGTTTATAGTCTTCAAAAGCCGATCAGTGATGAAATGGAAACTTAAGATTTTGTTATGAAGGAAACAATAATCGACTTCCTTTACCAACTTCCTTGGATCACCAGTATGCGTTAATATTGAGCAAGATTATCATGATATTGTAAAAGCATGTCCGAACTATACAGTTTCTTTAGAATTCCTAAGGAAAGTGTGGGAAATCCTACAAGAAGTCAATTGAAGATTCAATCACGCGTGGCTTGTTGGAATTTACTGTAGATATACTTATGGTCTATTATTTCAATTTTTTTTTCTCACTCAACTTTGTTATTAGAGCTTTCGCTCTCTTTTTTTCAGCGTATTGATGCTTGAAGTTTTTCTAGTTTAATTAGCTTCTTTAACATTTTTTTTAAAGGTTAGTTCGTGAAAATTAGCTAGTAATCACTTGTATGTTTTTAACATCTTCATGGTGTTGATTGCAATCTTTCCTTAAGATGTGCAATACGAAAAGAAAAATTCTGAACGCAGAGTTTTAATTGATATAAGAAAAAAAGAAAAGTACCATTTGGATTCGTAAAAAAGTCTTATTAGATGTATAGTGATAAGTGGTGATCTATATAATAAAACTGAATCTGACTTTCAAAATCTCCATAGTAACACCATGACTTTAATGCATATTTAAATACAGCATATACAGAAATGTTGAAATAAAAATTTTCGTCAATTTTGAATCTGTTGTTAGGGAAATTTAACATTGAAAACTGAACCAATTAATGTTAAAGAGAAAATTTGAATAATGAAATATAAATTCTATAATAATGTATATATTTCACTACTTTTTGTTTAATATGCTAGTTTCTAAAAGCCCAAATATAAAGCAAATACATATTGTGAATTAAACTATTTTCGGAATATCAGTTATTAATTAATAATGAAATTATTAAAAATTCATAAATAGAAATAAATACTTTTTGGTAACCATTAGATTACCAAAAAAGGTACCAAAAGGCCTGGTGTGAAATTCACCAAAACATTTTTCTTCCCATTCTAACATTTTATAAGTAAATGTATGAAAAAAGGCAACGTTAAGAGACTGTATGATTAAAATTTAAAACCTTATTTCTGCAATTTGAAGCATACAATGTATTAGAAACCAATGATATATTTATTAGTTCGCAAGTAAACAGCTTTACTCTAGTAAATAAAAGCGGTTATATGTCTTTATTTTAATCGTTAGAATGTTCATTCAAATTTCAAATTACGTTTCTTTATATTGGGACACCTTTTAGCTAACATTTAAAGAGTCTTCAAAACAGAGCAATGAAAATTTATACTTAGAGTAAATGAAACACAAAAATTGAATAAAAATATGTATTTTTATTGAAAATTTTAAAGTTGGAACAAAAACAAATATGTAGGCACTCCCTTACGATAACAAAAGTCCATTAAAAGTATAGAAAATCATAAACAATAACTTTGGTACAAATAGCCTTATTATGCTATTTTTAAAACTTGAGTAATGACTTGCGTTTGGGTAATTTTATTTATTTACATATTTATTTATTTTTCGCATAGTGCGTTTTATGTTGTATTTCTGTATAAAAAAAATAAATCGAAATTAGACACTTCCGCTAAAGCTTTAATAAAAGTTATTGTATAAATTACAGCGATGGAATAGAGTGAATATATTGATTACTAACAGAAGCGTAAATTTGCTTCTCAGAATGCGAATATTCTCAAATTTAAGCACATATTTAAATATTGTTATTTTATGTGAAGCATAAAAAAATAAAATATTTTCAAATAAACGCCCAGATATACTTTTGTTTTTTATAGCTATAGTTTTTTTTCTTTTAATGTATAAAATGCAAATAAACATAAACTCTTTCTTTATAAGATGTTGATTTACCTGGATTTAAATTCACTAGAATACTAAGGACCTACTGTGTCAAACCACGATGAAAAAAAAAGAAAAAGAAAAAGATATACATAAATGCCCATTCTTGCTTAAGTGAGAGGTCCAAAACATTGAATAGACACAAGACTCGAATCCCTTCACATTTCTCTTTATAATTTTCTTTACAGATTTCTTCTGATCAAGTTTTCTGACAGAAGTGGTAAAAACATTAATAACAGAAAAAAAAAATAAACCAGAACAGCAAATTTTGTCTGTTTTGTTAACTACAGTTGCAATTTATTGAAATAAAACTTACTAAGAAAAAAAATGAAATTTTTTGCATAAGAATTATTTTCAGACAAATTTAAAAACATTTTTATTTATCACAAACGTACACATGTACTTTTTATTTTGTTCTGTAAATATCGTCGTTAAATTACAGAGTTTGATTAAAGGAAATTTTTTCTTGGGAAAATATTTCGAAAGGAAGCATGAAAGTTAAATTAAGATACAGTATTAATTTAAAATATTAAAATAGAGTTAATTATATATTATTATATAATATTTTAAATTAAGGTACTACCTTCCTTTAACATTTATTTTTATTTTTACAATATTTTGCAAGCAAAAATATCCATTAATCAAACTATGTCACTAGGATTTTTATAGAACAAAAAATATACATATATTATAGATTATAATATAAATACTGGAATTAACTATAAAACAAGTGTAAACATTACACGACACAGCTGTTATATTTCTTCAACACAGGAATCAAAATTATAACAAATTTACAAAATACGTTTACAGTTCCTGGTTATCGAAATACTTTATTTGTAAGAAGTAGTGTACAAATCAGAGAAAATTAGCTGGTAATAAAACAACATCGAGTACATATGAAATTAAATATACATAAAATAAATTATTTTTATTTATTCTGAGCATTATAATCCTGAAATCCTTCAAAATCAATTTCTTAAAGTTTGCTGTTTATCATTATATAAACCACAATTATTTTTGTAACTGTTTGAAGTGCAAGTCATTGATTAGGGTTTTAGTTCTGATTAGGATATAACTCTTATTTTATTTGTTTTAATGTGTTCTTGGTTTGTAAGTATCTAGAAATAAACACATACTGAAACTAAGAAAAACATGTTGAAAAATTTTTACAGAATAAATAAGAAAATCTTAAATTTTAAAATTAAAGTTTTATTTTAATGAAATTCAATTTTAAATTACACGACAATTTCACAGTATGATATTTACTATTTAAAAATTAATAAAATAATTGCATAAAAACTATATCATTTCAAATATATCTTAAATATTGTTGAATATTGTTAAATTATATTAATTGATATTTAAAATATTTATTTTTTATTTTAATTAAATAAGATTAATTTCAAAGTAAATTAAAGGTATAAATAACAGGCTTGTTGTAGAACAAGCATTAACAAAACGAAATGAAATTTAATTTTGTACAGATTTGTTTAATTTCGTCTACTTTGTTCAAGATATCACGGATAATAGTGAACGAAATAAGAACTCTGCTTCTAATACCATCCTTGACATCCCAGGATATTCATTCATTCGTAGTCAAATTTCTTTAAAAGACTATTTACGAGACCTTGAAATGTACGGAATGGTATCAGTCTGTCACTGAATCAAAATTTCAAGTGAAGCAAGACTTCTGAATATGAAATTCTGATTCAAAACTTCAAGTAATAAAGAAAAAAAAATCAAATAAAGAAAAGACCAAGAGAGTTTTAAACTCATGATTCGACATAAAATATCGCTAATAATTTTTTGAAGCACAGTTTTGCGAAATTAATTAAATGCGGTTTTATTTATTTTATATTGCGGTAAAATATACTTCGATATCTTAAATTAAATGTCTATAAAACACTTTGTCCAACTCATTACTTTTATTTATAAATAAATAAATTTTGCTTATTAAGGGTATTTATTAAGGGTAAATTAAGGGTATAAATAACAGACTTGTTGTAGAACAAGCATTAACAAAACGAAGTGAAATTTAATTTTGTACAGATTTGTTTAATTTCGTCTACTTTGTTCAAGATATCACGGATAATAGTGAACGAAATAGGAACTCTGCTTCTAATAAACATCCTTGACATCCCATGATATTCATTCATTCATAGTCAAACGAATTTCAAGTGAAGCAAGACTTCTGAATATGAAATTCTGATTCAAAACTTCAAGTAATAAAGAAAAAAAAAGAATAAATCAAATAAAGAGAAGACCAAGAGAGTTTTAAACTCATGATTCGACATAAAATATCGCTAATAATTTTTTGAAGCACAGTTTTGCGAAATTCATTAAAAGCGGTTTTATTTATTTTATATTGCGGTAAAATATACTTCGATATCTTAAATTAAATGCCTATAAAACACTTTGTCCAACTCATTACTTTTATTTATAAATAAATAAATTTTGCTCATAAAATATCCGTACGCTTATGTTATAGAAAAGAAAATATTTGGATAATTTTTTTGGTCATTTAAATTTAATTATTAAAAAAAAATCATATCTCCTTTTTAAATCATGAACAAGCACCGTTTTCATAAACAAATAATAAAGTTTTTAAAATATGAAAACATGTAAGTCTGTAAACTATAATTGAAGAAAAAAAAAAAAACAAGAGGGAAAAATTCTGCTATAAGGCCGAATATAGATTGCCACACACGGCTTTTATTTAAAAAATAAATAAACTAACTGTAACTCAGAATAAAAACGCAATGACAACAAACAATTTTAAAATATCTAAATAACAAATAAAAATTCCCCTGTTAAAGTGTTGAGTTGTTCAATAACCATTCGATTTAGAAAAATATTTTTCTACCACTGAGCAATTTTTTTAAATGAAATTTAATTCATGTTGCTATGGCAGCAGACGATAAAACGATATCTTTGGAATAAGGGAATAAATACAAGAAAAATTTTTGTTGACGTTTGTGATAAAATGTTTTTCTTTATTTTTTAAAAATGTATATACATAATTCACTTTTATATTTTAACAGAATAATAAGTTTACTATAATTCGTTACTCATGCTATGGCCAGTATACACGATACACGTCGAGCAACAATGCCTTTATATCATTATCTTTTTACGCGCAAAAGTTTCGCTACGGTACTCCATTGTGAAGTTTTGTAATTTTTGAAATCTAATATTTGAAAAACGACATAATCATTAGATTTGAAATTTATATCAAGAAAAATACAATTTTTTACCATTCTAACGCAGTTTGTAAAACGATTTTGTGACAAATACTTTTCGAGTTATTAATTTTTTAAGTAACTTCAAATGTTTCATTTTCCGAGATTAATCTGTGGCAACGATGGATTGCTGTGACTTTTCATAAACATGAAAAATGATAGAGATTGAAAGAATAAGCCACCCTGTGTGTGGCTAAAAAAAAAAAAAAAGAAAAAAAAAAAAGACTTTTATATACAATCAATAAAATAAAATAAATTGCTTAAAACTATATAAAACGCATTAAAAATACAATATTACTTTTATTTATAAATAAATAAATTTTGCTTATAAAATATCCGTACGCTTATGTTATAGAAAAGAAAATATTCGGATAAGATTTTTTGGTTATTTAAATTTAATTATTAAAAAAATTATATCTTCTTTTTAAATCATGAACAAGCACCGTTTTCGTAAACAAATAATGAAGTTTTTAAAATATGAACACATGTAAGTCTGTAAACTATAATTGAAGATAAAAAAAAAGACTTTTATATACAATCAATAAAATAAAATAAATTGGTTAAAACTATATAAAACACATTAAAAATACAATATAAAATAAAGACTTTTCGTAACACACCATGTCACCACATCAGTTCAATCATCTATCATCAATCCACACAGAAAAACACAGAAAAATATCCACAAACAGTTACAAAAGAGTTAAGCGTTCAGCAAAATCTGTAAAATAAAAATCCTATACTGACCAATTTATGTTTTAGCCAATTTCTTTTATTTATTCTGTATAAAAGTTAGATTTTTAAAAGAATTTTGGTCTTCAAATAATAAAGTAATAAGAACTTAAAATCATACGATAAATGTGTCAATAGATGGCAGCACTATAAAATTTTGTTGCTTTTATACATACGTTGAAAAGTTCAATAAGGTAAAAATAATAATAATAATAATAAGGAATCGAAAAAAAATATTCTGAGCCTCCTCTGCTTTTAATAAGCCTCTTAAATCTAAAAAAATGCGATTTTTCTCTTTCCATTAAGTACAAATTACGGCATAAGAACATCAATGGGGACTCCCTAGTATAGTTATTCAGGCCCTCTATAAAAAAAAATATCTTACATAAAAATCTAAAAAAATGCGATGGATAAGATTTTGGCCATTATCAAACATAAATATTTTCAAAATTTTCTCATAGTACATTTATGATATATGTTATTTTGTAAATTGTAGTAAATATATCACCATTGCTATTTATAATCTTACTTTTCACACAATTTTTTGTCTAAACAATCTGTAAAAATTATTATAAACAATGTATAGCGTTTTTGACTGAATAAGAGAATTGTGGCCATGGTTTTCATAGTTGTTCAAATTTGTTTGTTTTTCATTGCATTCTCACCCCTATTGGTATGTCACTAAATTAATAGATTCCCTTTTGTCGGACCCTTGCATGTATTAAAAGATGTATTCTTTTCACCAAAAATAAGCTACTGTTAACTTTATTATGAAAATACTAGTTTTAGAAATGTTCCTTAAATAAAGATATCTTTGAAGAAGACTTTTATTTTCTATGAATGTTGTCTTAATCCTCGTTGTTACCAGAAATAGTTGCATGGCTGTCCCTTTCATACTACTTTCATGACAGAATATGCCAACTAAGGCTATGAAATCTTTTATTCTCTTGAAAATGAACACTATAATCTCAAACATGCATAGCCGCTGTTACCAAAACAGACACTTCATATTTTAAATGGATGGTAATTTCTGACTGATTTATTTTCCTGTATTTTTCGAAAACATATAAATGAAAATACAGAATGATCCTGCATTAAAAAAAATAATTTTCATTATTTTAATAATTTATTTCATTAGAATTTAATTTGACAGATTTTTTAAGAAACTTTGTATTAACTAATATTTAATTTTATCTACTTAACTTGGGGTGCCCAAATTGTGGCCCGCGGAACATCGAGATACCGTTATTTTAGAATAGATTAATTTGTCTTATTTAATGACAGAAACTTTGCGATTAAATAAGGCAAGGATTGCTATTCGGAAATTGTGGTGACAAACGACTTTGGAGCAAAAAAGTTGGACAGACCTATTCTTAACTCTGAGTTTTTCTTTTCTTTTAAGTTTCAGTATATTTTGTTTTGTTTACCTGAATATAATTTGAAAACTTCTTAATGGATAAATAGGCCTATATATATAATTTTACGAGAGAAAATGTTTCACTACTCTATCGAAAACTTTTAGTGGCTGTTGTTACATAATATCTTGCAAATTCTCTCGGTTATTAGAGCTGTAGGGTGACTACACAAGTTTTCCTCGTATATCCTAACAATTTGTTAGGAGAAAATTTTATGAATGGATTATTCATTATATAATGCATTTTTGAAAATTCTATTTAATCATCATAGAGTTAACATCTAATGCTGACACTAAGAGTTCTTTCAAAAATAGTTTTCTTTTATTTTAAACATTGTGTAAAAAATGTATAATTTTTTAAAATTTTCTTAATTAAAATTTGTACTTTTTTAAAAACTACTTAACATGGGGAAAAAATAGAAAGATAATACGTAGGTATCATATATTAATTTTCTGACGGTAAAAAAAAAGGAATATTGAAAAACGCATTAAATAATGTGTAATCCAGTAATGAAACATTACGTTTCCTATAAGGATCTCTAACGATTCCGTTTTCTTACCCAGTGAACTTCTGTAATAACTTTTCCTGGTCCATTGCAATCATACATCATACTTCCTCGATTTTGAAAGTAAAATTACAAAAAGATACAGTAATTTAACGCTATTAAGAGGTTATTTATTTCTATTCATTTCTTTTCCTCTGGTAAGTTGATTACATAATTTTCCATGACATTACAACGCTTCGGTAAATCATTTGATCACATTTCTACTTCTGATATACGTTTTCTGAAATCTATAATTTTGATCTGAATGGCTATATGAATAACAAAGATGTTTTGGTTATTTAGAAGTATGTTTTTACAAAGTACCTTTTCAGAGAAATCATACTTTAAATAATAACCTAAATACCAGTTTTTACGTACAATGTTCAAGGTCTGTTTTAATAAGATGTTGTCCCTTTATCGCAACTTACAAACCGTAGAATTTGAGAGATGCAATTATTATGATAATATAGAAAATAATATGTTACAAATCGAAACGTTTTCGTCATTATAGTCTAGTAAACGTTAAATATATTTTATATTAATTATTAGCTTGCATTAGGAAGTATACATACTCTTTAAAGAAAACAAAGTCCATGATTAGAATAATTTGGATTTTAAAGACGAAACAATTTCATGTGTTAGTGGAAATTGTCAGTTTTAGTTGAATCGGTCATTTCAAAAACCACAGAAGTCAAATTTTTTTTAAATATAATTTTTTTTGTCGTAAATGCTTCCTTAAAGGTAGAGCCATGATATGGGTAATAACCACATAAGTCAATGTATTCCTTCCTCTTCAAACAATACCTTCTAATTTTCGTTCATTACTTAAACGACATAAAGTCAGCGATTTAAGTGGTTTCTGCATGCAATACATGCGGATACAATATTATATTACCATATTACTATTTGCATACAATACCATATTAAATCATAAAAATGTTCCTGTATAAGAGCTATCTTCATTAATTTTGAATAAAAATATATTTAATATGACTGTTTTGTTAAAAATAAATACCACCTAACCACGTTTCTTGCTAAAACAACATAAGTTAGGAACAGTTTTGTCTGTTATTCTTCTTTTTATTATTCATAAATTATAAAAATTATTCGATATTTACAAACTTTGAAGTCCAAACTCTATAATCAGCCCAAAAGAAAATTCGTTTACTTGTGAATAATACAGTTTTTTTTTTTTTTTTTAATTTCTGAAAAGTTTTGATTCGGTGACTTATGTGGTTTTTGAAATGGCCGATTCAATTGTAATAACGAACATATTCTGATCAAGTCATACAAATATTTTTTAACTAAACACAACTAAACTAGAAATAAAATACACACACACACATAGAGAGAGAGTGATTAGGGGGGGGGGGGTTGCAGGGGGTTTCAATTCGACACACAGGTACTCACGCCCATACGACTGATCATATATGTAAACTTATACTCATGCACAATTTTGGAACATGTGCATCAGTTTTTAGGATTTAGTTTCAGGGGTGCACTGATGCCAAAATGCCGTCCCGGTACTGCTTTTCCGGAGAAAAATAAAACATTATTCATTAATGATTAATTATTCTAAGCCGTTTCAATCTGTGTTACATTTCGAAATTGATAGTATTAAAATCTTGATAATTGGCTTTTTAATTTAAAGCCTTTTTCTTAAATGAACAAGAAAGAAAAATCATGCGTAAAGCAAAGATTATGAAACACTATCCAACACTTCCAGAATAATGTAACGGAACTTCACTGCTTAATAAAGCGAAGGGAGATATCTTAAGTTAAAGAATTTAGAAAGCGCATAACACATTTGAAAACCCAATTTCAGAAATTGCCGACCATAGTTGGAAAGGCGCTCAAATTCATTTGGGAAACCCTGTATATGATCAATAGATTTGTATATATCACATAATTCAGTTTTGTTGGAAAACGCATAACACTATTGATAAGTCACTTGCAGCAATTTCCGCCAGTAGACGGAAATGTACTCGATTTTTTTTTGTACAACCTTGCATGTTATCTACATATTTTTATTACGCACCACATATTAAGTTAAAATTTATTTCAGGCCATTAACACAACTAAAAACACACATCAAAAAATGACCGCCCATAGACGGCAATGTATCCGGTTCTTTGCATAGCTCTGTATATGAAGTTATTTATAGTCTACAAACATCGTCCAGTGAACTAAGTATAATTGTGCTGGAAAATGCGTTAGACAATTAAAAACCACTACTAAGCAATTCACGCCCATAGACAGTATGCTTTCGAATTCTTTTGTGTAGCCTTGTACATGATATATAGAATTTATACCCACTATGTAGTATGCAAAAATTTAGTTAAACTTAAAAATCTAAATCAAAGTTAAAAACGCACTTCCAGCAATCATCGCTCATAGACTGTACTGCAATGGAATTCTTTTGTGTGTCTCTGTAAATGGACGATAAATGTTTCGCACTCTATATTCCACAGTAAAAATCTTGTAATGTACCTCAGTAATCTATATAAATTTCATTATATTTAAAATAGTATAACCTTATTAAAATACGCTGCAGTCAATTTTTTTCCGTAGACCAGTATGTAATTGAATTATTTTGTGTGGCCCTGTAAATGAATGAAAAATGCTTTACTCTCCACATTTTACATAAAGCTTGCTTTATAGTACGTTATAAATGCATATCAATTTCATTATATTTGAAGTATTCTAACATCATTAAAATACATTGCGACACACAAAAATACAAAACGATTTTTTTCCCATATACCATAATGTAACGAATTATTTTGAGTGTTTCTGTAAACGAACTATAAATTCTACACGCTTCGTTTTCAATATGGAACATTCGCTTTTAAATCTGAATAACATCTATCAATAATGTAGAAATCAAAGTATATTTTGGGGAATTTGAACATGGACAGACGGACTGAATTCATAAACACTTTTCAACTAAGTTAGAAATTGTGAAAAAGAGGTACATGTAGCATTCTAAATGCTTTTGGAACAATGAGTAGGTTTGTACGTTAGAATTATCGTGTTATCTTCGAGATATTTTCTGAATTTATCTTATTTAAATAAACCTTATCTCCTATATAAGTTTTCACAATGTGATAGCATCATGTTTGTATTATATAATACTTTGAATGTTGTACAATGTCGTCCGGAGGAGAAAATCTAAACCATTCAGAAAGAAAGTCACGCCCATTCATCTGTAGTTATTGTATAAAGAAATAGATTGAAAGTGTACTTCTACAGTGACGTTAGAAAATACATCCGTTTTTACTTGAATAAGAGCAGGAGAAAATGTTTTTTTGCTTTTAATATTATAAAGGACTAAATATAATTTAATACAAGAAGTCTAAAATTATAAATAACAGTGATAATAATGATAATTAATATTATTATAGTGCGCTTTCAATTGGTTTAAGATTTTTTTTTTTAAGAGTTGGTTTTCATTTATCGAGTTGTCATTAAATGCGATATTATTTCTCATATGTTCGTCACATTTTTGGTATACTTCGCATTTTATTAAATGTAAAATGACAAATATAAGCAAAAATTATTGATTATTATGCTTTTAGGTCAAAATCAGTTTGTTTTGAAGAAATTTAATTATTATTTGTAATCTAAGCAAAAATATATCCTGTCACATGTAGGTCATTTTTGTCAAATGAGATGTAAAACACAACCGACAACGTTCTTTTAGAAATTTGCTTCTAAGATCTTAGCTCCGCGCCATTAGCATGTCTTTTGACTTGGACGAATAAAATACATTTTGAACAATATACACTACCAATTTTTTCCGTGAGTTATCTTATTTTGTTACCGTCTTCAAGTTTCGCAAGCCACATTTAATTGCAGAGTAATAAATATCAAAAATTTGTAATATATTTTAACAAAATGAAAATTTTTTAATATATTTTAACAAAATGAATTTTTTTTATATATTTAAAAAAAAAACAAGAAAGAAAAATCACGCGTCAAGCATAGATTATAAAAAAATTTCCAACACTTCTAGAATACACTAACGGAGCTTCACCATTTATAAAAGTGAAAGACGATATCTAAGTAAACAACTTCGAACATGCAAATCACATTTGAAATCCCAATTTCAGTAATTACAGTCCATAGTCGGAAATATACTCGAAAACTTTTGTGCATCCCTGTACATCATCAGTAGATTTGTATATACGTTACATGATGTGCTAAAATCTAGCTTAGTTGCAAAACGCATAACACAGTCGGAAATTCACCGTCAGCAATTGCCACCAACAGACGGAACTGAACTCGCAAAATTTTGTACAGTCCTGTAAGTTACTACCTAATCTACAAATTCTTATTTTCCTCATGTAAAGAAAACTTTATTCAGAGGGCGGGGAAACGCATAACACAACCGAAAACGTTTTTTTTAGAAATTACCACCCATAGACCGTAATGCATTCAATTCTTTGTGTAGCCCTGTATATGAATTTATATTCTACAAACTTCTCTTAGTATACTAAATATAGTTCAACTGGAAAATATATAACACAATTAACAAATGCCCTTAAGCAATTCACACTCATACACTGTAATGTTTACGAATTATTTTGTGTAGCTCTGTGTATGATCTATAGAATTTATACACACCATGTAATATGCAAAAATTTACTTAAACTTAAAAACGCATGCCACAACTCAAAACGCACTTTCATCATTAATCACTAATAGACAGTACTGTAAACAAAATCTTTTGTATGTCTTTGTAAATAAACGATAACTGTTATACACCTCATATTCTTCTTGTAGTGTTCATATTATTTTGTTTGTAGTGTTCATATTATTCATCTTGTAGTGCACTTCAATAACGTATATAAATTTAGCTATGTTTGAAATAGTGTAACATCATTAAAATACGCTTCAAATAGTTTTTTTTCGTTGACTATTATGTAACCGAATTTTTTGTGTGACCCTGTAAAGGAATTATAAATGAAGGAATGATAAATGGCCTTCATATTCTACAGAAAGCATGTTTCAGTGTACCTCAATAGCGTATAAAAATTTAATTATGTTGGAAATAGTGTAACAGCATTAAAAGAGCACTGCCACCTGCGCATCATTCTCCCTACATCCAAGACACCATAGACGACTTGGTCGCTGCAACAGCAGAGCCATGTATATAGTGAAACTGCCGCATGAAACTTGGTCCTCCTGGAGCTTCCGGAACCGGACACCCATTAGATTAAGAGATATTAACTATTTCATAAAGAAACGATTTTATGGCTTCTCTTTAAATTAAAATCTGGTACTTATATCAGGTATTCATAACACTAAAATTTTCAATACGCAAGAATGTTTCAAATTATTTTTTCTGTTATACTAATTGCCGTTTATATCAAAATATTATGTAAAAGTTGCGAAATTTTAATTTTTTCACGGTCCCAAGGTCCCCCCCCCCCCTCCACATTTTGAAATTTATTTTAGAAATTTATTTCTCCATGTTCTAACGAGTAAAACAAAAACGAAAAATGTGGAAGGTTCTATGATCCAAACTTACTGAGTTATGATGTATTAAGTTTCAGCGTTTTTTGGCGCGTTTTTAGAGACGGAAAACACAGAAAATTAATAAAATAATAAATTGGTTTTCTCGTAAAAGTTAGAGGTATTTATCGATTTACTTGTTAGAGCATGAGCAAAGGTTTTCTAAATATAACTTATCTCTCTAAGCGTTTTGCCCGTATTTTTCTGTTCCCAAAATCAATTTAAATTGGCTCTAGACGAAATTTTTTTTAACAAAATTGTGTTTTAAGATAGATGTAAAATAAAGAGATATGAAGTGTATTTTAGAAATAAACGGGAAACAAAATTTAAATTATTTTAAGTTTTACAAATATTTTTATGAAAAGACAGGAAAGCCCTCAGACGCTCAGAGGGTTATAGAACGCAGGGACTGTATAAAAAAATTAAATAAGTAACTTTTTATGAAAATAAATGGCTTTTATGCGTTTTGTTAATAGATGTTGACAATTTTGAAAAAGAAAAAATCCATGCTTGTTTTATTCAAGTAAAATAGATTTTAAATCACTATTTATCTCATAAATGTATTGAGACCGTATTTAAAAAAGCCTATAAAATATTTCCCTTATTTTATATGAAGAAACTTTGTACTCTAAACCACTTTTACTCGAACTTTTTTTCATTCTTTATTGATGAGTTTTTATTTTTCAAAAGTACTGCAGATGGTGACGTAAGAAACTCTTTTGACGTCATTGGGTCGGCGCATTTCTTATTTTTTCTTGGTTAAAGCTTATAAAGAGAAAACGTGATACTTTGTGTCATTACTTATTCATGCATCTTTTCCAAACGATCACTTCTGAAATTCGGTTTTAAATTAAATGCGAAAGAACTTTACACGGGTATTGAGTAAACGTGCTTTTTATTGCAATTTATTTATCTTTACTGACGTTTACGAAATACGTTATTTTTTTAAGCAGAAAATACTCAATTCAAGGATTTATGAAAATTGTTAAAAATTGATTAAAATCTCATCATGGCGCGCTTTTGTTTAACATATTGTTTGTTATAACTTCAAGGACGTCTAGCAGCATCACATTAAATTTTTAACAGATAAATATAAATATCCTATTGTCAAAATTTTAGTATTTGGTGATTATTTAACTGAGTATTTCACAGAAATAACCTTTAAAAAATTTAATTTTTTTTCATTTAATCCTAGAATTTTCAAGAAATAAATAAGTATATGAATGTACATATAAATATATGATGTACATATTCGTACATTTACATGTATGAATATGTACATGAATAAATCTCAAAAAACGTTTCGTAATTGAATAAGTTTTATCCTCCAAGAATATCAGATTTAGAAAATTTCACGTTACAAAGGTTAATTTTATTAGCTTTATTTATGTTTTTTTTTTGAAATTCGAATTGTTTAAGGATTATATTAAACAACAATAACTTTCAAGGATCAGTTGATAATAATTTCTTAAGTGTTTTCTTCATTTCTTTAAACTGAAAATACTTTAACCGTAACTCGAGTGTGACAAAATTATAAAAGTTGAAAATGAGTGAAAATGACTCACTGTGAAGTCGATACGTCTCGTTTCTGGAACGAGATACAAATAAATTAAAAATTGGAGAGTCACAATGTGACGAAACAAAAATACCACTTTTTGGTTACACTTGTGACTGTGATCAATTGTGACGATTGTAAAATCATACTGTAGTTACATAGAATGACTGTGCTACTAGATTAGTTATAATTGTATAATAAATTAAATGTAAGTGCATCCTCCTTCTATTTATATGAATTATTTATATAGTTTTTCGAAAGGGCGATTTTTTGTCAGTATTTTTCACATAACAATACTTGAAGCCACGCAACATTTGAATATATGCCAAATTTATTACATAAAAAAGCTTCAAAGTGAAATCATAAAACATTTTAGACTATTGTAACAGGACTGCGCAATTATCCTTAGTAACATAACAGGGTCATTTTACTTTTGACATAGCAGAATTCAACGGCATTTTCTTGGGAAAGGCCACAAGAAAAAAAGAAGTCGCAAGACCCAAGAAAAGTTTTTTTCACTGTTAAAATTCTGAAGCAAATTGTCCATTCATTCAACTGTTTTTGTAAATAACGCATACTTAACCATATTATGAAGCGTTCTCATTGGTCAGGGTCGATTAAAATTACGGTTAAGTAACCGTTATCTATAGAAACGGTCAAACGACTGGAGAGTTTGCTGAAATTTTTTAACAGTGTAGACTAATGTCACACGAGCGTCGAAGAACAAGCCTCAAAATGAACATCCTATCTGGGAGTGATACGATCTGCTGGGTCGGTCACACGACGACGAGCGCTGAAAAGGACGCACGTCACACAGAATTTCAGCCAGCATGCTCGCAGACTGATGACCATTGTTTATGTTAACAATGTTCGACACAAGCGTTATTTTTGACGCTACAGTTTGAGTTTCCTTTATCAGTGATTAAGAGATTTTTATTGCGGTTCCATTCATCGAATTCGCTCGTCCAAATTAGAGTCATCAATACTTGTTGGGTCGGCACATTCTGCCAGACATTTTTAAAGGTAATATATATATATATATATATTCGAAGAAGATAATGTATTCTAGATTGTAATATAAGCAATATTTTACTGACCTAGTTTTTTCCTGTAGATGCCAGGAAAATGATTCAAATTAAACATTATTCTGATGCCAAAAAACTTCAAAATTCCACAAAAAAAGGTCAACAACTGAAAATATTTACTTGCACTGCTCACTAAAGAAATAAAAGTTCTTGCAATAGGCACGAAAATAGAACACTACAGCTATCTGTATGGAAAATATTGAGTGTAATGCAATCTACCAGAACAATGATATTTTTTCAGTTACACACATTTTAGTAATTTTTTTTAATTGTGAAAAATAATAAAAATATTTTAAATTATTTTCCACTGTATAAAATACTTTATTATGGATGTATTAAATTAATTTTTATTGGAAAATTAGTTTTATTATTAATTTATGTAACATTTAGAACTACATGAATGGTTCGCTGCACTCTAAAAAAACTGTAAATTTATGAGCGTTTGCCCTTCAATTTTCACGAGTAACAGCCTTATTTGATGAAAAACGGTCTGATCCACTAAATAGGCGGCCTTATCCTTTAGATACTTAGAAAATTAAGAACAATCCACATATTCTTACAGTTCTAGCCCATATGTTAGCAAAAATACGGTACGACCCCATACATTGTCCTCCGCTAGGGTGTAACCCTTCATTTTACTCGTGTTTCGAAAATTTTAACCCGCCAAAACAGCGATTCTGTGATGATTATCTAACGCGCTACGTGCTACGGAACAGTAAGCAAAGTGTTATTGTGTTTTAAAGTGCCTTATATCCTGTGCATTATAATGCTATATTACTTTGCCCCGTAAAATTACGGGCTGCACAAAGTGATGGGCATGGATTTTTTTTTTTTTTTTTTTTTTTTTTTTTTTTTACGGGGTATGATTGGAATCTCTGCTGCCGGCCTCTGCCCGTAATTTTACTGCAATTTTTTTTACAGTAAGGTTACAAGCCAGGATAATGACTTTTGGACATTTGATATATTTTGTTTATAAATTTATTAACATTTTTCGAGTTTTTTATATATCTGTAGATTAGTCCAGAACATGAAAAGTTATTAAAATACATTTACTTATATTGTATTTATTTTTAAAATTATATAAGATAGTTACATGTATTTTTTCTGTTTTGAGAGAATGGCGAAATACAAAAAATAATTTTATACATTTAATTTTAAGACCTAAATCTTTAATTTTTATCCTAGTGGGAAAATATTATATTTAAAAGTTTTAAGACTGGAGATTAGTCGTAGCAATATATATTGTGAAAGAATTATTTTATACAATTTAGTGATGCCATTTATTTACGTAATCATATATTTAATTTAATAATTATGAGTAACTTAATAATAATCTTCAAACATTAATAATATTTTTTAAATTTTAATATTTAAAGTATTTAAATATTTAAATGCTACACCAGATTAATCAACAAATTTATTGTTAATTATTAAGAATAGTAACTACCATGTGTGAATTTATATACAAATAAAAATAAATATCTCATATCATTAACTTATATTCATTTGTTCCAAATAATTAACCAATTAATCTATATTATAATTATAATTATAATTATAATTATAATAAAATTACACTTATTAACCTGTATTCAATTTCCATAAATGATTTTAATAAAAGAAAATGTGATATCAATTGTGTTTTTAATAATTATATTTATGTATAAATCCCACTGCAATATAAATAAAAACCCGTAAAAACAATATATATATATATATATATATATATATATATAAATAATAAGCCATACAAATCACAAACGCAACCTCCACTAATATTTATGTATGTTTGAATATAAACACCATATTATTTAAATTAATTAATTATTGCGTTTACCATGTAGTTAGGAAAACCATATAGATCAGTTTGATTAATATTAAATTTACTCTGTTAATGTTTTTATTTTTATATATATCTGAGCATAGATATTTTATTCTGGGTAGTTAATTAAGCAAAATCAGTTCTTTTATCATAAATGTCAAATATTAATTATTTTTTTATTAACAAGCTTTATTTTTAAGACAAGACAATTTATTACATTATTAATCATATCATTTTGACTTAATGTAAGCTGTGTGGTATATTAAGTTGGTAACGGTGACATATTATAGTTGTCCGAATTCTCAACCTAAAACCGATTTGCTTTGTTTTAATCGAACATTTTTGTTAAGAACATTTAATACATTTATTTTTACATCCTAATTATTAATATTATTTGTAAATATTTGTTTGTAGTCTATTAAAATATATTTGAGTTCTTATAAATGAATACAGTTTTATCCACTGTTATATATCAACTCACTATAATGTAGAAAAAAGTATTTACTAAATATTTTTAAGTAAATAACCGTAAAATATACGTTCATTTCAAGAGCAGATAATGATATCTTACATTTTATCAAAAATTTGATAATACAATCAACGCCTGTAGAGTGAAAGATATCGCAGTATTTATGTCTTACCGACGTAGATAAGACATTTACTAACAGCTAAATCTACAAGTGCAAGGAAAGTTTATGTGTCAGCAAAAATACTCAGGTGTATTAACAGATAAACAAACGTTTGTGACGTCCGCTTCTTGTATCGCTGATAAATGACACGTTTTTTTTTTCTTATTTCAATTCACATGTCATAGAAAGATATCAGATAATTGTAGTATCAAAATTATATTATCTTATTCACTGAAAATATTTTTTACGGGAAAAAGGTCACAATTTACATTTTTAAAAGTAGTTGCATTTTTTTTTGTAAGAAAATCTTAGATCTCGGGAGGTTTTTACAAGGTTATTAATTTTTCATAAATCTTCGAAAAATCACCATATGTACATTTTTAAAATCTTTTAAACATGCATGCGTTTAAAAATAATAAACATGCAGATAATAAAAAAAAATTTCATCTTGTTCAAAACATACCGCCAATATTTTTAAGATATACTTTACTAGCACAAAAATTAATACATTTATAAGAAAAAGTTGAATATCTTATAATGTGACATATTCAAACAAAATTACTGGCTTTTAAACATATTTTATATTCTCATATTTATAGGGTAGCCATTCATATTACGTAAAAAAAATTCTCATTCATATATTTTAGCCACGTCATATGCGCAGAAATCATCAAGCAAAACATAAGTCTTTTTCAAATATTTTATCTTATCAAAAAATAACTCCTTAAAAATGGTCGCTCCAAGCCATACATTATAAAACGTCAGCCATAAAAAGAAGTGATATCTCATGTGAGTGCCGTGTGAAAGTCTATCACTATACACAATTGTTGCAAATACATAGCAGTGTGGTATTGTATATGAAAACTCTTTGGTGACCTGCAGGTATGTGTAGCGTATGTGAGTCCACGTGATTGCATGTTTAGTCGGTTATCTCTTTGTACGCGTACTCTATTTAACAGCTACTTAAACTTCTCCAAAAATATTGCTAAGGTTGATGAAGCCTACTTTTAATTATCTGCTTGAATAATCGATAAGTTTATTTTATTATTGTGACAATATGAAAGCAAGACTTCAAGGTATACAGTAACGTACTTTTAGTATGTGTGTTTTGCATGAAAATTTAAAATTAAAACATTCAAAATAACATGTAGATTAATGTTGGTGCATACTGTTGGCTTCGAGCTTATTCATTCGTCCCTGTGGCGGTTGGGGGAGGACGGGTAGACCGAGCGCTGTTACAGCGAGGAAAGGCAGCCCGTTTCTTCGAAGACTGCTGGCAAGGGGTGCAGCCCCCATCACTGAAGATCCCACCGAAAAAATTAAAAGCAATTTCCTTTAAGTTAAAGGTATTGACCAATTTTTCGGATAGGGCTGGGGTGTTAAATACATCGGACGACCGCTGCGGTTTCGAGCTTATTCATCAGCTGTAATGAATAAATTTGTGCTGAAGCAGTAAATATATTACAGAAGGTTATGTTTAAAAATAATTAGGAATGCAATTTCTGCATTGAGTACTTACTACGATTACATCTGATTTTTGTGTATAAGTTTACAGCGTTTTATGCTTTATTTACTGATTTTCCTCACACAATTAATTTAACCCTTTCATGTCTGATTTTGTTTTTCGCGAAAAAATTACTAAAAAATTAAAAGTAGTTATCCAGGTCACAACAGATAAGGTTTACTGAAACTTAACGAATACGTCATCTAACAAATCGAACGGTATTTTTCGTATACTATTAATATGAAAAAAAGGTATAGAAGAATTTTTGAAGACGTTTGAAAAATGGCGTATTACAACAGGATTAATCTGACATAATAACTTTCTAGTATTTTGTTTTAATCTTTTAACATAGATTATTCGTTTGAAAAGTAGCCCCTATTTTAAATTTAACGTGGGATGATGTTTGAAGTAAAAGACTCACACACAGTGCAAAGGAGTTTATGCGAACATTTTTATTTTCTGTTGTTTTATTACTAACTGCTGAACAACAAGTCATAATACGAAATGCATATATATATACTGTCATTATTACATGCATATAGTAACAAAAATAGTCGTCAAGACAAAATAATATTTAATATACATGTCCTATTAATAGGACGTCAGACTCGAATGGGTTAAAAGAAAAATTCTAGTAATTCTAGTAAAATACATGATCATACCAGGGATCCGAAGTAGCGCGCTACAAGTAGCGAAACTACTGTAGTCCTTACTTTTTACAGTAGTTTGTAGTGTAGCGCGCTACATTTTGAACAATGTAGTGTAGCGAATAGCGCGATACAAAAAATCAGTAGTTTGTAGCGAGAACCGACGCTACTTTTAACGCTACTTCAGGAGAAAAAAAAGTGCCATTCTGCAAATCACGTGGTCGAAATTCGCTTCTTTTGTGCAGCATTTGTTCTGCTCAAAAATTTCCGAATCGCAGTAACAAATCTCAGCTGCAGTGTATAGCAACGTATCGCATGAAGTCATAGTTTTTTTGCATTGACACTTGCTGCTGAAATCAAGTACTAACCCACCAAATGAATTAATTTTCTTGTTGGCAACACTTGTCTATTTTCTTGTTAAGATGTCTTCATGTTTTAACGCCGATTTCTTATTATTTGGAATTGTTTCATTTACAGATTTATTTATTGTTGGCATTTAGGGTTGTTTTCTGTAATTTTCTAGATTATAATATATCTCTTAATTTTGCTACGAAATTTGTTAAGTGTGTATAAACTAACGTTTTCGAGACGAACACAAAACATTTCCTTGTGTGGTATCTTTCTTAATGTTTTAATGCCCTCGGTTATGTCGCATTTATTTAATTGTATCCCGACAGACGCGATATAACGAGGGGTCACTTTATTATTTAATCCGTGTCTTCAATTTCTAGTGTAAATTGAACACTTTGACGAAATTTGAAAGTAGCGAAGTAGTGACTACTTTTGAAAAGTAGTTTGTAGTCACTACTTTTTAAAACAAGTAGTTGTAGTTGTAGTTAACTACATTTTCGACAAAGTAGTTGTAGTTGTAGTTCGCTACAATAAAAAAGTAGTTTTTACGACCCCTGATCATACCAATATATTTCTAAATCATTATCTAAAACTTTTACATCGTGCACATTTCGGCAGGTCGCCAAGCATTTTTCATGTTGCACGACTGGTATTATAATATGAATGTCCATAATATTCCAAAAATTATAAATAGTGATCAATTTTCACACGGCACTTGCACATGAGATATCTCTCCTTTATATGACGTTTTAAATTTATGCTTGGCGAGACCATATAAATGAGTTATTTTTTAAGAAATATCACTCTGTTTAGAAAAATAAACCGTACAAGTATTATATTCCAATATAATTCATAAAATTATAAAATAATTAAAAAAATATTTTGTTTTATAAATTACACTTTGTTACACACGCATAAAAATTAATTACTTAAGACGAGAAAAATACTTAGTTTAACTGAGAAGAGAATAATACTGCTTAGAAAATTCATCTATAACATAAAATTAAGAATAGTAAAAAAAAAAAAAAATAAGGCACCCTTGATGGTAACGTATAAATAATTATTTATTACATTTATATTTAACAATGTATTTGTTGTACTTTGAATGTTTCAGAATTATTTTACCAAGATTGGCCAGTCAAAGGATTATATTACTTACATTCGACTTAAACAGCTTGACAAGCAGGAAATTCATTTCTTTTGTTGTTCATTGAGTTGTTGTTTCTTGTGCTTGGAGAGAAACTTTGTCGAGTTCTTATGATTTAATTTAAAGGATCACATTTCTTTTTTAAGATGAAAAAGTATAGCCCCTTACTGTACAATTGTTTATAGTGTTAATGCCTTCTGATTTTTTTTCATCCCAAAAATTATCGGTCTTTTATAAATATAATTTCTCACATATAAATAAAAGAATAAATAAGGCCATGCTTCTCAGGTTTTTGACCTATCCAGAAATTTTCGAATACTCAATCGGTTCCAAAAATTTATAAGAATATCTGCTGTCATAATGAATATAACCTTCTTTTTTATACCCAAAGGATTTTTCTTTATTTTTTGAGGGACGAGCAAATAATATAAAATTCCTCTTCAAAACTATTAACATATTTGAGACCACTAGCGTGAATTCACATCCTTTAGATATGTGTAACTTTGCCAAAAGGCGTCTTTTTACATGTTATATGTTACATAATTGAAAAAAATATACATAATATTTATACACTACTTTATACAATCAGTGTACTATTCATATAAGTGTATCGATTAGAAATAGTATCATTATCATATATATAACTTTGTAAAGTAAACTTGGATACAGAAAATCCCATTGCTCCGAATCCTGGCCTGGACACTTTTTAACTCATTTGAAAATTTTTCGACTGTCATGTTTCTTTGAAAAAGTTAAAATTTAAGCAAAAATTTTTTTAAATGCAATATGTCGACATCGGACATCTATTTTGTCTTGGTGAAAACCAAGAATTTTGATGATTATATTAGGAGATGCGTAAATAATCGTGTGTTTAAAAATTTCCTTAGATTACCATGGGATATTGAGGTCGGCGAGTATTGCTGAAGAGCTCCCTTGATTACTCTTGCAAAATTCTATTTCAAATATATAAGCATATCGCGTGGTGATTTGGACCCTGATGAGATGGTTCATATATACTCGTAACATAATTAGGGAAAAAATATCATTTCCAGATGAAGTTCGTATCAATCCATAGTTCTTCATTGTTCCATTGTTTAATACTTCTAAATCTTATCGAAAAGTGTTAGATTTTATTCTTACAAAGATACCTTGTAAAACAAAGACTTATTTTAATAAATAAAGTAAAGGAGTATACGACAGTGAATCCAATCAAATAGCATTTGTCTTCAAAATGTTAAATCTAAAATTTATATTTACCGCTTTAGCAATTTTTAAAATTGCCTCCAGCATCCCTGTTGAAGAAAAGTAAGTACATAAAACATTTATTACTAAAATATTCAGCTATGAAAATACATTCATTCAAGACTTACACTTATGTTTAGGGATAATATTCAGCTATACCTTCAGAAGCTTAATCTGTATATCGGGGTTATTGTGTCATATATCACTTATTATTTTTCTAATCATGAAATGATGTTTTTTTTAATGAGATTACTTTAGGAAAAAATAAATATTTATGTCATACATATGAGTTATGCACCTTTTCTCGCTGAAAGTAAGTACATAAAAATGATTTAAGGGAAGGTCCTACTACTTTGGGTGACAAATTTCGATATTTTAAATTTTACATATTTTGCATTCCTGAAGTGTGTAGATTGTTGCTTTAAAGTAGTTTCGTGATAACCTAATTCTTTATAATACAGTTTACTCATTGAATATTGCGCCGCTCGTTGAACGTAACGCTATTATAGAATTTTAAACTTTTTTTTTCTCGAAACCAGTTTTTTCAAATTGGGCGACTACTGTTCTCGAGAACTATTCGACCGATTTCCTTCATTTTAAATTGAAAATAATATTTTTTGCTGGAGATTATACCACCAAAAAGTATAATGTTTATTGATTAATTATTTTTTTAGCTCGCAAAAAGTAATAAAAAGAGGCGAACAAATTATATTTTTGCTCAAATGACCAGCATTAAAAAAAAAAAAAAAATCAGTTTTTAAAACTAAATATCGGTATAAGTTCCAGATAATTTCATGCCTTTTCATAATTTAGCGATCAAATTTGTTTCAAATACTTGTTACCGGACAAAAACTGTCACCCGATCGCATTTGCAGATAGTCCCCGTCGCACAAGACGTATTACTATTATTTTTTTTTACAAACAACAATTTAAATATAAAAGTGAAATGTCAATAAATATAACGCAAAAAATTCGAAGGTTATATCTTTTTCCTTTGTAACTGAAAAAACAAATCTTAAAAATCACGTGAATTTTAGACCAAAGAACAAGAACTTCCCCTTAATTAAATATAGTTTATTCGTTCTTTTTTTTAATTTTAAGTAACACACATGAGTTATAGTAGAAATAATGTAACAATAGATAAATTTTATCAATGCTTTAATCATTAAGTATACATAAAATATTAAATAGGTATATTTTAAATCCGGAATATCAAATATGAAATATACATTTTAGTTCAAATGCTTTAAAGTTTAGGCAATATTACATGGCCTAAACGCTGTATGAGCAAAATGCATCAAAATTTATGTCATTTCGTATCAATGGAATTTTAGGAATTTTCCTTCGTACCTTTATCAAGCTGTCTAGGTTCGACTCCAAATAATAATTTGAGATAAAATTTTGCCAACATTTTCCGAGTTAAAAAAGCAATTAAAAATTAGCAATAATCTTATTATTATCTGGATTATTAATAATAAATAGTAATAATAATTAATAACCTTAAATTTTTATAATGATACAATTCTAAATAATAAGCAATATAATCATAAATGTTAATTATTTTTGTAATATTGTAAGAGTTTTTTGACTAACAACGCGTTAAGGTTGTTTGATTAAATCCTTTGATTAATACACGTTACATTAGCCCATCTACCTCTTAAGGTGGTGCGAGATACAAAATTGTATTTTTTTATTATGCTTTTTCTTGAAGTCTGTTTAACTATATACATATAAATATATATAATAAAGCATTTTCAATTAATATAACTATTAAATCAGAAGCCAATCGACACAATATAAACTAACCAATAATTAGAATGCGATAGAAAATATATATGCACATATTAAATAATAGAAAGGAAAAGTTAAAAAAAATGTGATAACATTGCAATAAGAAAACAGAAACTTATATTGTGAAACACTTTATCAAAGACAATATTCTACAGTATAAGTAAGTCGCAAATGAATTCTGTTAGAATAGAGTAAGCGGTTAAGCAGAAATTACAACATTGAAATTCCCAATCAACTGCGACACCACATATGAAAATACTGGAAAATTAAGTGTGGATAATCCTGAAATCCATATAAGAAAAATGTCATATAGCAAAACGAAATAAATATCTTCTCAAAGGTAAAAAAGTCATTAAAAATAGATACAGATTAAGAAATAAAACAAAAGAAAATATTCACTAACTAATACAACCTTAACCGCATGAACTGTTTCCAAAATAATTCAAAACTAATAAAAGCCAATACCTCTAAATTTTAATTGTATATATACTAAAGTTAACAAACAGTGATTAACTTCATCGTAATGGATAATGCCCAAGCGAATAAAAATAACCAAATTACAACGAGGAAATCAGAAAAATAAATTATGTAGGGAACATTACGAAATTTTAAATGTTGGATTCAATAATCAACATTACAAAAAGTGTGAAAATAACAACAATTGTACGCGAAAAAAATATGATTGAAGTAATATATGAAATAGCTTTTTCTAAATAAAATGACAATTTAATCATAGGATAAAATCGACGCTGGAAAAATATGAAAAAAAAATTCATATATACATATAATAATTCTATAATATATACATATAATAATTACATTAACACAAAACTCGAACAAAAAGCGAAAAAAAGAAAGTAAGTCTACACAAGAAATTCCTTTTCAAATGTAAATTCTTTAAAACAATTTTTCACTTTTAATTAAAAAAAAAAATGCTTAGTTTTAGTCATATATAAAAAATGACACATTTTCTGAAAGGTTAACACTTTTCGCATACTTTTTCTTTTTTGAGTACAGAAAATAATACATATTAATTTGGCTTTGCGATTTATTAAAAAAATATTGAATGTACATTTAATATATTTTTTTAAGAAAAAGGAATTTTTTATGAGAAATTTTTAATGCGGGGATCCTACTTTTTTAAATTTTCTCTCAAAACAAAAGATCTCTAAGACAATTTAATCAATAACTGAAAATACCTGTACGGAGTCTCATAACTTGATCTTTCATAGAAGTTAGATACATCAATTTAAATCTAAAGAATAATAAAAAATTACATTCTGAGATAACTATACTTAAAATTTTAAGAAGTCGTTAGACAACCATAGACGATACAACATAAATGTTTTATATCTTTTGATCTAATTATTGTATTTACATACGATTTTCGACATTTTATTAGGGTTCCGTACTTTAAAAGTAAAAACGGAACCATTATAAGATCATTCGTGTGTCTGTCTGTTCGTCTTTCAGAGCTGTTTTTCTGGTAAACTATGAAACGTAGGAAGCAGGGTTGGCTCGTTTTTGACGCATGACGGTTTTTACCATCATATCAAAAGCCTCTTTGTCAAAAGTGTCAAAAACTGTCAAAAACCCATTTTTTAGTAGTTTGTCTTTACATTATTTTTTTTTTCATTCTATCTTTAATATTAAGTTGTTTTACATGAAATATTCAGTATCAAAAAGACTCTAAAGTATATTTATCCATCCAAGAAAAACAAACAGGAATTGCAATAGAATAATATGTGTATATCTCTGTCAGAAGATATCTACAATAATATTAAGCTATTTGGCATAGTCCAAAAATATAATAAATTTATATCTAAAAATATAGGTGCTGGAATGTTCTATAAAGTTCATATATATTTACACTAAAGTTATCAAATAAAACTGTATGGTATATATATAAATTATTATTTTATTCTGATTTTTCTTAAATATTGTTTTGTTATGTGTTATTTTTTTGTCTAAGAGCTTTCATCTGTAATGAAGTCCTACAGGTTTGTATAAAATTTTTATTAATTTAAAAATTTAAGATTCTGCTTATTGAAGTGGAAATGAAAATCACCATAAGTGCATTTATGAAATACTTAAGATATGCATTTTAAATTATTATATCTAAGAATATTCAAATTTATTCAATGACCAATTTATGCTTAACATCTATTGTCATATCATATAAGAGCATTTTTGCAACTCTGAAATAATTTTAATGTATTTTATTAAAAATGTATATTTAATGTTATTTAATAATTAATCTTTTATTATCATTTAATACTATGTTCATTGCAGTTGGTAGAATCTATATTAGTGGATATTAAGACAAATACTGTTTATATTTTTCTCTTGTATTTTTTAAAAATTTCCCATTTAGGAAATGCTCTTCTTTCAAATAAATTTAAAAAAATGTAATTGTAAATAATAATAATAACAAGAACAACAAGGAAAAATCAATCTAGAAATGTATTGCATGCTACACTTACACTATAAATTTGAGGAACATCGAAAATGATAGATTTTTGATAGAATAAACCGGTAAAAACGCGGTTTTTACCACTGTCTTGTCAAAAACCCTACCCTGGTTGGGCAAACTTGGGAGAGTGATAAAGGCTTATTGTCCCACATATTTATAGATTATTAGCCATTCACAAATATTTTAGGAAACTAGTCGGATGTGCCAATCCCAAAATTTTCTTCTATCTCATATAAGTTTCACATACACCAAAAATGAATCAGCACCAATTTATGTCAAGGTCTAATTGAATTAAAAGTTTTATTAAATTCTGTGCATTAGTTCTTGAGCTATGACTATAGCTAAAATCGTGTAGATACTGAAAAATGCAGCATAGCAGAGCCATCTGTTGGGAGATTTACACTAAAACCTAATCAACAACAATTTATATCAACGTCTAACTGAATCTCAAGTTTGATGAAATTCTGTGAATTAGCGCTTTAGATATAGCTATCGTAAAAATCATAAAAAAAGTAGCATAGCAGCGCCACCGCTTGGGCTGTTTGCACGAAAACGTAACCAGTATCTATTTATGTCAAGGTCTAATAGAATCTGAAGTTTAATGAAATTCTGTGCATTAGTTCTTGAGATATAGCTATCGCGAAAATCATGAAAAAAGTAGTATACCAGCGCCACCTGTTGGGTTATTTACACCAAAACGTAATCTCCGTCTAGTTATGTCACTGTCTAACAGAAACTGAAGTTATGAAATTCTGTGTATCAGTTCCTGAGATATAGCTATCATGAAAATCGTGAAAAATGTAGCATAGCAGCGCCACTTCTTGGGCTATTTACACCAAAAACTAATCAGCATCAATTTATATCAGGGACTAATTGAATCTAAAGTTTTATTAAATTCTGTGCATTAGTTCTTGCGATAGAGCGCCCACAAAATTTTTGTCACAGGCAGACAGACTCAGAGACTCACAGACAGACATTTTCTGAAAATAGTCAAATCGTGTTCAGGACACTCAAAACGTATAAATCCGCCGAAACCGGAAGTCAATTTTTTTCACGAATCCAATACTTTCTTCTTGTAAAGATAGACGAAAATAAAAATTAGGGAAGCTAATTAAGTTACTAGAAAAAAAAGTGTATCGTGTGAAAGATCTAGTAACACCAAACTCAAAAATACATTTGTTTTAATTTTAGGTGTTATATGTTCAAAGATATCGTCTAAAATACATCGCAAAAACATGTCCCCCCCCCTCTATTTCCGAATCTACTGAAACTAAAATTATGAAAAATTTAGGGGTAATAGGACTTTAATTAAACCTTGCAGGAAAACTGTAGCAACTATCCTAGGTCACATATTGTTTGAGAAAACCGCATTTTTTCGTGACACACAAACTTTACTTTGCGGGTGCTTGAGGTACCTATCGACGCAGAAGCATCCAAGGATTGTTGATAATGATTTTCGAAAAAAATTATAGGTAATTACTCGAGATATTAATTTCGATTTTTTTGTCTGTCCTGTGTGGTATTGTTCGAAAGATATTTTAACACCGAATACAAAAATATATTGGGTTTAATTTTAGATATTATATTTTCCGAGATATCGTCCAAAATGTACTGAAAAAATAAGTCCCCCCTTCCTCCTATATCCGAATCTACTGAAACTAAAATTATGAAAAAAACAGGGCTAGTAAGAGTTTATTTAAACCTTGCAGGGAAACGATAGCGAATATCCTATGTTACATAGTTTTGAGAAAATCGTAATTTTCCGTTACACACAATTAATTTAATTTGCGGGTGCTCAGTGGATGAGTTGACGGCGCTTGAGGTATCGATTGACGTGAATATCCAAGAATTATTGATAATGATTTTCGAAAAACATTGTCGGTAATTATCAGAGATATTAATTAGAAACCTATCTAGAAATACGCGGCACAGTACAAGGCGACGTTGTAAACTTTGCAACCTCCCTTCGAAGCGCACTTGGCACAATGCCAAGTTTTAACTTTGCTAGGTCTTTGTTTTAGGTTAGGCGAATGATAGTGATAAATAGTCAATGTTTTTTATTCCAATTAAATTCAATTATTGAAGGCAAATATTTAAAAATAATTCATAGAATAATTCCAAGACATTAATAGTCAGTACTTTTGAGACAACAATCGCTTATAACTCATTAGGTAATTCATTTATAAAGAAAAAACTTTCCGATTACAAATCATTTCCCTAATCATGCGTACATGCTTTTATGTTTAAAAATAAGTCAGAAATTTTCGTGGTTTTTTTTTTTTAATCGCCTGACAATTGTCTACTATTACGTCAAATATGATTGTCAGGTGACTTCTCGTGAGCAAGTTTGCGACCTCTTTCCGAAGCGTGGTTGGCACTCAGCCAAGTTCAAACTTTATACAAGGTTTTCTTTGCCTTAACAAGGTTTTCTTTGCCTTAGAGTGAGAAATATTAATTGTTTTCATTCCAATAATGACAAGTGGTATTGTTTTACGTATATTTTCTACGTATTATTATAACGCATTATTACAACGAGTATATTTTCTTTGAACAGTTCTGATACTTTGTTTAACCATCTACTTTTTTTATTAAGATTTTTTTTTTCAAATATCTTGCGTTCTACCATATTCCTATCGCGAGGTATGTCAGGGTATGTCAAAATTTAATTACCTCAGGTGATTTTAATGTTAATTTCTGAAACAATACTAGAAATGAACTGTCGAACCAGGGAAAGCACAATTATTGGCAATGTATTCACCAATATCGCAATGTGGCGTTGTTCATTCCTTTTTTTTAGTCAACATAAACAGATTTGGATAAGTTTTAAATAAGTTAAATAAGTTAATTTTAATTTTCAAATTTAAGGGGGTCCGAGATATAAAATTCTCGAAAATATAACATTTTTACTTTTTCCATGCAGAAGTCATACACAATATCGATATTTGTTACTATGTAGGCTTCACATCTCTCTGAATGTTTCTTATATCCATCTAGAATTTGCTAGTATATATAGCTATACCCAACCGTACATTGTATAGTTTTTACAGTCTTACTACTCTTTTAGCAACGATTTTTTGTACTATTGCAGTTAGTAATTAATAAATTTAATGTACGGAGCCCTTTGAGTGCAAGTAAAACTCGAACTTGACTGTTTATTCTAAAAATGCTTGAGTATTTTTTAAGCCAAACAAAGTAAAAATGTTACATTTTCGAAAATTTGATATCTCGGACCACCTTAAATTGGAAAATTAAAATTAACCTATTTATTTCTTGCTATATGAACAGCGTTATATTTGTAACATATTATCTGCATATTTCTCATCTGTCCCTATAGAATACAACCTGTAGACTTAGTATATAATTGTATCAAAGTTGAACTAGATGAAGAAAGTGCAACGAAAAGCCCTGTATTGCTGTTACATGGTCTTGGAGGAAGTCGCAAGGCTTGGAATAATCTGCTCCTACTCTTAGCTTCTCGAACCAAACGTGAAGTAAGAAATATAAGTTATTTAAAAACTTGCTAAATTTACGAACACATTACATCTTTTTCTCATCACAAAATTGTCTGAGAGAGAAGCTAGAGTACTGTTTGACTGTAAATTGTTTCTATTTTCTGAATAAAATGCAATTTTTAAAACAGGAGTAGCTTCCATATTAAAAATTAAACGAACATTGAATATTAATATAGTAATCCCAGTTTTGGAAACTCAATATGAGTATCTTGGATTTTCCTTAAATCTTCATAGTTACAAAAAAAAAATGCGATAGGGGTTCATCCATAAATTTCAAAAAAATAAATTTAGATTATAAAATGGAAATTATCCGGAACGCACAACTAGTTACCAGAAAAATAATACAGATTTTCTAAACATAATGTAAACTCAATTTATATGGAAAAAGCCCAAAAAATTTCCTGGTAATGTTCTACATTTTTTTACTCCAATATCTCACATCCGCCCAGCATGACTTCGCTGCGCTGTGCAGTGCCAAATCGACTCAGCTAAATATCAATTATCAACCGGTCGACTTAGGAAAAGCAACGAAGGCAAGAAGAAGCACTGAAGTCACGACGACATAGAGGCTTGTCAAATAGAGCTCCGCCATGCGGAGATCATGTGAACTTTCGCAACATTGGCAGGTATCAACACGTTTAGCTGGGAAGAAGCCCGGCAAGTAGGGGCATTGTAAGTGGTCTTAAAAAAATATATGACATTTTCTGTGGATGCTTTGATAAGGGGAGATGGCCATTTCAGACACCAGAGAAGTAAAATTAATCTATATCTCGAAAATCATGATTGGAATGTAAATTTGCAAATCCACGGTTTTGACGATTGTGGTTCGCTCTAGAAAAAATAATACAGGTCATAATTCAAATATATTTTTTAATATGAATATATTAATAATCCTCAGAATTCAACAAATGCTTTTAGATCGAAAAAATGACGGGATTATGACAGTATCTATCCGTTGTATCCCATTACAAAAATAAAATTTCAATAGATAATATATTGCAAAGATATAAATTAAAATTTGTCGCGTAGATTGAACATTAGCATCCTCCCATCATTAGGAATTTTGTGGTCTTGAATTTCATTAATTTTAGAAACATTTTCAATTAGTGAAAATAAACCAGATCTACAATCCTGCATTTGATATTATACATTAAATTATTTTGAGGATGTTTTATATTTTTAAGTGAATTTAACTACCTTAATAAGTTCCTTAAACTTTGACATCTATTAACTCTATGAAGATTTTAAAAAAAAGTATATTTTTCATTCTGTATTTATTTACATTTTACAGGATTGTACGAAATAGACTAAACCATTATTATTTTCAAAGTCATGACAAAATAGTTAAACATTCGCCACACAATTTATTAATCACATTTATATTTGTAATTTTATTAGGTATGCGCTGTTGATTTACGCAACCATGGAGACAGTCCCTGGAGAAATCGAATGGATATTGAAGCTTTAGCTACGGATATAGGTCACTTTTTGGACAAACATGGCATAAAGAAAGTTAACTTCATTGGACACAGTTTAGGAGGAAAAACTGCAATGCACTTCGCCTTAAACAACGTAAGTCATATTTATTCTAATGATTTTTATATATTCCACTTTTTGCTATACACAGAAGCTGTCAAATTATAAGAAACTCAGCAAAAATAGAATTTTCAGCCATCTTAATATGTCAGAGCCATGTTCACCTATTAAATCAGGTTCTTTGCATCTCTTCAAGAAACTGTAAGAAAACACTTTAAAAAAATTAGAAATCTCCCTTTTAAAACATCGTTATTTACTTAACCGTGCACGGGCCCCAAACTTGACTTACAGCAAGAAAAAAAAGTAGCGATGACCCGACTCGATGCAGAATTCAGAAAGAGAAAATTCGAATTCAAAATCCTTTTTTAACGGAACACGCGGAGTACCCTCAACTGGAATTGATAACTGTAAACGTATTTTCCACATATGTAGCTGCAGCTTTTAGATAAATAAAATAATTACTTCCGAAAAAACTGTAAAATGAAACAAGAAATTCTTTATTTCAACTTAATTTAGCATTATTTTGCCTAAAATGACAAATGGGCCTAAATCGCATGTGTGATTTTTGGCTGTTGATTTTCTGCTATCTGATTTGTAAACGTCTCATATTATGCTCAGTTTGAATTTTTAATAACCACTGATATATTGCAGAATAATAATAGTAGATGGGCACAAACTTTACTGAAAAATAAATATGATATGACAGTATTTATCAGACAAAACACAAATTGTATAGGACAGACGTGACAGGGACAGTAGTGACATTTTTTGCAATTATGCCATTTTTCTTTTAAAAAAACAAAAAAAAAAACACTTTTAGAATGTTGTATGCACTATTTTCAAAGACATATCAAACTACCATTAAATGGCTAGATATGGGTTAAGCTATAAATATCAATATTTAAATTAACAATGGAGACTGTAGTGAAGGTTAATAAAGGTAAGCTTACCTTTTCCCCATTCTTTTCAATCCAGAAAATCTTCTTTATGAACAAACAACAAGCAATGGCGACTTTTTAAGAACAACATGTGCTCCGCTACTGGAAACGATACTGAAAATGACTGCATACTGCCACCTGGTGGAAATATGACGAAATTCATACACGGAGAAAAAAGAAAGAAGAGAAAAAAGTGACAAAAAAGTGAGGGACATAACTTTCAACTCAACAAAAACAAATATTAAAAATTTCACTCATATAAAAATTACATTATTATGCTCCACGAGATTCAAATTTAAAATAAATGCATTAGTTTTTTAAAAAAAATTAATAATTATTATTCATTGATGGTTTTAATGGTCAAGTTAGGGACTGTGGACAGATGACAATAGTGATTTTTGAGATATTTAAATTCCATTTTAAAGATTAAAAAACAGATTTTCACGGTATAAGTAACATAATACTGTAGAACAATCGCAGATAAACATTTTAACAATAAATGAGAATTTCATAGCAAATAAATGCCGAGACATATACTGGGAACTGAGAAATCACATTTATGAAAATTTGGCCTAAATATGACAATATTACCAGTACATAAATGATTCTGAGATTAAATGGTTCTTTGATATTGACTGAGCTATCACATGCTTGTTTTTTGTTATTGTAATGAGGGGCTAAATGAAAGTATCCGCTCCGAAAGTATCCGCTTTTTTTTTTTTTTTCATGTATAAATTTCTCTTCTACCCTATCTCTGGGTTGAAAATATGGTCACCCGTGGTCAAATTTCCTTTATTTTAAATAAGAAATTTTCATTATTTTATTATCTCTGCATCTAATAAAAAATGTGCTTTATTACATCAGAAGCAGACCCGCCAGCGGTGACCACGTCAGCCGCGAAAGATTCAGCTCGGGACTGACCACAGTCTAATCATATATTCTAATACGAGCAAATCTTGTGTGTGGTTATATATATATATATATATATATATATGCAAATTTTATCTTAAAAACGGCTCTAACGATTTTGACGAAATTTTGTATCCTACCGTTTTGGGGCAACAGAAAACCATTGGGCTAGGTCACATGTTCGAGAAAATTAGATTAGTGGGTCATTTTGGGTCATTTTGGGTCAGGGTTAGGCTAAATCTATCTAAAAAACGGTTCAAACGATTTTTACTAAATTTTGTATCTTATCATTTTCGGGCTCGAGAAGACTATTGGGCTGGGTCACATGTTCGAGAACTTTCGATTAGTGGGTCATTTTTGGCTCAACACGGGTCAAGTTAATTTTATCTAGAAAACGGCTCTAACAATTTTGATTAAATTCTGTGTCCTACGAGTTTCGAGCACGACAAAATCATTGGGCTAGGTCACATGTCCGAGAAAATTCGATTAGTGGGTCATTTCTGGGTCATTGTGGGTCAAGATCTAAAAAGCGGTTCAATTTACACTAAATTTTGCATCCAATGGTTTTCGGGCACGAGAAGACTGTTGGGCTAGGTCACATGTTCGAGAAAATTCAATTAGTGGGTCATTTTGGGTCATGGTCAAGCTAATTCTATCTAAAAAACGGTTCAAACGGTTTTGACGAAATTTTGTATCCGACTATTTTCGGGCACGAGAAGACTAATGGGCTGGGTCACATGTTCGAGAACTTTCAATTAGTGGGTCATTTTTGGGTCAAAGCGGGTCAAATTAATTTTATCTAACAAACGGCTCTAACGATTTTGATTAAATTTTGTATCCTACGAGTTTCGGGCACGCGAAAAACATTGGGCTAGGTCACATGTTCGAGAAAATTCGATTAGTGGGTCATTTCTGGGTCATTCTGGGTCAAGATCTAAAAAGCGGCCCAATTTACACTAAATTTTGCATCCAATGGTTTTCGAGCACGAGAAAACTATTGGGCTGGGTCACATGTTCGAGAACTTCCGATTAGTGGGTCATTTTCGGGTCAACGCGGGTCAAATTAATTTTATCTAAAAAACGGCTCTAACGATTTTGATTAAATTTTGTGTTCTACGAGTTTCGAGCACGATAAAATCATTGGGCTAGGTCACATGTCCGAGAAAATTCGATTAGTGGGTCATTTCTGGGTCATTGTGGGTCAAGGTCTAAAAAGCGGCTCTATTTACACTAAATTTTGCATCCTATGGTTTTCGAGCACGAGAAGAGTGTTGGGCTAAGTCACATGTTCGAGAAAATTCAATTAGTGGGTTATTTTGGTCATGGGTCATGATATTTGAACTCAAATTTAATTTTGACCGAGCATAGCTCGGTCTTCCCTGCTCGTGAGAGTAAATCGGCATAAAACAGGCTCATGTTTCGGGACACTTTACCGAATGGAACAACAAAATTCCTCGAATTGATTAAGTTTAAAACGGCGGAACGAAAATCATTACTATTTTATTATTCCCCCCCCCCAAAAAAAAAAAAAAGCTGTCGGAAAATTAGACGACGGAATCGCTTACCTTTGTTGGTAAAAGGTTACTCAACGAGATCACTTACAAAGAAATCCCACCATCATACCAACACGATTTGGTGATAAAAGGGTACCGTAGTAAACCAACCGAAAAAAAAATATTCGTGCATCTTCTTTCTGGGGTTGGAAATTTCTCATTTTTTTAATGTATTTAGAAACTCGAATTACTTTCAAATTACTGATATTTAGAAAATAAATTAAATGATTTCCGTAAATTTCCTCCATACAATGATATAAAATATAAGATTGGATGATTAGGGTATGAAATTGGTTAATACACTACTGGCCATTAAAATTGCTACACCAGGAAGAAATGCAGATAACAAAATGATATTTATTGGACAAATATATTATACTAGAAATAGCAAGTGATTAAATTTTCAAGAAATTTGGATGCATACATTTTGAGAAATCAGTACCCAGAACAACCCTCTCTGCCAGTAATAACAGCACTTATACGCCTGGGCATTGAGTCAAACAGAAATTGGATGGCATGTACAGGTACAGATGCCCATGCAGCTTCAACACGATGCCACAGTTCATCAACCGTAGTGACTGGCGTCTTGTGACGAGACAGTCACTCGGCAACCATTGACCAGACGTTTTCTATTGGTGAGAGATCTGGAGAACGTTCTGGCCAGGGCAACAGCCGAACATTTTCCGTGTCAAGTAAAGTCCGTACAATACCGGCAACCTGCGGTCGGGCATTATCCTGCTGAAACGTAGGGTTTTGCAGGACTCGAATAAAGGGTAGAGCCATGGGTCGTAACAGAGCAGAAATGTAACGTGCACTGTTCAAAGTGCCAGCAATACGAACAAGAGGTGACCGAGACGTGTATCCAATGGCACCCCATACCATCACGCCAGGTGATGGGCCAGTATGACGATGACGAATGCATGCTGCTAATGTGCGTTCACCACGAGCCGCCAAACACGGATGCGACCATCATGATGCAGTAAACAGAACATGGATTCATCTGAAAAAATGACGTCTCGCCATTCGTGCGCCCAGGTTCGTCGTTGATAATACCATTGAAGGCGCTCCTGTCTATGACCCAGCGTCAAGGGAAGCTGCAGCCGTGGTCTCCGAACTGAGAGTCTATGCTGCTACAAACGTCGTCGAACTGTTCGTGCAGACACTTGTTGTCTTACAAACGATCCCATTTTACGACTCAGGGATCGTGACGAGGCTGCATGATCCATTACGGCCATGCGCATAAAATGCCTGTCTTCTCGGCTGCTAGTGATAGGGGACAGTTGAGATGCCGCACGGCGTTCTGTATTACCGTCTTGAACCCAGCGACATCATATTCTGCGAACAGTCATTGGAACTCGACGGACACGAGCAGCAATACTGCGATACCATAAACCGCAATCCCGGTAGGCTACAATTCGACCTTTATCAAACTTAGATACATGCTGGTACACATTTCTCCTTTTTACATGAGGCATCACAACAACTTTTCACCAGGCAACGACGTTCAAATGCAATTTGTGTATGAGAAACCGGCTGAACAATTTCCTTATTTAAACACATTGTATGTGTCGCTACCGTCGCCTGCTTTGTCTGAATGCGCTGAAAAGTTAATCATTTGCATATCACAACACCTTCTTCCAGTCGTTTAAATTTCACGTCTGTAGCATGTTGCCTTCTTGATGTAGCAATTTTAATGGCCAGTAGTGTAAATAACAAAGTCTTCATTTTTTGCGGAAGGGTGATTTAAAATAAATAGCTGTACTGATTTCGAAAAAACGTTATTGAAAAGAGGCCAGAATTTACTATATTGGTCTAAAAGATTGAATTTGGATTGTTTTTATGAGTAGATTAGAATCGTCGGCGAACTTAGAAAATAGGGGAAGTACGTGATTTTTTACGCTCAAGATAAAACAACAAAAAGTAATAAAATATCAAAAATCTTCACACAGACTGACAAATTTTCTTTTTTAATTTAACCCTTTTTTATATAAAACCCTAATTGTTAACCGAACAAAAAGACAAACAATTTCCATTAGAAGCATATTCTCAGAATATTATTCTGCATATTTTTAAAGTGTCTTGTAAAAATTAAAAAAAAAAAAACTATTATAATTATGTCTATTTTACAACAAATTTCTAAATTCATTTTAGGACTTTTTTTTTTCAAATAAACGCTATGCATTAAAAACGAAAGATAATATACATCTTCCCGCCGTGCAATTAAATAATTGACGTTTATTTATTGTAATAATTGTAAAACATTCATGTAGCAGAATATTATAAAATAGAATATTCTTCCTTCAAGCATCATACATTTAAAAATGAATTCCGAACTGGAGGATTATTGAAGAAAAAAAGGAGGAAAACATGAAATAGTAAAAATAAGAAACAAATTGGAAATTGTACGTCAAAAGTGTCAAATGAGATGCGTTCGTACTATAACTAGTTTTATAAATATTTAGATCTTGGTGCAATAGCTGATGCACTCTTATGCAAAAATGCATGAATACGAAATTTATTTTATGTGCAGATTTTTATATTATATATATTAAATTTAATTTATGAAATTAAGTTTCAATACTCTTTTACAAACAATTAATTACAATTCTGTTACATTAAAATTATACTTTGCGCAAATATCCAATACAAGACAGTAAAAAAACACCGTTATTATTTCAGTGAATTGAATTATATCGTTTGTTATTATGATATGATTAATTTCCTTAATAAAATAAGTAAATTTTAAATTGGCAACATTTTATCTTTTGTTGACAGTTACTGAAAATTCCAATGGGAAACTTAAGTCTATTAGCTTTGAAAATTTCAGAACTTTAAATCAATATTTAGACTCTTTTTCCATTTAATATCTATTTTTCCGGAAACTATCCATAAAACTGTCGGCAGATTATATGATTGCTATAATTAAACAATTTTAGTCTACAAATTCGGTTTTTAAATTCAGTAATATGGAAATAATATGACTCCATCTTAAATATGACGTAATCACCGTGGCAACCTAGAATCATTACCTATCATGGGATATAGTTGAGTTAATTACGGATGATAGGACATAATAGAATGAAAAAAACTGTTTTCTTTTTAAGTTTTGATTCGATTTTCATAACATTTGAAATGACTCGACAAAATTCTGCAACGATTATATATATTAAATTTCAAACCATTCGGTTGAGCAGTTTTTGCGCTATTATATGCAGACAGACGGGTGGTTGATTTATGACGGCCGATTATCTACTCTTTGAATATAGGCCCTAGGGGGTGAATGCCCTCCGTTGGGGTCTTTCTAAGGGATCCTAACCCGTATTTACGGCAAGGTTCAAAGAAAATCACGAAAAACTCCAAACGGTTAGGTTGACGAGCGCGACAGGAGTTTGAACCCAGCATCTCCCGTGTACCAGCTTTGAGAGTAGAACCTCTCAGCCACTGGTGGGGCGCAGACACACGGACAGTCGGACGGACCCGACGACGACTATAGATGCTACGTATTTATATAATTACGAGCGCACTGAAAGAAAAATCAAAACTTCGAAAAGTAAAACTGACCAAACTTTGAACAAAATCTGATTTTTTTTTATTTTTTTGAATGCGTGTTAGCTCGGAATAAAAATTCTAGTGGTTGGCAATTCATCGTGTTTCTAGAGTTTCATAATCATCATCAGGTATGCAGTGGAGAAGTCTGAAAAATACAACTTTTTCTTCGAGAAGGTTAAATTAATATTTTCTTTTAATCAGAACAGTTATTTTGTATTAAATCTATTTTATTTCAAAATATATTTGAGCTCACAAATTATTCTGTTTTTGTTTTCAACAATATTGAAGGTTATTTTCATTTTCAGCCTGATCGAGTCGACTCATTAGTAATTGAAGATATTACTCCAAATACAATGCCCCAAGAAGGACTTCTTCAAGTATCAACTTTATTTCAAACTCTAAATGCAGCTGTGGAATCCATTCCTGGAGGAGTAAGCGAGGAAGACGCAAAGAAAAGCATCATAAATTTCACAAACAAGAAATTCGAAGAGGTTTACTATTTAGGTTTAATAAAAAATTATTTTATAAACTTCGAATAATCAATGTGAAATAATTCTAAACACATTACGGGTATATCCTTGATTTCTTCTTAATTTCGAAAAGCATAAACATGCTAAAGTTTATTTTCCTTAATTTTTGATCTAGCTATTTCTAGAGAGTATTTTCAAAGGGATATTTTTTTTCTCTTTTTTAAATTTCAAGAAATTGAGCATTTAGTGAAATATTTGAATTTTTATGCTCTTGAATCGTATTAATTTTCGAAACATTTTCAATTAGTGAAAATAAACCAGATTTACCATCATGTATTTGCAATTACATTAAATTTATTTTGAGTATGGTATAAGGATATGAGGATGGTATGAGGATATATATAAGTGAATTTAACTACACTTAAAGTTCCTTAAAAAATTGCTATATCTGACAACCAAGCATGTAAATATACTCAGAGTAATGTCCTTTTTTCCAAGTATGATTTACCAAGTATGATTTTTCAAGTATGATTGTAAAAAAATCTGATCTATATATGTTACATGTTTAATGAAGAAAACTTTGAAACAACTCAAACATAAGTTAGGCAAATTTTACGTTAAAGAACAAATCTTCGATAAGGAAAACTATTAACAAATTTATATTAAAAGTTATGAATTACAAGAACTTCACATAAAATGACTCAGCATCAACATGGACATGCATGATATATTTAAATCGACTTCTATAGAAATCAAGCTAAAAGAAATCAAAGTAATTTCTCACTATGCGATTCTAACTTAACTTTTCTAAATTAATGGATCATTCCCTAACATTATTCTTATTTACCGAACACATTGTGGAAGTAAAGTATTGTAATCATCATATGTGTGTGTGACCGAACACAATAGCATTCAAACGGTACTTCCAAATGATCTCTCATTCCGCAAATATTTTATAGACCACTGTCTTAAAAACTGTATATGTATAAAACAGCAGACGGTTTAGATATTTAAACCACATTTAAACCAATTTCAAACCATTTTGCGACATATCTTATAGGAAAAATCACTACGGAAATGTGAAAGAGTATAGGTGATACATATTGAGGCGACATTGTCAAGCATTGGCGGCTCACAGGTAATGTCTCCAGTTTTGAAACGAGAGTTACAGTTTTCAAATACAATGTATATTGCATTGTGTCAGAAATTTATAAATTGTGGTAGAAATCAAGGGTTTTTTTGCGCCTGTTTTAAAATCAGGCTCGATTTACAATCGGAAAGTTAGTTTAACATAAAGGGGAAGTGCTCTTTTCTGGAGTTAACATTAATGTAAAAGTTTATTTTGAGATTTCGGATGTGGTATTTCGTACACATCATGATGTTCTCTTTATACTGAATTAAATATTTTATACACTGAAGTCTTTTGGAGGTTTTTGTTAATATTAATACATATATAATAGTGTGATGTGGTGAAATCTCGTAAAAATGATGATAACATAGTGCGAATAAAAATTTTCCTCTTTTTCTTTTTTGTCTTTTCACCCTCTCGGCTTTATAATAAATATTTTGATTTTGATGATGATATTTAATAATTATGTGGTATGTATATGGGTTCTAAGAAACTGAGCTCCATTTGTAAGCATATTACTATTATTTAACTAATTTGATTAAGAAAGAAACGAGTTTATATGCTTATTTTTAGAGGACTTTTCAGATGATGCAATTGCGTGCACCGCGATTTTACATAAATAGCAATATGACGTTGCTGAAAATATAAACCAACTTTTATGAAATGTGTAGTAATGTTGATGGAGGACTTTTTAAGGTGGTGCATAGAGCAACAAAAAATATACTACACATACATAGGTTAATTTACATCATTTAAAGGAGAATAAAAACATTTTTCTTTGTCAGTAAGATTTTTTCTTAGTTAATATTTTTTAAATGACAAACGGCAGAAAAAAAGAGAGACTCCTCATACCATATGGATTTATGATGTCACAAACTTCATTTGATCAGTGATGACATTATAAATACATATTGAATGAGGAGTGTCACTTTTGTTTTTTCTCTCATACGTCATTAAATAAAATAAAAATTACTAATAGTTCATTGATGTTGGAGCTCGAAAAGTAGGTTTTTGTTTAACATTTTATAATCGTATTACAAAGTTCTGAACATCAGCTTCCACCAATGATGTCTCCTATTGTGCATTCGCTCAATTTTATTATTAGATTTCATTTTATGAGTGTATTTACTTTTTCACCAATCATTTAATTTTTAGGTGCATCTTTGTTTATATTCTTTGTTCTATATGATATCTTAACGAGTATAAATGGTTATTAACTCCTGAAGGATTTGTTAAACTTATCGCTCATGGAACTTTTGCATGAATGTTTTATATATTTTTCTCTCTATTCAATTCGCACTAGGTAACACTTTATAATTTAAAATTTAAGCTTAAATATGTTAGTGTAACACACAATTTTATAGATATTTATATTCTATTACTTATCCATCATACGTAGTATAGGGTAAGTCTTGTAATCGTTTTGAAAATCGAAAATTGTTTTTGACGGATTTACACGTTTCAGACACTGGAGATTCCGAAAAACATATTTTTAGAAAAAAATTTTTGCCGTCCGTCTGTCTGTGTGTCTGTGTGTCTGTAAACGCTCTATCTCCCGACAAAATTGAGATAGAGACTTGCATTTTGGTATGTACTTAGTATGTAATAATGGGAAGAAGCCTATTTCATTTCAATAACCTCGATTGACCGGAACTATTTTTTTCGGACTCTCTAAATATTCGTTCTGATAAAAGGTATATAAAAATTTTCAAAATTGTTTATTTTAAGAAATGAATATAAAAGGCAATAAAAAACATAAATTTTGCATAAAGCATGAAGTTGGTCGGATAATTAGTTGCCGAGATATTTGGAATCCTATTTCCACACTCTTCGATTTTTCATGACCCTGTATTTCATCCAAATTTCACTTCAAAGATATATTTTAATTGGAAATTTGACGCTTAATCAGATGCAGTAAACCGCTAGTTAATAGGATTATTATTTTTGGAGTTATAAGGATGTTTCTTTCAAGCAATTCAGTAATCGTGCCTTTAAAGTTTGTGACGTCATCAAGCCACGAGTTCATTCGAATTGCAATGCATTTTATAAGTAGTTTACACATTTTTATTTTCATATTTTACATTATGCATATCCATGATGGGTAAGTATTACGGTGGCCCCCAACGACTAGTTTTCATTCACATTAAGAGATTATCATAGGAGTTGATTGCTTGTGGAACTTTTGCATCAATTTCAGTTATTTAAACATTTTATGTACAGTTAATAATTTATGCTATTGTGAATTATAATAAAGTTTTGAATATATAAAGTATATATAAAGTATATATAAAGTATTTAATAAAAACAATTATTACATTGTTTGCTTACAGGACTTCCATGTTGCAACTGGAAATCCTACATCTATTCATTCAAATTATGCCTATTACATTTCCCTAAACATAACTTCATTTATCATAGCTAGTGATTGGTGATACGTTACAAAAATAAGATTCCAATAACAAAAGTTATTGGAACCTAATACCAGTGCTGCTGTGGTACCATGTAAGCTATTAACCAAAATTAACTCTATTTTCCATCTCTAAAACGCAGTCAAATGTGCAGATATGGAAACACGAAGTAGACAATCGTAGGCTTTTTTAAATTCATAATTTTTGATCGTTTGCGTTAGTAGATTAGATCTCTCGTTTCTATAATTATTATTTAAAATATTTACACAATTAATTACATACGCAAGAAAAAAAAACCCTTTAAAATTAACCGTATGCTTTTGAAACTCAATTTTTTTTCATTTATCTTAGAACAGCAGATCGTATGCTTTTTTGATAATAATTTAAAATATTTAGAAAATTAAATACGTTATGCAAAACCTTTAAAAATCAATTCAACCTTTTAAATTTCATAATTGTTGTTCACATATATATTAATTTGAAAGATTTTATTAACTTGGTAGTACTAAAATAAATGATCAACAATTGTAAATTTCAGAAAACCCACGATGATATACTTGACATTTCCATATCTGCGCAGTTGACTACATATATACTCATCGAAAGATAGAACAACATTTACAGGCATCTTCAGCACAAATGAATGACGTATATGTTAATTAAAAATTAAATAATAATTAAAAGTTTAGGACTTTTCCGGTGAGGATATTAATGTTCATTTAATTTTTTAAGGGAGTGTGCATATGAATGAATAAATATGTATTATATTTCTTATATTCGTTTCTCAAAAATCCGTGATTTGTTCAAATATTTATTTCTGCTAATAATTTGTCACTCTTTACTCCTCAATTTTTAACTCTCACACACACAAATTTTACTCAGATAAATGAAATATTTTCAAACAAAATTGCTGTGTTTTGAATAGGATCAAAAAGAATAACATATATATTCATAGATATGGATGCCTTCTTATACCATCTCTTCTAAGAATGGCGTCTATAATTCGGCGTAATTATAATTCGACGACTACATATCTTTCGTGAAATGAAAAATGAAGCTTTAGAAATTAACTTAGACAAATCAAAACGTCTGAAATTATTAATAGTCAGAAATGAACATAAATTCGTCAATCATAGAATTTATATTCTTAAATGACACTTAATTTAAAATTTAAAATTTACCAGATCACTTAAAACAGTGGTATCGAAATTATGGGTCGCCAATAAGTTTAAACTCTGATATAGACCCTCTGCGGGGTACAAAACAATTCCATAAACAACATTCTTTATTAAACTGTATTTTGAAACTATATTTTTATAATACATTAAGGTATCCAACTTGGTCTTTCCGGGTTACAGAACATAAGTGGAAATAATTTTCTTTAAATTGAAAACGCCAACGGATTTTTTTTTTATATTTAATAATATATATATATATATATATATATATATATTATTCTTCACCAATAACACAAAAAAGTATTTTTATATTAAAAATATCAATAATGTTTTAAATAGTAATGTTTTGAATCTATCAATATGTTTTGAATCTATCAAATAAAGTTTTGAAATTTATTAGAAACGATATTTCCGTATTAGCCGTATGCCAGGAGTAAATAGCCGAAAGATTTCGGTACTTATAGCAGCCTTTTTTATTCTGATAATTTCAGTGGTTTAAGCAGGTTGTTCTACTACATATCTGCTAATTTTGTGTTTTATTCATATTATTTATATTATTTTATTTATTTATTGATGAAATTTTAATTTCGTTTAGCAATATCATTTGGAACAATTTATATTGTTTTAGTGCACTCAGGTTAATCTTTTCTATAACCGGACTGCTCGCGATAGAGATATATTAAAAAAATCATGCTTTAAAATTATTTTAAAAACAATAAAACATCAGTAAATTGAGATACAATTTTCAAACAAAGTGCATTTGAAAAAACATCTTTTTTCTTATTCGACGGTGAATTCAAATTATATATTTTTAAACTCTACTAAAAACGGTATTACTTTCGTATTAGCCGCATGCCAGACGTTAATAGTTAAAGAAATCGTCAAAGTTTTCGCTATTTATAGCAATTTTTTTTTTATTCTGATTATTTCAGTATTTAAGCCTTTCACGGGCGGTGTCCACAAAAAAGGACACCAAATTTTAATTCCAAAACTGACAAACGGCACCAAGAATATTTAATTAAATTTTTCTTTTTATAAACTACGAGAAAATAAGCAAGTTTTTATTTTCTAATAAATTCTTTTGTAAACTCTGCTGTCAGTCCAATTTCTCATCATTTTAAAAACAGACTTACTCCGCGCCGGAAAGAGGTAAGTGCGTTGTTCCATTACACATATGTTAAACTTGTATTTTATTTATTTATTTACTTACGTTTTAGTAAAGTTTTAATTTTGATATGGAATAATATCGGGTAAAAATTGCTGAATAATCTACATTGTTTCATGTGCAAGCGTGTTAATCGCCTGCAATCGGTTTATTTTATTCTGGTGGATAAAAAATAATCATGCTTCAGAGATATTTTAAAAATCATAAAAACTCAGTAAATTGTGTTACAGTTTTCAAACAAATTGCAATTTTGTTTTCTATTCGACGGTGTAAAAATTGAAATTGTGCGAAGTTTAGAAGTTTTTCGCTTTATAATATAGATATTAAATCCAAACCTAGGACACTGCCAATCTCAAATACATAGAATTCATTCTTTATTAATTTAACAATAAGCAAAGAAAACAATAGTACAGTGCACCTTAATTACAGTCGCCCACAAGAAATTCATCTTGTTCGCAGATTTCTGAATTAATCATTTAAAAGATTTACTATCGATAAGTCTTTTTGTTGAATAGCTAAGATTTGCATAAAAATTACTTGCACATCATGTGAATCAATCTATTAAATTTATCTATTATTCTAAATAAAGACGTAAGCATCTTTAATATTTCTAAGTCATTTGCCTGCATTTTAGAATTGAGTCATTTGCGATTATCCACGAATTTTCTATAGGAATTAAAGATTTAAAATGATCAGATTGTACACCAATAATTTCATAAACTATTGCAGATTGAATGTTATAATTTTGATTGGTTGAGTGAAGAGTAATACTTTTGGGTACAATTTATTTTTGTAACAAAATATGTAATCATATCTATCACTTCTGGACTATTTGTCTATTTTCTGGAATTCATTTTATAAGTATATAGTAAATATATACATAACGTGTTTTTATTATACTAATTTATCTTGCGATACTTAAATATGCACTAATGAGCATTTTACACTATTTCTGACACTATTTCAAATTTCAGAATAAACTTGTAACATCGTTATTTCAATAATAGTTCATTATGAAAAATGTATCTGTTTAAAATTACTTTAATGCGAATGAGGTTACATAAACTATATTGAATTAAAAGTTGATTTCCATTTTATTTAATATTTATATACATGTTTATTAAACAACATGCAATTTTTAAAAATGCCATTGGATTTTTCTTCTTTTATAATCCTCACTCCTTCTTCTCCTTATTCCTTCTGTTATCTACGTAAGAAGTGTTATCACTAAATAATTTATATTTGTATACATAAATACATTAATGTAATAATAAACTCCCCGACGAAAATCCCCGAGAACAATGATTTCATATTTTACTTTTAAAATAACAGCGATCGAAAATAATGTCTAATATGAATGCGTATTTCTTAGAAGTTTAAAAATCAGTTAAAATTTTAATATGTATATGACCTCCAAACCCTAATACATGCGCACAATTTAATAGTAGATAATATGGAGGAGAGAGGGGGTATTTCTTGATTCATGACTAAATATAACCTTTGACAGAATTGATTTAGTTTGAAATATTTCGCCCTTCTATTAATTCCAAACAATTTATTATATGCTGAACTTCAAAATGTCTTTTATTAAATTTCTTATTTACGGAATGGTCATGAAAAATATTATAGCAATTTGTTAGATTTACATGACTTGTATCAAACTTTAAGCTTTTTCATTAAACATAAATGCACAGTAATAGTACACATGTATGCAAATTACAAAAACATAACTTAATGGTAATATTTTGTTCTAATTGTTTACTTATATGAAAAGGTTCATTCTTTTAATTATCTTTTGGTATTTTATAGTACCGACTTCACGCCTTTATTACATTACAATAAACTTAAAAATCGAAAACTCATATTATTTCACATGTTTAAATAATATCTATTCACGTGCCACTGTCATTTATTCTTTTTTAATTAAATAACATATAGGTATACTATAGAAACACTATGTACTTTTATTACTTTGCAATAAATTTAACCTTTTGCTTACGGGTTAGGGCTGTCGACTATTTTTATATTAACTCGTACCACAGGTTACAAAAAAATTTCTTTGTGGAAGATTTCTCTTGAAAGTATCCTCGTATAAGTGTATGACAGAGATTATTTTTCAAAAAGTAGTGCTAGTAGAATAAAGAAGTAGTCACTGGGACAATATATGTCTCAACTCCGTAATCAAAGGGTTAAATACACTGAAAAATAAACCTTAACCTCTTGATCTGTTTGAGTAACATTTAGTCACGGCACACTAGTGTTAATAAATTTCTGTGATTTGAATTACTTATCGATATTCAGCAGAAAATAATGCACGGTAGAATCACATTATGTAAATATTTACTGTATTATATACTTATACAATGTTTTCCAGAACAAAAATTAGTCAAATATTCTAGAATTAGTAAAGATGCTTACCTATTATTTTATTAAAAAAATTGTACCCAAAAGTGTTATTTCTTACGCAAGCAATCAAAACTATAACATCCAATCTGCAATATTTCCCGCAGTTATAGATGTAGAATCTAATCGGTATAATATTTAATTAGTATAGAAATAAACGGAACTTTGAGCTAATGTAAATTCTACAATAATATTTGCGGATGGTAAATCTTTCGAAAGATTAATTTAGAAATGTACGAACAGGATGAATTTTTTTAAGGGTTACTTATTGATATTCTGTAGAAAATATTACGCGGTTGTTTGGTGCCTTTATTTCTCTTTTGGCGTATTTTGTTAATTTAAAGGATAATTAACATTTCTTTTTGTGATTAAGGATAGAAATTTTCTTTTTTTTTTCCACGCTGAATTTTATAAATGTGCGTAGCTTAAGTAATTACCTGTCCAGAAATTGAGTCCTTACTTTTTTTTTCTCCATTATCTAAGTTTCTATGTTGTTTTAAAAATTAAACCGAAGAAGAAGACAAAATGTTGATTTCCAGTATCTATACGGATTTTTAAAATTCTGTATTACTGTTTATAATTCACATATAAAGATGAGTTTAGTCTCAAATTCAAGAAATTCTTCATTAGATTCTTCTACTTTTAGTTTTATTTTTTGCGATGCATGTTTCCTTTGATATCTGATATTTTACGCTGGCATGTTTGATGGAATTAACATTGAGAAGTTCTCGTTTGTTCGTAAGCAGTAAGCGGTTTAATGTTTGATTCTTGGCGTTTGTCCGTTTCACGGGCTTAGTAATTTTTAAAAGTTAGCTTAGTTGAACTACCGGCTTGCTTGATTTATTTTCTTATTTTTTACTGAATATTGTTATCAATCACGTACTGCAAAATAATTTCTATTTTAACCCATTTGAATTCTGTAATTTTTGAAAATATTAAGCATCAAACAAGTTTTTCTGATCATATTTTCCATTAAAGCATATTATTTGATCAATAAAACATTGTTTTTTGAAAATTGTTCTCTTAAAAACAAAATCTATTAAAATAATTTATAAAAAATCAATTATGCTTTGTGTTAATTGTTTTTCTTTTTTAGATGGGATCTACAGAAAGACTTCCAGATGAGCTTTCAGAATCTATGGAAATAAAATTGGTTGACGGAAAATGGCGCTATAAATTTAATATCGGTATATTTTTAGAATTCTTAAAGAATATTGAGAGTTCCTGGACGGTAAGCAGCGGTTTATATGAAGGACCAGCTCTATTTATTTATGGAACCAAATCACCGTTCAAAGTGTAAGTAATTAAAAACAAATCACATTCATTGCTTTTTTGGGAATTAATTTTAATTTTATAGTTGTACACTTACTAGATTCGTTGTCATTCCATACCATTGCAAAAATAAAACTTTTTATGTATCTAAGAATATATTAGTGCCAAAAGTTCAGAACTGTTATATTGCTTCTATTACTACATATTACATGGAGAGAAATACCCCAGGTCTAGCAATGAGAAAACATATTTTTGTTAAAAATGGATTTTTTTTTTCAACATAGTTTCCTTGAAGAGTGATACAGCTATTTTAACGATCCACTAACATATGGATACCTTTCACCTAGTGTGATTTTTCAAGAGTTTCAAAATATGCATCCGATATCCTCATTTGATGCAAATCTCTTCCTCTGATACTACCTGTTTGAGTTTAGGAAACAAATAATAGTCGCTAGGGTACAGATCTGGAGAATACAGGTAGTGGTGGAAAAATTCGTACTTCAATTTATTTAATTTTGCCATCGCTTTCATGAATGTTCGAGCCTGTGCTTTGTCTTGGTGAAACAGAATTTTTATATTTGAAATATATAGTATTTTTCTCTCGATTTCTTTGTTCAAACGATCCATTAAATCCCATAATATTCTACTGTGACTATTTTTACTTTCTCAAGATAGTCGATTAATAATATGCTACGTGCATAAAAAAAACTGGCCAAGAATTATTCAGCTGATTTGTGCGTCTTTCTTTGCTTTGGGCAGCTTTGGACCGGTTCTTAGTACTCGGATGATTGGCAATTGGACTCAGGTGTGTAGTGATGCATCCGTGTTTCATCCGTTGTTACGAATCGCCGCAAAATCTCATCTTTGGATTACACTGAAATATCGCCAAATTGCTAAAAACAATTGCTAAAAGCAATTGACAAAAAACAGAAACTTGCCGAATCATCGACAAGTTTCTGTTTTTTGTCTTTTGTTAGGAAACGCGACACCCTTCTCCAACCAACATTTTGTAAGCAAATGTTCATGCAAAGTATTCCTCACAAATTCTGACGATATCTTTATGATATCAGCTATCTTTCTCGCTTTCAATTTGCGGTCATCCAAAACAATATCATGGATATTTTAGTGTTTTCGGGAGTTGATACGTCGATTGGACCTCAAGAACGTGGAGCAACAACAAACGTTTGTTTTCGATGGAACAATTATGCCCTTGTGCTTCAGAAGCCATTCTAGATTTCGAACTGTATTTTTTCCCCAAAAAGTAATGTTTAATCAAAACACGAAATTCTCTTTCAAGCAAACTTTTCACAAAGGCAAAAATAGTGTATCGTACACAGCTGTGATTTGTAAGGAAATAAGCCGAAATGTCATGGAAGCGTGACACGAATCTTTTTAAGGATGATACTTTTTAGAAATCGTATAGAAAGGTTGTTGGCGCTGCCAGCTAACAAGTCCCGGGACTTTTAATCCCATGTAGTATATATATCTGTGTGTGTGTGTATTTGCTTTATTATACATTTTAATCATTAATTTAATATTACGCTTTGTTAGGCATTGCATATGTATACATTTAAATTTTAAATTATTTAAATATACTTTAAAATTTACTAATTTACTACATCAATTTATAATATTATTCTCAAGAGATTCATTCACTAAATCCTGTTAATGGATTTATTCCATAAAAATGTTTTCTATAAATTCACTTAACCACTCGAAAGACTGTGAGATATAATATATCCCACTTAATTTTAATTCGAAATTCTCACATTGACACCATGATTTTGAAGTAAAGTTTTCCATTTATAATGTACGTGAGGAAATGCTTTTACTTATTTTCAAATAAATTCGTTTGTAAATACTGTGTCATTCAATTATTTCACTATTTTAGCAACAGAAGTACTTTGACCCTGAAAGGCTTAAAACCTATAATAATTCCATTATATGAAAATTTAATTGCGTTGCATTTCACCTTGTTATACTTATTTCAGTTAGGCGAAGAACCAATACGAGTTATATTAGAAACCATACTCTCCAAATTATTATGGAAATTACGAATATATAATTTTCTTTAAAGTCAAATGGGGAAGCTTCATTAAAGATTTAGATACAAAATAGACCACTTCTCAAATTTAAAAACGAATTTAATATTAAACATATATTTTATTTTAATTTTAATTATAGGTTACTCAAAACAGCATTTCGACCAAACTCATAAACGTGTATTACAACTCTCGGAAACTTCCAAATTTTATACAGGGCAGCTGCGTCAGACAGGAAGGAATTTGTGTAAAATTCTCTGAAACTTAAAAGATATGTATGAAACTGTGAGAAACTTCCACATTTTGTATAGAGGCAGTTCCGCCTGCTAAATTCCACTTTCTCCAACCAGAGAATACATGGGGGTAACCCACTGCCCCATATCATGACTATCGAGTATTACCGCATCCTTTCTTACACTATCATAAAATTTTAACTTTTAAGCAACGCTACGAGTCCCTTTTAAACGGAAATCCATTGGAAAACTTATTACATATACTATTTATTGTTCATGTTACCAATTTACATTCAGACATTATTTAAAAAACATGGTTAAAATTTTTCACTAAAAACGTCTCCCACTTCACAAATGTAAAACAGTTTAAAATAAAAATCTTCACCACTCCACAAAAGCGCTTTCGCCCTGGCTAGAGCATCATCAGTTGTAATCCTCAAGCTTCTGCTTCTCCGCTATATATACGACTGCTGGTTGAAGAGCTCCACCTATTGGCATTCAATTCTCTCTCTCTCTCTCTCTCTCCTTCTGTTCTAACATCTTTTTCCAGCGGCAATCAATCATTGAATGAACCATATCATTGCATGCATCTTTGGATGTATTAATTTCTATTGCTTCTCTTATTAGAAAATTATGTAGATTTTCGTAGTTCGCTATTTTTTGTATTTGTAGGGTTTCAAGTTTGATTGGGGTTTTAGTGTTTAATCTTGCAAGAGCTGTTGACTGTTTATTTAGCTTTATATCTCTGATATGTTCTTTCATTCTTTCCTCTATTTTTCTCTTCGTCATTCCTATCTAAGTAAGCTTTTCATTTTTGCTGTTTAGACAATTTTTGAAGTGGGGGACGTTTTTAGTGCAAATTTTTAACCATGTTTTTTAAATAATGTCTGAATGTAAATTGGTAACATGGACAATAAATAGTAAATTTACAGACATTAACAAATGAACACCTGTTTTTAATGTTATTACATATAGATCAAAACAATACATCGAGACTAATCCTCTAGTCTGAAAAAAAAAATCTGTTTAAAACTCACCGAACGGAAACTCAAAATACCCCTTATACTTCTTTATGACTGTATGAAAAAAATAATAATCAAGGTCCTCATCAACTCTTAAATCAAAATCAGTTTGTATGCTGGCGACGGGATCTTTCGGTATTTTTTCAGATTCTAACAACAACAACAACAACAACAATAATAATAACAAAATATTCCCGCGCTCTCAAAATACCAGACGCAGATACTCACCTACACCTGCTTTCTATTCCTTGATTCTTTTTTGAATTAACTTTAATTAAATAGTTTGCGAGTAATATTAATTTATCAATTTTCCTTTTCTCAATAAAAATATTTTATTGCTGTTAATACTGACTACAAGTTACTTATTACTTTAATTAAATGATTTACTATTAAAATTTCTTTCTGTTTTTCTTCTTTTCTTAAAATAAAATGCTTACTTTTTCTTTCTTTCTTTATAAATCCAATTATATCATAACAGTACGAGAAAAGGTAGAATAACGGATTTCACACTATTGCTGTATTCCGTATATATAATAATTTGATGCGTTTTATCTCTCTAAAGTGAATAATAAAATATAAAAATATAATATTTGTACACATCTATTCCAATTTGAAAAATTATAAGTATACACACAGGATATACAGGGTTTCTCTTCTTATCGTTGATCAATATCTAATTCCGAAACCGTTAGTTTTAGAGGTAGAGTTGTTATTGCAAAAAGGCTTAAATAATTGTTGTTCATCATATGAAATTCCGATTAGATCATAATAGTTATTATTTTTTAAAATTTTTCTCAATTTAAATTTTTATACGGCTCTTGGAAATTACTAATTGAGCCGCATGTTAAAAAATAACTTACTCAGCATCATTGTTATCATAATATGTACTATTACTGTTAATATGATGCTATTCTTATTTGTTATTTAACTTGTTATATTGATACAAATGTGGCAGAAACTTAACTAAAGTATGGGAACATTAAATTATTTACGCTGTGAATTTTTTTATCCTATATATCAGTATTGAACAATGTTGAATTTCATTATCAAAGTAGAAAAGTTCTACATATTAATTTTATCATATTTTCTTCTTTTATTAGAAATGAAGATAAAGAAAATATTCTTAAGCTGTTTCCAAAAGCCGAGTTATTTCCAGTAGACGGTGCAGCGCATTGGATTCATGGTGTATTTCCTGAATTTGACGATGCTATTATAAGATTTCTTAATAAATAAAACTAGTATACTTAAAAATTGAATTTCTTATTTCAGCATAGAATATTGCATACTATATTTGAAACATATCAATTTATATATAAGTAAATTTAATAAACGTTATTGTCCAAAATACTGTGTCTAATTTTATTATGAATATCAATGACATTTTTTGAATAATTTGAAACTTTAGACACCGTTCAAGTTATTAAACACTTGCTTCAATAAAGTAACCGAATGGGAAATATTAGAAAAGATGAAACATGCACAGTTTTCTGCGGAAAAAGCGTTCATTAGTCGAAAAATACATTTCTAAACTCTGACAAGAGGCTGTTACACGATCGACATGAACTAGTAAGAAATAGAAATTTCTTAAAAGAACTGCAGAGATACAAATTTAGTTCAAATATTACGAAATCCCGTATAGTTCACGTCCCTAATAAGGAACCCTAAGTAATTCACGCCCAATAATAAGAAAAAACCACAATGATTGAAAAAAGTAAAAGAATTGTCTGCTTGAAAATTAAAGTTTATTTTAAATGCGACGGCTATTCAATAAGGAAAGATCGCAATTTTTTTAATCGAATAATTTATTGTACACAAATTTAATTTCCTGTTGTATTGTCAGATTAGTCTGTAATGAATATTTGGAAATTGTTTTATTAGTTTAATTCCAGTTGTTCGGCAGTGGCAGCCGTGCAAGTTCAGACACATTCAGAACCACCTACGCAACGCCCTATAGCATTTTAATGGATTTGGCTGACGATTTCTTCAAGCGAAAGTAAAATTTCAGATGGCTCACTGCGTGTTGCCTTCATCGTTTACGATTGCTTCAAGAGGAAGCAAAATTTCAGATGGCTCATCGCGTGTTGTCTTCATCGTTCCCGTAAGCGGTTTTGATTGTGTCTGAACTTGCACGGCTGCCACTGCCTTACTGCTGGAATTAAATTAATGAAACGATTTCCAAATATTTATTACAGACTAATCTGACAATACAACAGGAAATTAAATTTGTGTACAATAAATTATCCGAATAAAAAAATTATCAAAATTCTTTATCGAACAACCCTCGTAATATACCACATCCTTGCATTTTCAATCTCTGTAAACAGTATAAATTCATTCATGCACATTTATTTATTGTTATAATTATTTAAAAGAATCGAGCTGCTGCACAATTCAGATTTCAACAGCAGACAATAAAAAACATAATGATTGCAGTATTGTTGTTAAGCTATAAACTGTCATTGATAAATCTTGAAGACTCTTAATTCTTCTACTAACTTATTTAACTAAAAACTGCTGAAAGTCATCGTTAAATATTATTTCTCAACTGTTATTATAAAATTATAAAATAGGTATAATGAGTCAATACACAATGGGAGACGCCAATAATATTTGACTAATAATATTTGTTGAAATGATTTTCTTCCTTATTTTTATTAATATCTGTCGAAAATTTTAACTTCTAGCAAAACTGTGTAACTCAAAATCAAGGTAGCTCCTATTCACCTATTCATTTACAGAAATTGCATTTTTTCAACATCAATTTTCATTCAAAAATTCTTGTATTTAATAAAACTAAAGTAAAACATTTAAAGTGAAAATTAGTACATATTTTCTTATATGCGATGTATATAAAAGTGAGCTTTTATAACCAAATGTAAAGGAGTTTTAATTAAAATTCATGTAATTTAATTTGCTCTTATGTGTATATATGTGCATATGTTGCTCTTTTCAATATCATCTTGAAAATCACAACTATCAAAAATCACAACTTGAAAGTTGTGATTTTTGTGGATTTTTATTTTTTCCTTTAAGAAATTTTAGAAAGTTCTTTTTAGTTCTATAGTTTTCTAATTCTACACACAAAAGCTATCCATACACACTTCGGTTGACGCGAATTTCTGCAAAACTTCTAAACATCAGACAACGTACGAAACCCATTCTGATTCAAAGAAAGTATTACTGCTGAGCCAAACTTCTGAGCCAAATCTGGTCACGTGAGTAACAGGTCTGGGTAAAACGAGTCAAACCTTGATAATAGGAAAGTAGGTAATGAAAAGAATATCCCTTAGTTTTGCTTTTGTGGGGGAAGAATATGAGAATTTAAATAGTTTCGTATTTACTACACTGTTAAAAATTTGCAGCAAACTGTCCAGTCATTTGACCGTTTTTATAGAAATGGTTAGCTAACCGTAATTTAACTCTATTCTGACCATAATATGAGCAATAACATGGTCAGAATAGAGTTAAATTACGGTTATGTAACCATATTCCATAAAAACGGTCAAATGACTGGACAGTTTGCTGCAAATTTTTAACAGTGTAGTACAAAAACACAGAACAGACAGTGAAGAAATGACATGAGATTAGACGGGCTAAGTGAAACCCGAACTTTGTCTGCTCCTAATCGAATGCTTCTCTGCCTTCGAAATGGTCAACTTTTTGGCAGCATGCCAAGGTCCGTCTTTAAAGTCTGGTCAAGTAGTAGGACTCTAATAATTAAATCATTCTTTGCTCGCATACAGGGATATTTAGCATTTACGAGCAATACCACTTGCGTCATCATTCACCGTTAAAAATTTGCAGAAAACTGTCCAGTCATTGGACCGTTTTTATAAAATATGGTTACATAACCGTAATATAACTCTATTCTGACCATAATATGGGCAAAAATATGGTCAGAATTAAATTACGGTTATGTAACCATATTTTATCAAAAGAAGTCGAATGACTGGACAGTTTGCTGCAAATTTTTAACAGTGTTCAACGTTTATAAATATGAAAATTACTTCATCCCGAAATCCGACTTTTCATACGGAAACCCTGACACATGCGAAACCAAGAGATTCATTTGCTTTTTACAAAACTATTACGAATGTTGGTTAGACGTGACATACAAAGCCGCGGTGAAAATAACACATCTGAAATAGTGAGATTCCACCAATGGTTAAAAACAGCTTAATATTTACATGCACCATAATGTAATCTATATAAATATATGAAAATAGACGTGTGTGTCCTCATATTTTACTTTACATACACAACTATTCAGCGCAGACCACTGGTGTTTGTGTGTGATAGTAGCATAGAGTCTTCCATCGTGCACTATGGTGGTTCCATTTCGGTAGTTGTGGGGGTGTGGGAAATATGGTGGTTGAAAGTTGTCGACCTATGGCATTTTCATATTTCGACCAAAGTGTTCTAAAAAAGTTTGGACTCTTCTTCAACGAGAAATGGTTCATTCAACTTAATATGAAATAATTAAGATGTAGATAACTAAGTAAGATGATTTCGTGGCCCCTAACAGTGGAAATTAAAACTAAACGATATTGCAGCACGTGCATAGTACACCTGCTATAGCACTTAGCTATAGCACTTAGCTTGCAATGCGGAGACGAGTGCCAGAGTTTCGTTTGGAAAGAGGTTTGTTTAGAACAGAATGTTGGCCGAAAGTGACTATTTTTATCGAAACCGCAAAAGAAAGTTACTGATTTCCGGCGAACGTCGGACAGATCAGCTAGCATGAAATTATAAATGAATCAGTGATTGCAAAAAGTACGTAAGTCCACTTTTCTTCGAAATGTACTTTTTTTATCGCAAACGTGTCTTTGCAGTAAGGCTAACATGTGTAGACTAAAATTAAGCAGGTTCATTTATCCGTTGCCACTTACATTTTTGTTTATTGGAAAAACAACATTAGTAAATGAAAATACCTAGATATATTCCAATGACTAACAGCAGAACAAGAAGAAAATGTGATAAACACGATGGTGGATAAGACTAATGTGCCTAAATGGATATGTGCCTTAATAGGTACCAAGGGTGACACATTTCAAATACCATTATTTTTAAATAGTAATGCCTTTACCAACACTGCTAGGTCCATTACGAGGGGGAATTGTGAATACCTTTGTAGGTTTCCACATCCCTCGAGTTATGGTAAAGCAATTAAAGTTCGGAAAAACCCGACTTAAGGTCTAGGGCCTGGCTCCCTTCTGGGTGGCTCCCTTCTGGGTGTCCAGCCCCGAAGCTGTTGGGGGACGCCAGCCAGTCCCCAAGTGTCTCGTGGTGGTTCTCATTGATAATGGGTTCCACCGCGTATCGCAACGACCTACGTCGTCGACACATGGGTATAAGGGTTGGAGGGTCCGCAGTGGCGGTCCTCCGGCCCTCCGAAGCGCATACGGACAGACAAATCCGGTCGTGCGCGCCAAAAGTCCCTCAGGACTTGGGTTCTGTGGTCGTAGAAACGCCGGGCACCCCTCATGCGCCGGGCGCCTCATGGGTATAAGGGTTGGAGGGTCCGCAGTGGCGGTCCTCCGGCCCTCCGAAGCGCATACGGACAGACAAATCCGGTCGTGCGTGCTAAAAGTCCCTCAGGACTTGGGTTCTGTGGTCGTAGACGCGACGGGCACCCCTCATGCGCCGGGCGGAGCAGCCTAGTTTTACAAACACTGTTAACTCCATGGTGCAGCTAAAAGAAACATTAACTGAAACTACAACTGTCAATGTGTTGCTCAAAGTGACTGTTAACTCCATGGTGCAGTGAAAATATACGTTTAACTGTTATTAACTTTAACGGAAACCGCAACTATGTTGCTTGCACTGAGATGAACCGATTTTGTGGACATTCGGTATACGAGCTCGTGCGATGTAGCAAGCATTCGTTTTCAGCTCATTTTTTCTATGTGATTGTGTTTGTGTTGTTATTTTATTTAGTTACTAGCAAGCTACGCCCGCTACGCTGGTCAATTTTTTATAACAAACTTTTAATCCAACAAAATATTGACATTTCATAATTCACTTTTATATTTTAACAGAATAATAAGGCTACTATAATTTGTGACTCGTGCTATAGCCAATATACACGCCAGGACACGACGCCCTTATCAATATCTTTTTGCGCATGAAGGTTTCGCTATGGTACTCCATTGTGAAATTTGGTAATTTTTCAAATTCAATATTTGAAAAATGGCATAATCATTAGATTTGAAATTGATATCAAGAAAAATACAATTTTTTACCTTTCAAACGCAGTTTGCCTAACAATTTTCGGACAAATATTTTTCGAGCTACTATTTTTTTTCAGTAACTTCAAATGTTTCATTTTCCGAGATTAATCTGTGGCAACAATTAGCGAAAAACCCAGTCGTCAGAAACGCATAGTTTTTTATTAAAGAGGCTGTTGGAGCAGGGATTGTCACCACCAATATGCCACCATCACTTTTGAAATCGGTTCGGTAGTTCTAGAGATTCCATAGAAATTGTAATTTAGAATGTTTTCAGAACGCTTTTCGCTCATTTCACCCTTTTAAATTTCGATTTTTTTTATTTTGTATTTAGAGAGCATTTACATCTTATAAATAACTACAATGCCAAATTTCAAATTTCTAGCTCCTTCAGCATAAAAAAAATCGCAATTTTAGAACGTTTTTCGCTCCTGCACCCCCCTGGAGTTAGTGACACCGACATAAAATATAGCCTATGCTGGAGCAGGGGTTGTCACCATCAATTTTCAACCATCATTTTTTAAATCGGTTCGGTAGTTCCAGAGATTCCATAGAAATTGTAATTTAGAATGTTTTTAGAACGGTTTTCGCTCATTTCAGCCTTTTAAATTTCGATTTTTTTTTTAAAATTTTATTTTTAGAGAGCATTTACATCTTAGAAGTAACTACAATGCCAAATTTCAAATTTCTACCTCCTTCAGTATAAACAAAATCGCAATTTTAGAAAGTTTCTCACTCCTGCACTCCCCTGGGGATAGTGGCACCCATAAAAAAATATATCCTATGTTGGAGCAGGGGTTGTCACCATCCATTTGTAACCATCACTTTTGAAATGGGTTCGGTAGTTCCAGAGATTCCATAGAAATTGTAATTTAGAATGTTTTTAGAACGCTTTTCGCTCTTTTCACCCTTTTAAATTTCGAATTTTTTTATTTTGTTCTTAGAGAGCATTTACATGTTATAAGTAACTACAATGCCAAATTTCTAGCTCCTTCAGTATAAAAAAGATCTCAATTTTAGAACGTTTTTCGCTCCTGCACCCCCCTGGGGTTAGTGACACCGACATAAAATATAGCCTATGTGGGAGCAGGGTTGTCACCATCAATTTGCCACCATAACTTTTGAAATCGGTTCTGTAGTTCTAGAGATTCCATAGAAATTGTAATTTAGAATGTTTTTAGAACGCTTTTCGCTCATTTCACCCTTTTAAATTTGGATTTTTTTTTTGTTCTTGGAGAGCATTTACATCTTATAAGTAACTACAACGCCAAATTTCAAATCGGTTCGGTAGTTCTAGATATTCCATAGAAATTGTAATTTAGAATGTTTTTAAAACGCTTTTCGATCATTTCACCCTTTTAAATTTCGAATTTTTTTTTTATTTTGTTCTTAGAGAGCATTTACATCTTATAAGTAACTACAACGCCAAATTTCAAATCGGTTCGGTAGTTCTAGAGATTCCCTAGAAATTGTAATTTAGAATGTTTTTAGAACGCTTTTCGCTTATTTCACCCTTTTAAATTTCGAATTTTTTTAAATTTTGTTCTTAGAGAGCATTTACATCTTATAAGTAATTACAACGCCAAATTTCAAATCGGTTGGGTAGTTCTAGAGATTCCATAGAAATTGTAATTTAGAATGTTTTTAGAACGCTTTTCGCTCATTTCACCCTTTTAAATTTCGAATTCTTTTTTATTTTGTTCTTAGAGAGCATTTACATCTTATAAGTAACTACAACGCCAAATTTCGAATCGGTTCGGTAGTTCTAGATATTCCATAGAAATTGTAATTTAGAATGTTTTTAAAACGCTTTTCGATCATTTCACCCTTTTAAATTTCGAATTTTTTTTTTATTTTGTTCTTAGAGAGCATTTACATCTTATAAGTAACTACAACGCCAAATTTCAAATCGGTTCGGTAGTTCTAGAGATTCCCTAGAAATTGTAATTTAGAATGTTTTTAGAACGCTTTTCGCTTATTTCACCCTTTTAAATTTCGAATTTTTTTAAATTTTGTTCTTAGAGAGCATTTACATCTTATAAGTAACTACAACGCCAAATTTCGAATCGGTTCGGTAGTTCTAGTGATTCCATAGAAATTGTAATTTAGAATGTTTTTAGAAAGCTTTTCGCTCATTTCACCCTTTTAAATTTCGATTTTTTTAAAATTTTGTTCTTAGAGAGCATTTACATCTTATAAGTAACTACAATGCCAAATTTCAAATTTCTAGCTGCTTCAGTATAAAAAAGATCGCAATTTTAGAACGTTTTTTGCTCCTGCACCCCCCCTGCGGTAATGGAATCGACATAAAATATAGCCTATGTTGGAGCAGGGGTTGTCACCATCAATTTGCCACCATCACGTTTGAAATCCGTTCGGTAGTTCCAGAGATTACCCCCCTACAAACAAACAAACAAACAAACAAACCAACAAACAAAAAAACAATCTTTACTCCTTTATAATATTAGTATAGATTAAATTATGGAACCTAATTGCTGACAATTTATTTTCTCCTATAACACATTGCTAACTGATTACAAGTTTAATTTAGCAGTCTATTGAATTAATTGGTAACCATCACGCGGACCAACAAATATAGCTGTAGTGGTGAACCGGAATTCTAGTGAACATGATGGCGTTATAGTGCAATCTCTGCTCATTTTTGCCAAGCATAAGGAATAACATCAATGCTTGATCCTATTTTGTTAACGACACCGTGTGTAAGGATTCTCCGAATATATTTCTGGTGAAAATTACGACATGTGACTAATTTAACGCACGTGGGATTTCAAATGATGAGCTCAGCAATCGACGAGGGATTTACGCCGTTAAATCCAGGTAAGAAATCATATTACTCCATTTTTTGGTTAGTTATTTGAGCTTTTTTATTTGAATTTTATTTATTGTAAATTTGCAATAGAGATTGTAATTTTAAAATCCTTGTAAATTTAAATTTGCCATGAATAATACTACTGATCTTATCGTTAGTAAAGTAGGCCTAAAACTGCCACCCTTTTGGGATAAACATCCCATATTACGGTTTGCCAATATAGAAGCACAATTCGTTGTTTCTGGAATCACTCAGGACGCGACAAAATATTATTGTGTTGTTTCGGCTCATAGTTCGGATATTTTAAGTTACGTAAGTGATATAGTCTTAACACCGCCTGAAGACGATAAATGTGAAAAGCTTAAATCACGGCTTGTTTCTGATTTTTCCGATTCGGAACAGAGATGAATCAAAGCCGTTCTTTCAGAATTAGTCATAGATGACAACAAACCTTCCCATTTATTTCTCAAGATGAAGCAACAAGCTTCGACAACCCTGGGAGAAGATTTTCTCAAAACGCTCTGGTTACAACGTTTACCAGCATAAAATTCATGAAACTGCCGGTGCGGGGGTTGAGGAAGTACAAAGCTCAAAAACTTCCCTTTCGGAATTCAGCGAGTTACAGGCGCAAATAGCAGAGCTTAGTAAACAGGTTGAGCACTTTTCTAGAAGTCGCGAGCGTCAAAACACAGATTTCAATAATAGATCTTTTTCCGGGCTACAAGGTTCTCAAACACCCAAAAAGCAAAGGATCATGTGATCAGTGTTGGTATAAATGGAAATTCGGCGAGTCTGCAAAGCGATGCAAACCTCCGTGTTCCTTCAATTCTCAAAAAAAACTAGATGAGAAATCACATAATCTGGCGCAATGTGATTTCAAACCAAACAATAAAATCCGCCTTTTTGTATCCGACCCTCTTTCTAAATTGACATACTTAGTTGATAGTTGTAGTGATGTTTGCGTATTACCGTATCATAAAAATATTTCAAAATCAAATAACGATGTCCTGAACTTATATTAGGCAAATGGTTCTGTGATTAAAACATATGGTGTTAAAGTCGTAACTGTAAGCTTAAATTTACGCCGTAAATTTCAATGGCCGTTTGTTCTTGCTAACATCAATAAACCGATTATTGGCGCCAAATTTTTACGCCACTATGGTTTGTTATTTGATCTCAAACAGGGATGTCATCGGGATCCCCTTACTAAGCTAACAAGCAGCGGCACAAAATCGGCGGATAGCCACAGTTTACATTAATCGCAAACAATTTGGCCTATCGGAATATTTTAGAAAAATACAATGATGTGGTATGGCCCTATCCTAAATTGAAAGAAGTTAAACATAATACCGTACACAGAATTTGACGAAAGGGCAGCCAGTTTTCACACGCCCACGTAGGCTTCATCCAGCAAAATTATCTGCCGCTAAACGTGAATTCGAGTACATGCTGGAGCAAGGGATTTGCAGTCCTAGCACATCTACTTGGTCTAGTCCTTTATACCTTGTCCCTAAGGATTCTGGAAAAGATTATCGTCCTACTGGTGACTATAGAGCACTAAATCGGATTACCATACCGGAAAGATACCCGATACCTCATCTGCAAGTCTTTTCGAGCCAATTGCATGCAGAAGTTATTTTTTCAAAAGTGGATTTAGTTAAAGCATATCATCAAATTCCTGTCCATTCAGATGACATTCCAAAGACTGCAGTTACTACCCCATTTGGTTTATTTGAATTTTAATATATATCTTTCGGTTTATCTAATGCCGCCCAAACATTTCAAAGGTACATAAATGAAGTGTTGCAGGGGTTGGATTTTGTTTTTGTATATTTAGACGACATCCTTATTGCGAGCCGTTCTGATGATGAACATCAAATGCACCTCGAATGCGTTTTTAAACGACTTTCTGCATATCGCATTCGTATTAAGTTGAAAAAATGTGTTTTCGGTGTTGCTGAATTATATCTTTTTTAGGTTATTTAGTAAATCAAAATGGAATTAGGCCGCAACCAGAACGCGTCGAGCCAATTTTAAAATATTAGCTGCCCAAAACCATAAAAGAACTCCAGCGTTTTCTCGGTTTATTAAATTACTATCGCAGGAATGTAAAGCACGCTGCTCATATTCAAGACCCACTCAATGAGATGCTGAAAGGTACTAAGGAGGAGAAGAAAAATTTTACTATTGACTGGACTGAAGCACAAACAGCAGCATTCGCAGCTTGCAAGAAACAGCTTGTCGATGTTACATTCTTGGCTCACCTAGATCCGGAAGCACATTTAACGCTTTTCACAGATGCTAGCGATACAGCGGTGGGTGCTTCACTGAATCAGTATAAAAAATCAACAATGAGACTAGTGTTGAACCTTTAGTATTTTTCTCAGCCAAGTTGTCTCCGTCTCAGCAGAAGTGGGATACATATGATTACGAATTGTACGCGATTTATGCCGACATTCGACATTTTAAGCACATGCTTGAAGGCCGGCAATTTGAGATTTTCACCGATCATCCACCTCTCCAGTACGTTTTCTTACAGAAAGCAGATAAGTGTTCTCCGAGACGACTGCGTCATTTGGACTTTATTGGTCAATTTAGTACCGATATTCAATTTGTAAAAGGCTCTGATAATATACCAGCAGATATGCTATTGAGAATTGAGGCCTTAGAACCCCCAACTGCCTTGGATTATTGCGCAATTGCGCAAGCCCAAAGTTCAGATACTGAGCTGCAGGATCTAATCAAATCAAAGACGGGTTTAAAATTACAGCATATGATTTTACCAGAAACTGAAATTCAACTTTGGTGCGATACATCCACACAAAACGTTCGCTCTTATCTTCTTCTGGCATTTCGGAAAACCGCATTTAACATTCTTCATAACTTAGCTCATCCAGGTGACAAAGCTACCGTGAAATTCCTAATATCTCATTTCGTGTGGCCGAATATAAAAAAAGGTGTTGCTATTTAAAAGCGGACATGTATTCCATGTCAGAGATAAAAAATATATCGCCATACCAGCAGTCCGGTCCAAAACATTAAGATTCCGGATAAGAGATTTGAGCACGCTCACATGGATATTGCCCGTGTTGGGCACGCTCGCGAAAAAAACGAACAGTTCAAACTCAAGTTCAATTTCTCAAAAATGAGCCAAGTTCACGTTCAAACTCAAAATTTTTCAAACGAACTCGCTCAACTCAAACTCAATTATAAAAATGAACGAAGTTCACTAAAAACTCGTTTTTTTTTGTTGCTTTTTTTACGAAAAGTATATATATATATATATATATATATATATATTTGTGAATATATGAATGCGTATTTAATAGAACACACACCGTGCCATTTTATGCCTTAACGGTGCTTTTAACACACTTCAACATAATTGAAAATGTGACTTGTTTGTCCGTCTGTTCGTGCTCCAATTATGCTAAATATACTCTATTGTCCTGTAATTTTTATAAATTATTGACGTTTAATGCGTGATCGCTATTGAAAACGAAGTGCGTAGCATTTATGGCTCTTTTACAGGGACAGACAAAAGCATTTTATGGCTGCATAATGCATTTAACAGTTTCCAACGTAGTTGAAAAGTGTTTCTTACTTAGGTCTGTTCGTGCTATACCTAACTATGCTAAATGTACTTGTATTGTCCTGTAAGTTTTATAAAGTATTGACGTTCAATGCAAGGATTGGTATTGAAAAGGAAGTACGTAGCATTTATAGCTCTTTTACAGGGACAGACAAAACTATTACGTTACATTGCGCACATGGAAAAAAAATTCAAGAATCGTCTAATGATGTTACACCATTTCAAACGTAATGAATATATATACAAACATATACATACATATGTGTGTATCTGTGGGTCTATAAGTTTTAAAAACTGTCCATAAATAGATAAATAGTAATACAACTTTTTTGTTTCATTACTTTACATTACAATATATATATATATATATATATATATATGTATGTATTAATTCTTTTTTTTTACACATTTTTACTTCTTAAATCCTCAAAAACTTTGTGGCGAAACAATTTTCACGAAATTCGTATTGGTTAAATGTTATCTGCCTTTTGGTGCTGCAGTGAACAGGCTCATTTTTAGCGCATTGTGTCATTGTATGCGGCGCGCAGTTAAAAACTCTACAGCTTTCAAAACTATTTATTTTGTATCATTTCATAAAATAACTTCAATGTTACTAATTCACTTTATCTATGTCACTGTTATCTATTATTTAAAAACGTTCTAAATCTGTAAGACTCTTTTTCTAGAAACTCTGTTTTACAAATCGATACCAAGTAGAACTCGAGATTGGATCCATCAGTTTGGATGGAATTTTCATGCTTTTCTTTTATAGTCTCACACGAACTATTCAATATTCGAATTGTAAATATTTTTTTGCGCAATTTAAATCCTAAAATTTTTGTCTAAAATCCACAACTTAAAATTTGAACGGCCGTCATTTTTTTTTCAGGATAAAAAAATTCATAAACCCATCCGAAGACTATAAAATATCTTAATTTTTAAGGATTTTTTTTTTCTGGCAGATAAGCAAAAGCAAATTCCGAGATTCATCTTGTACCGCGCGCGGAGAGAGAGAGAGAGAGAGAGAGAGAGAGAGAGAGAGAGAGAGAGAGAAAGAGAGGGGGGGGGGAGGCAGAGAACGCTTCACTTTTTTTAACATCCCGGTACCAAAGACCTCCAGAGGTCCATTTTTCAACTAATTTCCAAATGAAACATTGTTTTTAAAACTTCAAGATATACTCTTTCATTTGCAAAAAAAAAAAAATATTCCATAATTGCGTTAAAAAAATTTGAAAAATTGTAGGCAATTTTATAAAAAATGTTATAACATGCCTTAAGAAGTCCACCGCCTCTATTAAGAAAAAATTGCGATAGGACTTCTTTCCTGGGTAAAAAATTTCATCACTATCATAAAAGCATGTAGTACTGATGGTATAAGCTATAAAGGAGAGCCTAAAAATAGCATAAGAAAAATTCTGTAAATATTTTAATATGAAGATTCTTTGTAATATAATCTATAATAATAATAATAGACTAAAAAAATGATAAAAACACATGTCTAAAACCTAAAACTGTGATACGTATGTATGCAGGATTGCTTTTGATGAAAAATTTTTTCCGTTTATCAGAAATAATAACAACTGGAAAATTAGATGTGTTGACTTTGGACTGCATAAAATATTTTGACTTTGTAAAAAAAAAAAAAAAAAAAAAAAAAAAAAAAAACTGGTCCGTATGTTTGTCACGAATGCGTATGTACAGCTAGTTACATTTATATGAACATGGAAAAGATAACGATAATCAAATCAAATGTCAGACCGACAAGGCCAAGGGGGAAAAAAAAGTTCCGGTCTGACTCGAATTTGCAGAAAAAAATGCAGATCCTGGCCCTACAGGTTACAATAAATGAAAGAAAACCGGCCTGTGTTCGGGTTTCTGCCCCGGCCTGGATTAGAGCAGACTTCTAATCCCCATTGCAAATCAGATAACTTAACACAACACAAAAATAAATTACTTAATATAATAAAGAAGAACACTTGAATACGTACTGTTTACTAGATCCTGGTAAATCATCCGTTACTGCAAGAGACTGCTTGATAGATTGAGACTTTTAAATAAATATTTACCCATCTGCATTTATATGGAAATTTTATTTTTTATGCCACATTCATGGATAAAGTACTTCTCTCCTTTATTTATTTTGTTTGTAAACACTCTGGGTTTTTCTTGTTTGGTCCCAACAAAACTTTAAAACCCCTTTCCCTCCCCCCACTTCTCAATCGAGTTCTCCAAAACTTAATTGGAACCTTTTCAAAGGCCGGAAGGTCTCTTCTTTGTAAGTTCGGGAAAAATCAACTCATCTTATCTATCTGTAATGTGATAGTATCGGACACTATTTGCCGTCTGCGTTGAAAAATTTAATTTATTGCCCCCTGTTTACGAAGGACGCCAGGATCAGAAAGGGAAAGTCTTCCCAGAAATTCTGTCCACTGCCCAAAGAGCCCCACTGCCTGTGGGGAGTACTTCTATTTTTATCCATAGCAATGCTAAGGTCTTCCTAGGTTGTCGAGCGGAGAATAAAAGTAAACAACGATTTTAGAAAAAGTACAATTATCTATGGAAAACATTATACACTAAAAAATCTATAAATGATTATAAATTCCAAAATTTGTGATTTTTTTTCTATATCAGTTGGCGCAAAAAAATATAGCCCATCTTGTAAAAATAATTGGCGTGGGGGGCTCGAGCCCCATGCTCCCATACAACACTACGCCTATGGGTCCGCTATTCAGACGTAAAAACTAAAGAATATAGAGTTGTTAAAAGATTGAATTGTTTGCTAAATAGAGGTGTCCGCTATTCAGGAGTGTCCATTATAAAACTCTATTTAAAAAACGTAAAAAAGAAAATGAAACAAAAGAATGTTTTATCGTTTTATTTTTCCACTAACAAGGAAGGTCTCCTTATAGCGCATACTCAGAACATTTTGAAAAAAATTCTAATGAAGCTTCCCATGTTTGTGATAAAGGAACAGTGAAATTTAGCTGCGGAATCCCAGTAGAAAATCCGCAAAAAAAAAATAAAAATAAAATACTTTCGAGTATTTGGCGCAAAAACACACGATTTGGCTAGCAACAGTTTTCCTTCGCCAAACGCAAACGATTTTAATGCATTTTAAATTCCTTGTAAAATGATTATTCGAATGCGCAATATTTAATGAATTTAAACTTTAACGATGAAATATTTATTATTTTTTGTATAATATTTACAAGCTACTTGTTGCAGTTATTTATTTTTACCACTGAAAAATTATGTTCTATTTTTTGGAAGCTGAAAATATCTATTTTATGTTATAGCGAAGCTAACATTTAAGTTATGTGCATTATTGAATTATTGAATCTGTATGCTTATTTTCCCTTTTAGTTAACAATCGAAATTTTAAAAATATATGAATCTGAAAGGCATATTAAAGTAAGCGAACAGTTTGAAGAAATCCTTGTTATGAGGCCTATCTATGAGATTTTTGTAAAATTTGAAAGCGTAAAATTGTCATAAGCTTAAAAAATTATTCGAATGGGTTAATTCTATGACTCATGATACCATACCCTCTTGTTCAGAATTGTTTGCATTTTGCGTTCAACGTTTTCAATTCTCTGTACGTTTGCATTAATTCTAATTTAAAATATTTTAAAAATCAGATTAAATAAATCACTCACGTTTTTTCTCTATTAATTACCGATTGAATGAAATTTTGTCTATTGTTTTATCCTCCATTCCACGATTTTTTCTAATTTAAATGGCTTCAACGGTTGTACAAGTAATTTTTAAATGTATCTTAAAAGGAAAAGCCCGATGACAAACGGATTCGTTATACATTTCTATATCGAAGAAGTCGTTGTTTCCATAGCAACAAAAACTTACTTGAATTGACAATGTTCAGATTCGCGCTTATTTTTGAACTTGAAACAATTTTAATCAATTTAAATTTTGTTTTAAATCGTTAAATACAATCGTTAAATTGTATTATATATACATATAAATGTGCACACAAAATTGCAGTTATAAAAATGTATTTATTATGTAAGTTGAACATGCATAAACAAGTTCAGTAACGAATTTATTTTAAAAATAAGTAAAAGCTTTTCCTCATATACCTTATAAATTCAAAATTTAATTATAAAATTCTGGTGTCATTGTGGCATTTTGGGATTAAAATTAAGTGGTATATATAATATACCGGTGCCCTTCAAGGGGTTAAAGAGTATTTGTCATAAAAGCGTATTTTTTAACCCCTTGAAGGGCGGTGGAATATAATATATCCCACTTAATTTTAACTCCCAAATGCCACGATGACACCGGAATTTTGGAATCAAATTTTACTTTTATAATATACTTGAAGAAAATCTTTTACTTATTTGAATATAAATTTGTTGTTAACCCTTTGAGGGGCGGTGGTATATATTATATACCACCTAATTTTAATCCGATTCAAACCAGAAACTTTTAATAAAATTTAACTGTTTAAACTTTGACGCGTAAAAGTCGAAAAATTGCTTATTCCTATTATGAACCAAATTCTTTCCTAAATTCCGGTGGGGATTCAACGTTACAGGAGCACAAGTGCTTGCCCCTGAAAGGGTTAAATCCCGGTGTGACTCAATGATTTCAACATTTTAGAAACATAAGTACTTTTCCTCTAAAAGTTAATTTCATTCCGTCGCCAACCGGTGATAAATCGCCAAATAAACGAAATTTTCATATTTTTTTTTACGGACGTTATATCGAGGTTCCGTAGAAAATTTTCTTATAGACATATATACCCTCATGAGAAGAGCATTCTGTAATTTTTTCAAACATTTCTGAGTATGCGCTTATGGAGACTTTCCTTGTAAGGAAAAGTTGCCACGATATTACACACTTAAAAGAAAAAAAAAATTGAAAATTGTACGCCAAACGTGACAAATGATGTGCGTTCGTGCTATAACTAGTTTCAGTAAAATGAAATATATCGTCCGTTATTATTATGTGATTAATTTCCGTGATAAAATAAATACATTTTAAATTGGCAACATTTTATCATTTGATGACATTTACTGAAAATTCCAACGGGAAACTTAAGGGGAGTCTTCACGCACTTGAAAACACCCACTCGCTAATGTTAAACCAATGGTCAGGTTGTTTTCGAATTTCTTGTTTAAATTTGAATATTTTTAAACGATTTTTTTTATTTGCATAAGATAGCTGAGGTCGATCCCTAATATGGCTATTTTTTACTTTTTCGATTTCAGTTGCAGATTTTTTTAATAAAGGTACTTTCACTTTCAGAACCGGTTTTGAAAGTGAAAGTAGCTTTATTAAACAAATCTGCAACTGAAATCAATATTAGGGATTGACCTCAGCTATCTTATGCAAAAAAAAATCGTTTAAAAATATTCAAATTTAAACAAGAAATTCGAAAACAACTTGGCCATAGGTTTAACATTAGCGAGGGGGTGTTTTCAAGTGAGTGAAGAATCGCCTTAAGCCTAGCTTTGAAAATTTCAGAACCTGAAATCCATGTTTAGACTATTTTTTCATTTAATATCTATTTCTCCGGAAACATCTATCCAAAAAACTGTAAGGTAGATTACATGATTGCTATAATTAAAAAAATTTGTATACAAATTTGGTTTTTAAATTCAGTAATACGGAAATAATATGACTCCATCTTAAATATTACGTAATTACCATGGCAACCTAGAATCATTACCTATCATGGGATATCATTGAATTAATTACCTATTAATAGAATGAATTAATAGAATTACGTATTAATAGGATTTAATAGAATGAAGAATGTGATTATAACTTGGTCATAGAGGTTATAAAATGTCATATATGACTATAACGAACGTCATACATGCCAGATAACTTGGCGATACATCTCGGTCGCTTGACGATTAATCTTCGGAAGCTGCTATAACAAGGAAGTACCGATTAAAAAAAAATTCACATTACTTAATAAATATTTTATTAATATTTTTTAAGTTTTGATTCGATTTTCATAAAATTTGAAATGACTCAGCAAAATTCTACGTATTAAATTTCAGACCATTCGGTTGGGCAGTTTTTGCGCTGTTATATGCGGACAGACAGACGGACCAGACGACGTCTATAGTTGCTACATATTTATATAATTACGAAAGCACTTAAAAATCGGTCCTGCGTGGACCGGAAAAAGTAAAATCCACGCCGACTCAGCCGGAATCCACAGAAAAAATTTAAGTCCCGGGCCCGGTCCAACACGGAAAAAATTATGTCTAGGTCCAATTTCAATCTTCGGAAGAAAGTTAAGCCTAGGCCTGCCACGAATCAAATGAGAGAAAATTAGCCTGAACTCCGGCAGGTATATATAATAATTGCTAGACATCAATTAATCGTTCACAACTGTGCTGGGTGCGCGAGTAAAGCTGAATGTCATAGATATATTGATAAGTGGATAAAATGGAATTATAATTTAGTTATCTATCAACGCCCCCCCCCCTACCAAGAATACATACGTAGGTATGAAAAATTAGATATACGTTCATGATGACTGGGCAAAAATAACAAAACAAAAACTGTTTTCCTTCCTGTAAAATAAGACCTAAAAATAGAATTAGTAAAAACAAAAATACCCTCTGCTTTCTCATACATAATATGGGTATGGGTTTGCGGGTAGCGTAGTCCTATGTACAAGTGATTCACAGAGAAGGTTAACTAAAGCAAAGTGTTTTAGTCAGATTAATAGCTTTGAGACGAGACAGAGAACCTGATTTTTATATGTAACTTCCTAGCATCTAGCATAGGACAGTTACGCCAAGAACATTAACAAAAGACGTTATACAAAAGAGTAGTTGCCTTATCTCAGAACGTACAATAGTACTCCTCTTCCCGCTTCAGGCATATCCAGACCTTGGGGACCACGAATCAATCTCATATGAGACTTTTGCCTGTCCCTGTCCCCTAAATAGTGACATAGTAAACAAAAAGTTGCTTTTATTCGGTCTTGCTATTATTATTTATCTTTTATATAGCACTACTCTTTTAAAAAATCTTTAAACATTTCACCTTTTTTTTCACTATAAAATATTTTTGGGGGTTCCAGCCGTAACTCTGGGGGGGGGGGTCCAGGCACCCCCTGGACCCCCCCCCCTTTCCTACGCCCATGAAGGTAGCTCACTTTTCACAATTGCATTAAAACAGAATTTCCTTTCCTTTAATTTCGGGTTCGGGGGTGGCGGATCGAACTTATTCTTGTTGTCAGGTTCGGGTCGGATTGCGAGTTGATTTCAAATAGAATTTTCGGGTTCGGGTCGAGCTCAAGGTCTCGACCCGCGCAGGGCTTTATCTCTGTCCGGGCTCGGGTCGAGATTTTAACCTTTTTCCGGGCCGGGCCAGTCTCGGGCGAAACTTTTAGCTGTTAAGCCGGGCCGGATCGGGCCAATAATTTTTTCTCTACGTGCCAGGCTCGGGCCGAAGCTTTAACTTTTATACCGGGTCGTGCCAATACTTTTTTTGTACGGTTCAGGCCGGGCACGGACCGAACATTTAATTTTTATACCGGGCCGGGCCGAATTTTTCTTTTATGGATCGGGCCTTGAATTTTCGGCCCGTGCAGACCTCTATACCTTAAACTCCATTGTACAGAGACCTCCGTTCCAAAATACTGTTTCTATCACATTTCTTTCTATATATATCTTATTGCAAAATGTATTGATTTTTTAATGTATCTCTATTTGTATGTAAATATCTGAATTATTATTAATACCATTAATACATTTATCCCTTTAAACGGCTTGGAGACTTAAAAATCTGAAAAATTCTATATCGAAAAACCTTCTAAGACGGAATCTCTTAAAGTATTATTTATTTTCAAACGGATTATTATATCAAGAAATTTTTCCGTTTAAAACAGGATTTCATCATACACAGATTCTTATAATTTGTTTTACAGTACTGTATATCCTCCTTCCCCCGTTAGAAATATATACGTATTATTCTTTAAAGTAAATTTTAATTGTAGAATAATGGTAATTTTAAAATTTATGTATTTTCGGCAAAAATTGTTGATCCAAGGAGTTCGTTCCTTAAACAGATTTTCGCATGAATGAGACAGGGCGGATCAATGATTTTCATACAAGCAGGGTTGTTGTGACGACCATGCCAAAAAATTTCGGTCGGTGCAAACTTCAAGGAAAAATAAAGTACTGGACCAGAAATAAGCCTGGTTCGGCTCGGCCCGAGCATCCAGAGAAAGCAAGACCCGGGCACGGCCCAAAAAAACTAATGATCAGACTCGACCCGACTCGAGTCCATGTAGGCATCTAAATGGCATTTGAATGGGAAAAACGTGTTCTAAATGGCTGGAAAATTTTAAAATAAATTATGAAAAAAATTGAGTTTGAGTTGTAAATTTCGTTCAAACTCACAGATTTTTTGAGCTTTCGTTCAGTTCACGTTGGTTTATCAAAAAGTGAGTCAAGTTCAACTCACGTTCACAGAAAGTGAACTAAGTTCGCGAGTTTTCGTTCAATGAACGCGCTCATGACCAACACTGGATATTGCAGGCCCTCTAATCCTTTCTCGGGGATATGCATATTGCTTAACAATAATCGACCGTTTCATGCGTTGGGTCGTAGCTTGCTTAATTTCCGACATATACGCTGATGCATAACGCTGCTAGAGCGTTTTATGAAAATTGGATAGTTCGTTTCGGTGTTCCCACACTAGTTACATTAGACCAGGGTAGGCAGTTCGAATCGCTTTTAATGGCAAGTTTAATGAAACTATTAGGAATTAAACGCATACATACCACGTCGTACCACCCAATGTCTAATGGTTTAATTGAAAATTGGCATCGCACAATGAAATCTGACTTAAAAGCTCACTTAACTGACCGTTGGACAGAGGTCTTACCCACAGTGTTGCTGAGGATGCGAACTGCATTCAGAGATACCATCAAAGCAACCACAGCTGAACTGGTGTACGGTACTGCCTTAAGATTATCCGGAGAATTTTTCGCCCCTACTCCTACTGACTTCAACGCAGCCCAGTTCGTGACACGCCTAAAAGAGGTCATGCAGCAAGTGTCGCCATCTCCAATCAGCCATCACAACATTAAGAGTCGGACATTCGTCTCAAAAGACCTTTAAAGTTGCAGCCAAGTTTTTGCGCGAAATGATGCTGTCTAGCCGCCTTTAAAATCTCCGTGGCCCGTTTATTGTTCTGCAACGATTGGACAAAGTCTACAAACTACAGGTTGGTGATAAAACCAAATTTGTATCGATTGATCGTCTAAAACCTGCATTTATTCTGAACTGTCCAGAATCAACGCCTGTGCCTTCCACCAACGCATTAGTGCCAACATCTGTACCTTCGACCAAAGCACCAGAGCCAACTCCTGAAGTCTGCAAGCCGGAATTGGTGAAAACACCAGATGTTAAACGTACCCCTTCTGGACGGCAAGTCCATTTTCCCGCACGCTTCAGGTAAGGTAACGCATCACTAGGAAGGAGGCACTGCAGTGCCTTTACCAACACTGCTAACTTCACGGTGCAGCTAAAATAAACATTAACTGTAACTACAACTGTTAATGTGTTGCTCAAAGTGACTGTTAACTCCATGGTGCAGAGCAAAGATACGATTAACTCTTATTAACTTTAACGGCAACCGCAACTATGTTGCTTGCACTGAAACTGATTTTGTGGCCATTCGTTCTACGAGCTCGTGCGATGTAGCACGCATTCGTTTTCAGCTCATTTTTTCTATCTGATTGTGTTTGAGATGTTATTTTAATTTAGTTATTAAATTTTAGAACCTAATTGCTGACAATTTATATTCTCCTATAACACATGGCTAACTGATTACAAGTTTATTTTAGCAGTCTATTGAATTAATTGGTAACCGTCACGCGGACCAACAACATTAGCTGTAGTACTCTTTGCATTTATTTAATTGCAGAATTCTAAAGCAATTGTATAAATGCAACGAGAAAAGGTGAATATTATTATTCGCAAATAGTGGTATTCAAAATCCATAATATTTGGAAACTGTGTACTTAATGTCAATCTTTAAAACCCTCACGTCAGCTACTCCTGCTGTTGTACTGTGCACAAATTTGGATGTTACAAATTTAAATATGCATATTACAAATTTACATTGTTCAAAAATAATGTCACATTTGCCTATGTCAAGGGTTTTTATAATATTGTACTACAAGATAATTGTATTTTACTTAAAATTAATCTTTTAATTCATTGATTTTCCTAGAAGTTTAGAAATATAAGGTATACAAAATACTCGGCGAAGTTTTGTTGTGTGAATTTTCACATGTATTTAAAGATTAAGATGCAGACGTAAATGATTTACGTATATTTTGGCAAGTATTTACTAAAAATATGGTAAAAAAATTTGTATTATTTGTATGGCACTAAATTTCATTAACAGCAAAAACAACATAAGCCAAACGTTTTTTTTTAATATTTTATTTTTCTATTTTACTTCTCATAAAATAAATAATTAATAATCGACATATATATTCAAATATTTAAGAAATATTGTGAGCACATAAAAGTATTTAAAATATTTAGCATTTGTGAGTAGCACAGTTTTTATTGATTCCTGAAAAATCTTAAATCATAGACTTGTGAAATTTTTTAAGTCACTGATTCAGATATATGCGTTAAAGTCAATGTTCATTGATCTCGTCTGAGTTTTGACATTATTTTTTTAGTCTGTGTCACAGAAATAAATAATTGATGTTAAAAATTTAATAATGAACAAGGCGATAAAATGTGTCAAAATTTTAAATGTTTACATAATTACAATCATCATTAAAAGAAATGAGTGTACTATTTTTTTGTTTATCGCTGGATATCAATTCTCTTATTTTTACAAAGCGTAAAAGCAATCTGATTGAAATTTCTGTAATTACATTTCGAAATAAACAAAATTTTTAGACTATTTTCTGATGGTAATACATCAAGACACAAAATGATATAAGCAACTTTCTTGACCGGATGTGTGTTTTTTTAAAGTTGCCTTGTAAAACAAATTTTCCATTTAATATACACAGGGCGTCCCCTCTTATTTCTTTCTATTTTCGGGTTCCTAAACCGTTAGTATTACAGGTATGCTGCAAAATTTTCAAACGTTTTTCTCATTCATATTAAAAGCTATATTTACGTCAAAATATTTCCTTTGTAAAAGTTGCGAAATTTTAATTTTTATACGGTCCCAATGTGCCCCTACAAGTTATATCTATAAAAACAATCTTCATGATCTGACAAATAAAACAAAAATAGTCATTTTTGTGCAATCAAAACTTACTTAGTTATGATACTTTCAATTTTGACTATTTTCGTTCTATAGCATGAAAGAAAGAATGAAAGAATGAATGGTTTTTAAATGCAGTGGTATTAAATATCTTTATCACAGAAAACAGGGATTTTTTTCTACCCTTAAGTGATCCAATTTACAAATCTAATTTACAAAGTAAAATTCAAAACTGTAAGAAGCTAACCTTTTCACTCGTGAATCCAATAATTATGGTTATTAATAGTTACAAAAAGTTACACTGTCTCACTCTAACAGATTACCTCAAATGTTGATTTTGATTCAGAAGTCATATTTTTTTAGCTTACAACATATTAAAAATTACATTTTAAATTAATTCACCATAAAATTGATTCTGGATATAAATAAAAAACTGATAATGTACAAGGGTTAGCAATTTGAAATACAAATATAATAACACAAAATACTGAATTGGGCTACGAACTTTAATTTAGAAAAAAGCTTTACTTTAGACGTACATTTAACAATATATATACATTTAACAATTATATATATATATATATATATATATATATATATATATATATATAAACCTTTGAAATAAAAAAAAAAACAAGTTCTAGCAACAAAACTGACCTAATCTCCAATTTTCCAAAGATAGGTAAGTATAAAGTGTATACAGAATACTATAAAGTTAATAAATAATTAACCAATTCAAACATCAAACTACCGTAGCTCCAATATGTATGAAATACTTTCTATTTCATAGTAATTTATGTCGATAAAACCCCGAAATATTATTTCTGGCTGCATTGGTAGATTCACTTATTTTTGCAGTCGAATTGATCAAGATGGGTGATCAAGAAGGTGATGTTCATGAATACACTGGAATTTTCCCATCAAAATAAAAGGAAGCTGCATTTTCACCAACGAATTTGTTGACACTTCACAAAGCATAGATAATTCCACTAATCGTTCATTTTAGAACTCAGATCGAGCTGTGTTACATCGAGAAAAATGCATGAAGATGTTACATACTATCAGAGATACACCAATTTAAAGAAAATTCTCCTCCAAGTAAAGAGATTTATTTAGCAACTGAAAAATCGTAAAAATTCTTATCTCCAAGGCTGCGTAACGCGTTTTAAACACGACAAGACGTTGGAATCTTTCGCCAATGCAGGAGTAGTTTAACCAATGAGCGGTTTTGCAAGGCTGTGGAACACTTTATTATTTTCGGCATAAATTTGAAGTGAATAATTAGACGCGGGAGTTACATCCAATGAATGCTGGGATGTCGAATAATAATTTTAATAAAATAAAAATGATATTGAGAAACATTCTAGAGAAATAGAAATTTAATGTCTCAAATAAAGGAATAAATTACGGGTTTTTTACAAAGACGCGTCGCTTTTAACATATTAATATTTTAAAAATAAGAATTAAAAAATATAATATAATATATATATATATATATATCATCATCATCAACCGTTTTCAATCCACTGCTAGATGTAGGTCTCCCCCAGATTTTTCCATTGTTGCCTGTCTAGTACTTTCGTCATCCAATTAACACCGGCCACTTTTCTGATTTCGTCACTCCATCTTACTTGAGGTCGTCTTCTTGGTCGTTTTACATCTCTGGGATACCACTGTAGGGTGTTTGTTCTGCATCTATTGCCTTGTCTTCTTGCAATGTGCCCAGTCCATTTCCATTTTAGCCGTTTAATTCTCTCGATGATGTCAAAAACTTTCGTCTGACTTCTTATCCACGTTATTCTCTTTCTGTCTCTTCTGGTTATGTCTAGCATACATCTTTCCATACTTCGCTGTGTTGTTTGTAATCTCTGTACCATACGTTTTGTTAGTCCAAGTTTCTGCTCCATAAGTTAGTGCAGGAAAAACACATTGGTTAAACACCTTTCTTTTCAAACAAAGAGGCATGTTACTCTTCAGAATAATATTGTTCTTCCCAAAAGCACTCCATCCATTTCTTATTCTTCTATTGATTTCATTCATGACACTGTTGTCTGCTGATATTTCTTGTCCAAGGTACACATAACTTTCAACATCTTTAATCTCAGTGTTGTTGTAGACTATTTTCTTTTTTGATGCAAATGAATTGAACATCACCTTAGTCTTTTCCAAATTTATTTTTAATCCCACATTAATGCTAGCTTCTGCCAAATCTTTTAGCATATTTTGCAATTCTTCAGGGCTATTACTGAAAATTAAAATGTCATCAGCAAACCGAAGATGGCTTAAATATTCCCCATTTATTCTAATCCTTTTGTTTTCCCAATCCAACTTCTTGAAAATACTTTCTAAGACAGCAGTAAAAAGCTTAGGCGAAATGGTGTCTCCTTGTCTTACTCCTCTTCCAAGCTTGATCTTCGCTTTTCCTTTGTCCAAACGGATGGTGGCTGTTGCTTTCTTGTAGATCTTCTTTATGATATTGATGTAAGGTTTGTCTATACCAATGTCCTCCAGAGAAGTAATTACTGCAGATGTGTAGACCCTATCAAATGCTTTTTCATAATCAATAAAGGCAAGGCAGAGAGGTAAATTATATTCTTTATGTTTTCCTATAACTTCCCTTACAGTTTGAATATGATCCATTGTGCTAAATCCACTTCGAAATCCTGCTTGTTCTCTAGGTTGAGCAGAGTCCAGAGCTGATTCAAGTCTTGTCGTTAAAACTTCGGTGAAAATTTTATAAATCACTGACAGTAAGCTGATTGGACGGTAGTTTTTAATGTTTTCCTTTTCTCCTTTCTTATAAAGTAACACCATCACAGCATTATTCCAATCTTCTGGTACACCTGATTTCTCGAGACATTTGGAAAACAGCAAGGCTAGCATTTTTGCAAATTCTTCTCCTGCTTCTTTGATAAGGTCAATTGTAATTCCATCTTCGCCAGGGCATTTACCTTTTTTCATGCCTCTAATGGCTTGTACAACTTCATCTGTCATCACTGGGATTATCTCTTCAGTTTCTGTTATGTTTACTAGTGGATCACGTAGGTTGATTTCCCTTTGATCTTCACATTTATATAGATCGTTATATAATTTTTCGACAATGTGTACTATTTCATTGTTGATTTTGGTGATTGTTCCATCTGCTCTCTTCAGTGCAAAAATACCTTTTCTTCCAACACACAGTTTGCGCTTAGCTGATTTTAAACTTTTGTTATCTTCTAGAACTTTTTTGACAAGATCACAGTTAAATTTTCTGATATCTTCTGTAACACATTTTCTTACCGTTTTACATAATTCTGCATATTCAACTCTTGATTTAGGATAGTTTTTCTTCATTTTAAATTCTCTGCGTTTCTTCATCAATCTTCTTGTTTCTTCTGTTATTTTCTTAGTTTGCTTTACTTGTGCTTCACCAGCTATCGTCCTTGCAATTTCTTGTAGAGTATTTGTTAATTTCTTGTTCACTACTGTAACATCTTGTTCTTCTTCTAAGATTGATTGAAGTACTTGAAAACGATTTTTAAGTTCTAAATTAAATTCTTCTTTATGTTTCTGGAGATTTATAATATCGACTGATTTCTTTGAGCATTGCAAAAGCTTCATTCTTTCCACTTTAGTATTTAAAAGCAGTTTGCATCTAACTAACCTGTGATCGCTTCCTGTATTGAAGTTATTGAGAACGCTGCAATCCTGAATAAGATACTTTTTGTTTGTCAAGATGTAGTCGATTTCACTTGTTGAGCCATTTGCACTACGCCATGTCCATTTTCTTTGTGGCTTTTTCTGGAAAAATGAATTCATGATATACATCTGTTCACATTCTGCAAATTCAATCAATCTGTTTCCTCTTTCATTACGCACCCCATATCCATGATTTCCTACTGAGAACTCACCTTTCTTTTTTTCCCCAATTCTAGCATTCCAGTCTCCCATTATTAATTTTATGTAGCATTTTCCTTTTTGATGCATTGAAGCTACTTCTTCATAGAAATCCTCAATTTCTTCATCAGTATAGCTAATTGTTGGTGTATAAACTTGGGTAATTTGCAGCTTGTATCTTTTTGACACTTGTATAACTAACCTTGCAACTCTATCTGATGCACTATCACAGTCTACGATGTGATTCTTCCACCTTTTATGAATCAGAAATCCTACACCATTTGTTTTTCCATCTTCTGTACCTCTGTAGTACAATACATGTCCACTGGTAAGATCAATCTTCTCTTCACCTTTTCTTCTTACTTCGCATAATCCTAGGATGTCCCAGTTGATTTTTTCTAATTCTTCTTCAAGTTCCTGTAAACGACTTTCAGAAGATAAGGATTGTCCATTATACGTAGCCAAGGTCATCAACTTATGGCAGCCAAGCCGAGCCCGGTGATTCTTAGCAACCCTCTGTCTTCATGTCTTTCTGATCGCTGCCGTAATCAGGAACATGCAGACTGCCGGGAATTGAGGGCCGTGATTTGTTTTGTGAATTCATGGTAAAATAAGGGGGGAGGTGGCCAAATTCCTCCACGCGGGTTGGAGGAAGCCCATCCGCGTTCGTTCCCCATACACTAGACAAGAGTACTAACAGGCTGCACCGATGGAAGGTGCGTATTGGACATTAAGTCTCTGCTCCCAGTCGATTCCTTTAAGTCCTCCTCTGAGGAATTTAAAGGGTCTTCTTCTAGTTAACAAGCAGAGGCTATTAAACAGCCCATATATATATATATATATATATATATATATATATATATATATATATATATATATATATATATATATATTATACATAAAAATTTATTCATGTGTTCTTATTCAGATTCAAAATGAACTTTTTATTTTTCTATTCAGCTGTAATTTTGATATATTTTATGTTACAGTTGGTTGTTGGCTGATGATTATGTTTTTGGAGGCTTGAGATTCCCCCCCTCCCGCTCTGACCATATATACAAAATTTACAAGAAATTTTTACAGCACAATTAATAAATTTATACTTTTTCATATTAAGTACTAAGATTAAGAGATGATTTACATCTTTCCTGAGACAATTTGACTTTTAACAACAGTTCTAATTAGTCAAATTTTCTACTGATTGGACATTTTGTTTATCACCAAAACCAATTTTAGAACATTTTTATAAAATAAGGGCTTTACATTTCGGTTTGAGGATTTTTATGATTTTAGAAAAGTGAAGAAACAAGAAAGATGCAGACAAAACAAAACACTAAAATATTTTACGAAATTTTATCAATATCTTTATCAGGTGTAGTAAAAACTAATGACAATGCGTAATAACAAAAAAATAAATTTGATAATATTTGAGAAACCTGTATCAGTGAAATCATTTATTTGCATAAATAAAATCAGAATTAAAAATTATCTTAAAAAATGGCAACATTTATCATGTGTTTTGGGAATAGCAGAGTCTTATTTCATTCTGGAAATTGTAGTTGTTTTCTATTTACAAAGCATTTCACAACACATTAAACAATACCGTATCACAAGATACAAAGAACTACATGTGTTTTGGGAATAGCAGAGTCTTATTTCATTCTGGAAATTGTAGATGTTTTCTATTTACAAAGCATTTCACAACACATTAAACAATACCGTATCACAAGATACAAAGAACTACAATACGTTGCTTCCTGATAACTGGTTTCTTCCCACCACCGAAAGAGCTGCCAACATAATCCCGCCAAAGCCTTCAAAGCTTTGTTAGTTTGTAATGTAGTTGTCGGGCTCCAGTCGCTAGTACTTTTGGCAGGTGGCTCGTCACCCATCCTTCAAATTATTATTGGGACGAGGGGGGCAGAGGTCTTAATATAAGCTATTTTATGTCTCTATATTAAGGGGTTATTGCTATATCTACCTGCAAACTAAATAAAAAATGCATTTTTATTGCATTTTCTTAAAGTAAAATTAGTAATGGATATTCAGTTACATTTCTTAGTAGATCTGATAAAAATTAAGCAAGTTATGCCCATTTAATTTATTTTGCTCTATCATACATAAATCATAACTTGAATCTTAAAACGTGATTACCTCAAAACTATGTTTTAAAGTCTATAATCACGATAATACGAACAAATCTCAACCAAACTTCTTATAATTTTAACCAATTTTTACTAACAATATTATCTAGAAAGTAATCGTTCCTTTTGGCGATCTGATGACTTTTTTCTATTTTTATAAAAGATCAAAGGTCAAAATGTTTTCTGAAAACCAGTACCTTGAATTTCAACGGCCGCCAATTTGTTCAAAACCAATTTTTCCAAAAACCAAGCAATTACTCTCTAGTTTTAAGTGCTAGGAGTAAATAAGTAATGGTTAGCTATAAATTCGATCGAATGACTAGGCAGTTTGCTGGAAATTTTTAACAGTGCATTAACCAGTGGCCTCCGAGATGGCGCTATGTGCTTTTTATAATGGGCCTGATTCTAAGAGCCATTCATGATGCTTTTAACAATTTCAGATAACATTTGACAGAGAGGTTATCACGGTGGATGGCTACCAGAACGACTCCATCTCAGTGGAACGGGTCTGTTGGGGACACTTAACTTTATTTCGTCATTACAAAAATCATTTTTTTTAAAATCTTTAGAGTGTAATAAACAAAATACAAAAATAGTTTTTCAAATATTTTTTTTTTCATTTTTCTGAAAATAATTCTCAAAAATATACTTTTTTTAAATTTAGAAGTAGGTATAACTCATTTTTTAATAGTTTATAGGATTTTAGAAATCATAGGTAAACGGAAGAAAAATCGAGAAAAGCAGCTGTATACTTACTTTTCATACAAAATGTTGCAATATACGTTTCATTCTTATGTACATTAAGTAGTAGTAGCATATTATGAATCATTATAAAAATTTAATTATAAAGCTTTAATCTTTTACAAAGAAAAAAATAATGTATTTTATACAAAAATCGAGAAAATTATTATCAGGTAAAAATAAGTCTAGTCTCTTGCAAAAATGCTACTTATTACAGATTTATGTAATACTAGTTAGAACCCATCGAAACATAGTCAATAGATTGACAACTGAGTTCCTTTTATGGTATACCGGTTGAGAACCACTACTTTAATTTAATACATACTCTTTCAGGGAGGGGAACTGATGCAAATTTGTATAAATGCATGCAAATCGAAAAAAAAAACCATTAATCAACATATTATTGCTAAAAGGGAAAAATCCGAATATTGATAACAGAGAGAGATATACATTAAAAAGTAACAATCGGACCAATAAAAAGAGAAAGTTTATCAAACCTAAAAACTGAAGAATAAAGCTTCATGAAATTACTCACCACAGATTAGTGATTCACCAAAAATTGGACATAAAATGGTACTTTGGCTCTCGAAAAGAATCCGTCTCAAAATATTGTTCAATAACCGAATTCAAAATTTATCATAAAAATAATGAAAACACGATTAATTTGGTCCAACTTCCCAAGTTACTCCCTGTATTTACCGGTTCCAACAATACACTGTATAATGCAATACAGTAAAATATTAAAACAAACAATTACAGTGCTGTACATTACATAAGAAAACGAAAATTTTGCAGCATTTTAATAAAAGTTTAACAAAATGTGTACCTATTGTTAAACGTACATACATGCATTATCAAGAACAATATAATCACATAATAGCATCTTTAAAAAACATATATCTTTATTTGTGAAACATTGTATGCTTGAGACAGTGGAGAAAGATGGAGGAAGGAGACTCCATACTTATTTTTAAAATTTTTAAAACTACTAATTTAATTATCTGTTTTTGATTCTCAATATATATGAAATTTGTTACACGAGGATCATTATATCCCATGTGCATGTGTTTTGCACCAATGAAATAAAAAAGAAAAAAGAAAAAGGAAGACAAGAAAAGAAAAGAAAATAGTGGAATCAGACACCTCCCCGAAGAAGAATATCAAAATAGATGCATTTTGTTAAATCTGTTATTACTGTACCTCATAAATGTGCGCTTTGCGTCAAATGAAAAAAAAAACTATTCGGTCACTTTTCCTACATTTGTCCATTTGATCGATATGGCGAAATTATTCTCCATGATTGATAACTAAAGCAAATTTTACTCGAATTTCTTGCTCGACAACTAGGGCGATCAAGAACTATTGTATATTCGTTCTATTGTACATTCAATATTTGGTCATACTACCGAATATTCAGTAACATAGCTGCCAACTTTCAACTAAACTTCCGTACAATGCGAGTTAATTTGATCTAAGTTAAAGATATTTCTAACCAGAAAATATAAGTGAAAAAATAATATACAGGGTGATGGGCAGAACTTTAAGGGGTTATAGTACACTTAAAGACAAATAATATTAAATAGGAGACTAAGGGTCCCAGACGTATTGCCAAGGAGATAGGGGGCATTAAAGTTTAGGGTCCGAAATTTCAAATGATTATAAAACATGGAAAAATTGGTCGATTCGTTTGCGGTTTTTGCAAAAAATTTTCTTTATGCCAGTATTTTCTTGAAATAAAATTTTAAAGTTCAATTTCAAAAAATGCCGATAGGGGGCGCTTTAGACTTTGGAGTAACAAACAACTATTTTTTAACGTTATTTTTTGTATTTCTTTAAATGATTTCGAAAGCTTAGACTTAAACTTAAATTTTGATCTAAAAATCTGAGTCCTAACGAGTAGTTAAGTAGCGTAAACTGAAATTTGAAATTTGAAACCCTTCTCCCCCCAGAACAAAAATCAGTTATTCCCGATCTTTGTGTCGTAGATTAGGCTCTAACTACTGCCGCGTTTTGCTAAAATTATTCTTTATGTCAGTATTTTCTTGAAAATAAATTTTAAAGAAAATTTTCAAAAAATTCCGATAGAGGGCGCTTTAGACTTTGGAGTAACGAACAACTATTTTATACCGTTATTTTTTGTGTCTCATTAAATGCTTTCTAAAGCTTAGACTTAAATTTTCAGCCCAAAATCTGAATCGTTAGACGTGGTTAAGTTTCTGGGGAGAGGGGTTTGAAATTTCTACTCCTGAGCACAGTTCAGTTTACCATGTCCACACATTGTGTGCTGTGATACGAGGTAAAAAGACACAAATTAGGATTATGTTACCAAAGCATATTTATTAACATGTAATCACAATAAATGTTCAAAATTGTGACCACCAGAGGTTATGCACGCAGAACAACGGCGACGAATGGAACGGCGAACATTCGCGAAAACATCAGGCTTTTCGAGCACTTCCCCTACAGCGGCGGAAAGTCTGGCGACCAGTTCCTCGGAGGATTCAATGGGTGTCTCATACATAAGAGCCTTCAATCGTCCCCAAAAAAAGAAATCGAGGGGTGAAAGATCTGGCGAGCGAGCAGGCCAAGCAACAGGACCACCTCGACCAATCCATCTGTTCGGAAATGTGATGTCCAGATAGTTGCGGACCAACGTTTAACAGGTCTGGCAGCACATGTTGCAGAAATGTGAGGTATGTTTTACCGTTGAGGCGTTCAGGAAGAAGGTACGGTCCGATTAGGTGGTCTCCGAGGATCCCTGCCCAAACATTGATGGAAAAGCGTCTCTGATGAGCATGTGGATACGTAGCATGTGGATTGACATCCGCCCATAAATGTGCATTGTGTGTGTTAAATGTACCTTCACGTGTGAAGGTACATTCATCGGTGAAAAGCACAGTTCGTCCAAAATGTGGATTTAGCGCATTCTGCTGCAGAAACCAGCGGGCGAATTCAATACGATTTGGATAATCCCCTGGAGACAGTTTCTGGACTCGTTGCACATGAAACGGGAGCAAATGTTCATCCTTCAGTACCCTCCAAGTCGTGGACTGTGAGGTATCCACCTGGCTAGCCACTGTTCGTGTACTTGTACTTGGCTGCGCCGCTACTACATCCAGAATGGCTTCTGCAACAACTACTGATTCGTCCTTTTTTGCACGACCTGCATTCGACCGGGAAGCGAGAAATGATCCCGTCTCACACAACTGTCTGTGAAAGCGCTCGAAAGTTTTGCGGTTAGGCAACCGCCTGTTAGGAAATCGCTCTCCCTACATTCGTTGTGCCTCTGCACCATTTCCATCTGCCGCTCCGTAAATTAAATGCATCTCAGCCTTTTCCTTATTCGTGAAGGGCACCATCTTCCGATTCATTACTACAGCGACTTACACTTGACTCACCGTTCAGTGGTTTTTATGCCTGAATCGTGTCGAAATTTTGCATACGTGTTCTTCTTCTTCCCCATTTGACATTTGCATACTTTCTGTTTCCTTCTTCACCCGGTGACTAGCGTCAGGAATGGAGCTTTAACGTTTGCATGAGCGACGTTTCCAACTGTGCCAGTTCCTTTATGAGTGAATTCCGACTATGCAGTCCTTGACGAAAGTTGTATTTTTGCCTCGTATCACAGCACAGAATCGTTGGGCATGGTTAAGTAGTGCAAACTGAACTATGTTCAGAAGTTGAAATTTGAACCCCCTCCCCTCGCTACTGAACCACGCTCAGCGATTCAGATTTTGAGCTGAAAATTTAAGTTTAAGTCTAAGCTTTAGAAAGCATTTAATGAGACACAAAAAATAACGGTATAAAATAGTTGTTCGTTACTCCAAAGTCTAAAGCGCCCTGTATCGGAATTTTTTGAAAATTTTCTTTAAAATTTATTTTCAAGAAAATACTGACATAAAGAATAATTTTAGCAAAACGCGGCAGTAGTTAGAGCCTAATCTACGACACAAAGATCGGGAATAACTGATTTTTGTTCTGGGGGGAGAAGGGTTTCAAATTTCAAATTTCAGTTTACGCTACTTAACTACTCGTTAGGACTCAGATTTTTAGATCAAAATTTAAGTTTAAGTCTAAGCTTTCGAAATCATTTAAAGAAATACAAAAAATAACGTTAAAAAATAGTTGTTTGTTACTCCAAAGTCTAAAGCGCCCCCTATCGGAATTTTTTGAAATTGAACTTTAAAATTTTATTTCAAGAAAATACTGGCATAAAGAAAATTTTTTGCAAAAACCGCAAACGAATCGACCAATTTTTCCATGTTTTATAATCATTTGAAATTTCGGACCCTAAACTTTAATGCCCCCTATCTCCTTGGGAATACGTCTGGGACCCTTAGTCTCCTATTTAATATTATTTGTCTTTAAGTGTACTATAACCCCTTAAAGTTCTGCCCATCTTTTATGAATCACCCTGTATATTTAGTTTTATGTTCTTACGTGGAACCTATTTGATTGCATTTCTTAAAAATAATTCTGGTTTGAAACGTGTTTAACCACGGTTAAATAAACCTACATGTACTGAAGTTTAGTGCGATGTTGGCAGGTATGCAGTGATATTCAGTTCGATATTTTTATTAATTTAGCCTTGGCTTGTTAAATAAATCTACAACTGAGCTCTTTCCATGGCACACCAGTAAAGAATCGCTGACTTAATTTAATATATTCACTTTTAGGAAGGGGAAGGGGGAACGAACACTTAACATGCAACTTGGAAAAAACAAATTATCAAGTAATTATTGCTAAATGTGCAAAATCATGATATTGATAAAAGAAAGAGAGACACATTAACAATTTACTACCGGACCTATAAAAAGAAAAATGACATTTTACATACATAAAAACTACTGAATAAAACTTTACGAAGTTTAACACTGCAGATCAGGGATGCGCATAAAGCAGAAAATTTCAAAAATGTAAAAATGAGCACTTTTACATTCGCATTTATTAAAACCCCATTCATCGGGTACCAACTTACTTTTGATTACTGAGTCACTTGGAATGCTCATCGCATAGAAACAATAAATTTGTTTCTATCATAAATAGAACGTTAGCTACACAGGTGTCAAAATCCCATGTTGTTTAGCCTGAAAAATATAAACCAGACACAGTTGTATTTGATCTTGAAAAAATCCTTTGGCAACAACTGGCGGAAATTCATTTCTATTGTTTTTCATTGAGTTATTGTTTCTTGTGCTTGGTAAGAAACTTTGTCAAGTTTCTATGATTTAATTTAAAGGATCACATATTTTGTAGTCCCATATTGTATAACAGTTTATGGTATGAATGCCTTCTGATTTTCTTTCCCAGGGATAAAAAAGATTATCGCTCTTTTATAAATATTACTAGCAAGCTACGCCCGCTACGCTGGTCAATTTCTCTTAACGAACCTTTAATCAAACAAAATATTGACATTTCATAGTTCACTTTTATATTTTAACAGAATAATAAGGCTAATATAATTTGTGACTCGTGCTATAGCCAATATAAACATCAGGACACGTCGCCCTTATCATTATCTTTTCGCTATGGTATTCCATTGTGAAATTTGGTAATTTTTTAAATTCAATATTTGAAAAATGGCATAATCATTAGATTTGAAATTTATATTAAGAAATATACATTTTTTTACATTTCAAAAGCAGTTAGTTTAAAATCTTCTGACAAATACTTTTCGAGCTATTATTTTTTTCAGTAACTTCAAATGTTTCATTTTCCGAGATTAACTGTGGCAAAGATTAGCGAAAAACCCAGTCGTCAGCAACGCATAGCTTTATATAAAAGAGGACGTTGGAGAAGGGATTGTCACCATCACTTTTGAAATCGGTTCTGTAGTTCCAGAGATTCCATAGAAATTGTAATTTAGAATGATTTTTGAACGCTTTTCGCTCATTTCACCCTTTTAAATTTCGATTTTTTTTTAATTTATTCTTAGAGAGCATTTACATCTTATAAGTAACTACCATGCCAAATTTCAAGTTTCTAGCGCCTTCAATATAAAAAAAAGTTGCCATTTTCGAAAAAAATTCACTCTTGCACCTCCCTGGGATTAGTGGCATAGACATAAAATATAGCCTATGTTGGAGCAGGAAGTGTCACCATCAATTTGCCACCATCACTTTTGAAAACGGTTCCGTAGTTCCAGAGATTCCATAAAAATTGTAATTTAGAATGTTTTTAGAACGCTTTTCGCTCATTTCACCCTTTTAAATTTCGATTTTTTTTTATTTTGTTCTTAGAGAGCATTTTCATCTTATAAGTAACTACAATGCCAAATTTCAAATTTCTAGCTCCTTTAGTATAAAAAAAAATGCAATTTTAGAACTTTTTCGCTCCTGCACCACCCTGGGATTAGTGGCACCGATGTAAAATATAGCCTAAGTTGGAGCAGGGATTGCCATCAAAAATTTGCCACCATCACTTTTGAAAAGGGTTTGGTAGTTCCAAAGATTCCATAGAAATTGTAATTCAGAATGTTTTTAGAACACTTTTCGCTCCTCTCACACCTTTTAAATTTCGAATTTTTTTAGAATTTGTTCTTAGAGAACATTTACATCTTATAAGTAATTACCATGCCAAATTTCATGTTTCTAGCTCCTTCAGTATAAACATAAAGGAAATTTTAGAACGTTTTTCGCCCTTTTACTCCTTTTTCCTGTAGTAGTGGCACCGATATAAAACATAGCCTATGTTACAGCAGGGACTGTTATCATCAATTTGCCACGTTCACTTTTGAAAATTTTTCTATAGTTCCAGAGATTCCATAGAAATTGTAATGTAGAATGTGTTTAAGACGCGTTTCGCTCATCTCACGCTTTTAAATTTCGAACTTTTTTAGAATTTGTTCTTAGAGAACATTTACATCTTATAAATAACTACCATGCTAAATTTCATGTTTCTAACACCTTCAGTGTAAAAAAAATCGAAATTTTAGAACGTTTCTCGCTCCTGCACCCCCCTGGGGGTAGTGGCGCCGTCATAAAATATAGCCTATGTTGGAACAGGGATTGTCAACAAAAATTTGCCACCATCACTTTTGAAAAGGGTTTGGTAGTTCCAGAGATTCCATAGAAATTGTAATTTAGAAAGTTTTAAGAACGCTTTTTGCTCATCTCACAGTTTTAAATTTCGATTTTTTTTAGAATTTGTTCTTAGAGAGCATTTACATCTTATAAGTAACTACCATGCCAAATTTCATGTTTCTAACACCTTCAGTATAAAAAAATTGAAATTTTAGAACGTTTTTCGCTCATGCACTCCCCTGGGGGCAGTGGCACCGGCATGAAATATAGCCTATATAACAACAGCATTTGTGACCATCTATTTGCCACCATCACTTTTGAAAACATTTCTGTAGTTCCAGAAATTCCATAGAAGTTGGAATTTAGAATGTTTTTAGAACGCGGTTCGCTCATCCCACGCTTTTAAATTTCGAACTTTTTTACAATTTGTTCTTAGAGAGCATTTACATCTTGTAAGTAACTACCATGCTAAATTTCATGTTTCTAACACCTTCAGTGTAAAAAAGAAATCGACATTTTAGAACGCTTTTCGCTCCTGCACCCCCCTGGGGGTATTCGCACCGACATAAAATATAGCCTATGTTGGAGCAGGGACTGTCACCATCAATTTGCCACCATCGCTTTTGAAAACGATTCTGTAGTTCCAGAGATTCCATAGAAATTGTAATTTAGAATGTTTTTAGAACGCTTTTCGCTCATCTCACCCTTTTAAATTTCGAATTTTATTAGAATTTGTTCTTAGAGAGCATTTTCATCTTGTAAGTAACTACCATGCGAAATTTCATGTTCCTAGCTCCTTCAGTATAAAAAAAGTCGAAATTTTAGAACGTTTTTCGCTCTTGCACCCCCTGAGTTAGTGGCACCGACATAAAATATAGCCTATGTTGGAGCAGGGACTGTCACTATAAATTTGCCACCATCACTTTTGAAAACGGTTCTGTAGTTCCAAAGATTCCATAGAAATTGTAATTCTGAATGTTTTTAGAACACTTTTCGCTCATATCACACCTTTTAAATTTCGAATTTTTTTAGAATTTGTTCTTTGAGAGCATTTAAATCTTATATGTAACTACCATGACAAATTTCATGTTTCTAGCTCCTTCAGTATAAAAAAATCGAAATTTTAGAACGTTTTTCGCTCCTGCACCCCTCTGGGGTAGTGGCACCGACATAAAATATAGCCTATGTTGGAGCAGGGACTGTCACCATCAATTTGCCACCATCACTTTTTAAAAGGGTTCCGTAGTTCCAGAGATTCCATAGAAATTGTAATTTAGAATGTTTTTAGAACGCTTTTCGCTCATCTCACCTTTTAAATTTCGAATTTTATTAGAATTTGTTCTTAGAGAGCATTTACATCTTATAAGTAACTACCATGCCAAATTTCATGTTCCTAGCTCCTCCAGTATAAATAAAATCGAAATTTTAGAACGTTTTTCGCTTTTGCACCCCCTGGGGGTAGTGGCACCGACATAAAATATAGCCTATTGGGAGCAGGGATTGCCACCATCACTTTTGAAATCGCTTCAGTAGTTCCAGAGATTACCCCAAACAAACAAACAAACAAAAAAACAATCTTTACTACTTTATAATATTAGTATAGATTTTTCACTTATAGATGAATGAAAAGAACAAAATCATGTTTCTCAGGTTTTTAACCTATCCAGAAATTTTCGAATACTCAAGAAGCTCCAAAGATTTTATAAGAATATCTGCTGTCATAATAAATATAACATTTTTCTTCATACGCTAAATATTTTTTTTTATATTTTGAGTGGGCGGTGGGAGAATAAAAGACAATTCTACTCCAAATCTATTAACACATTCGAGCACTCTTCAGTGAATTCACGTCATTTTAATATCTTAAATCCGCCTATGGGCGTTCCCTTAGCATGTTATATGTTACAGTATTTTTCAGATATATACACAATACTTTGTACAATACTCGCATGATTCTTAAAAATATTTAAACTTTAAGCAGAAAAGTTTTAAAATGCAATATGTCGGCATCGGACGTCAATTTTCTCTTTGTGAACATTTATACAATCGGTGTATTATGCATATAAACGCATCGGTTAGAAATAGTATCATTATTACAAATATTCTTTTGTAAAATATGCATGCATACAGAAAATTCTTTTGCTCCGAATACTGGTCTGAACACTTTTTAACTCAGTTGAAATATTTTCAACTCGCATGATTCTTAAAAATATTTAAACTTAAAGCAGAAAAGTTTTAAAATGCAATATATCGGCATCGGTCGTCAATTTTCTGTTTGTGAATTTTCTTGGTGAACCAAATTTTGATTATTATAACTAGGTAATGAGTGAGTAATCCTGTCGTTAACACATTTTAGCCCAGGGAGGTCGTTATACGACCCAGCTCTTTGATTTTCTTTCTTCGTTCCATTGTTTTATTTGGGTTGTATGATTATGTCTGTCTTTTAAAAGTATGTTGAGAAAATGTATTCATAAACTTTATTAAAGTACTCCACGTACAGGAATGCAACAAATAAAGGTTTTTTTAATATTTAGATTAGACAACATTGGTCACTTACTTGTTAAACACCATTCTGACAAACAAAATTTATATAAAGTATGTCAAAACAAGATTTATACTTGTGTGAAAAAATTTGGGGGCATCCACATGCAGAGTGTTTTAAAGTTTATCATTAAAGCTAGTAGATAGGGCCAGAGGGTCTTATACTACCCATACTGATATTTTGATTAATATTGAGTATAATTCACAAAAATCTTAATGTACCCATAAAGATATGTCAAATAAAAAGTAACTAAGAAAGAAAATTTCTTCTTTTTAAATGTACAAAATGTCTAATTTTCTTAAAATGTTTTTTAGAGAATTATTCGGGTAATGTTTGTATTTTGAACTTTTGAATGGAAAACTTTTAAAAATTGAATGAAAAACTTTTTTTCACATTTAAAAAAAAATTTAATGTGTAACTTTTATTTTCAGTCTACAGCATTACTTTTACAAAATAAATAACAGGGAATGGATTCATAGCAAATCTCGAATTGCCCCTCCCCTAAATAATCAAATTGCCCCCTATGAGGCGTAGATCCCACGTTGGGAAACAGGTATACTCGTAACATAATTAGGAAAAGAATGTTATTTCTAGATGAAGTTTGTAACAATCCATAACTCTTCATTGTTCCATTGTTTAATAGTCCTAAATCTTATCAAAAAGTGCTAGATACCTTTTAAAGATACCTTGTGAAACAAAGACTATTTTATCAATAAAATAAAGTGCATCAGACAGTGAAAATTTTCCGATTCCAATTCAAATAATATTTTTCTTCAAAATGTTCCATCTAAAATTTCTACTTGCTGCTTTAGCAATTTTTAAAATTACCTCCAGCTTGCCTGTTGAAGAAAAGTAAGTACATGAAACATTTATTACTAAAATATTCATACATGAAAGTAGATTCATTCATGTCTTGCACTTAATTTTTGTGATAATATTCAGCCTTCAGAAACTTAATCTGTTTACAAGGATTGTCTCAAATGTCACGTGTTATTTTTCTAAACATACAATGATGGCATTTTTAATGAAATTAGAAAAAAATATATATATTTATGACATAAACATGAGTCATGGATTTTTTTCTCGTTGAAAGTAGAGATTTTACACAAAAATTGATTTAAGAGCCTACACTAGTCACGCGAAAACACTATCACGCTAATTTTACACCTATGGGAACGTTCTTTTCAAATTTCTCTTTGCATTTTAATATTTTTAAATGCTTTTTTAATAGGGTAGCTGATATTGATCTCTAACCGGACTAGTTTTTACTTTTTCTATTTTGGTTGCAGGTATTTTTTTTGTTTTAATTTACTTTCATTTTCGGAACCTCCCCCGGAAGCAGACATTTTCAATTTTAGAACCGGTTGCAACCGGTTCTGAAAGTGAAAGTACCCTTTTATAAAAGACACTGGAACCAAAATCGAAAAAGTAAAAACTAACAACGTTATAGATCGACGTCAGCTATCCTATGCAAAAAAAAATCATTTAAAAATATTAAAATGCGAGCAAGAAATCGCGCAAGAACCTTCCCATAGACTTAACATTAGCTTGCGCGGTTTTTCACATAACTGATGTAGGCTCTTAAGGTGTGGTTCTACTTCTTTGGATAGCTTTGGGTGGTAAACTGCAAGCGAGAAATTTGAACTCTTTCATAGGTTTAACATTAGCTTACGCGTTTCTTCGCTTGAATAGTATAAGCTCTTAAGGTGTGGTTCTACTTCTTTCGGTCAAAATTTTTGATTTCATTAAATTAAAATATTTTTGCATCCCTCAAGTGTGTAGATTGTTACCCTAAAGCAGTTTCATGATATTCTAATGCCTTACAATATATATTTTGTTCATTGAATGTAACGCTTTGTTAAACTTTAAACTTGTGTTTTCTCAAAGCCATGTTTTTCAAACTGAGCGAACTTTTTTCTCGCAACTATTCAACCGTTTTTCTTACTTTTTTATTCAAAAGAAAAGCTAATCCTTTATTATGGAGCTTATACTACCTAAAAGTATAATTCATATTGATTAATTATTTTCACAGATCGCAAATGCTAAAAAAATGAGTCACAAATAATAATTTTTTTTGTTCAAATGACCGCCATTTTGCCATAAAACAACATTTTAGTGACTTAGTACAAGCTTTAGAGAATTTAATCGCTTTACATAATTTGGCGGTACAATTTGTTTCAGATGCTTGTGACCGGAGAAAAACGGGCTGGAACCTGCAGATATTTCCCGTGAGACAAGACGTGTTATTAATTTTGTATACACAAAAATTTTAATTTATAAGTGAAATATCAATACATATATAATGCAAAAAGTCCGAACGGTATATCTCTTTTATCTGTAACTGACAAACAAACTCGTAAAAATAACGTTAATTTTAAGCCAAAGAAGTAGAACATCTCTTTAATTAAACAGTTTATTTTCTGATTTAAAAAAAAATTTAACTGACATACATGAGTTATAATAGAAATAATGTAGCAATAGATTAATTTTACCAATACTTTAATGATTCAGTATACATAAAATATTAAATAAGTATATTTTAGCTCCGAATTACAAAATATGAGATATACATTTTTGTTTGAATGTTTTTAAATTTAGGCAGTTAAGGCTTTTAAGTTTAGGTTTATATAGCCTAAACGCTCTATGAACAGAATGGATCATAATGTATGCCATTTTGCATATAAATGAAATTTTATGCAGTTCCTGTTATCGTACCTTTATTGAGCTATCCAGTTTCGTCCCCAAATAATAATTTGAGAAAAGATTTTGCTAAAATTTTTCGAATTACAAAATTAATTAAAAATTAACAATAAGCTAATTATCTGGATTATTATTAATTATTATTATTAATACACATTAATTAATTAATCCTATTATTAATATCTGGATTATCAATACTAATAATAATCAATAATCTTAAATTATTATAAAAGTATAATCCAAAATTATATTACCGTTATAATCCTACATTATAATTGTTATTATAATATTGTGCAAGTTCTTTGACCAACAACGAATTACGGTTGTTAACAGTGAGCATTAGAGGAAAGTTCTTTGGATTAATATACGTTAGATTAATCCATCTGCCTCTTAAGGTGGTGCGAGATACACAATTTTATTTCTTTATTATATTTTGTCCTTGAAGTCTATCTAACTATATACATATAAATATATATAATAAAACATTTGAAATTAATATAACTATAAATCACAAGCTAACCGACACAATATAAACTAACCAATAATTAGAATAACAAAAGAATATATATTTCAAAGATTTCTAAATACACTGATTAAAGAAAAAAAAGGGGAGAAAAATAAAAAATCCAAATGTGATAACATTACAATTAGAAAACGGAAACTTATATTGTGAAACACTTTATCAAAGGCAATATTCCAGAGTATAAAGTTAGTGGCAAATGATTTCTGTTAGAATATATTAATCGATTTACTTCATTCAAATTATCCGATCGACTGAGACACCACGTATGAAAATGTTGGAAAATTAAGGGTGGGTAATTCTGAAATCCATATAAGAAAAATGCCATATAGTAAAACAAAATAAATATTTTTTCATATGGAATGGAAAAAGTAAAAAATTCATTAAAAACAAATCCAAATTAAGAAATAAAACAAAATAAAATATTCAATAACATTATGAAAGGGTTCTAAAATAATTTAAAACTAATAAAAACAGTACCTCTAAATTATAATTGTATCCATACTAAAGTGAAAAAATAATGATTAACTTTATCGTAATAAATAATTCCTAAGCAAATAGAAATAACCAAATTACATCGAGAAAATCAGAAGCATAAATTATCTAACAATGTAGGGCAATGGCTAACATTACGAAATTTCAAATGTTGGATTCAATAGTCAACATTGCAAAAAGTAAGTTTGAAAATAACAGCAATTGTACACGAAAAAAAATGTGGTTGAAGTAATAATACATAAAATAACTTTTTGTAAATAAAATGACAATTAAATCATAATATAAAATCCATGGTAGAAAATATCTTCAAGAAAATTCATACATGCATATATTAATTCCAACATCAACATAATGGACGAACAGAAAGTGAAAAAAAAAGAAAGAATGCCCACATAAAATTTCTTGTCCAATGTGAATATTTAAAAGAAAAATTAAATATTTTTAATTTCAGCAACATATGAAAAATGATATATTTTTTGAGTACAGAAAAGAATACATACTAATTTAAGTTTCCGATTTATACAAAAAGAAAATATATTGAATTAAATTTTATTTTTAAGAAAAAGAAGTTTTTATAAGTAATTTTTACTACGATAATCCTATTTTCAAAATTTTCTCTCAGAACAAAAGATTTCTAAGACAATTTAATCAATAACTGAAAATAAAGTGTGGTTAAAATTAAACTGGCGGAACTCAGAGGCTCATCACTCCGGTTCTACTGAACAGATCCGAATGAAACTTCAGATTAATGTTATGTAGATCATGCAACCAAGGTTTTCGTAAAAAAAGTTTCAAATTTTGCCACCAGGTGGCGTTTTAACAATGTAAAATGATAGATAATGATTCAAAAATCAAATAATAACGGAATATTTTAATTATTTACACACCTGTGTGCTCTATGTGCATGCCTTGGCGGCCAACAATATGCTGAAAGCGTACTACCGCGTTATCAAAGGCCGCACGCAACATATCAGTAGGAATGAGGGAGACATGGTGTACGGTGCTAGCTTTTAAGTCTGCTAAATTAGTTACACGTCCTAGAAAAACATAATCTTTAAGAAAACAGCCAGGAATCACTTGGGTTCAGATCTGGTGACCTTGCTGGCTAGGATATCGGGAAAGTACGCGAGATGACACGTACATCAGAGATGTTGGCTTGAATTACATTCTTTACACATCTCGCCGTATGAGCAGTTGCTCCATCTTGCATAAATATTGTGGTAGTCATACACAATCTTTGACTTAACGCATTGACAACATGATTCTCCAGGAGTCTGCTGTATCAGACACCTGTTACTGTACGCCTAACAAACTCGTTCATTGTGACTTCCTCGAAAAAATACGAGCCCAAAATAAAATTCGCCGTGAATCCACACCAAGCCGTGACGTATGGGGAATGTAGTGGCTGTTGTTGCATGGCATGAGGATTGGTGGAACCCCATATGCGGCAGTTCTGGGTGTCCACAGCACCATCTAAGTGAAAATGAGACTCTTATGTGCATAAGATGTGCGATGGCCAGTACTCATTCACTTGCATCCCCGCCAGAAAACGCAACGCAAAATAAAGACGCACAGAGTGATCTTGCAGTTTGCTGCACGACATGCATCTTTTAGGGGTAGAGCTTCAGAATTTTGCGTAAAACCATATGCACGATTGACCATGGAATGACAAATGCTCGTGCTATTGAGCGGCCACTTACAGTAGCATTTGAAGAATCTGCAGATGCCTCAGCTGTTGCAATCGCAATTTCCTCCACAATTGCCGGCTCAGCTGCACGTCTTCCTCTTCCCGGTGCAACATCCAGAGAACCATTTTTTTCAACATCACGAATCATGCATTTATCTGCATTTACGAATATGGATCCCCTCCTTAAGTTTTTGATCCGTCGATAAGCACGGAGGGCTGCCGAAGCATTGCTTTCATTCTGATAAAAAAAGTTTTACGATGAAGGCGCGTTCCTTCTTGTTCAGAGGCATGTTCGCTCCGGACGAATGATTTCTTTGAACATTACGTTCCGCTTTTACAGCGAAATTGCACGAACTACTCATTTGCATATGGTTTTCAGAGTAAAACGCCGTCTGATAACAAAACTTCAAACTTTTTTTTTTTTAAATGAAAATCTCGGCCGCATGATCTACATAACACATATCTGAAGTTTCATTCGAATCTGTTCAGCAGAACTAAAATTATGAGCCTCTGAGTACCGTTAGTTTAATTTTAACCACTCATAACTTGATCTTTCATAGAAGTTAGATATATCAATTTAAATCTGAAGAATCATAAAAAAATACATTCTCAGATAAATATACTTAAAATTTTAGGAAGTCCTTAAACAATCATAGTTGGTACAGCATAAAAATGTTATATCTTTTGATCTAATTACTGTATTTACATACGATTTTATTCTAAAAATGTATTTTTTTTAGCCAAAAAGTAAAAATGTTACATTTTCGAGAATCTTGTATCTCGGACAACCTTAAAATTGAAAATTAAAATTAACTTAAACGTATTCTTTGTTAGATACTGCTCAGAACAATTAATGGATATTGTATGTCTATAGGATATTGTAACGGTAAAAACGATTTTTTTTTTCTTTTGCAGAAAATGGAAGAAGTTAGTCACAAATTCAAATTTTTCTCATTTTCAAACTTCGGGGTATGCAATTTTTCAGTTTGATGTCAAAAACGACGCTTTAGCGGCAGCAAATGGAATTTGGCTTTCAACTTACTGAAAGAAAAAGCGGAAAACAATAATGATAATCATTAAGTGCTTTGTTTCAATGAGTTCGATGTCTCAACAAAGTTATTTAACCGAATCAGAAGTTTGGAGAGTTGTTGGTCGGTTAGAGAGGGGGGGGGGCAAAAACAAGCTGAAGTAGCAGAAGCTACTGGAGATTCACAAAGTGTGATTTCCAGGATTTGGAAATGTTTTTTGGAAACTGAAAATGCAGGCCAAAGACCAAGGCAAGGTCGTAGATGTGCAACAACGCACAATGAAGATCGATATTTAACGCTAACGGCTCGGAGACACCGAAATATGAATGACACTCTTCTTCAACAACATCTTTGCTCGGCTACTGGCACCACAGTTTCGACTCAAACTGTCCGAAACCGGCTCCCCGCTGTAGGCCTGCATGTTCGCAGACCAATGGTACGTGTTACGTTAACAGCAAGGTACCGTGGCGACCGCAGAGAGTAAGCAACAAAGCATGTAAACTGGAGGAATGAATGTTGCAATATTATTTTCTCTGACGAGTCCCATTTTTTTGTTCATCCTGTTAATAGGGGTATTTTCATCTAGCTGGAACGTGGCACTAGAAACAATCCTGCGTTCGTGCAAGGAAGAGTCAGATTTGGCGGTGGGGAGTGATAGTCTATGATGGCATCTCCATTGATGGGCACACGGACCTCCACATCATTCGAAATGGACCTCTGACCAGTCAGCGATATAGGGATGAGATCCTCATACCTATTGTAGTCCCTTACGCTGCAGCAATTGGAGATAACTTCATGTTAATGGACGAAAATTGCAGGCGACATCATGCACACTTGGTGGATGATTTCCTTTTCGAGGAAGGAATCATACTAATGGAATCGCCAACGTGTTCTTCGAGTTTTCCAGCGTGTTCTATTGGGTTCATGAACCCAATAGAGCATGTTTGAGACATTCTAGGCAGACGAGTTGCTGGCCGCCTACCACCCGCCCCCCCAAATTCTCCATGAACTGGAAAGAGCTCTTCTGGAGGAGTGGGACAGAATACCTCAGCTCCTCATTAATAGTCTCATTGACTCCATGCCTCAAAGGTGTTCAACGTTGCTGGCCTTCCGGGGAAACCTTATCCTCTACTAAAACCGATTTTCTTTGCAGGAAACACTCTTTTTATTCGTTTTATTTCATATGCACAAATTGTGTCTTTTTCCTTTTGTACCCAAATGCTCAATGGAACGCATTTTTTCGGCCAAACATATGTAATTTTTGTCTCATATAGCCTACCATGTCTGTCGATCATGTATCAATCATCTAAACAAACCCCAGCTGCAAGATCCTTCCACAACCTCAATATCCTTTAATTGTATTGAGCAGTGTACAAACAGCTTTATATTTGTAGCACATTATCTGAGGTGTCATACTTCTCATCTGTTTCCTATAGAATACAACCTGTAGACTTAGTATATAACTGTATAAAAGTTGAACTGGATGCAGAAGGTAAAACTAAAAGCCCTGTATTGCTGCTACATGGTCTCGGAGGAAGTCACAAGGCTTGGAATAGTGTGCTCCTACTCTTAGCTTCTCGAACCAAACGTGAAGTAAGAAATATAAGTTATTTAAAAACTTGCTGAATTTACAAACGAATTACATCGTTTTCACATCACAGTCTCATCACTTGTCGCAGAGAGAAGTGAGAAGTACAGTTCGACAGGAAATTGTGTCTTTTTTCGGAATAAAATGCAATTTTTGAAACAGAGGTATTACAGAGGTATTCATATTCAAAATTAAACTAACATTGAATTTAAAAATATTAACAACCATTTTTGAAACCATATATGAGTTTCTGGGATTTTTCTTAAATCTTCGTAGTTATAAAAGAAAATGCGGTAGGGGTTCATCCATAAATTTCGAAAATTTAAATTAAGATTTTAAAATGGAAATTACCCGGAACGCACAATTAGTTACCAAAAAAAATACAGATTTTCTTAACATAATATAAACTCAATTTATATGAAAAAAATAACCCTAAAATTTCTATTTTTTTTTTTTTACTCCAGTATCTCATATCCGCCCAGCATGACTTCGGTGCGCTGTGCAGTGCCAAATCGACTCAGCTATATGTCATGTATCAGCCGGCCAACTAAGGAAAGGGAACGAATGCAACAAGAAGCACTTCAGCCAGGAAAGCTTAGATGTTTGTCAAATATATCCCCGTCATGCGGATATCAGGCGTATCTTCATTTCGTTATCAGGTATCAACCCGTTCAGTTGGGCAAAAGCCCGGCAGGTAGTGGCCAGCTCAACGGTCTAAAAATAAGGATATCCTTTTCTGTGGATGCTTTGATAAGAGAAGACGACCATTTCAGACAGTAGAAAAGTAAAGTTTATCTATCTCTTTAAAACTAATGATTGAAATGTAAATTTACAAAACCAATGTTTTTGAAGATTGTGGTTTGATCTAGGAAAAAAATTATTCAGGTCACAATTCAAATATTTTTTGTGAATATTAATTTATTAATAAGTCTAATAATTAAAAACATGCTTTTGGATCTAAAAAATTCCGGGATTTTGTTAGGATTTATCCGTTGTATCCTTTAAAAAAATATAATTTCTATAGACGCTATATTCCAGAGATACAAATTAAAGTTCGTCATGTAGCGTCCTCACAGCATTAGATCATCAGCCCTTTTATGATCTTAAATTTCGTTAATTTAAAAAACATTTTTAATTAGTGAAAATAAATCTAATCTACAATCCTGCATTTGAAATTATTTGAAATTTATTTTTGTGGATTTTTTTTCAGTGAATTTAAACTACATTTCGAGCTTCTTAAATTCCAAGTTTATAAAGACATAAGAATGGGTATATAAATTACACCTTCTCCCGGGCTGCCTTGTTATAAGGAAATCGAATATGGTGTCAAAGGTTGGCGTTACCATTTCAAAATTCAAAGTGAGTTTCATTTTTAATATATATACGACCTCTAGTTCAAAAAATGCATTTATATTCGGAAAGTAAACACACTTCCCAGTCTAATGCTACCTCTCGCATCTTTCTGAAACAATTAACTGATAAAATAGCATTGGGTGGTGCGGTTTTTCACTATAATTATTATTTATTTCCAGGACTGAACGAAATAGACTAATTTTATTATTATTTTTCCCGTGATCATACGAAAATAGCTAAATCTTCGACACAAAATTTCTTACTCACATTTATATTTGTAAATTTATTAGGTGTGCGCTGTTGATTTACGCAATCATGGAGACAGTCCCTGGAATAATCGAATGGATATTGAAGCTTTATCTACGGATATATCTCACTTTTTGGACAAACATGGCATAAAGAAAGTTAACTTCATTGGACACAGCTTGGGAGGAAAAACTGCAATGCACTTCACCTTAAAAAACGTAAGTAATTTTTTTCTAACGATTTATAAATATTTCTCTTTTTACTGTACAAAGAATATGTCAAGCAACTCTAAAAATACAATTTTCAGCCATCTTTTTATATCAAAGCCCCATTTTCATCTATTAAATCAGTTTCTATGCATATCTTCAAGAAAAGGGTTAGAAAACACACACTCAAAAAATTAGAAATACTCTTCTTAAAGCACCGTTATTAACAAAACCATGCAAGGGTCCCGAACTTCACTTACAGCAATGAAAAAGCACAGAGCTACCCCGACCCGATGCAGGAAGAGAAAAATCAGTTTCAAAATCATTTTTTAACATATCTCGCGCAGTAGCTTCAATTGGAGTTGATAAGTATAAATGCATTTTTCACAGATGTATCCTCGGCTTTTAGATAAATAAAATAATTGCTTCTTCAAAAAACGGCAAAATGAAAAAGAAATGCTTTCTTTACTTTATCATTCTCCTACCTCGTAAATTACTTTAGCATTCTCCTACCTCAAAAAACAAATATGATAAACTTTTCAGTGCATAAATGTCTTTGAGTTTAAATGGCTTTTAGATATGGACTGTGCTATCACACATTGGCATTTTGTTGTTGTCTGAAATCTGAGAGACTAAATGAAAGTAACTACTTCGAATTTTTTTTTGTTTGTTTTCATGTATGAACTTCTATTCTCTCCCACCTCAGGGTTGAGACCATGGATACCCATGGTCAAATTTCTTTTATTCTAAATAAGAAATTTGCATTTATTTATTATATATGCATCTAACAAAAAGTGTGTTTTATTACATAACTAGCACATCCACTGGCGTTTCCCGGGGACGAGTTAATCGCGAAAATTAAGCCCGGCCACAGTCTAATGAGAGAAAATCGGCCCGAGGAGGTCATGGTTCGGGACACTTTACCAATGGAACAACAAAACCTCTTGAATTGATTAAGTTAAAAAACGGTGATACGGAAATCATTACTATCTCATTAATTCTCTCGCTCCAAAAAAAGAAAAAAAAGCTTTCGCAAGGTTACATGACGAAATCACTTACCTTTGTCAGAAAAAGTTTACACAACCAGCTAGCTCACTTGCGAAGAAATCCCCGCCGTCACATCAACATGATTTGGTGATGAAAGTGTACAGTAGCAAACAAAGTGGGAAACATTTATTTGTTTATCTTCTTTTCGTGGTCGGAAATTCCTCTTTTTTTTAATGTTGTAATTCGTATACTTTTAAATTATTAATATTTAAAAAATATATAAATTATGTCCGAAAATTTCCTCAATACAATGATATCAAATATAACATTGGATGATTATGAAATTGGTTAATAAATAACAGTGTTCCTTTTTTTGAGGAAGGAGGATTTAAAAAAATTGCTGTACTAATTTTGGAGAAACTTTATTGAAAAGAGTACAAAATTTAATATAGTAGAGTAAAAGATTGAATTTGCATTGCTTTTAAGCGTAGATCAAAATCGCCAGCGAACTTAGTAGATAAGGGAAAAACGCGATTTTTTACAATCAGTATAAACAATAAAAAGGTCTAATAAGAAAATCAAAAATCTTAACACAGACTGACAAATATTTTCTTTTGTTAATGTAGATGTAAAGTATTTTGATATTTATATATAACGCTATTTGTTAACCAAACAAAAGAACAGACAATTTCCATTAGAAACATATTCTCAGAATCCAATTCTGGATAGCACCACCAATGGCTGAGAGGTTCTGCTCTCAAAGCATTAGACGGGATGTCCTGGTTTCAAACTCCAATCGCACCCGTCGGCCTAACCGTTCGGGGATTTCTTCGAACCTTGCTGTAAATACGGTTTAGGATCCCTTAGAAAGACCGCCACGGAGGGCACCCACCCTAGGGCTTATATCCCAAGAGTAGATAATCGGCCGTCATAAATCAACCAACCAACCTATTCTGGATATCTTTAAGGTGCCTTGTAAAAAATTTAAACTATTATAATTCTATTTATGTTTTACCACATCAACCCCGGTTGAATAATTTTTAATTTATTTTAGGACTATTTTAAGACTTTATCTTAAGATTATTTAGGACTATAAAAAAAAGTTAATATATCTCTTCCCGCTGTGTAATGGAATAATTGACGTTTCTTTGTTACAATAATTGTAATTGAGAAAAACGTGGAATAGAAAGAAAGAAAAAAACTTATACTTCGAAAAGCAACACTGATCTAACTTTTCACAGAATCTGGGGAAAAAAATTAATGTGTGTTACCTCTAAATAAAAATTCTAGTTTTTCGCTTTTCTTCGTGATTCCAGTATTTCATCATTATCATCATCATCATCAGGAATATATTGCAGAACTCTGCAAAGTACGATTTTTACTTCCAGAAAATTAAATTAATATTTTCTTTTATTCAGCACAGTTATTTCGACTTATTTCAAAACACATTTCAGCTCATAATTTGTTGTTGTTGTTGTTTTCAACAATATTGAATGTTTTTTTCATTCTTCTTTTTTTCATTTTCAGCCTGATCGAGTCGACTCATTAGTAATTGAAGATATTACTCCAAATACAATTTCCCAAGAAGGAATTCTTCAAGTATCAACTTATGTTCAAATTCTAAATGCAGCTGTGGAATCCATTCCTGGAGGAGTAAGCGAGGAAGACGCAAAGAAAAGCATCATAAATTTCATGAACAAGAAATTTGAAGAGGTTTACTATTTAGGTTTAATTAAAGTTTATTTTATAAATTTCCTTGAATACTCAATATGAAATAATTCTAAGCAAATCACGGGTATTTCCTTGATTTATTGCACATTTTGAAAAGTATAAAACTGGTAAAGCTTCATTTCTTTAATTTTTTATTTAGCTATTTAAAAAAAAATATTTTCAAGGGATATATTTGTTTTTCGTTTCTAAATTTAAAGAAAATGGATATTTAGTAAATATATTAACTTTTATGCTCTTGAATCTAATTAATTTTCGAAAAACTTTGAAATCGCGTAAAAATAAACCATATCTACAATCATGCATTGGAAATTACATAAAATTCATTTTGAGGATGCTTTATAAGTTATACTGTATAAGACTTTAACTACACTATAAGTTCCTTAAAAATTTGCTTTATTTCTCTTTATTCTAGAAACTTTTACAAAGAAAAATCCAAACCAAAGATGTTAATATACTTGGAATAATGTCCTTTTATCGAAGTATGAAAACATTAAGGGAAAAAAAAAAGCTTGTCCATTCTCCAGTTATCTAACGAAATTTAAAAGATCATTATCGTCCCGTTGTGTTTGTGGTCCATATGTTACCTCCTAAAATATATCTACTGTATAAAAATTTGGTTAAAGTATTTGTAAATATTTGAATTTGGTAAACTTTACGTACACTGTAAAAAGTTGGAAATTGGCTTAAAGAATATGATAAAGGGCATAAAAGTAAGCTGCGCCGACCACCGAACCAAAGTCCTGAGGGACTTTTATCTCGCCAGCAGGTTGGTCTCCCTGCGGCGCTTGGACCGGTCAGAGGACCGCCACCTGCGGACTCTCTAACCTTAAACCCACGTGTCGACGACGTAAGCCTTTGCGATACGCAGTGAAACCACGGTGAGTCACAACGAGACACTTGGAGACGGGCCGGCGTCCCCCAACAGCTTCGGAGCTGGAAACCCAGAAGGGAACCAGGTCCTAGGCCTTAAGTCGGGTTTTTCCAACCCGTACTTACTCTACCACAACTCGAGGTGTGTGAAAACCTACAGAGGTAGTCACGGTTCCCTCTCGTAGTGGACCTATGATAAAGGGTATACAGTATAAACATTTGGTGAAAGAATTTTTAAATATTTGAATTTGATAACGTTTACGCTTAGTATAATAAGTTATATAAACTTTGTTAAACAACTTTTTAACATTTTGCAAAATTTGCAAAAGAAATAAGAAAATTTGCATTCTGGATAAATGTAATACGACAAATAATTTTACAATAAGAAACGGCTGTAATGCTATTGAAAACTTAAAGTTGTAACTTAAACTTCTAACAACTTTATTTTTTGGGGACTCCTCGGATCTTCATTTCTAGTGTCTAAACGACGTTATTCCCAAATTTTGGTGAATGACCATCAGTTTTCGTACTATTAACTCTCATGATTCGGAGTGCTTGTTTAAGAGCCTACACCAGTCACCCGAAGAAACTCGAACGCTAATGTTAAGTCTATGGGAAGGTTCTTGACAGATTTCTCGCTCTCATAGGCCTCCAAACCCTAATTCATGCGCACCATGAAATAGTAGTCAATATGGGGAGAGGGAGGGGGGGGGAGGTATTTCTTGTATCATGGCACATAACCATTGTTCTTGCACATAAACTTTGACCGAATTAATTTAGGTTCAAGTATTTCATCCTTCTATTAATTAAACATTTGCTTTCTAAAAAATCTGCTATATGCTCAACTTCAAAAGGAGTTTTATTAAATATCTTATTTACAGATTGGTCATAAAAAATATCTTAGCAATTTGTTGGATTTACATGATTTACTTTACGCTTTTTTGTTAACTCAAATGCACAATAAAAACACACAAGTATGCAAATTACAAAAATTTACTTTAATGAAAATATTTTATTTTATTTAATAAATTATATGAATTTTTTTTAAATATCTTTCGGTATTTTATATTAACGTCTGCACGCTTTCATTACATCAGAATAGACTTACAAAAACGAAGATTATTAAATAAACGCATATTATTTCATCTCTTTAAATAAAATCTATTCACATTCGACTATCTTTAAATCCTTTTTAATTAAATTGCATATCGGTATTCCATAGATAACACTATATACTTTTATTTCATTGCAATAAATTTAAATGGAACTGAAAAATAAACCTTGGATTCTTGATGTGTTTGAGTAGAATCCCAATCGCGGTACAATAAGTAGTGTTAATCCATTTCTCGATTTTGAATTACTTATCGATATTCTGTAGAAAGTAATACACGGTCGGAACAGATTATGTGAATATTTGCTGTATTATATGCTTATAAAATGAATTCCAGAACAAAAAGTAAACAAACAGTCCAGAAATAGTAAAAATGCTTACCTACTATTTAACATTTTTTGTTTTTTTACCTAAAAGTGTTACTTTTCACGCAAGCAATCAAAACTATAACATCCAATATGCAATTTTAGACGTATAAGCGGATCAGTATAAATACTTCATTCCTATAAAAATAGATATAAATTTAAGCTGATGTAAATTGCGAAAATATTTATCGATAGTAAATCTTTCGAAAGATTAATACAGAAATCTACGAAGAGGAATTTTTTAAGGATTAGATACTGATATTCTGTAGAAAATATTACGCGATTGTTTGACGGCTTTATTTCTCTTTTGGCGTATTTTGTTAATTTCAGAGTTAATTAACATTTCTTTTTGTATTTAAGGATAGAAATTTTCTGTTTTATTCCACTCTGGACTTTATAAATCTACGTAGCTTAAGTAATTACCTCTCCAAAAATTCAATCCTAACCTTTTTTTCTGTACATTATTTATGTATCTGTGTTGTTTTAAAATTTAAACTGAAGAAAAAGACAGAAAGCTGATTTCCAATATCTCCACAGATTTTGAAAATTCTGTATCTCTCTTTATAATTCCCTTATAAATATGAGTTTGGTCTCAAATTAAAGAATGTCTTCATTAGATTCTTCTACTTTTTGTTTTATTGTTATTTTTGCTATGTATGGTTAATTTGATATCTGATATTTTACACTGGCATGTTTGGTCGAATTAACATTGAGAAGTTCTCCCCTGTTAGTAAGTAGTAAGCGGACTTATATTCGGTTTTTGGTGTTTGTTCATTTGGTGGGCTTAGTATTTTTTAAAGCTTGGTTCAGCAGAACGACGATCATGGTTTATTTATTTTGTTATTTCTTACTGAACATTGAGACCAATAAAGAACTGCAAAATTATTTCTATTTTAATGATTTTAAATTCTTTATTTTTTCAAAATATAACGCATGAAAACATTTCCTGACGATATTTTCCGTTGAAAAATAATTTTTATCATTAAAATATTGATTTTGAAAATTGGTCTCTTAAAAAACAAAAGCTATTAAGATAATTTTTAAAATTTCAATTATGCTTTGTGCAATTAAGTTAATTGATTTTCTTTTTTAGATGGGATATTCAGAAAGAATTCCAGATGCCTTTTCAAAATCAATGGAATTAAAATTGGTTGATGGAAAATGGAGCTTTAAATTTAATATACGTGTATTTTTAGAATTCTTAAAAAATATTGAAAGTTTCTGGACGGTCAGCAGCGGTTTATATGAAGGACCAGCTCTATTTATTTATGGCACCAAATCACCTTTCAAAGTGTAAGTAATTCAAAACAAATCACATCCATTTCTCTTTTGGAAATTAGTTTTTATTCTTATAGATTTACAATTACTATATTGATTGTCATTCCGTATCATTGAAAAAATAAATATGTTATGTATCTAAGATTATAATAGTTCCGAAAGTTCAGTACTGTTATGTTGCTTCTATTATTATATATTACATGGAGTAAAAAGTTCCAGGACTAACAACGAGGAAACTATTTTTTCTTGTAAAAAATGGATTTTATTCTTCAACATAGTTTCCTTCAAGAGCGATAGATTTATTTCAACGATCCTCTGACATTTGACTGCCTTTCATATAGTGCGATTTTTCTTTTTTCTGCAAAATATGCATCGGTTTCGCATCCAATATTCTCCTTTGACGCAAATCTCTTCCTCTGGAATCACTTCTTTCAGTATATTAAACAAAAAAATTCCGCTAGAGTATACATCTGGAGCAGCGAATGGTGGAAAATTCGTACTTCAATTTATTCAATTTTGTCATCTCTTTCATGGATGTTAGAGCCGGTGCGATGACTTGCTGAACAGCTCTTTAATCTTTTCCATATAAAGCCTGTTTATCATGATTTCTTTGTTCAAACGATCCGCTAATCACATAATATTATTGTGACTTTTTTTTTCATTTTCAAGATAGTGGATCAATATTATGCCATGTGCATCCCAAAAAATACTGGCCAAGACCTATTAAGCTGATTCTGCGTCTTTGGGCTCATTGAGCGCCTTTGGAACGATACTTATTACTCGGGTGACTGCCTATTGGACGTGTGTACTGATGTATCCGTGTTTCATCCGTGGTTATGAATCGGCGCAAAATCTCCTCTTTGGATTACACTGAAATATCGCAAATGGCTCTCGAAATCCTCGACAAGTCGCTACTTTTTGTCTTTTGTTAGAAAATGTGACACCCATCTAGCAGAAAACTTATTCATAAGCAAATGTTCATGCAAAATATTCTTCATACATTCTGCTGTTATCTTTACGATATAAGATATTTCTCTCACATTCACTTTTCGGTCATTCAAAAGAATATGACGGATTTTTTGGTGTTTTCCGGAGTTGACGCGTCAACTCGGAGAGTTTACAGAACGTGGAGCAAACAAATGTTTGTTTTCGATGGAACACATGTACCCTAGTGCTTCCCAAGCAATTCTGCAGTTCGGATATTATTTTTTCCCCATAATGTATTGTTTAATCAAAACACGAAATTCTCTTTCAAGCAATGTTTTTACAAAGGCAAAAGTAGTGTCTCGTACACGGCTGCACTTCGTAAAGAAATAAGCCGAAATTTCATGCACATGTGGCACGAATCTTTTCAAGGATGATACGTTCTAGAAATCATATGAAACTGTTGTTGGCGCTTTCAGCTAATAACAAGTTCTGGGACTTTTAATCTCGTGTAGTATATGTTTACATGTATATATATATATATATATATATATATATATATATATATATATATATTTGTTTTATTATACCTTTGTTAATTATTTTATTTAATATTACTCTTTGTTAGGCATTGCATATCTATACATTTGAATTTTAAAGTATAAATATATATATATATATATATATACTTTTTAAAAATTTTATTAACGTTCTAGATAATTTTATAACATTATTTTTTAGAGATACATTCACTAAAACCAATTAATAGATTCATTCAATAAAAACAGTTTCTATAATTTCTCTTAAAACCTTTAATAATTATACTATATGAAGATTTAATTGCGTTGAAATTCCCCTTAGTGGATCCATTTCAGTCAGGCAAAGATCTAATACATTTTTCATTAGAAACCGTACACACCAAATTACTAAGGGAATTATCGATATATAATTTTTTTAAAAGTCAAATGGAGAAAGTCCATTAAAGATTAAAATACAAATTTGACCTCTTCTAAAATTTAAAAATGAATTTATTATCAAACATATATTTATTTAAATTTTAATTACATGTTAAATTTCCTTGATCATCATTATTTTACTAATATGCAGGAGTAAGCAGGCCACTATATGGAAAGAGGTTTAGGAGACGGTTCACCAATTCAGGAGAGCCTCATCAAGAGGCATCAGGAGAGGCATCAGATGCAGAGCAAATCCTCATGCAAAAAGGCCACACTGCGTATCTAGAGCATCAAAGCTATCACCAAGCAGTTTAAACAAAACAGTGGCCCTCCTGGCACTCTCAAAACAGCATTTCGCCCCAACGCAAACATGTATATACAACCCTCTGAAACTTCCACAGGGCAGCTGCGCAAGACAGGAAGGAATATGTGTAAAATTCTCTGAAAATTAAGAAATATATATGAAGCTGTCAGAAACTTCCACATTTTATAGAGGAACAGCTCCGCCTTCTAAATTCTCCTTTCTGCAGCTAGAGAATACATGGGGATAACCCACTCCCTCATATCATGACGCTCGAGTATTACCGCACCCTTCTTATGCTATAATGAAAATTTCACTTTTAAGAACCGCTGTCAGTCCCCCCTTTAAACGAAAATTCATTGCCAAACTTATTACTTATAGACCAAAACAGTATCTCGAGACTAATCCTCTAGTCTAAAAAAAATGTTTAAAACTCACCGAATGGAAACCCGAAATACCTTCTATACATATTTATGACGTTATGTGAAAATTTTTAATCATAATTAATCATAATACTCCTCAACACTTAAATCAAAATCTGTTACTCTGCTGGCGAAGGGATCTTGACGTATTTTTCAGATTCTAAAATAATAATAATAATAATCATAATAAAAATAAAATGTTCTCGTGCTACCTAAGTATTAGACGCGGATAGATACATACACCTGCTTTATATTCCTCGATTCTCTTTTTAATTAATTTTCATTACATAGTTTACGAGTACAGTTTTATAATTTTCTAAAGAAAAATGTTTTCTTACTTTTATTATTGACTAGATGACCCGCCGGGCATTGCCATAAATAGCAAAATGACAAAGATGACACTCCTACCTTTGAAACTCCTACTGCCTACGGTCTATCCCTACTGCCAACGGGCCGTATAGCAGGCGTGCAGCACACGACCAGCAAAAACTTTTAGCCACATTATTATTATTGTTTTAGGATCCTGCTACCGGGCATGCTGATTACGCTCTGGAAAATCTCTTAGTTCTACCTTCCACCGCAAGGGGACGCATCCTCTTCTAAACAAACCTCTTTCCGAATGAACCTCCGGCACGATTCCTTGCTGCCAACGGCACCGCATAGCAGGCCTGCTGCGCACACGCTGTAAAATCATTTAGTTCTACTGCCAGGGAGCGCACTCTGTTCTAAACAAACCACTTTCCGAACGAAATTTCTACACTTGTTCCCACTGTCTACGGCACCGTATAGCAGGCTAGCAGCGCAAGTCTGCAAAATCGTTTAGTTCCATCTTCTACAGCCAAGTGGCCCAATCTGTTCTATACGAACATCCGTCATGGGTCCCCTTTGCCTGTGGCACCGTATTGCAGGCGTGCTGAGCACGCGCTGCAAAATCTATACATAAATCTGTAAGAGAATCGAAAACCATGTTGAATGAGCGAAACCGTGCTGTGATCGGACTCATAAAACCTAAAACACGAATGCGTCCACTGGCGGTGAAAAGCGGAACCAAAATCTGTAAGACAATCGAAAACCAAGTGGAATGAGTTAAACACCGTTGTAATCGGTCCCATTTAACTCGAGATAAGAATGTGCCACCTGGCGATAGAAGGTGGAACTAAAATCTGAAACGCAAAATGAAAACCAAGTGGAATGAGCTAAACGTCGTTGTGCTCGGGCCCATAGAACCCGAGAAAATAAATTTTCCAACCATTGTCAATTTGCTTTTATTTTTCTTTCGCATAGGAAACTAAATGAAGAAAAGTTTTAATTAATATCGCAGTAAACTATGAACAGATTTTTTCGATTTTTTGAATTTCTGAAATAGAATATCCTTTTGAGTATATATACCAATTTTCAAATCTGTACCAGAAATAGATTTAAAAAATATAATGTACCTTAAAATTTCTGAGTACAGTTTTTAATTATTTCCTACTTTTTACATTTTTTATTCTGGATGTTTTTCTGCAAATGGACAGACGTACCCCAAAAGCCACGGAATTAAATTCAATAAGATCCCCTGAAATGTCTGTCGCTGTGCTGATGAAATAAATGAAAAACATTTTCCATTTTCATTAGTGAGTTTTTAATTAATATCACAATAAATTAATAACCGATTTTTAAAAAATTCAAATTTCGGAATCAGAATTTTTTTAAATTATATATGTCTAATATCAAATCGATAAACGTAAAAGTTTTTTTTAAATTTGAATACGTCCAAAAAATTTTGACTCATTTATTAATCTGGCAACCCCATTTCTTTCTTGTAACCCCTTTTCTGTCGTTTTTGATTCGCGTCTGGTCAGTTTTTAGCGGAAATAAAGAAAAGTTACCGTTTGATTCTCACAAAGTTTGAATTTTTGTAATCAGAAAAATAAAATACGTATTTGCTGTGAGTTTTGAATCGATTCATCCGATAGTTTCTATAGTATTCGAGGATAAGTGAAAAAGAGAAAATTTCACCGTTTGTAATTATCAAATGATTTGCGGTTTTAATAGTTCTTTCAGGTCATTTTTTGATAAAAAGATTGCAATTTCGCGATCTTTAATGAAGTTTTAATTAATATATCAGCTAATTATCAAAAAAATAAAACTCTGAGCCTTAGGTGCATCAGGACATGCATTGGACTATCCTCACTGAAATTTACACTTTTACGTGCGGTAGATTTTGCTAGCATCGCACACACAGACAGACAAACAACTTTCTTTTATTAGTATAGATTATAATGTGCTTATAACTTTAATTAATAATTCACTGGTAAAATTACTTTCGATTTTTTTGCTTAAAATAAAGTGCTTACCTTTTTTTAACCCTCCAATTATATCATAACGGTACGAGAGAAAGTAGAATTACACAGAAATTCACATTATTTCTATTTTCCGCATACATATAATTTGACCCATTTTATTCCTTTAAAATGAATAATAAAATGTAAAATTATAATATTTGTACGCATCTCTATTACAAACTGAAAAATAAGTAGACACACAGGGTATACAGAGTTTCCCTTCTTATCATTTTTCAGTATCTAATTCCTAATCCGTTACGTTTAGAGGTACAGTTTCTATTGCAAAAATGTTTCAATAGTTATTCTTCATCAAAGGAAATTCCATTTGGATCAGAATAGTTTATTTTTAATTTGCGCAATTTAAATTTTTATACGGTTCCTGGGAATTAGTAATTTCGACACATGTTAAAAATGACTTACTCGGCATCGTAATTGTTATCATAATATGTACTATTACAGTTATCATGATGCTATTGTTATTCAAATAGGTATATTGATACAAATATGACGGAAACTTATCTGAAGTATGGCAATATTAAATTATTTACGCTATGAATTTTTTATCGTATATACAAGAGTTGAATTATGTTGAGTTTTATTATCAAAATAGAAAATCTCTACATATTTATTTTATCATATTTTCTTCTTTTATTAGGAATGAAGATAAAGAAAATATTCTTAAGCTGTTTCCAAAAGCCGAGTTATTTCCAGTAGAAGGTGCAGGGCATATGATTCATGGTGTATTTCGCGAGTTTGACGATGCTGTTATAAAATTTCTCAATAAAGTGAACTAGTATGCTTACAAATTAACTTTATTATATGATAAAAGAATATTGCATACTATATATAAAACATATCAATTTATACATGAATAAATTCAATAAACTTTTTTGTCCAAAATCGTCTATTTTTATTATGAATATCAATGACTGGTGTAGAATAATTTTTTAGGCGACATTCGTGTCATTAAACACTTACTTTAATAAAATAACCGAAGATGAAAGATTAGAAAAGAAGAACCATGCATATTTGTCTGTGGCAAATGCGTACCGAAATCAAAAAATATATTTCTAAATTTTGAATGGAGGCTTTTACTCGATTGGCACGAACTGTGGAGAAATAGAAATCTCGAGATAGGACTGCATAAATCCAAATGTAGTTCAAAATAATACGAAGTCCCAAATATTTCACGTCCCTAGCACAAAACCCTGGTTAATTCACGCACACAAAAAAAAAAAAAAAAAAAAATTCATAATTGATTAAAAAAGAAAAATAATTGTCTGCTTGTGAAATGAAAGTTTATTTTATATAATATACCTCATCCTTATCATTTTCAATCTCATGTAAACAATATAAATTCGTTAATCTTGTTAAGATATAAACTGTCATTGATAAATCTTGAAAATTCTGTTATCAACTGTTATCATAAAATAGGTATAATGAGTTAATACACAATGGAGACGCTAATAATATTTTTTAATATAAACATTGTTTTTGTCCCTTATTTTTATTAATATTTGTGGAAAATTGCGTAGTTAAAAAACAATGAACTGTTATTCATTTTTTCATATATAGAATTCGTATTTTTTCAACATCATTTTCATTCAAAAATTCGTGTATTTAATAATACTAAAGCAAAACATTTGTAATGAAAATTGGTACATATTTTCTGATATACGATGTACAGTGGTAGCCAAAAGTGTGGACATATTTCGAAAGTTTCATGTTTTTCAACTTTGTTTGCTTGTAGAATATATTAATTTTCACTTAAATACAAACGTTTATATATCAAATTGAAGGTAATTTAGTGTAGAATTTAATAATAAGAACAGTATTACAATATCTGTATTACAAAAAAGTTATACAACTAATAGTAAGATCAATCTTAGATTTGCATTTTTTTAAAGTGATACTTACACACTCAATACTTAGTAGGATAACCCTTATTTTTTAAGACAGCTTCACAGCGTCTTTTCATCGAGTGAACGAGTGTTTGGAGTTCATGTTTCGTAATCACATGATGCCAAGAATCAATTATAGCTTCAATAGGTTGTCTTTTATTGGATGGACGTTTTTCTCGTACAAGAATTTTCAAACGTCGCGTCGCCACAATTTTTCAGTTGGATTGAGATCAGGGCTATTTCCTGGCCATGGTAATATATCTATGCCTTTATTTTGAAACCATGCTTTGCATACTTTTGCTGTGTGGCATGGAGCTGAATCCTGCTGAAAAATAAATGGTGCGTTGTTGGGGGAAGAGATTCCTGATGGAAGGTATCAATTTTGGTTCCAGGACAGATTCGATGTATTTTTTGGCATTCAGGATGCCATCAATCACTTGAATTCGGCCCACACCATCTGCAGACATACATGCCCAAATCATGACATTTGCTGGGTTTTTTGTAGTTGCTTCAATGTAATCAGGATGAAGTGCTTCTCCTACTCTACGTCTCACGTATTTTCTACCATCTCTACCAAAGAGCGATATTTTACTCTCATCTCTCCAAATTACTTGCTTCCATTGATTTTCTGACCATTTAATGTGTTCTTTTGCCCACTTAACTCGTTTTTCGCGTTGCTTTTGATTTAAATATGGATTTTTCCTTGGAATTCAAGCTTGTAGTCCAAATCCTGATAACCTTCTTCTTATTGTTCTTGAACTTACTGCAATACCCGCTGCATTCATTTCACATCTAATGGCATCTGATGAAATTTTTCTATCTTGAAGGCATAGCCGTTTAATTTTTCTATCGGCAGTAGCACTTGTGTATTTTTTTCGGCCTGATTTAGCCTTATTTTTCACTGATTTCGTTTTTTCATAATGTAAACTGAACTTTCGTACACCAGAACAAGTCACAGAACCAACAACTTGTCTTGCAATTTAAGCATAAGAGAAGTCATTTTCTCTCAATATGACAATTCGGCTTCTTTTTGTAGAAGTCCAATTAGTTCTTCTTGTTGATGACATTGTTTAAAATTAGTTTAATTAAAAAAGGACTTTAAATATTCAAAAACAGCAATACTCTATTTAATTGTACTAGTATGCATCATTCCGCAAAATATTTCTACAACAATAACTCTTTTACCATCCAAAGGATCTTAACTGTAGTTAAAGACATTTGATTGGTCCTCCGAACAGTGTTTGTGATTGGCTAGTACGCTTTTATTACAAAACACGTCCTTATTCAAAACGATTTGTGTTTGTTTGTTCTACTAAAATGAGCATAACTTTTTTTGTAATACAGATATTGTAATACTGTTTTTATTATTAAATTCTACATTAATGTTACCTTCAATTTGATATGTAAACGTTTGTATTTAAGTGAAAATTAATATATTGTACAAGCACACAAAGTTGAAAAACATGAAACTTTCAAAAAATGTCCAAACTTTTCGTCACCACTGTATATAAAATCGAGCTTTTATAACCAAATGTGAAAGAGTTGTAATTAAAATTCAAGTAATTTACTTTGCATGTATGTGTATATATGTGTATATGTTTCTCTTTTCTATATTTTAAGTTGAGATTTTTGAGAATTTTGTGAACAATTTTTTTCCTTTAAGAAATTTTGAAAAATCACTTTTAGTTTGTAATTCTATACACAAAAGCTCTCCATACACATTTCGCTTCACGCGCATTTCTGCAATACTTCTAACTGCAGACAACGTACGAACTCTGACTCAAAGAAAACATTACTCGGATCAGTGGAGAAATACCGTAGGGGTCATGGTTTCTGTAGGTCCATGATCTCATGCAGTTTTTAAGATACCACGTGGAGTTGATACGAGAGGTTTGCGTTTTTGTTGGCGAAGAGTTTGCCAGAAATGAGGAAACTGAGATAATAAGCAGCGGCGTACCACTCATAAGGGAACCACTTTTGGTGCAGTTCGCACCTAGCATTGAGACCTGATGCATTTTAAAGCCCTATATTACGAAGTTTGAGAATAGATAACATTTTTCTGTTAAATTAATATTTTTATATTTTGTAGCAGCATAACTTTCTGAAAAAGTAATTTTCGAGACTAAGTATTGGACTATTAACATTTCTTTTAAAAAGAAAAGTTAAAAATACAAATTAGTCAATAATAAGTATAAAATATTTAACAAAAGTTTAAAAATTTCTTAAAGAAACTATGAATTTGATTTTGAAAAAATACAACATTATATTTACATTTTTGGCGTAGAAAAATTTGGCGTTTTTTCCCCCGTAAATATTTCCGCACCCTACCCAAATGTCACAGCTGCTTGTGGTGTGTGAGCAGTGGTTTGGACTTCACAAGAAATTGTAAATCCGACCTCAAAATTACTAGCGCCATATTTGGCAACATAACTCACTTTTGGCGTGAAATTAGCAATTAAAAATTCAATAATAAAAAATTAAAAGTATTAAAAATACATGAAATATGATTTTAATAGGGAAATTTTATCGGTTTTATAACTTTTATGTATAGAGCTACAAAATGCACCAGGTCTCGATGTTAGGCGCGAGCTGCAACAGAAGTGGTTCCCTTGTCAGACATGCTTCTCGCTCTGGCACGCATTGGCGAATTTTCCTGATATCTTGCCCAAAACTCGAATAGTTTTTTTTGCTTTTCGGATTTATCTTTGAGGACAATCTTATAGTTAGAATGACAAATTGCATTACTAAATAATTGGGGGTTTGTATTTCATGAAACTTAAAGTTCACGGACACCATGTACAGTAATTTAATCATTACCGAAAAAATCAAGCCATCTTCTGCATTTATTAAGTGAAATAATTAAATAATAAAACAGCTTTTCTAAACAACAAAAACTCACACGAAAGCAATTGAAATTAGTCATTTGGAAGAGATAATGTTACATTTTGTTTCTTGAATTCATGATTGATACGGTGGAATATCAAGCTTCTATCAGAGAGATAAATATAGAAATCTGACACTACAAAGGGTGCGAATTCCTTTTCACTTTTCTAAACAGCGTACAATCAATAAAGTGGAAAAAGTGTCAATGGAAAATGTGTGGAAATGTGCTTTACGATTTAAGACATTAGGCGGACATCCAGTCTGGTATTTTTCACTTTATAAATATTGGCAAGGCTGCAACTTCGCAGTGCAAGATGGAATGTCATATATGAGGATATTATCCAGTGGCATACATGGGACGAATAAGTTCTCAGCATCGGATAATATATCTAAATTTTCAATTAAATTTTCAGCAGGACTGAAACTACGTCATAAATCTTTAGACACATCTGGTCTGGACACATTTTTCACTCTGTTTGTTGTACGCTGTTTAGGAAAAGAAATTCACATCCTTTGTAGTGTCTTTTAAACATTTATGTCGTAGTTTCAGTCCTGATGAAAATTTAATTGGAAATTTAGATATAAATCTGAATTTATTTATTAGGCGAGGGAATTTCTTGAAATACCTATATGCTTACTGTCAAACTTGAACGATATATAAAGGTCGTTCAAATGAAGAGACTGCGGTCATATTTAAAGCATATTTAATTTTAGAATAATTTAATTACAGTTCATGTGTAACATTCCAATTAAATTTAATTTCCATTGACATTGATGAATTGATCCCAGGGCGTAGGAAGGGAGTGAATGGCTTAAGTGTAGAAACTCCGGAGTTGCTGATGGATCCAGTTTTCCATGATGTCTTGCACTTACTTGTAACATGTGGACCGCTGAGCTTTCAGCGACTTTTTTAAGGGGCCGAAAATATGAGAGTGACATGGGGAGATATGGGGACTGTATGGAGGATGTTTCAAGACCTCCCACCGAAATTTTGACAGCAGGTCGAGAGTCTTATTAGCCACATGTGGCATAGTATTATCCTGCACTAACATCAATCCTTTAGTGATCTTGCCTCTGCGCTAATTTCTGCGAGTAGAAACTGAACAACAGCTCTTTGCGCTAATCTGGAGGAATACGTCATTCATCCGATTGCAGAAAACGCAACTTTTCAAGAATGAATAAACTGAAGCAAAGCCGTTCACTACAGTTGTGCAACTGGGAAAAATGATACGCCATTTTTCGGCAGACACATTAATCCACTGCGATTAGAAACAACGGCGCTAAAGCAAAAGTCTCCTTTTCATTTGAATTCCCCTTATATTTTTCCTAAAATGCATTTCTTCTCAAAACACAAAACAACCACTTATTTTTAACATTAGAAATCGTTAATGAATTAAATATTCAACATCACAAATGTATGAGCTAAATTAATCCATTTTGCGATTACCCTACATAATACACTAAGAGAATGAACGATACATATTCTAAGGATAATAATTTACAATAATAATTTGTTGTGTTAAACAGTTGTGCATCAAACGTATGTAGCTTTTATTTAGGGGTTTTGGTATATTTCACCAGTTTGCGATATACAGCGCAAAATTTAAAGAGCATAGTGGAACTTAACAGACGGAGATAAAAAGAACGCATTTTTGTTGGGTTTTTAGATTATTTTTATACATAACTCCACGTATCATTGTTTATTTTAGAAAGGTAAATGCTCTGCTTTCGAATGCGATGGCATTGGACAACTTCTCAAGAATAACTTTGTGAGAAATTAGGAAAGAAGAAAAAAATTCTGAAAAGAAAATCCATAAACTGACAACGTTCATCTTCGTGCGGAACGTATGTAACGGGTTTGCCGCCATGTATGGTAATTAGATCGACATGACACAGATTTTTAGAAAAAGCAATGTTTAATAAAACCGAAAGTTGTTAACGTTGGCAGTGCAGCTGGAGACTTTTAATAAGCTTATCCAATTTTGATTCAATTAAACTTCAACTAATTCTTAGTCCAATTTAAATGCATAACTACTAATGTAAACTTAATTTATGCAATGGAAAATGGCTTCTCAAGATCGTATTGAAGATGACTTCTTTGTCGAAGAATATCTCTGAACACAATTCACTATATAGCAATTCAAGTGTTCTAAACCGTACTATTAACTAGAAAAACTTGGATTCCGCCAAATAATTTATTAAGAAGTTACGTTGAAGCAACTCCTTGACGAATTACGAACTCGTCCGCTAATACAAGACAGAAATCTTCGGAACGTGTCAGAAAATTAGCTTTCAATCCAAAGCCAAGTCTAGGGTTTTTTCGTGAAGCAGTACTCGACTAAAATCCGCTCATTTAATTTTTTATTCCCATATTTATATTTCGCCAGCTGACTGTAGCGACCTATTTAAAACAGAACTGCCTGAAATAACGGCGAAACTTAGATTTAGCATAGAATAACAAAAGAACCAGAAAGAGGATGAGAAGCCGATTTAGTTTTGACGTGCGCTGGGGCTGATGGGAATGTTGTAATGGTGAATCTTACCTCTATTGGCCTGCTTGGAATTTCACCCCTATCGCTATTGGCCCGCTTGGAATTAGTTTCAGTAGCAAGTACTAAATAAAAAATCCGGTGGCAAACAGGTAGCAGGGAAGATCCTGTGTAAAATGCCCTTAATTTTTTCCAGTTCTATTACTAGTTCCATGAGATTTAGGGAGGCAGAATCGCTCTAGGAAAAAAAACGAAAAACAGATGTCGTTTTCACGCACACATGCAAGACATCGGAGAAAACTGTCACACTAAAAAACTAGACTTCGTTTATAGGTGAGTAGATAGCTACTGCCATGCATATTTTGCTGATATTAGTAGTTTAGGAGTCAAGTTTGGGCGAGTTCCTACAGAATTTGCCCGATATAACGTGACGTGATATGTTAAAAACATAAGTGATAATGCATAAACATTAATAATGCATAAGTTATCACATTATACATCTAAATACTGGAAGTAACTACAGGTACTGACATAGATCATAATTTTAACTGTAGATTAATAATGTTAATGTGATGATTCACCCGGACTCGCCACATGACTTCTTTTGCTAGGCACTATACTAGTTGGCCGTTTTTGGCACCCTCTGCGTAACAACTAACAAAACTGCTCATGTATTTAATCAAAATGAATAGTTCACATTAAAAATTAGTCATGTGTAGCGTAATTTTTAAGTTTAAAAAATGCATGAAGATTTGTAGATCGTTAAAATTTCACTCTGTGCGACATCATTTTCTAGATGCAATAACAATTTTTCGCTAGGTTGAGAACTTTAGTCGTGTTGGTTCTATTTTAAAAAGTAAATGTCCTGACAGTCTCGACGATTTCACAGGACGTGGCCGTAAGGCAACGGAAAATTTCCAAGAGAGACTTCAACACTGCATCGAAATTGACAGACACATACAAAATAAGGTTTTTATTGACATTGTATATCACGATGTTCTTTTTACCGCACCCTGTACAATGGGTTTCTTAGAAAGTCATTTGCTGAATAATTAATACTCAGAATTACAACCACTCCCGTTTGAAGGAAAATCAATTTCTTATTATAAAATAATTTTACCTTTTTTTTTCTAACGTGCGCCTATAACTAAAGCTTATTGCAGAAAGAAGAATAACGCTGTTGAGATAAAATAAGACTAAACATTGAGCTATTATCAAGAAATATCATATAAATTGTACAAAAATGGAAAGGTGTGTAAATGAAAAAAGTAGAAAATATTAGCTATGTGGATATGTTTTTTCCTTTAATTTCTATTTTAAGGTGAGATAGATATCCATTTACAACTTTTCAGATCAAATAAAAAATTTCATCGACATATTTTCGAAACCGAGCAAAAAATACTAAAATCTGAGTATGTCGCATAGTTAAAATGTCTCCGAATCAAAATTACTCAAGTTTGAAACATGTATATACTCATTTCTGAGAACATGTACACACTCAAGAATAAACTACCTTGTGCTCATATTTGATTATGTCCATGTTTAAAAAATGAATATGAACTGACTTTTATGTGCTCATTTTTGGGCATTTCCATGTTTAAAAAATGGATTTGAACTGATTCTAATCATTTTTTAGTATGTCTATGTTCCAAAAAATAGTATGAACTGACATTATCTGCTCATGTGCTCAGTTTTGAGTACTCAGTTTTGAAAGTGACATTTTTCTCAGTGCTGTTAAACTTTTTTTATAAGACAACGTACCTCACTAAATTTCAACGTGTTCCTCCTTGGTAGCTCGGTGAATGTCTAAGCGGTATTCTAGTTCTCGCCAAGTTTTCTTTAACATACCTTCTGTTACAGTACACACAACAGCTTTTATCCTAGTCTTCAGTTCTTCGACGTCAGCAATTGGTGCACTCATACAAGGAACTCACTCTAGGCCTTCCACTTCTGGGCAGATCGGTAACGCTACATGTTTCTTTAAATACGTCATACCATCGCTTTATTGATTTTGCATCTGGATGGTTGCGTCCATAACAACGTCGAAATGTTCGCTGAAAATTAAAGAGCGATTTCATTTCGTGAAACCAAAACACACATTGAGCTTTCTCTTGAAGTGACGCCATTTCGGCCGAAAATGATGTCTTCCTTACAAATGTTTCCCTGAGTCAATCTTAAAGGAGCAATCGCTCCATCTATTGCACAAAAAACTACTAAAACTGGCCTATCCAATGATACAACATGTTACATTATTATACAAACGGTTATTTTGTAATGAATTATTATAATCAGGGTAAGACTTTTAATTCGACCTGTATATATATATATATATATAGAGAGAGAGAGAGAGAGATACAAAAACAAATATATTGTTATTTTTCAAAATTTATTTCTCGTAATGGCTAAATGGCTGCACTTTCACTTTATAGCCAATATTCGCAGGTATATGCCTCAGCCATGCATACAAGTTGCAGACGTAAACATTAAACCAATGGGACGTAAAGTGTTCTACTAGGTTGTTGTAGATGAAATGTTGAATTTGGTAGATAAATTTCAAACAATAATAACTTTATGGAAATTGACTATTATTACCGTAATTTCCAGCGTATAAGCCGCGGTTAAAATAAGTCTGTTTCAAACCAGAAAATGTATTTTTTAATTACATTCAAATATGATCAACGCAGAAATAAGTTTTAATATATAGAAAAATATTCTAAAATTGGAAAAAAAATCACCTTTGTGTATCAATTAAAATATAAAAACATTAAAAACATTTGGAACCTTTTAGAACCTCTTTATTTTTACACCTATTTTAGTAATTACACAAATTGTGATCCTTTTTAATGGTTTCATATTTTAGCAGAAATAAGTTATATTTTATAAATTAAAATTTCTGGTCGGACACAGATTTATTGGAGCCGCAGCTTATACAAATAAATAAATTAAGCAACGTTAGTTTTACTTCATCTCTTCCTTCCAGATACCAGAGCATTTATTCAATTTACATAGAAGTCCGACGATATGAGTAAGTTTTACTCTTTACCAAGTGCGCGAAAGTGACGAAAAACTGTCAAGTAGTGCATGCATAATTGCTCGACCATGTCCATTACAGTTTGGCAAGGGTCAGACTCAACATGCGATCGCATTTCGTTCATTTCGATGACTGGTGCTGCATGTGCAAACGATTCATTGTGCAGATTCATATCCCCTGATCTGCATTTTTGGAACCATCACTGTACTATTCATTTTTGTTACTGTGTCATCTACAAATTATTTCCTGATATAACTTGCATCCTCTGCTGTGTTGTAATCGAGTTTGAACTCTTAAAGAAAAATATCCGTAGGTGGCTTAAGCCCATATTGCTTCAAACGTTAACATTACCAGCTAGGACCCTAATAATATTGTTAATAATAATGAAATATAATGCTCTCGGTAGCTTAATGCAGAATTTAAACACAAGATTCGCTATGCTTATAACTAGGATATTTATATTCAACAATTAAAAGGAAATAATAATTCCTTAACTTGTTTTTTCTTCATAGATAGCTAGTAGCTGCTCATTATTGACAGCTGAAATGATAGTGATGATTGATTAATATTTTTATTATTATAGTAATGGATTATCCAATAATGGTCGGCGATCTTTGAATCTTGATTAAATAATTTTATTGTTGAAACGGATGATGAAAAGGATGAAAATAAGGATATACCTTTGAAACACACAATAATTAAATCACAAATATGGAGCACATACGCTTCCAGATATTAATAAAATTAAGTATTTCTTAACAGAGGCTTGGCCATAAAAAGCCAGCGTGATGTGAAAAAAGCATGTACACGTATATAAGTTTTTGAGTCCGATCGAATAAAGGAAAAATGTTTATACAGCACTTTTTACGGCAGAGTCCAAAGTCTTTTTTTCAGAGTTCAATGCGATTCCAGATTGATGCTTCCATGTGGTGGCGACATCTACTGTTCACCATCGCCACTGAACAATCGAACAAAATGAATGGTATTCTTTCTCAGTTTCACTAACAAATAATTCCTTGCTCGCATGCAAGGATTTTTAAGACCTCACATTCAACACCTCATGTATTGTTTATAAATATGAAAATTACTTTATCCTGAAATCCGACATTTCATCAGAAACGCACTGATAGATAGATGCGAATCCAGGAGAAAAACAAAATGGTGAAGACTGTTGGTTAGAAGAATCATACACAGCCGCGGTGAAAATATCACATCTGAACTAGTGAGATCCCAACAATGTTTAAAAACAGCTTAATATTTACATACACTATAATGTAAGCTATAATAAAAAGGAAAGAAGTGTGTGCTATATTTCAGCTGTGTTCTGAAGAGGCCGTTGCAACAAAATTTGGTAAGAAGATGAATGTAGTTATGCACCTCGAAGCGCGCTTTTGAATTTTTTGATTAGAGATTTTTTTTAATTTAATTTTTTTTTTTTGCTATTTTTAGAGTTTTTACACGTTTCACAGGGAAAGGTTTCGTGCAGCTAAGGAGGTAAGTAGCGCCGAAGGTATCGATCGAAGCGGAAAAATGCAGGAAATCTTGAATTTTGATTTTCGAAGAAATCGGTCTGTAATTAGCCGAGATATTAATTAACAACCTCAATTAAAAATCAATTTCATTCGTACGCGAATTTTGAAATTTTTGCGATTCTTTCTATGCAATTTTTAGAGTTGTTTTTGCATTTCACGGTAATTTGGAGAATCCAAAAAAACAAAATAAATAGAGATAAATTGAAAAAATATCCAATATCTTTTGTAATCCAAATTTAACAGCATTAATCATCGAATCAACAACGTGCTAGCATCTGAATATGAATGAATCCTCAAAATCCTGAAAAATCCCTTCTGCGCATGCTCTAACCACGACATCTTTCTATATTGAATGATTCACTTGAAAAGGAGCTGAACGTCTTGGAATAGTCGCGCATGCGCAAAAACGTCGATTTTGCTCTTAAAATTAACACATTTGGATTTCGTTTTAATACATAGTTGATTAGATTATTAGTCATTGATAAGATTGATAAGATGATTATTATCAATAACCTAATTATTGATAAGATTAATTTCATAAGATGATTAATATTAGTATCTCATTAATAACAGGTGGAAACGTTTTGGGTAGTGGGATTGATCTCCCTTTTTAATAAAACAATCATAGGTGTCAATTTCTCCGATTTTTTGGCTTGACTATTTCTTTAAAAATTTTCTTTGCCTTATTTCACCGCATAACTCTCCAATTTGAAAATGAGAAGATTTCTGTTCTTAATGAATAGCAACGATGAATATAATACACAAGAATCATTTTTGAATTATCTTTGTGAATTTTCAGTAGTATTTTTCTTTCTTAAATTAATAAGAAAATCTCCTTCATATGGAAGAAAAAAATTTCATCGCAGGATGTGTTAGTCTTCTACACTGTTAAAAATTTGCCGCAAACTCTCCAGTCATTCGACCGTTTTTATAGAAAACGATTACATAAACATAATTTAACACTATTCTGACCACAATATGGGAGATAATATGGTCAGAACAGAGTTTAATTACCTCTTGGAACAAAGAATTTTTTTATCAAAAAATAAAGTGTATAAGACAGATATTTTCTGAATACCATTCAAATGATATTTATCTTACAAAATGTTCCATCTAAAATTTCTATTTGTTGCTTTAGCAATTTTTAAAATTGCCTCCAGCTTGCCTGTTGAAGAAAAGTAAGTACATTAATTCGTACATTAAATACATTTAATAGTACATTAAATAGTACATTTACAATACATAATTTATGACTTAAAAATTCATCTATAAAATCATATTCACTCAAGACTTATACTTAAGTTTAGTGATAATATTCAGCCGTTTTCAGAAGCTTAACTCCTTGGGGTCGAGCGAAACGTATACGTGACGCAAAAGATGCTCAGAATCCTTGATTATTCCCACCAGTAACTTTTTATTGTAAGCTTTGCCTTATTTAATGACAGCATTTCTGCGATTCAATTAGTCGAAATTTTCTGTTTTGAGAAACCGGTAGTAAAAGATTAAAAATTCTGTAAAGGACGCTCGTCGCGAAGCGGTTAATCTGTGTCAGTGAGGTTTAATATGTAGGTGTCTAACGTCATGTATTATTTTCCTTAACATACAAAAAGGAAATTTTAATGAGAATACTTTAGAAAATAAATAAATATTTATGTCATATACAAGAGTTATGCGCTTTTTCTAGTTGAAAGTAGGGATTTTGCTTAAAAAATGATTTAATTAATTGTTTTCTTCTTTATAATATTTATTTTAAGTAACACAGTTTTACTAGAAATAACGTAAATAATTTTATTAATGTTTCAAACGCTGAGTATACATAAAATATTAAATATTTTAACTTAATATAAAATATGAAATATAAATTTTCGTTCAAATGCTTTTAAGTTTAAACAATATTACTTAGTCTAAACACTCTGTAAACAGAATAGAAAAAAAATATTTAATTTCATATGGTAATTGAATTTTATGAATTTCGTTTTATCGTATCTATATTGAGCTGTTTAGGTTTGATTCCCGATATTAATTTCAGATAACGTTTTGTCAATTTCGCAAAAATTTTCGAATTACAAAAGCAATTAATAATTAATAATAATCTTAGTATTATTATTATCTGGATAATTATTAATATATATATATATATATATATATATATAAAAACTCGGTTTATGGTGTCAGGAGCCGCCATCCAAAAAATCTACAAGCAACCACTCCACTTCTTCCGGTCAAAGGTCCATTCCTCCTCCAGACCTCTATCCCTCATGGCTTTTTTTATACCGCCCATCCAGTTCTTTCCTGGTCTTCCTCGTTTCCTTTTTTTATTTGTTCTATAATTAAATGCGATTTTGGGCAGTCTCTGATAACTCATTCTTTTAACATGATAAACCAATCACCATACCAGATTAATTTCTTCTTTTGAAGATCGTCTAATATGGTTCCCTTTATTTTCATCATTTCTTTTATTCTTTTATTAATAATACATAATTAGTTAATTATTATTACTATTATTATTATTATTATTATAATTATCGGGATGATTATAATTATTAATATTTATAATTATCCAGAATTAAGCACCTTACATTATAATAATATAATCATAAATAAAATTAGCAATGTAATCATAATTACATACCTGCCATTTTTCAACTAAACTTCCGTACAATGTGAGTTAATTTGATCCAGTTTCTAACGAGAAAATATATTTGAAAAAATTACACATATTTAGTTTCTTGTTCATACGTTGAACATATTTCATTGCATATCTTTAAAAAAAAATCTGGTTTGAAATGTGTTTAACATCCGTTAAATTAAACTACATTGTACGGAAGTTTAGTGTTGGCAGGTATGTAATTATAATTATTATTGCAATATTGTACAAGTTCGTTGTCATCAACGTGTTAAGATTGTTAAAAGCGAGCATTAGAGGAAAGTTCTTTCATTAATACATGATGGCTTAGCCCATCTACCTATTAAAGTGGTCCGAGAAAAAAAAATTATTATTCTTATTTTTCCCTTCAAATTTATAATCAATCTTATCTATCTATCTAGATACACAGATATATGTTATAAAACATTTTGTAGGTACGCCCTTTACATTTAGTGACAATTGGGCGAAGAGGGTACCATCCTTATGATCTTTAACACGTCCAATTATTTATGGAGTGATAGCTGTTTTATTAATCTTAATATTATGTACGAGCTCCTATGGCCAACTTCCATTATTTACAATTTCAAGCGTTTTTCTTGTGATCAAATCATTTGGGTCTTTCTTTAAAATCTTTACATTTAAATCCTCTATACAATTCTTCATTTTATGTACGTAATCTTCTCTATCCGTTATAGCAAGTTTATTTGATTTGTCCGTTTGCAATATAATTATATCTTTATTTTCTACGAAGTTTTTTTAACGATTTCCTTGTTGTATTTATTCCTATAAATGATTTTGCATTACTAGATTTCTCATTATTTCAGAATTTCTTTTAATTATAATAAATATTTCGTATTTCATCTTTTAAATGATATGGTGCTGAATTAAGACTATTTTCACAATTATCAATAACAGATTTAACATTTATTTGATTTTCAAACTTAAACATAGGTCCTGGTGATGATATACGGTGTTCACCATCATTAGAAATCCAATGTGAGAGATTTGTGTATGGAATTTGTTTTTCTGAAACATTAATCTGCTTTTGCGATAATATTAAGTTGTTTAGTTTTCTTTTTATCTTGACAACTTTTTGCACTTGTTGCACATCACGTGCAACATATTTCAGTACTTTCCATTTTAACCAGTATTCGTCCTAAAAGTTGCAAATATTTTGAGAAATGATAAAACATGTTCACAGAGACCAGATTCACCTTATAATATACTTGTAATGTCTAGAAAAACATATCAAAAGCTTCTGTCTGATGGTGAAATATTAGTTTCTTGGTAAAGTCGATATAAGGCTCTCGAAATGAAATCAACTTGAATTTTACTGTTATACATCTACCAAAACGTTATAACTCATATTTTTACTTATGCCGTGGAAAGATATCATCAATAATATACTTTTTAGTAATAAGGAAATCAGGTATAATTTTCATATATTTACATGTCTGCAAAAAGTTAGCGTTGATAATTTCACGATCCAATCTCAGCCTCTGTGACATGTATTTACGTTTTAATATTTCAGTACTTTCCATTTTAACCAGTATTCGTCCTAAAAGTTGCAAATATTTTGAGAAATGATAAAACATGTTCACAGAGACCAGATTCACCTTATAATATAAATAAATAGCTAAAACTACATAAATGTTCTAAAAACATATATATTCATTTTATAAAAACTTTACTAAAGGTGTATGAAAGATTATACTTTATATACAAAACTGTATTTTCAGATAAAAGCGAGTCCAAGCGAGCAAACACTTGCTCATCATCATGTTTTTTTTTTTTTTTTTTTTTTTTTTTTTCTTTGAACGAGTGTTGCTTTGAGATCTATAGCTACACAGGCTGTTGTCTTGATTGATTCAGGTATTTTTTTATTCACAGAAACACATACATGACTTCGACAATTACATAAATGTTCTTTATGAGGATGGGATAGACACAAGGAAATTACATCAGAGAAGAATTTCAGCCCGGACCTCCACAATGAGATCATCAGGGTTACAAAAGAACAAAAATACGCAATGGCAAAAATCCAGTGAAATACATTGTTTAACAGCTGGAGAATGAAACAAATAATTCAAACAAACCAGCAGGGTGGAGGGGGAGGGAGGGATGTAATAATCACCTTTCTTCTTGATCAATTCGTAAGAGTGTATACGAAAATTTAGGAATATTGTAGGATAATGAATCATTGCATGTTTTATCTATTTTACATAAATTTTCTATGGATTCATTAATTATTGATTCATAATAGGTTGATGTATGTTTAATTATTTTAGCTTGATCAAAATGTATTTTGATTGATTGTTGTTGTTTTTGTCTTTAAAGTGCAGTTTTAGCTCTTTTGAACTCAATATCTGAAATATGTTCTTTCAAACGAGATTTGAACTTCCTTGGACTTATATACTCGAATTTTTGTTAATATAAAATATATCTTAATTATAAGTTTGAAACGTCATAATCACCTTGAATGTTAAATGGAATGTTTAAGAATATTTATTTTCCTTCAAAGGTGCAAATATAGATATAAAAGTTTTTAAAATATAAAAACTGGTCAAAAGATGTTAAAAACCCGATCCCTTTCAAATGTTCTAAACTTTCATCTTCAGGGGAAATTCGACAAGTGTGAATGTTCATGAATGTTCGTTGGTTAAATAGTCAGAGACAAGTCTATTTCAAAGGAGGGCAGGAGGAAAACAGGAGGAGGGCAGGGCGGTTATTATAGTTAAATTCCAAAATCGCCAGAGATATTTAGTGCAGTATACCAGATCCTGGATATATTGTAGGAGAGCATAACATTGCAAGTGTTATTTCCTTGAGTTAAAATCTCTAAAGATTCTCTGATGAATGATGCGTAGTAATTTAAAAGGAAGAAAGCAATTCTAATAGCCTGTACTTGAAATTATTACGCATCATTTATCAGAGAATCTTTAGAGATTTTAATTCAAGGCAATAACACTTGCTATGATATGCTCTCCTATAATAGATCCAGGATCTGGTATAGTGCACTAAATATCGCTGGAGATTTTGGAACTTAACTATAATATTCTCCCCCTCCTCCTCTTTCGCTCCTCACCTCCTTTGAAATACACTCGTCTCTGGCTTTTTAACTAACGAACATTCATGAACTTTCACACTTTCCGAATTTCGATAACTGTTTACAACAGTTGAAAGCGCTCGGGTTTTTTAACATCTTTTTAAAATCTTGTGATGGGTTTTTATGTTTTAAAAACGTTTATATGTATATTGGAACATTTTTAGTAAAAATAAAATATTCTTACACATTTCACCTATATAGTCTTTTACTTTATAACAATTCTCACCACTTTCATTTACTTCCTAGTGACTGGAATTCTATAGTTTCCCGAGGATTCTTCCATTGGTACAGGATCAATCTTATTATGTAATAAAGTTCTCAGTTTAACAGGAGGTGATACTGTCAAATTTATACCATATTTTTTTAAATTATATATAAATTTTTCAAAAAGTTCAGTGATTCAGTGATTCAGTTTTCAGTCATTCAACATGACCCCGCCAAAGTTTTGTTAGTTTGTAACGTAGCTATCGGGCTTCAGTCGCTAGTACTTTTAGCAGGCGCTCGTCACCCATCTTTCAAACTATTATTGGGACGAGGGGGAGGGTAGAGGTCTTAATATAAACTATTTTATGCCTCTATACTAAAGGGTTATTGCTATATCTACCTGCAAACTATTAAAATATGCATTTTTTATTGCATTTTCTTACATTAAAATTAGTAAAGGATATTCAGTTACATTTTCTAGTAGATCTGATAAATATTAAGCAAGTTATGCCCATTTAATTTATTTTGCTCTATCATACATAAATCATAACTTTAATCTTAACACGCGATTATCTCAAAACTGTGTTTTAAAGTCGGTAATCATGAAAATACGAACAAATCTCAATCAAACTTCTTATAATTTTAACCAATTTTTACTAACAATATTATCTAGAAAGTAATCGTTCCTTTTGCTGATCTGATGATTTTTTTCTACTGTTTATAATCAATCAAAGGTCAAAATGTTTTGTGTAAATCAGTACCTTTAATTTCAACGACCGCCATTTTGTTCAAAACCAATTTTTTCAAAAACCAAGCAATTACTCTCCAGTTTAAAATGCTCGGAGTAAATAAGTAATGGTTATCTATAAAGTCGACTGAATGACCGGACAGTTTGCTGCAAATTTTTAACAGTGCATTAAACCGGGGCAGCCGAGATGGCGCTATATGCTCTTTTTAATGGGCTTGATTCTAAGAACCATTCAATATGCTGTTTTTAATTTCAGATAACATTTGACAGAGAGGGTATCACCGTGGAAGGCTACCAGAACGATGCCATCTTAGGGAAGCGGGTCTGTTTGGGACACCTAACTTTATTTCGTCATTACAAAAATCATTTTTTAAAAATCTTTAGAGTGTAATAAACAAAATACAAAAATAGTTTTTCAAATATCTTTTTTCATTTTTCTGAAAATAATTCTCAAAAATACACTTATTTTTTTTACCTTAGAGTTAGGTATAACTCCTTTTATAATAGTTTATAAGATTTTAGAAATCATATGTAAACGGAAGAAAAATCGAGAAAAGCAGCTGTATACTTACTTTTCATAAAAAATGTTGCAATATACTTTTCATTCTTATGTACATTAAGTAGTGGTAGCATATTATGAAGCATTATAAACTTTTAATTATAAAGCTTTATTTTTTACAAAGAAAAAATAATGTATTTTATACAAAAATCGAGGACACTATTATCAGTTGAAAATAAGTCTAGTCTCTTGTAAAAATGCTATTTATTACAGATTTATGTAATACTAGTTAGAACCCATCAAAACGTGGTCAATAGATTTTACAACTGAGTTCCTTTCATGACATACCGAT